>OY829538.1:36205633-36805633 GCA_963691705.1 Viola odorata
GGAGGAGGAGAGGGCGGTGCGGCTGGAGGAGGTGAAATCTGGGTTTCACCCACCACTAGTCCGCCTGAACTTTCGATTAGTGGTGAAGGTGGAGGAGTGTTTATAATCACGGCCTTTGGCTTGCTTTTGGGTTTTGATTTGGCTGCTTGCTTGGTAGCCTTTCTTGAATTGGGTTTGGAATCTTTACCAGCTCTGGTGAGAACCATGGTGAGATTCTAGATTTTAGGTCTGGGATTGTTGAAGAAGTAGAGAAGAAGAAGGAGGATGATGGTGGATCTGCTTGATTAGGGTTTTGCTTTGTGGGAAAAATTAGGGAGGAGTTTTAGTTTAGTTGGGAATAATGATCGGATTTAGGATAGAGGAATAGTTTTGGTTTGGGTGGACAACGGTCATATTAATTAAATAATATTACCGTTGGAAAAATAATGATGGGATATTTTTCTCTTTCTTGGTCTGCTTTTTACTTTATTTTGCGAATTCCCAGACTTATCTTTCTAGGACTCTTCTCCCAGCCCTGGGATAAGAGTACTTCTACCCACTCAAAATCTACTTCCTAAAAATCTCTTATCCCCGACCTGGGATAAGATCAACGTCAACTGCAACTGCCTCCTGATTTTCCTGATAAAAGAAATCAAACGAAATTCGATCAGGTCTTTAATCTTTTATTCAAACTAAATAAATGATAAGTTTTAAAATGGTGCAAAAGCATGGGTTGCCTCCCATGTAGCCTCCTTCTTTTATGTCTTGGACTAGACATGGAATTCATCATTTATCCAAACTAGGGTGGACTTGAACTTGCTCCATCGTGTGACTCTGAAATCCTTCATGGTAAGGTTTCAGCCTCTGTCCATTAACTTTGAACGTCATTCCCTTCTTCGTATCCTGTATATCAATAGCACCATAAGGGTAAATGTTAACAATAATATATGGACCCATCCATCTAGATTTTAATTTCCCTGGAAAGAGTCTAAATCTAGAATTAAATAGTAACACTTTCTGGCCCACATGAAAGTTTTTATCCTTAATGATACTGTCATGGTATTTCTTGGGTTTAGCTTTTACGAGTTGGGAGTTTTCATACGCATCTCTGCGCATCTCTTCCAATTCTTGGAGTTGTAGTTTCCTTGCTGCTGCATCTCTTTTTAGCTCCAGGTTACACTGCTTTATCGCCCAAAAGGACTTGTGTTCTAGTTCGACAGGAAGGTGGCAAGCTTTTCCATACACTAGGTTGTAAGGAGTTGTGCCTATGGGAGTCTTAAATGCCGTCCTGTACGCCCAAAGAGCGTCGTCTAATCTTTGACTCCAGTCTTTTCTGTTTGGATTAACTGTCTTAGCTAGAATGGCCTTCACGTCTCTGTTTGAGACTTCTGCTTGCCCATTGGTCTGGGGGTGGTATGCTGTGGACACCCTATGATTGACCTGATATTTTTCAAGTAAGGCAGTAACTACCTTATTGCAAAAGTGGGTCCCTCTGTCGCTGATTAATACCTTGGGTACTCCAAACCTGTTAAGAATGTGAGACTTTAGAAAAGAAACCACAGTTTTGGCATCATCGGCTGCAGTAGCTTTGGCCTCAACCCACTTAGATAAGTAATCAACAGCAAGTATAATGTACTGGTTTCCCCCAGGCCTGGGAAAAGGACCCATAAAGTCGATTCCCCAGACCTCAAATACTTCACAAGAAAAGATGGGGTTTAAAGGCATTTCATTTCTAGCAGATATATTGCCAACTTTTTGGCAGCTAGGACAGTTCATACAGAAAAGATGGCAATCTTTAAAGAGTGTTGGCCAATAGAAGCCACATTCAAGAATTTTTAATGTTGTTCTTTTAGGTCCGTAATGACCTCCACATGCCTCTGTATGGCAGAATCTTAAAATAGATTCAAATTCATTTTAGAGAACACATCTCCTCAAAATTTGATCTTTTCCGATGTTCCACATGTAGGGTTCATCCCATACATAAAACTTGGAATCTCTTCTTACCTTTTCCCTTTCTCTGTATGTCATGTCCTGGTCGAACTTACCTGAATGCAGGAAATTGGCTATATCTGCATACCATGGTCTTTCCACCAGGGCAAGGATAAGGCTTTCATCTGGTCCTTCTCCCAGGGCAAAGAAAAGGGCTTCGTCTGGAAATTCCTCTTTTACTGGTTCATGGTCTGGTTTCACGAGTAATCTGCTTAAGTGATCTGCTACTAGATTCTCCTTGCCGCTTTTATCTTTAATCTCTAGGTGGAACTCGTGGAGCAGTAAAATCCATCTGATCAACCTCGGTTTGGCTTCCTTTTTGACTAGCAAATAGCGTAACGCTGCATGATCAGAGTAAACAACAACTTTAGTTCCTAATAGGTATACACGGAATTTATCTAAAGCAAAAATTATGGCAAATAATTCTTTCTCTGTTGTTGTATAATTTTTTTGTGCATCGTCAAGCATGCGAGACGCATAATAGATAACATGTGGATCACGTCCTTCTTTCTGTCCTAAAACAGCACCAACAGAATTATTAGAAGCATCGCACATAATTTCAAATGGTAAATTCCAGTTTGGAGCTTTAATGATGGGGGCTGTTGTTAACTTCTTCTGCAATGTGTCAAAAGCAGCCTCACAATCAGAGTCAAATTTAAACTCTGTTTCCTTCTGTAGCAACCTGCAAAGTGGGGCAGCAACTTTCGAAAAATCTTTAATAAATCTTCTATAAAAGCCTGCATGCCCTAAGAAGGAACGAACTTCACGCACGTTAGTAGGATATGGCAAGGAGTGAATAACATCTATTTTAGCCTTATCTACTTCTATTCCTTTTTGAGAAACTATGTGGCCTAAAATCAAACCCTGATTAACCATGAAATGACACTTCTCATAGTTTAAAACAAGGTTTGTTTCTAGGCAGCGTTTTAGAATTTTCTCAAGATTTTCTAGACATTCATCGAAAGAATCGCCATAAACAGTAAAATCATCCATAAAAACTTCTATTCCTTTTTCTATGAATTCAGAGAAAATACTCATCATACACCTTTGGAAAGTTGCAGGTGCATTGCACAATCCAAAGGCATGCGTTTATACGCAAAAGTTCCAAATGGACATGTAAAAGTAGTTTTGTCTTGATCCTCAGAAGCGACGGGTATTTGGTGAAAACTGGAATACCCGTCAAGGCAACAATAGTGAGACTTACCTGACAGCCATTCAAGCATTTGATCGATGAAAGGGATAGGAAAATGATCTTTCCTTGTCGCTGAATTGAGTCTCATATAATCGATGCATACTCGCCATCCATTTTGTACTTGAGTTGGCACTAATTGTCCTTCAGCATTTTCCACTACCGTCATCCCCGTCTTCTTTGGGACTACCTGTACTGGACTAACCCAAGTGCTATCAGATATGGGATATATCACTCCAGCACTTAAAAGTTTGAATACCTCCTGTTTGACGACGTCCATCATAGGAGGATTAAGTCTCCTTTGCGGCTGTCTCACCGTTTTGCAGTCTTCTTCTAGGTGGATCTTGTGTGTGCATATGGCAGGTGAAATCCCTTTTATGTCAGCTATAGTCCATCCTATAGCTTCTCTGTTGTCCTTCAAGACTCTCAGGAGTCTTTCCTCTTCTAACCGAGATAGTTTGTTTGAGACTATCACTAGCAGGCCTTCTCCCTGGCCTAAGAAACAATACTTCAAGTGACTAGGCAGTGGCTTCAATATCAGGTCTGGGGCCTGTAAAACAGAAGGGACTAAAGAATTATTAGTCACAGGTAAATCTATAACTTTCAGATTTACTTCTATTAATTTGGCCGCATCCAGCTCATATACTGCTTCCTCAATCTCTTCCCTGACTTCCACTTTGCTTTCTAGTTCCTCGAGTTTAAAGTAATCAATGCTTCTTATGAGAACATACTCAAGGGGATCTGCATTGTCAATTTCATAAATATCTTCATCATCCAGATCAATGACATTAATAAAATTTAGACAATGTAAATCCTCTGGATATCGCATAGCATCGTACATGTTAAAAGAAATTATTTCTCCCATGAATTGTAAAGTTAAACAGCCACCAAAGACGTCAATTTTAGCTCGAGCAGTCCTTAAGAAAGGTCTGCCCAATAATATCTTAGTAGATTTAGTAGTCTGTTCGTTACCCATGTCAACTATATAGAAATCTGCAGGGAAAACAAAGTCATTGACTTGTACTAACACATCTTCTACAACACCTACAGGGTAAATTATAGATCGATCTGCTAATTGAATAACAAGCCTTGTTTCTTTTAATTCTCCAATGTTCAAGCTGTTAAAAATTGTCAAAGATAACACATTTATGCATGCTCCCAAATCACATAAAGTCTTCTCGATCTTTTGTTCTCCAATTTGGCAAGGTATCACGAATGCCCCTCCATCTTTACATTTGTTTGGTAGCTTCTTTTGGAAGACGGCTGAAACATTTTCGTTCATGTTTATCCTCTCTACCCCTACAAGTCTCTTCTTATTAGTACATAGCTCCTTTAAGAATTTTGCATATTTTGGAACCTGTGCTATCATATCTAATAAAGGAACGTTAACTGCTACCTTTCGAAATAGATCCAAAATTGCTTTTTCTTCCTTAACCTTCTTGGTCTTTTCAGACCTGTCAGGGAAAGGAAGGCGAATTACCTGGTCCTTCTTAGTGGTAGCTACTTCAGGACTAGGGGTTGTATGTACTGGAGTTTCTGGAATTACCTCAACTTCTGCTTCAATTTGGTCTGATATAGGTGTATCAGATTTCTTCATTCCCAGCCCTGGGGTCTCTATGCCACTCCTCAACGTCATAGCTGAGACGTTGTGCTTTGGGTTATCTATTGTTGATGCTGGTAACCTAGCTCCCTGCTCATTGCTGTTTATATTCAGTTGTGTAATCTGTTTCTCAACGTTCGAAAGAGATGCTTGAGTTGCTTTCATAAACTGGCTAAGAGTTTCCTTTATTCCATCCACTGTTGTTGCCAGTGGCTGTTGTGGAATGGGGTTTTGGGGAGCATTGGGTCTGGGCACGAAGTTTTGTAAGTTCATGGGAGGAGGAGGCATTTGATTTGGGTAGGATTGGTTCTGGCTATAGTTTGGCTGAACTATGGTGTTGGAATTCGTATTTTCCTTCCAACCTGGGTTGTTATTATATTGATTAGGATTAAATCTTGGCTTGTGAGGTGGGAACCTTCCATATTGTTGATTGTATTGATTTGCTGCACTTGACTTCTTCGGGTGTTCCAGTAACTAGCAAGCATTGATCCGAAGAATGTCCTTGCTGGCAGCATAAACCGTATGAGAAGGGTTGAATTTGTTGTACCTGAACCTGTTGACCTGCTTGGAGATTATCTAAACGGTTAGAAATCTCAGTAAATTTTTGCTCAAAGAAAGATACATTACCTGTACTCGTGCCTCTGTCAGCTGGTCCATTTTGGTAGCAATTTTCTGCCAGTGTCTGGAGTAGATTGTTGGCTTTTGTCAAAGTGCAATCCTGGAGGGCACCTCCTGCTGCTCCATCTAGCATCACCTTGTCCCTATGGATCATACCATCGTAGAAGTACTGGATCAGATTTTGATCCGAGACTCCATGATTCGGACAGATCTCTTGTAGGTCTTTATAACGTTGGTAATACTCTCCAAAATCCTCGCTCGGATCCTGGTGAATGGATACGATGTTCTTTCTGGTATTTCCAGCCTTGGTGGAAGACCAATATTTATTTAGAAACACCGTCAACATTTGGGGCCATGTTGTGATAGAGTTGTGCTGCAAACTTAGAAACCAGTTCCTAGCCTTGTCCTCAAGAGTCCAAGGAAAAGCTCTAAGTTTGGCTCTGTTGATATCCACCCTAGGTGGTTTGAGGGTTTCACACTCCCAATGGAGGCTTTGAAGGTGTTTAAACGGGTTCTCACTTGGTAGGCCATAGAATTTTTTTAAGTTGTTGATAGTATTGGGTTTTAAGTTCCAATCATTTTCAGCTGGTGGGTACTGGATACAAAAATAGGTATCCGGTGGTGGTCCATCATTGTGATATTGTCTAAGAGTCTGCTCAGGTGGTGGTGGTGGTGGAGCATTGATATCGGGATTAGGATCTGGATTTTGGTCAGGGACTTCCATTTCTGGTTGGTCTGGGATAGGGTTGTTTCTAGGTAATGATGACGAACCTTCTCCCTGGTCTGGGATAGGGTTGAATGGATGCGATTGCTCAGAGCTGACTTCTGATTCAGACCTTTGTCTCTTGTTTCTCTTCCGATATTGCATTTCCTCACGTGTAATCTCTGGATTGTATTGGATTAATGGCGCACCTGAAGACCTGGTCATAAACAAACAAAGAAAATCAATTAATACCGTTGGATCCCCGGCAACGGCGCCAAAATTTGATGGCTGCCGAGACCGTCAAAATAAATTAAGTTACAATTTACCATGCACGTATATAATTTAATTGCAGTATGTGGTAAAAGGATCATTGCTCAGAGATTCGGTGGATTAAAATCAATTCTTTGTATTAATTTAAAAGGGTGGTAAATACCAATATGAGTTGTTGGTTGGTTGTAAGTAATTTAGATTAACAGAATTAAACAAAACAAAAGATGTAGTGGATGATGTTAATCAGTGGATGATGACTTCCCAGTAAGGATTTCTTATAGCTCATGATTCGAATAAGTTGATCATAGATGCAAGAGTGGTAAACACTAAACTTATAGGAAGGCTATAGAGACCAGGTATTGGTCACCTAGATCTCCTACTTTCCTCCTATACAAGACTTCCAAAGAGACACTCTATTGGAGGTCCCTAATCACCCTAACAATCCTAAGAGACAATCTATAGGATTTAATCAGGGCAATTGATAGACGCAGGGAAAGACCTAATCCCAGGCCTAGGATAGAGATTCGTGTCTATCCTATAAACCAGATCTGATCCTTCTTCCAGCTGTCACCAGCTAGTTGCCTTCGTATTTCTCTTCGCAATGTAGACTCCAAAGCCGCCAGAAAAGACTGTAATCGTCCAAACCTTATGTGAAACTGATCAGACTTTACTAAGAACAGGGGCAAACTGTCATGCAAACAAGAAGAATAAGAATACAAGTATGGTGTGTGTGAAGTGCTATTTGATCTCACAACCTAGGAATCATGGCTTCGAATCCTTACTAAGAAGAGGGCGTTTAGCCTATAAGAGACATAACAATAATAATAATAAATGAGATGTACATAAACTGAATCCGAATTATATTGAAAATAAGAGAATAGTTTAAGCTGCAACAAGGATAGAAAATTCGAGAGAGAGAAGAGATGAACCTCTTCTTCTCAGCGGCAGCTTTAAATAGGAAAAACCTATCTCTAGTTCAAAGTTCAAAAGACGAAGAGAAGATTGATATCTACTCTTGCGGGATTTTTTATTTAAATACAAAAAGAGGGGATTGGTAATTCTAATCGATGAAGGAGTTCTAGTTACAGATAAACTTCTTTTCTTTCGGAAGACTCCAGCTAGATTCTTCAAATCCGCTCACGGGCCATGAATCAATCTTGCGGCCCAGATAGCTTTTAAGTCGGTTGACTCTGGTCAACGCTTCCAAATCCTCGGCTTATCCCAGGTCTGGGATCCTATCTTTCTTTGCTAAGCAAAACAGCTCTGATAGAGGCTCTTTTGGCTCCTATTGGTAATTTCTGCTTCTCAGAAGTGTCTTTGTAGAAAAGGAGTGAAAGAGCAACAATTAGCAGTATCATCATCCCAAAACAGAAGTAAAAGGATGATGAAAAGATGACTTTTTAGCGTTCTATCAATCGCATCCCATTGAAACCTGAGTTTAAACCTGTCAAACAAAAGCTTGAAGAAAATTGTCCACAAATGGTAGTCACTCACAAGGACTGGCATGACATGCTTCCCTTCGCGCTGCATGCTTACTGGATAGCAACCCGTACATCTACAGGGGCAACTCCCTACTCATTAGTTTACGACATGGAGGCCGTAATTCCCCTTGAGGTAGCAATCCCTTCTCTCAGAATCCTGGCAGAGTCTGAAGTAGAAGAATCAGATTAGGCAAGAGTGAGGTACGAGCAGCTGAACCTCCTTCCCGAAAATCGTTTGGCCACTATCTGCCATGCACAATTATATCAGCAAAGAATGGCCAACGCTTATAACAAGAAAGTGCGGCCTCGCAAGTTCGAGGCTGGGATTTAGTGCTGAAGAAGATTCTCCCTCATCAGGAGGCTAGTTAAGGAAAATGGGCCCCAAGGTATGAGGGCCCATATCTGGTCAAAAGTGCATTCTCAGGGGGTGCCCTAATGCCAACCAACATGGATAGAGACGATCTCCTAAGACCGGTGAACGCCGATGCAGTCAAGATATACTTCGCCTGAAGCGTCACGAACTGAGGGTTCGGCCAGACCAAGGACATAGGGTTTTATCATGACAATCTATCACAAACATTTGTCCTGAAATGAATAAAACAAGTTTTTTTTTTCAGGAGATGCTTATTGTTTTAAAATTTGTCCCCTTTTTTTTTCTTAAAAACTTGTGAGATGACAAAAGGAGGCATGGCATAGATGGCTCCCTAGGAGTATCTCGGGACGTAAGGCACGTCACTTAGACTAATGCCACTAATCAATTTTAAGTTTTGCAGGGACGTAAGGTCCTGCGCCTCAGCTCGTCATCACGATAGAATTAGGGAGTTCCGCTCGTAGCAGCTCTTGAATGGCCGCGGCAGGCCACCTTCAAGAGCGAATCAGGAAAGATTTTAAGACAAACCATCACCATCTAAAGTGAAATTTCTTTTCCTCGCAGTGCTACTAGAGCAGCCGACATCACAAACAACCACTCTCAAAGGACTGAATGCTGGACCAAAGTCACAAAGCCCATCCTACGCCGGCCGAGCTGTCGGAACACTAGCAACATCGGCTCCCATCTCCGATTCACCTATTCGGAGGAGCTCATCACTAAAACGCCATGATCGCCTAGCGCACCCTTGCAGGCAACAACTCCTGGAAAAAGCACGACAAAAAGCTGTCCTCCTAGGATCACCATCAACATACTTAATGCGGTCTTGTTCAAGAAGTTTCCCAACATCCGCACCATGATCAACACGGTGAAGATCAACCCTTTAGTTGAGGGACAGCCAGGCTGCAAGCATCACCCAAGCCGAAGCAAGAGCTACGGCAAAGCATCTAAAAGTAAAGCCATCATCAACCGACATCCGATGCCAGTCACGCTGCAGTGACCCACGGATGGCCCGTCTAAAAGGGAGAGCTTAAAAACTTATCAATCACATTACTTTTGCTAAAAATTATCTTGCATTTACTCCTCATTTGTCATCGCCTTGTCTGTTTCAGGAACCGGGTCACCCTCATTCGTTGCCTACATAAGAACGGTAAGTATATGCCCTTGCAGCCCCGCTGCACATTTCAGGGACAGAGGGTTTTCCCCTTTATCCCCGAGCAATCACGAAGCCAATCAGTGAAGATCCAGAAGGACCGGCAAGCAAATAAACTGAATGCGGATCTCGCCCCCCAAAATGGCAGGGGTTCAGTACGCTATCTTAGGCTTACCTCTTGTCTGAAAAGGTGGGGGTATTTATAGACAAAGGAAGGAGTGTACCGATAGGGGTAGGAATTATCCCTGGTAGGTGTCGCTGGGGTGATAGATGTCGCTGGGGTGGCAGGGAGTGATGTCATACCGGATGACGTCATGCGGAGTGACGTCATGGATGACCTGGGATGGGATGCCGCCGTGCGGATGTCGCATGAGAGCCCCCCCGCTGATGTCGACCATCCTAGGGTCGGCCGCCAGGCTAAGGGCGGTAAGAGCAGGGTACCGTTTCCCTCGGCGGGTACAGTATGCTGGCTGAGTCACCCAGTGGGGTAGTGGAGATGCCGCTTCTGTGGTGTCGATAGTTTATCATATGTCCAACCGAAAATGAGCCCAAGCGTTTACCAAGGGCTATCGCCGCGTCTTCCGTCTTGCCTCTTCAGAGGTTTCTGCATTAATGAGGGCTCGACAATCGATAAAGGTATATTTTTAGAGCACATTTTTTCCTGAGTCTATAAATAGGCCTTTCATTTTGCACTTGTTTCCATAACTCTCTCAACCTTCTTCACATCTCTCTTCGATTTTCCTCATCTCATTTCCTTCAATGGACGAAACCACCAAGAACTTTCTGCTATCCAAAACCCATACCTTGAGAAATCTGACCCAGGCTGACATCGATTTTTTGGGGTCATTGAGCACCAAGACTTCGGAAGATATCTTGGAGCTCCAGGGAATGTTGACTCCCCTATAGGCTGTTGTTACCATGGAGGACTTCAGTCCCGTGGAGAAAGTGGTGAAGCTGTTGGCGGCTGTCTCTCAGATTCAGCTGCTTATGACCATGCTGCAGCATAGGAAGGACTTGCTGGGGTGCTGCCTGAAGGGCATGAGGGCCTATTCCTCTGAACTGACCACTCTTGCGGATGCCCTGAGGGAAATTCCTTTCCTGGAGTGGGAGGATCATGACGCTGGGTCAAATACCTGACCAACGATGGGGATCCTCTTGGCGTGTCTTTCTGTGCTCCTTTGGGGCCACCTTTTGTAACTCCGGGCCGTTAGGCCTTTTTGTAATCTCAGGCCGTTAGGCCCTTTAAATAAATAAATATGCTTTTCCTTATTAGCTTACCGCGCTGTCGATGTTTTTCTTCTTTCTCATGTCGTCTTTCTTATAAAAAAACTTCTATTCTCACTAATTGTGAGCTTGGTGTCCCTTGGGATCCCATAACTTTATTTGCCTACCTGGCTCATAATGACGATTCTCTCGCGTCCCAACCGTTCTGAATATATTTTGTGCCATTTTTCAATGTTAACGGATTGGGCAATGATTTCGATGCCTTTCGGTTGGTGTAGACTTTCAACAGTTGCGAAGTCAGATCTTCTCCCCAATAATCGTTATCCCTGATGGTATTAATTGTCCTCGATAATACGTGAAAAGGCAGGCACGCTTCCTCGTCTCGGCTATATAAATGGGGCTCTTCCTTTCTTTTCCCTGTTCGTTTCTTCTTTTCTGCTTTCTTCTCACTCTTACTGATATTTCCATGGTTGACTCCCGTTTTTTGTATACTGCTGCCCGTGATTCTCCTCCGACCCCTCCGACTTCTCCCGATTCCGACAATCCTCCTCCCTCACCTTACTGGAGGCTTGCCAGACATTCTGTAAAGTGTCGACTTTGAACCTCACTATCTCTCGCTACGGCAAAAGGATGAAGCATCACCATCCGTTCCTTGTCCTTTTCCCAAGGATAAGACTTCTGTGCAAGATGCCGCTCTAGGATTGGTTGCCCCGACCCTGGGGGAAGGCTCTCGCGCCGCTTCAAAGGAGGAAACTGCTCCCACGACAGGTTCCGCGGTTAGGCTTGGTAAAAGACCTTTCAAGATTGACGAGCCCTTTCCTTTCTACAATAGTGGGTCACCATCGTCTCCGGAGGATTATGATTATGTCTACGATATACACTGGGCGGACGAAGACTGACAATGTCGTAGTCGTTGTAGATGTCGCTGGTTTTCTCTTTCAATAAAATAGAAATAAATAAAATGTCATTTGCCTTTTTCTTTTCGCTTTTGGTATAATGCCGCTTTATGGGATAAATGCCGCTGGACAGTCAATTACCGCTTCATACGACCATTTTTCTGGGGTTTCTTGTAATTAACGAGCCTTTCTTTTACGAAATTCGAGGCGATCGCTTGACTTTAAGTTCTCTGTCAGGTCTTTCCACGTGTCCCGTTTGTCCCATACGTGTTCTGCTGTGATAGGTTACCCTTCTGCCTGAATTTTCCACCGTCTCTTTTAAAAGGAAAAATGCTTCTTCTTTGTACCCTTTTGCTTCTTTTTATACTTCACAACTCCCTTCATTTTTTCGCACGCTCCGAGGAAATTCTCTCGTTCGCATCCAGACGATTCGCCTATTAATTTCAGTCTTCTCTCTCAAGGTACTCTGCTCGATCTTGCTTTGATTTTCCTTTGCTGCTTTATCTATCATGTCTCGCACGAGATCTCAATCTAGTTCTTTAGTTACCCCTAGGTTAATTTCTCGATATTCTGAGCTTGAAAACACCCTTAGCATCTTCACTTGCCCTACTGTCTTACGGCTTGAACTGCAAAGCAATAACATTACCTTCCCCCGCGATTATCGCCCCACTATTCCTTCTAACACTATGAGGCTTCATAGCCGGCTCTGGAAAACTCATAGGATGCTCTATTTTAAAATGTTTCAATATGGGTTCCACCTCCCAGTTCATGACACGCTAGAGCGTGTGCTGCGCGAGCACGGGCTTAACCCTGCGCAGATCACCCCTTCCTCATGGAGTTGCATCTACACCTTCCTTCGTGCTTGCGAATTAAAAGATATTCTTGCTCCCTCTGTCGCTTTATTTCACAAGTTCTTAACTCTGATTTTTCGCGACGGCTTCATTAATATTATTCCAAGGTGGGATGACGCCCTGGTGAGGCCTTTTTGGCAAAAAATTCAAGGATTTGAGGAGAACGTCGAAGACTGGAAGAGCGGTTTCTTCGTTGTAGAATTACCCTCTAGTCTGTGGCGTTCTGACTTCAACCTGGAGGTAGTTGATTGGGTGAAGCCAGCGCCTCTGTCTAGGGAAGAGTTGGGTCAGTCCAACGCTTTACTAGAGATGGAGTCCTCTTTCCAGATCGGAAACTTTGCTTTGTACATGCCTTTAACTGAGTGTACCATATGAGCTTTTGAGCTTCGCCGCTGCCTTACTTACCCCTTGTTTACTAACATAACTTTTCGCAGGGGAGACTGTCGCTCGCCCACTTTCCGAAGGTGACGCCTCTCATAAGGTTGTCGCGCCTTCATCGACTGCTCCCTCTACTTCCGCTGGGACTCGAGCTGATCACCATATACCCATAAAGAAAAGAGCTTTAGACGAGATTCTTTCCAGGGAAAGCGGTTCCTCCCTCCGCACTTCCCGCTTCATGGAGAACTGGTTACCCAGTCGGAAGAAGAGGTCCGGGTCTGGTTTGCCAGTGACTGAGAAAAAGATTTTCTCCTACGGAGTCGAGGACATGGAGGACATGGATACGGAACTGAGCCTCCGCCCGACTTCCTCAGCTCAGCGGAAGAAACTAAGGGAAGCGAGCGAAGCTCAAGTAACAAGGATGGCAGCTCGATCTCCTCCTGCCAACAGTACGAATACCGTCGCTTCCCAGCCTGCCGTTTTTCCTGACACCACTAAGGGGGATGTCGCTTCACTGGGTGGCACTTCCTCGACTCTGGGGTTGGCTGCCCCTAACAAAACCTCCTCTATCGCGGTGATGCCACCACCATCTGCTGCAGATTCCGCTCCTGTCGTGGAAACTCCACACTCGCCCATTGGCCCCTGTATTCCTGACATGGCTCCATCAATCCCAAGTGGACCTGGTTCTTCTCACTCTCTCCCGAAGTCCCCTTGTCCGTTGTTCCTTACTTCAATTCGAGACGTTGGGGGCTCAGGCGATATCTCCGCCCCTTCCTTTGTTGCTGATCTTTCCCCTGACGGGCCTCAAGGTATCTCCGCCCCATTGGCCCCTTCTCACCGGCTAAATCTGTCAAAATTTAGGACTGACGGGTTTCGCGCCCTAGGTATATCAAACCCCTTGTCGCAAGATCAACCCACAGCTATCTTCGCCTGCGAAATGTTTATCGCCTCCGAGGATGAAAGTAGGTTACTGCAGCTTCCTCTTGAGGTTCACTATATGCGCGTCATGAACAACTACCTTACTGCCTTTCGACAACTTCATTACTTCATCAAGGCTCGTGGTACACAATCTCAAAACTCTGATGCCCTAGCAAAGGTAGAGGAGTTGTCGCGACTCCACAAACGCGCTCAAGCCGAACTGCGCAAGTGCCGCGCTGACCTCACTCGGGAAAGGTCTAAAGGAAAAGCTCAGGTTGAAGCTTTGGAGGCTGAGCTGGTGGTTGAAAGAAAGAAGAACTCTTTCCTTCTTGAGGAGATATCATCCTGTGATGTGGACCTGACGAAAGCTTCCACGAAGGTAGCCTGGTGGAAGAAGAAGACTAAACAAGCCTTTATCACTAGGGTCACAGATCAGTGCCGCGGTGGGGCCGCTGATCCCGCTGAGGTCGCCAGGTATGTCTCTACGAGGATGAAAGAGATTGACGAGAGCCAAGAGGGTTTCCTCTCCTCCGAAGAGGAGTAGTAAGCCAATGCCTGGGGAGGGCCCATTTGATGTCGCTTGATTGGGGGTGTCGCTTCTTTACTTACTCCCTTGTTGTATTATTTTTCCCATTTGGACTTTGACGTCGCCTCCTTGCTTGTAATAATCAAATCTTGTAATCTTGACCAAATAATATGTGTTTCTTAATGATGTCGCCCTTTATCACTTGCCGCTTGACTACTTTTTTCTTCGCACTTCGCCTCTTGCGTGCCGTGGCATTGCAACTTGCCGCTCCTTTTCACTGGGTTTGACTGCCTCCTTTTTTCAGAGCATTTAATGCTCTGACTCCTTTTACTTGATACGGAAGAGACAGTCATGATGCTCTGAGCCCACGTGTCCTCAAAGGGGAGCGCTAGGGGAATAGCGGGCTGAACATGTCTTTTCGCTCCTCAGGGATTGTACCCGCTTCCCGCTCCTCTTGCCCTTGACACGTCACACACCACGATCACTTGACCCGTCGTTCCCTTTAATCCTTAGGGTTATAAAAACCCTCACGTGCTCTCTTCTTATCTTTTGTTACCTTTCTCTTTGGAAAACAAAAAGAAAGAAAAGAAAACACAATTCCCCTTCTTCCTCCTACGATTCGCCGCCGCCCGGGTGCTTCGATCTTCCTCTCACAAAAGGTACCTTCCTATCTATCCTTCGTTTAACCTTGCCCATGGCTCGTAATCGCCGTTATTCCAGCTCTACTGGGGAGGGGGATATTGATTCTACTATTTCCACCATTGCTTCCACCGCCGTCCTTTGACGGCGCCTGCGGAGTTACAATGCCACTCTCGACCAGCTGGAAGGGTATTCTACTGAAGTTGCCCCAAAGTCTCTTCGCCTTAATAGCGAATTATCTGGCAACCGTAGGGTTATTTATGCTAAGATGTTTCACTTTAATGAGGCCTTGGTGGTTTGCATCCCCGCTCTACAAGAACCTACTCATTTTATGATTACACTTCCGCACGATACCCTTAGGCATACGGAATAAAGACATGTTATATACCGGTAAGCTAGTAAGTAAAGGGTTACTCTCCCCCCTGCTGAGAGCAGTGACCCTTTCTATAAGGCCAACTTCTTCCTCATATTTCCTAGCAGGAAGTCCCAGCATGAGAACCTCTTCGGATTCATTCCCATGTAGGACCCGAGATACTTAAATGGAAGAACCTCGTATCTGCATCCCGCCCTCCTTGCCACTGTTGTCCCAGTACACGTTCACACCCACTAGAGTACTCTTATAATAGTTGACTTTCAGGCCTGAAAAAGCATCGAACCACCTCAATATCCCATTGACGCAAAGGATTTCCTCCTCATCGTTGTTCACAAAGACCAACGTGTCATCTGCAAATTGCAAATGAGTTATATTCCAGCCTCTTACCTGGTTGCCCAACCCCCCCTAAGGAGGCGCTCTATCTTCACTCTTGTGAAGAGTTGATGAAGATCTTCTACTACTATATTGAATAGAAATGGGGACATAGGACATCCCTGTCTAAGACCTCTCCCTACACCAAACTCTTGCGACGGTGACCCATTGATTAGAACAGATACTTGAGCCGTCTGTAAGCATTGTTGGATCCATCCACGCCACTTCTGGCTAAACCCCATATGACCTAGCACGTCGTCCAGGTAGCTCCATTCAACAGAATCGTAGGCCTTCTCGAAATCTAACTTGAACAGGAACCCTTGACCCTGAGGTAATGGGTAACCTCGTTGGCTATCATAACGCAGTCTAAGGTACTGCTTCCCTTTAAGAACCCATGTTGCGCATTACTGATTATAGAAGTGATGATAGATCCTAAGCGATTGGCCAAAATCTTAGCAATGACCTTGTAAACACTACTTACCAAACTGATCGGACGGTATTCGGAGAACCTTTTTGTTGCGTCAACCTTAGGGATCAATGTGAGGAAGGACGAATTAGCACCATGAGGAAAGATCCCTGTTTTGAAGAATTCTACCACCAAAGAACATATGTCCCCACCTATAATACCCCAAGCTTTCTAGATGAATGTGAAAGAGAAGCCATCCGGTCCCGACGTTTTATCGCCCCCGCATTGCTTGACTGCCTCCCACACCTCTTCCCCCAAAACCTCTCTATCCAACCAAGCGGTCTCCTCACTGTTCAGACACTTGAACCCCAAGTCCAGTAGCCACGGCCTATCCCAACGCACCGAAGCAAAGAAGGAAGAGTAGTAACGAGAAGCCGCATCTTTTATCCCTGTCGGAGTACAATGCTTGGTATTCCCTTCCTTGATTTCTGTAATATTATTTTTTGTATTCTGATACCTTGCCATGTGGTGGAAAAACTTAGTATTTCTATCACCCAACGAGTCCCATCTAACCTTTGCCTTTGTCTGCCAAACTCGACTCGCTTGTCCTTGTTTCTCCCATAAAGCACGTGCGGCCTCTTCTTTCTCCTATTTTTCCCCCTCCGTCAAGGCTCTCTCATCTTTTGTGGCGTCCCACCTATCAACTTGCGCCTGTAATGTCTTGATGTTGTCCCCAATATTACCAAAGACATCCTTGTTCCAGCACCTCAACCTCGCCTTGAGCCACTTCATCTTTCGCAGATAGTGAATTTGTATCATTGAAGTTGTTTTTTATTGCTCCAACAAGAATTTACTCCCACAATAATGATTCTTGTGCTAGTTGCGGGGGACTTTAATGAGGTTTTGTGGCCGTCGGAAAGGAGCAACGGTGAAGTTATCACTAGAGGAATGGAAGAGTTTCAAGAGTGGGTCGATGGTTGTTCCTTAGTAGACACGCCTCTTGCAGGTAGGAGGTTCACTTGGGCAAATGTGGTCTGTCACGGCAAGCTGGACAGAGTGCTCATGCAGGCAGAGTGGCAACTGAAATTCCCCCAACTCAATTTGAAGGCGTTAGGTAGAAATGCATCCGACCACACACCCTTACTTCTCAGCTATGACCGGGTAAACTAGGGGCCAAAACCATTTCGGGATTTATCAGTCTGGTGGGACTGGGATGGGTTCTATGAGCTGGTAAAGGGGCTATGGGCAGAGGCCACAGATATCTTTCCAGGCAATTTTCACTATCTGCGAAAGATGAAGTGGCTCAAGGCGAGGTTGAGATGCTGGAACAAGGATGTCTTTGGTAATATTGGGGACAACATCAAGACATTACAGGTGCAAGTTGATAGGTGGGACGCCACAGAAGATGAGAGAGCCTTGACGGAGGAGGAAAAACAAGAGAAAGAAGAGGCCGCACGTGCTTTATGGGAGAAACAAGGACAAGCGAGTCGAGTTTGGCAGACAAAGGCAAAGGTTAGATGGGACTCGTTGGGTGACAGAAATACTAAGTTTTTCCACCACATGGCAAGGTATCGGAATACAAAAAATAATATTACAGAAATCAAGGAAGGGAATACCAAGCATTGTACTCCGACAGGGATAAAAGATGCGGCTTCTCGTTACTACTCTTCCTTCTTTGCTTCGGTGCATTGGGATAGGCCGCGGCTACAGGACTTGGGGTTCGAGTGTCTGAATAGTGAGGAGACCGCTTGGTTGGATAGAGAGGTTTTGGGGGAAGAGGTGTGGGAGGCAGTCAAGCAATGCGGGGGCGATAAAACGTCGGGACCGGATGGCTTCTCTTTCACATTCATCTAGAAAGCTTGGGGTATTATAGGTGGGGACATATGTTCGTTGGTGGTAGAATTCTTCATAACAGGGATCTTTCCTCATGGTGCTAATTCGTCCTTCCTCACATTGATCCGTAAGGTTGACGCAACAAAAAGGTTCTCCGAATACCGTCCGATCAGTTTGGTAAGTAGTGTTTACAAGGTCATTGCTAAGATTTTGGCCAATCGCTTAGGATCTATCATCACTTCTATAATCAGTAATGCGAAACATGGGTTCTTAAAGGGAAGCAGTACCTTAGACTGCGTTATGATAGCCAAAGAGGTTACCCATTACCTCAAGGCCAGTCAGGGTCAAGGGTTCCTGTTCAAGTTAGATTTCGAGAAGGCCTACGATTCTGTTGAATGGAGCTACCTGGACGATGTGCTAGGTCATATGGGGTTCAGCCAGAAGTGGCGTGGATGGATCCAACAGTGCTTACAGACGGCTCAAGTATCTGTTCTAATCAATGGGTCACCGTCGCAAGAGTTTGGTGTAGGGAGAGGTCTTAGACAGGGATGCCCTATGTCCCCATTTCTATTCAATATAGTAGTAGAAGATCTTCATCAGCTCTTCGCAAGAGCGAAGATAGAGCGCCTCCTCAAGGGGGGTTGGGCAACCAGGTAAGAGGCTGGAATATAACTCATTTGCAATTTGCAGATGACAAGTTGGTCTTTGTGAACAACGACGAGGAGGAAATCCTTTGCGTCAAAGGGATATTGAGGTGGTTCGATGCTTTTTCAGGCCTGAAAGTCAACTATTATAAGAGTACTCTAGTGAGTGTGAACGTGTACTGGGACAATAGTGGCAAGGAGGGCGGGATGCAGATACGAGGTTCTTCCATTTAAGTATCTCGGGTCCTACGTGGGAATAAATCCGAAGAGGCTCTCAAGCTGGGACTTCCTGCTAGGAAATATGAGGAAGAAGTTGGCCTTATGGAAAGGGTCACTGCTCTCAGCAGGGGGGAGAGTAACCCTTTACTTACTAGCTTACCGGTATATAACATGTCTTTATTCCGTATGCCTAAGGGTATCGTTCGGAAGTGTAATCATAAAATGAGTAGGTTCTTGTAGAGCGGGGATGCAAACCACCAAGGCCTCGTTAAAGTGAAATGGGAATCATTATTGTGGGAGTAAATTCTTGTTGGAGCAATAAAAAACAACTTCAATGATACAAATTCATTGAAAATAGACAATCTCATAGAATGACACGGTGAAATTTTTAATGGAAAGAACATAAACAATACTATTTTTCATTATCCGTCAAGATTTGCACCGCACTTAAAGGCCCAACCTCCATAATTACTTCCCTCATTTTTTTGCAATGAACTCTTTGTCCGTAATTTTACCAGAACAATGTACGGCTTTCAAAAACATAGGACCACTCTTGGAGATAACCATAAAATTGATAAAGGGTCTCCTTTGTGGATCACTCCATCTATCACTTAAAATGCTCACACCTTTTTGACTCCATGTAGATTGGCTCCAACATATGATCAATATGCCTTTTTTATTTTACTAGCAAGGTAGTCCTCAACTTGTGTAGCCGGAGGTTTGTAACCACTAATGTAATTATTCGCAACAAAAGAAAAGACCTTTATAAAGTGAGGATTTTTTACTATATGAAAGGCAACCTAGTAGAGCAAAACAATCTACAAATTTCATAGTCAAGTTTTTCTCTAGCTTGCATACTGAAAGCATTTTCAAGAGCTCCACTTTTCTTTTCCTACAATCAACTTCCATATAAACCTCTATTGGAGATTGGCTAGAAATAGGAACATTTTTGTCTTTGATTTTTCAGTCTTCAAAGTTGCCTTACTATCTAATTTCTTGAATCTAGAAGTTTTGCGGGTGTTACCTTTACAAGCTTTAACTCCTTTCCCTTTAATATTTAATATATGTGCTCTCACCCTTGTATATGATCCATTAAAATTTAGTTCACAAAAGCTACATTTTATTTCAAAATTATCACCACGTCCAACACTTTTTATCTTTAGCTTGACTAGAACGCATTTTATATTTATAAGAAAAATATAAGTATAGGTATTAATGAGAACATATAGCATTATTGCTTGGTGAAAAAATAGAAAAAGTCTACACTGTTTTCCAAATAATATCTAATTAATTATCTAATCAAATCAATTGCTTTAACTAATACTTAGTTACTACTTACTAGAAAAAAAGAGTTCTTAACAACGAAGTATATAAATTAATTCCTTAATTCATTTTTTATTACTTTTGATGAATAGCTGTCAAGTTGATATCTCCATCTTCCACGTAGCATTCCCTCATTTTGATAAAGGGTGACACTCTTTTCTCATTTTCAAGTTCTGCATAAATACCATATCCACCTATGTTCCATTCATACCATCGTCTTATTCCATTTCCTTCCTGATACTCACTTGATTCTCCTCCATGCTATCCCAAATCCCCTAATAAGTATTAATACTCGTTCTATATGCCTACCTAGTACTACTCTTATTTCTGCTTTCAAACTAAAAGTAACTTGGCTCATTCAATCAACACCACCAGTCCTATGAAAAACAAACTATTATAGTAATATTTTCCAATCCCATTTTATAATTGTACTATTAGCTAGTAGCAGTAGCACTAGTCCTTTGGTTCCTATATAATTGAAAATTGTCTCATTCATCTTCTCAAACAAAAACAAGAACAGAAACAGAGTGACCATTGCCTTGAATTACAATGCTATATATAGTGCTTTCTACTTGATAGTGCCATGAACACATTGCAAACCCTTGATTTGTTTAATTACCAAACAATTTTCATTGTCAGATGCTTCTACTAATTACAAGGAAGTTAGCCACAACCATTTCACTAGCATTTTTTCCACTCATAATTCTGCCACAAAAGCGATAGTAAGTGCCACATAATTCAATACCAAGAACAACAATTTTTTCTCTTAAGCAATTTAACAAACACCTCAAGTGCGTATTAAAGTTAAAATGATCAGATTCAAAACTCACGATAAACAAACCAAGTCACTTCTATTTTTCATGTACTAGCAAAGAAAATCACTCACCTTGGATTGAGAGGGAATATTTGATTTTGGCGAGGATGAAGATATTAGGAAGATAGATCTTGGTAGATTGTTTCTTGCAACGTTTGACGAAGAGGTAGAGCAAGAAGAGAAAACGATGATTGAAATGTCTCCTGAGTTCATCTGACTCCGCCTGCCGTTTCATTTTTCATATAAGAAAATTGGTTATTTGAAGTGAGTGGTGCCGACGCCGTATCCTACCAGTGTCCTAGTCGTGTCGAAGCCCTAAAATCGATGAAATATTTGTGACACCGGATTTGAAGACTAGGACGCTCATTGTCACGGCCTCACCATTCTGAGGCCCGTGCGGCGCCTATGTCCCGCACCTAGGCCAGCCTTCTCCCGATTGATGCGATCACGGACCCTTCCGAATCCAATGTTGACACTCGAGACCTAGTACCTCAAGGCCCGATCACCCGAAGCAAAGCACGAAGGTTATCCCTATGGTTTGAAGGCAAAATTAGTGAGGAAGAACCCCTCGAAGCCAAGGAAAAAGTTGTCCATGTGTCTATTCATCAGGCCGAGGCTAGCCAACAAATGTTCTGTCAAGAAGGAACAAGTGCATTATTAGAAATGAATTGAAGTGAGCTTTTGGATAAGAAAATGGAGTCTGAATTGAGTGATCTTGGTCTTGTTGGAAACTTCAGGATATTAGCTTTCATTTGAGATAAATTTCAGCTAAATCAGACAAGTGGATCAAAAGTTATGCTCGTCAACATTTTGGGTCGCAGGGTGTAGCGGCATACCGCCAGGCGGAAGGCTCGCGAGGCGCTATACCGCTAGCTTCGCTTGGCAAGTTGGAAATTAATTAAATTTGGGGCGGTATACCGCCAGAGCAAGTGAGTGTGGGGCAGTATACCGCCAGACATCAGAAGAAGAACGAATTTTGGGCTTTTCCAAGCCCTAAATGCATGCCTATATATGTATTTCCTTGTATCATTTTCCCTTTTTCTTAGCTTTAGACTTTGTATGATATTTGAGAGTTGAGAATACTCCTTTTCTTGTATCAACTAAGCCTTGGGCTCTTCCACTTGAATTTCCTTGAGAGAAATCGACGAGTTAGAGATTACTCCTCTCGATTTTTCTCCGGGAAAAATCGTTGGATCTTTTGGGTGAATTAATTGGATGAAAGTTGTGCTTCAATAATTATTTATTTCTCTAAAATCGTGGATGACAAGTTACATGGATTGATCGATGGTTCATCGCGAGCTCAATTCCTTTCCTCACATCTTTTCATTAATTTTCGGGTAATTATCCTTAATTCCTACTCTTTTATTATCAAATTCTCCGCTAAACCTACAAATTCGTGTCTTTCCTTTTCTTGTGCTTGTGTGTCACTAGATCGTTCGATTCGGCTAGATCCTCCGATAGCTCCATTGTAATCCGGCCTACTAACCCTAGGCAGGATCGCATCAAGTGGTAGCGGAGCTTTTGGCCGCCTATCGAATTTTTGATTGTTACTTTCGAAAAATATTGCAAGTGGACTTTTGATTGTTGGTTGTGATCAATTTGGTAAAACAAAATATAGAAAAAGTGAAGAAAATCAATTGGGTGTGATAGTGGTGTTCTTCATATGATCTTGGTGTTCTTGGCATAAATCTCTTTTTGATCCAAATTGTTTTGCAAAAGTACATTACTAAGTGTTTAGCCAATATTTAATCAATTTTTACCTCACTTGGCCGGCCACACCTTGAACATCAAGGGTCAAATTACCCTAATCCATTGCATTAAATGCATAAGCCACCTCACCCTTTCTTTGACAATTTGACCAAAAAGTAACCAATTGATCCTAACCAAAATCCCATTCTAACCAAATAAACCCACTTTTCCTGACCAGCCCAACCAAGCCTAAAACTCCAGCAACCTTATAAGTCCCTCTCCTTCCCCTGGTCCAGCAACCTTTTCTAATTAGTCAAGTCCTAAACCAAGCCTAAAACTCAAGTCCTAAACCATAAAATACTAAACTTGAGTTTTAACCCTTCTTGAGTCTTAAACTTAAACTATTTAAGTCCTAAACTTATAAGTCCTTGTCCATGTACTTCTAAATACTTCCTTGTCTTTTAATTCTCTAAATCCCAAATTTCCAGTCCTTCCCTTATTTCTTTTCCTTTCCTACGGAAATTCCAAATTTCCCTCCCAAAATTGGAAATTTTGAATTTCCTTGTAAATTTCCGAAAATCCTCCTTTCCTTTTTCCTTGAGTCCTTGTAAATATTTTTGAGTCTTGTTGTGTTCTTCTTACTTTTTGCTTCCATCACTTGAGCATTGGCAATTGAACTCTTGAATTGAAGCATAAGTTTGTTTGTAGCAAGGAAATTGTGTGGAGAGCAAGCTTGGTGTGTGGAGATTTCTTGAGTGATTGTGAGTCCAAATTTTTCGAGTGATCAAACACGAGTGTTTAAACACGTGAGGGAGTGAAATATTTTCTAACTCTTGTTTAAGTGTGCAGGTACGGGAAAAATGTGAAGTTGAGTGTTTGTGAGCACAACTTTTTCGAGAGATAAACACCTAAACACGAGAGTTTAAACACGCGAGGGAGAGTTTATTTACTAACGTATATATATATCTTGTTTCTTCTATTTTGTAGGTATAAAAAAATATAAAAAAAAAGAAGAAATAAGGGGTTGAATTCCAACATGTCCGGAAGAAGTAGACCTAGTTCTAGTGGTAGCCGAAGTGCCGAAGCCCTTGACCGAGTTTTGGCAGCCTTGGGGGAATTGAAGGCTACCATGGTTCGAACGGAGGAGCGTCTCACTTTGTTAGAAGAGACTGTCAAGTCTCGTGGTCGAGAGGATGAAAAACCTTCCGAAGTTGCCACCCTTAAGACACCATCAAAGAACCTTCCGCCGAAGGCGCACCAAACGCCTCTCACTGAACGAGTTCCCGTTGAAAATGAGTCGGAGGGACACCGAAGTGAAGAAGAGAGGGTTGGGTTGCTGAAAAATACTCCAAAGAAGGAGGATACCCGAAAGTCGTTTGTATCCCCTCCGGGGTTAGCCGTTTCGGAAGAACAAATGAGAGAGATAAGGAAGAAATATGAGCAAGGCAGCCGAGGGCCTGAAGACTTTCATGCTTCTAGTAGCCGACCTAAAATTCCTCATTTCCATGCCCTTACCACACCCCACCACACTCGGGAGTACTACGAGGACCCTTATGGGGAAGTGAATGCCGAGTTTGATGAGGTGACAAGACGAACGAGGGGAAGGCGACAAAGGAGTCAAGGGTCACAGTTTGTAGAACACGAAGAGAGACCACAAGAGCCTAGGGTTGATGACAAGTTGAGTGGAATTAAGGTGCAAATTCCTACCTTTAGAGGCTCCACCGACCCTTCGGCGTACCTTAAGTGGGAAGGAAAAATTCAGCAAATTTTCAATTATCATCGGTATTCGGAGGAAAAGAAGATCAAGTTAGCGGCAATGGAGTTTGAAGATTATGCAGAAAGTTGGTGGGAGAAAGAGTGTAAGAAGAGAGGAGAAGTTGATGCCATACAAGATTGGGAGGAGATGAAAAGGGTGATGAGAGCAAGATTCATGCCCGCGCATCATAAGAGAGACTTGCAAAACAAGTTGCAAGGTCTCAAGCAAGGGTCTAAAACAGTGGGAGAGTACTTCAATGAACTAGAAGGACTCCTAATCAAGACTAACACGGAGGAGGAAGAAGAAGTGACTATGTCTAGATTCCTCAATGGCCTTAATGATCGACTTAAGTACAAGCTTGAGTTGAAAGAGCTTGATCACCTCCAATCTATGCTCCACTATGCCATAAAAGTCGAAGCATATGAAGCCGCCAAGAAGAAGTCCTACCCAAGCAAGACCCACACCTTTTCCTCAACCCCAAAGACTCCTTGGAAGTCTTATTCCAAAGAACCCTTTAAGCCAAAAGATTCCAAAGCCGAGACACCCCCTTCAAAACCCTACACACCATACACCAAAAGTAACCTCTCAAAACCCCCCACCAAAAGCCAATCCTAGCCCACCTACCAACCCTAGCCAACCAAGAAAATTCTCATCTAATGTCCAATGTTTTCGGTGCCAAGGAAGGGGACACATTGCGTCCGAATGTCCAAATCGGAGAGTAGTGGTGATCCGAGAGGGCAACTATGAAACGGAGAGTGAAGTTGAGACGAGTGAGGATGAGAAAGAGGCAAAGAGGGAGGAGACCGAGAGTAGTGAAGAAGAGGTAGTTCCGGCGGCTACAATGACTCTAGTTGTGAGAAGGAGCATGAATGCTCATGCGAAGGAGGAGGTTGCCAACAAAGATCAATGGGAGAATCTCTTCCATTCTCGGTGTGAAATCAATGGTAAGGTCGCATCTCTTATTGTTGATAATGGAAGTGTGGTGGATGTGGCAAGTTATTTGTTAGTTTTCAAGCTTGGGTTACCCACAACACCCCACCCCAATCCTTATTCCTTACATTGGTTTAGTGATGATGGAGAAGTAAAGGTGAAGGAACAAGTCCTTGTTGCTTTCAAAGTAGGTAGTTATGAGGGTGAGAGATTGTGTGATGTAGTTCCTATGGATGCTAGCCATCTCATCCTTGGTCGGCCATGGCAATTTGATCGTTGGGTAGTGCATGATGGCCGAACCAACAAAATTCACCTCACGCACCAAGGGAAGAAGTTTAGCATTCCTCCACTTTCACCCGCTCAAGTTCTTGAGGATCGATTGCATATGGAAAAGGCAAGTGCCGAGTTCCAAATTATGAAGAAAATGAGAGAAAGGAGTGGAGACAAGAAAGTAAGGTGTGTGAATGAGGAAAATAGCGTGCATGAAAAAAGTGAGCATGCACAAAGAGGAGAGAAAAGTGTGAGTCATGAGATGAAAACACAAGAGAGGAGAGGAAAGAAAACAAAGGGAGAGTCGAATACACGCCATGACAAAAGCAAGCATGGTAGAGAGAGTGAGCCTAAACACTTGAGTGTGATAGCGAGGGGTAAGGATGTGAGGCGAGCTTTATTTTCTAATAAAGTGTGTCTTGTACTTCGATACAAGGCACATTGCTTGGAAATTGATGCTAAACCCCCTTCTTCTCTACCAAGTCCCATCGTTTCCCTTTTGCAGGAGTACGACGATATCTTTCCCAATGAAATACCAAGTGACCTTCCTCCAATCCGGGGAATCGAACACAAGATTGACTTGATACCCGGAGCTGCCTTACCAAATAGGCCGGCTTACCGATGTAATCCCGAGGAGACGAAGGAGCTTCAAAGACAAGTAGAAGATTTGTTGTGCAAAGGATACATCCGAGAGAGTATGTCACCTTGCGTTGTGCCCGTGTTGCTCGTACCTAAGAAAGATGGAACGTGGAGAATGTGTGTTGATTGTAGAGCCATCAACAAGATTACCGTAAGGTATCGACACCCCATTCCCCGCCTCGATGATATGCTTAATGAGTTGAGCGGGAGCCAAATCTACTCCAAAATTGATCTCATGAGTGGATATCACCAAATCCGGATGCATGAAGGGGATGAGTGGAAGACCGCCTTCAAAACCAAGCACGGTTTGTACGAATGGTTGCTAATGCCATTCGGTCTATCCAATGCTCCTAGTACATTCATGAGATTGATGAATTATGTCTTGCGTGAATTCATTGGAAAGTATGTTGTTGTATATTTTGATGATATCTTGGTGTATAGTTCATCTCTTGAGGAACATATGTTCCATTTGCGTACCATATTTGACACGTTGCGCACACACCGATTATATGCTAAGTTTGTCAAATGTGAGTTTTGCTTGGAAAAAGTGCACTTCCTTGGTTTTGTTGTGAGTGTAGGTGGCGTACAAGTTGATGAGGATAAGGTGAAAGCCATACAGGAGTGGCCAATTCCCAACAATGTCGGTGAGATAAGGTCCTTTCATGGCCTAGCAAGCTTTTACCGTCGATTCGTGCCAAACTTCTCAACAATCGCCGCACCCCTCAACGAATTGACCAAGAAAAGCGTTCCATTTGAGTGGGGAGAGCGACAAGCCAAGGCTTTTAAGAAACTTAAGGAGAGACTCACGAAATCACCTATCTTGGCCTTGCCGGACTTCACTAACATTTTTGAGTTAGAATGCGATGCTAGCGGGGTTGGCATTGGAGCGGTCCTAGCCCAAGAGGGTCGTCCCATTGCCTATTTTAGTGAGAAACTCAACGGAGCTCAACTCAATTACTCCACCTACGACAAGGAGCTTTATGCTTTGGTGAGAGCATTAATGGTGTGGGAGCATTATTTATTAGCCAACCAATTCGTCATCCACACCGACCATCTAAGTCTCAAATTTCTTCAAGGCCAAGCTAAGTTAAACAAGAGACATGCAAAATGGATGGAATTCATTGAGACATTTCCCTACACGATTAGGTACAAGCGAGGTAAAGAGAATGTGGTAGCCGATGCCCTTTCTCGAAGGTATGCTCTCTTGAGTTCCCTTGATGCTCAAATATTTGGATTTTCTCATTTGATTGAATTGTATGCGAATGATGAGGATTTCTGTGATATATACATGGCTTGTGCACGTGGATCTCACGTGCATTTCTTTAGGCACTATAATTTTTTGTTCAAATATGATAGATTGTGTGTGCCTCGTTGTAATGTTAGAGAATTGCTTGTGTTGGAAGCCCATGGAGGGGCTTTGAGTGGCCATTTTGGCATTACTAAAACGTTGCATGCCTTGAAATCTTATTTCTATTGGCCACGAATGAAAGTAGATGTGACTAACATTGTGAACCGATGTATTGTGTGCAAAACTGCCAAGTCCACATCTAAACATCATGCAGTGCATATGCCTTTACCTGTTGCCCAACAGCCTTGGATCGATTTGTCCATGGACTTTGTGTTAGGCTTGCCTAGGTCTAAGAATAGCCATGATTCTATCTTTGTAGTGGTGGATCGTTTCTCCAAAATGGCACATTTTATACCATGTTCGAAAACACATGATGCTACACACATTGCCTCTTTGTTTTTCCAACATGTGGTGAGAATACATGGTATGCCTAAGAGTATTGTAAGTGATAGGGACACTAAGTTCCTAAGTCATTTTTGGCGAACTCTTTGGGCGAAGTTAGCTACTAAACTCCTCTTCTCCACCACGTGTCATCCTCAAACGGATGGCCAAACAGAGGTGGTGAATAGGACTTTAGGATCATTACTTCGTGTCATGATTGCTAAATATGGAGTAAAATGGGAAGAATGTATAGCCTTTGTTGAATTTGCTTATAATAATGCTTATCATTCCTCCATTGGTTATTCCCCTTTTGAGGTGGTTTACGGGTTCAAACCCTTGACCCCTCCTGATCTCTCACCTTTGCCCTTGAGTTCTCTTAAGTGTGTAGATGGGAATGCCAAAGCTACAATTGTTAAGAAACTCCATGAGCAAGTCCGCAAGAGCATTGAAAGCATGAATGAAAAGGAGATGGGCAAGCGCAATAAGGGCAAGACTCCTACTTCCTTTAAACCGGGTCAATGGGTGTGGCTTCATTGGAGTAAAGATCGATTCCCATGCGAACGTCAAAGCAAGCTAAGTCCACGAGGGGACGGGCCTTTTCAAATCCTCCGTCGTATCGACGCCAATGCCTATATTCTAGATCTTCCAAGTGAGTATGGAGGGATCAGCCGTACATTCAACGTCAATCATCTATCCCTTTGCCCTGAAAATGAAGAGGATCCTCAAGACATGGATTCGAGGAAGAATCCTTTCGAAGGGGAAGGAGTTGATGCGATCACGGACCCTTCCGAATCCAATGTTGACACTCGAGACCTAGTACCTCAAGGCCCGATCACCCGAAGTAAAGCACGAAGGTTATCCCTATGGTTTGAAGGCAAAATGAGTGAGGAAGAACCCCTCGAAGCCAAGGAAAAAGTTGTCCATGTGTGTATTCATCAGGCCGAGGCTAGCCAACAAATGTTCCGTCAAGAAGGAACAAGTGCATTATTGGAAATAAATTGAAGTGAGCTTTTGGATAATAAAATGGAGTCCGAATTGAGAGATCTTGGTCTTGTTGGAAACTTCAGGATGTTAGCTTTCATTTGAGATAAATTGCAGCTAAATCGGACAAGTGGATCAAAAGTTATGCTCGTCAACATTTTGGGTCGCAGCGTATAGCGGCATACCGCCAGGCGGAAGGCTCGCGAGGCGCTATACCGCTAGCTTCGCTTGGCAAGTTGGAAATTAATTAAATTTGGGGCGGTATACCGCCAGAGCAAGTGAGTGTGGGGCAGTATACAGCCAGACATCAAAAGAAGAATGAATTTTGGGCTTTTCCAAGCCCAAAATACATGCCTATATATGTATTTCCTTGTATCATTTTCCCTTTTTCTTAGCTTTAGACTTTGTATGATATTTGAGAGTTGAGAATACTCCTTTTCTTGTATCAACTAAGCCTTGGGCTCTTCCACTTGAATTTCCTTGAGAGAAATCGACGAGTTAGAGATTACTCCTCTCGATTTTTCTCCGGGAAAAATCGTTGGATCTTTTGGGTGAATTAATTGGATGAAAGTTGTGCTTCAATAATTATTTATTTCTCTAAAATCGTGGATGACAAGTTACATGGATTGATCGATGGTTCATCACGAGCTCAATTCCTTTTCTCACATCTTTCCATTAATTTTCGGGTAATTATCCTTAATTCCTACTCTTTTATTATCAAATTCTCCGCTAAACCTACAAATTCGTGTCTTTCCTTTTCATGTGCTTGTGTGTCACTAGATCGTTCGATTCGGCTAGATCCTCCGATAGCTCCATTGTAATCCGGCCTACTAACCCTAGGCAGGATCGCATCACCGATACTTAACAGTAATCTCCAACACCCAATCCAGCCTTTGCCCTATCTTGCCAGCGCACTACTAGCTATCATCTCGGACCCAGTTAGAAGTGGCCATCATGGCAAAGCCACCATGGCAACGCCCATTCCTTAACACGAAAGGCTCACTCGCACACCTATGCCGGAACCGCATAGGAGAAGCTCACTTAGACAAACATACTCTCATATCTTATCCAGGGGTTGGTGGAGAGCTATCACACCCAATTGGACTTTCCCTTCACATACCCTATAAAGGGGCTATCCGTCAAATCCATGCGCCCTCGGCGCGTCTCAGGGTCTATGTTAAGGCTAAGCTTGTACACCAAGGCTTAGACCTTAACACTCATCGTTCGAGCGTCTTGCGTGCTCCAGCGTCGCACTCGGACTCGTATGTCTGATGCCGCGTACGTGCTTCCTAGGTTAGGGGGTTAAATTGTTCGATCAATGAATAAACATAAAAGTTAATAAATTGTATAAATGAAATTTAAATATTACAGGGGAAATATAATATGTTTTTTTAGAAAATGGTAAAATATAATTAAAATGAAAATTGAATATTTGGTGGCAAATTGGATGGGCAATGAATAGAAAAGGTAAAAAAATAATAAAGGATATAGAATAAAATTTAAATTTTGCAGGGGCTATATGTATGATTATTTTAGAAAATGTTAAAGTACAGGGATCAAAATGAAAATTTAGAAAAAATGGAGGAGGGCATGACTCTCGCAAGAGGAATCGTAGCTCTGTCAAAAAAAAAGAGCTTTTCAAAGAAAACATTTTTTTGCCTTCCATGATAGCATTCATTTCGTAAAAACATACTGTATGTTATATGAAAAGTGACTTTTGTAAATTTTAATGAAAAAAATACCGTTATGATTAAGAGTTTTTGATTGCAAGAATAAACATAAAACAAATCAATAAATATATATATATATATATATATATATATATATATATATATATATATATATATATATCACAATTTTGAATACTGATTTTTTTCATAATTTCTTACTAAACTTTAAGAAATTAGCCACTCAAGGCTTGATTTTCCATACAAAATAGATTAAGGCTGCACGATTGCCTTCACCATAACCCTTGATCAGGGGATGTAAGACCGCAAACAATGACAAAATACTTCAAGTTATTCAGAAATCAATAATTTGCTAAGGTCCTACTTGTGTTCAAGTATGCGCCAAATATAATCTATTATATTTACCCCGACACTTAGTTCTTGCTTGTCCATAAGCAAGCATCCCAAATCAATACATCAATAGCTTCCAAAATTATCCTACCACAAGAAAACACTTTAAAGTTTAAATCAATCAAATCAAATGATACAATCATGAGAAGGACATTTGAGGTATGTTGGGTGAGGTTCATGATTTATAAAATCATTCATGTTCCAAAGAAGAAGAAGAGATGAAAATCAACTGTGATTTCATGGTTTTTGTCAGTTAAACATGAACATGACCATAATCGTTCATTTGTCTGTTTTCATGCTATTGTCCATACGCACGAGTTGTCCAAAAGGCCATTTTTGACATGTTAGATAATTTTAGATATTTTGCTAAGTTTTTATGTGCCTCTTTCTCATCTTTGATTTTGATGAAATTGTTGAATTATTCTTTTTTTTTATCAAACAATAACACTTTTAGGTTTTTTTTTTTTTTGTAGGTTAAGCAAGCATTAAGGTTTCTCAAGTAAAAATATTTAATTTCCACCATCTATTCATATATTTCTTTGTAACCTAAGGATCCTTAGTCATTTTGGCTAAATTCAATTTATTGTACTCCCTCCATCCTCGAAAGGAGGTCGTTTTAGAGTTTTTTCCTCTAACTGAAAAAGAAGGTTGTTCTCCCCTTCCCACATATATTTGGCATTGAACTGACTATTTTACCCTTGACAGCAAAGAAATGCACGAGACAATTACAATGCAGATTGAACACTTCTAGACTAGTAGTTCCACTACTCAACAAAAACCAGAAAAATAAATTGTGAAGAGAGTTTGTGATGGAAGAAGCCATAGCCATTACTGTTATAACTGGTTACCCGGCCACTGCTCTGATTTTTATGAGTAGAGAGAAACGAAAAGGGACTGCGGCGAAATCGAGAGATTAGGAGGCGGAGGCTACAGATCTTACGGAGGCTATGGAGGCGGGAGCGGTGGTGGATGCGACAGTGGCAGCGGTAAGGGATATGGAGACGGTGGCTACGGAGGTGGTGGTGGCGGTTGTGGCTGAGTCTGACCCCATCCTTATTTTTGTTTTGAATTCGTTTATTTTTTCCCAATCCTTAATAAAGTTAAGAACTTCAGGTAGAAAAGTTGAATTTTGTGTTTGAGTTTTTGTTCTTGGACTCTGATTTTTTGTGAAATTTGTGTGTTTATGTGGGGAGAAAGAGAGATGAGGATGGTGACAATGATAACGAGAGATGTAAATAGTGGCAGTGTCGTAAATACATAGATTAGTGAAGGGGCATTTTTGTAATCAAACGACGCGCACAGTGTCTCCTTAATTTGTGTGCTCGTCTTCCAAACGACACACTTTGGAGGACGGAGGGAGTAACTTTTATCTCTGTATTCCAACCTTGTATGAGCTTGATCTTTGGGATTATTAAAGTTTCCTTGGATTCTTGTGTTCATCATCACCACCCATCTATCTATTTCTGCCTTGAGCAAGGATTGAACTTTATCATGTAAATATTTTCTAATTTATGAGCACCTAAATGCTCCGCTACCACATGATAATATTCGATCTTTGCTCGATGCGGATATAGAGGTATCCATTTCAAAAGTACTTAAGCATTTAATATCATTGATAGCAACCCTGAGGTGTAACAACTTAAAAAGGGAGAAGTTTCCAGTAACGAGGTCTCTCTCATTTTCCCTTCGTGTTGGGGTTTTCCCTTCGTTCGTTTCGCTCACTGTGAGTATCCTATCCTATCCTTTTCATGTTCTATTTTCTTCTATTTGCTAGGCGCTTTCTTTGGTTGTTGTTTCTATCTTTATCAATTAATTTGGTCTTTTAATTTATTTTGGGTAGTGTTTTATTGCAATCTAGAGTCCCTTTCCTTTTCAAATTCAATTTTCTCCTCCTTCTTCTCCATTTCAGTGTTTGAGTTTAAGTCACATATGGCCTCTGCTATGCCTTCTTTGGTTGTATATAAATCTAGTCTCGTCTCGTTTTTTTACATCAAAACCTTTCAATACCAGTGGCTTTTCTACCTTTGTTATTACCTAAAGAGAGAAACTTTTATTTTACTTAAGATCCTAGCAAGCGAGGGTGGTAGGAATATGGAATTGAGGGAGTCGAGTGGAATTGGGGATAATTTGGTTGCTCCTTCAGAAGAGGGGGTTGGTTTTCTGCTCCTGTGCAAGGTTCACTGTGCACAATCTGTTCATGTGGGCTCGTTCATAAAGTGGATGCGCATCCTTTGGGTCCCGAATGGGGCCATGAAGATGTTAGTTCACGATGTAAATCTTTTGTTGATTCATTTTAGTATGGAACTTGACCTAAATTTGGCAATGTCGAGGGCTCCTTGGTTCTTTAACAAAAATCCCGTGATCATGAAAAAAGTTACGAGAGACGAATAATTTATAGATGTCAAGATGGATCATATCTTGTTTACGGTATGTGTTTACGATTTACCAATCAACCTTAGGACTAGGGAGATGTTAGAGTACATTGGTAATCAGATTGGAATATTTATGGGTGTGGAGGATTCCGAACTTAGGGATTTGTAGCGGTGGGTCTCGATTTGCGTGCTCTTCGATGTGGATCGACCTTTGACTAGGATAGTTAAGGTTCCGAACATTAACGGGGTTGAAATCCCGGTATCCGTTATGTATGAGCGACTGCCAAATTACTGCTATTTCTGTGGGAAACTTGGTCATGTGTTCCAACATTGTCGATCTTGCTTTGAGCAGAACCCAGAAGGTATTCAACCGTTTAGTTTTAGTGATGAGCTCTTATACACAAGGTGTTGGATTTTTGGCATGGGGGAAGTGGTGGGCTTGGCGGCTCGGGACCAACTTGGTTCGATGAGGGTGCCGGTAGGACAACCCAAATCGGACCTATTGATAGCAACCAATATTATGGAAATAGTTCGAGTTGGCACCGCCGGTCACCGGTAAAGGCTAACTAGGTCGGGCAGCAGTCGGTCCTCTTGAGTAGTTCCAATGGGTTCGACTCAACAGGTGTAGATAAAATGGTGGTGGAAGTTGAAGATCATGGAAGTAGGGGGAAGTCGGTTATGGATAAGATAGTGAGCATTTCAAGGAAGTGGTCATCAAGGAAAAAATAACCGAAAAATTAGGAATTGGGGGATTGTGGTAATCTATTACAAGATTTTGAAAAGTAGTTAATTGAATCCCCGAGAAATTTTAGGAGTGGAGGCAGTACTTCCCACCAAAATAGGATTTGTTGAAAAAGGGGAATTAAGGGAGTAGGGTCAGTGGCAAAGGAAAAGTGATTGTGTAAATGCATCTTTAACAAGAGTTTTTACCAAAGAGCAAGTTTTTCAAGCTCTCAAGCACATACATCCCAATAAGGCCCCTAAGCCTGATGGGATGCCTCATTTGTTTTTATAAAAAATCTAGCCTTTGGTAGAAAAAGGAAGTGTGCTCTACAGCTCTAGGGATACTGAATGAAGGTGAGGATCCGAGCTACCTAAACCATACTTTTATTACTCTCATACCCAAAGTCAATAGCCCTTATGAATGCTCTCAGTTCCAACCTATTAGCCTCTATAATGTTGTCTTCAACTTGGCTAATCGGTTGAAAGAAATCTTGCTTGTGGTGATATCAGAAAATCATAATGCCTTTGTTCTAGGGTGTCTGATTACAGATAATGCATTAGTCATGCAGAAGGTGTTCCATATCATGAATAAAAGGGTTTCAAGCCTTGGCTGGATGAGCATCAAATTAGATATGAGGAAGGCCTATGACCGGGTGGAATGAGGGTTTTTGGAGGGTATCATGACCCATATGAGTTTCTCAGCTTCTTGGATCTTGGTTGTTATGCGATGTGTATCCTCAGTGTCGTATTCGGTACTAATAAATGGTATTCTAGGACCTTCATTTTGTCCGGAGAGAGAGAGATCCATTGTCCCTGTATCTTTTTATTGTGTGTGCTGAAGCTCTTGACAATGCTCCGGGCTGCTGTGGAAGGGGGTAGCTGAGTGGGATCCGAATCTATAGACGTGCTCCTTTTATTAGTCACCTTTTCTACGTCGACGACAACCTCATATTTTCTAAGGCATCGGCTCAGGATGCTACTGTCATGTCTGAGATCCTTCAAGCATATGAGATTGTGTCGGGGTAGAAGGTCAACTTAGATAAGTCCAAGGTTTCTTTCCGTCGTGGGGTCCGAGATAAGATAAAGAGTATGATCCAGCAAAAGTTGGGTGTTAGGATTGTTTCCTCTCATTCCAAGTATGTAGGGTTTCCAGTGTCCTTCGGGTGATCGAAACTTGCATTGTTTAGCGATATTCGGGATAGGATGTGTAAGCGGTTGGTGGGTTGGAAGGAGAAAAAGCTTTCACAAGCCGGCCAGGAGGTTATCATTAAGTCTGTCATCCAATCTATCCCTACGTACATTATGAGCTGTTTCGAGATCCCTATGACGATATGTGACAAAATTGAAAGGGCTACGCAACGATTATAGTAGGGAGGTCACAATGACGAAATGAAAGTCCATTGGGTAGCATGGAACAAGTTTTGTCGGGCGAAAGGGAATGACAGTCTGGGGTTCCGGCAGATTAGGGAGTTTAACTTAGCCCTACTAGCTAAGCAGGGCTGGAGGTTGTGTCATTATCCTAGTTCCCTGCTGGTCAAGGTCCTGAAATCTAGATACTATCCTCAAACGAACTTCTTGCGGGTAGAGGTGGGGACCACATCGTTGTTGGGAGGGGGTTCTTAGGGATGGATGCTTTTAGAGAGTGGGCGATGGGGAGTCCCTCTACCCTTGGCTTCCCTTTACTGATAGGGGTTGTATCTCTGCTCCTATTTCGACACTTCAAGTGGAGGCTCGAGTCTCTATGCTGATGGACTATAAGAACAGATGTTGGAAGGTTCCTTTAGTAAATAGTATCTTCTCAGGTCAAGAGAGGTCTGAAAGTTTAAGCTTGCCCCTCAACTGGGAAGGGAGAAGGACTTTCTTGTCTGAAAAGGTACTACTTTAGGGAAGTATACTGTCCGTAGTGGCTACCATAGCCTTCAATCGGCTGGGGCTGCCTCTACGGAGGCTGATGATAAGATAGGGTGATAGAAATTCTTTTGGGTGCTGCAAATCCCTTTGAAACTGAAAAATTTCTTATGGCCGCTGAGCCATGGCTTCTTGCCTATAAGGAAAATTTACGCCGGAGAGGGATGCTAATTGATATAGAATGCCCTTGCTGCACATCATCTCCTAACTAGTTGCCCGTTTGCGATCCAGGTTTGGTCCCACCTGGATAACTGGGAGAGGATTGCAAAATGTCAACGATGCCATTAGGGGAGTGGATAGGATAGGCGAGTGGATCCCTCGATACAGGGATTTTGAACAGATGGTTTCGGTGATGTGGTCACTATGGTCTTCAAGGAATAACAAGTTATTTCGTGACATATTAGAGTCCTCTTGGACGTCCTAATAAGAGGCAAAAAGCTCCTTGTGGATTATAGGGAGGTGCACGTAAGGGAGAATGCGGAGCGCGTTGGGCCTTCTGCTGTACCAGAAAAGGCCCGTTGGATGCCAATCCCAAGGGGCAGTTAAAGTTTAATACTGATGCATCGGTGGGTCCAACGGCTATTGGGTTGGGATCATTTGGGAGGTTGTCATCTCACATGCATTGTTCATATCCCCTTCCCTACAAGTATGGCTACGGTTGAGGCCATGGCTATCCGGGCGGCATTAAGGTATGGATCTCAAACGCTTCTACCACAAAAGATGTATTTAGCTAGACATGCTTATTATTGAAGACAATAAAAAAAATAATTGCATAAATTGAATCCTTCATTTCTGTGAAGAAAACGAGAGGAGCAAAAGAGTTTGGAATTAAAAAAAGAACTAGAAAATGAAAAAGAAGGAAAGAGATCCCTTTCTCAAAAACCTAGGGAGACTTATATAGTATCTCCCCTTGGCAAAATATCTCTAAGGAAAGAAATAGAAAATAAATCCTAAAATAGAATTCTAATTGTATCTTAACACTCTTTTTATCTTATTTAGAAGTCTAAGAAGTTGGCTGATGACAGAAGGTGACGGCCACAACTCTTCTGGAGATAATTCAGCTGGAACAATCGCTTAAGACTCCTTGGTTTTGTTGTCTTCAAGTATCACAAGTGGACTTGGATGCTTTGTCTGCTTAGGAGTCTCCTCTTGCTCAAAAGGTTGACCAGGAAAGGTGTCTGCACAACTTCGCCCAGATTTTGCTCTTTTCTACCCCATTATCCAGTTTTACTACTCTAGAGCTATTTTCTGCAAATGTAGAGAAATTCATCCCTTATTAGTAGAATCACCATCTAAATTGCACGAAAATAAATGGTAAAAACAACTACAAAATAGGCTCAATCAATAACTAAAATTTACTTAACTGAAATTTATATTGGGAAAATTATAAATATAACGAGAACAACATTAATAAGAAAGAAAAAATAAAAGAATATGAATACATAAAATATGAAAGAACAATTAGATCTCACAAGCTAATCGAATCATAAACCTTTATTGTCTTTGCTAGGAATTAAGAGTTTAGCTTGACATAATCAACATAATAAAAATCATGAAATAAATTTGCATAAAGTCTCTTGTCTAAAGGAAGAAGACAGAGAGGAGAAGAAGAAGAATAGAAACCCTAAAATTAAAAGATAAAAAGTATCAGAGTGATAAGGTTCGGACTGTTGGGGAAGCGGGATCTGGATTATGGCTGTCTGGTATCACTGTAGCAGCAGTCCATCGTACCTACAAAGCGCCGGAGGGGGGACTTCGGCATAGACACTCTGATGCTTAAGTTAGTATGGCTGTAAAATTTGGCAGAGATTTGGATAGAGAATCAGATCTTACTCTTAGTCTAGAAATGAGGGGTATTTATAGCCGAAGAAACAAAGGTTGTTACCCCCAGGGGTGGGCGTTATCAAAGGGAGATATCGCCCTGGATGACGTAAGCATGCGTCAGCTGGTCCCGATATCGCTAGCGGGATATCGCCAATGAGATGTTGCGTGGTCCCCCGGATATCACTAGTGGGATATCGCCAATGACCCGTTGTCGGGGTTTCCTGGGATGGGATGACGTTATATGCCCCCCCCCGACTGATGTCGACCATCCCGGGATCCTCTGTCTATCGGGGGCGGCATCCGGGTGCCGTCGCCAGTTAAGGTCTACAGGGATCTGGCTTTGACTTGAGGTGAGAAGACGAATATACCCTTGGCATTTCCTTCATTGTTATCATAAGCCCAACTGAAAACGAGCCCGAGTGTTCACCAAGGGCTGCCTCTCCTGGCCTCTGGAGGAATGTTACTCTTTTTGCGCCGTGTCAGATTCGGGAAAATCACCGGGTTTTTCTGACTCCTTTGTCAGTTCCATTGCACCGGATATACGATAGCAAAACGGATAAGTGGGACCATCCGCAGGTCTTCCCCGAAGCTTCTGCTATCGTTCTGAAGGCGATATGTCCGTGTTTTCCCTGCACATTCTCAAATGTGATTTTGTCATGTTAGCAAAAGTAACATGTAGTGACAAGTACTAGTTACCCTTGGGGGTTTTCACCCACTCATGTCGGGGTGTTTTTGGTGTTGCCGTTTCCCTTCAACTCATGGGGTCTGGCCTTACGGTAAGCCGCTTACAGTTTGTGCAGTCTTACGCCATAGCTACCGACAATATTGACGCGGTTTTACGCTGCTCGGAGCTACCTATAATATCGACGCGGTTTTACGCTGTAAGCCGCCTACAAATTGTAAGGTCTTACGTTCTCCGATATGCAATTTATTCAAGCATCTCGAGTATCCACCAGGAGTTCCGCGTTAGCCTTTCCCTCCAACTACTTTGGGATAACGGGACGACTCGATTTTCGAGGTGCATGCCTTGGTGGGCAGCCATTGCCTCGGATCTATAAATGTGATCCTTTTCTACAGTTTCTTCACATTCTCTTTGCCCCTCATTTGCCATTTTATCATGGAAGATCTCACTAGAAACTTTCTGATCTCCAAGGCCCCGACCCTCAAAAATCGTACTGAGGGTGACATCAGTTTTCTGGAGAACATGATGACGAAGTCCGGCAAGGATATCCTGGAGCTCCGGGGAATGATGACCCCGATTCAGGCCAGGATCGGGGCTGCTACCATGGAGGACTTCAATCCTATCGGGAATGTCTCCACGTTGGCCGTCGCCGTCTGCCGTATTGAGGTAGCCATCGCCATGCTGCAGCAGAGGAAGGATCTGCTGACCTGCTGTCTGAAGAGCATCAGGAGCACCTCTTCTGAGCTAACTTTTGTGGAAGAGGCCTTGAGGGATATCCCTACCATGTTGGTGGACGACGATAATGATGCCGGGTCTCGGGCTTGAAGGCTTGCCGCTCCGCTTTCATTTTGTTTTTCCTTTGTATATTTTATGTATGCGGACGTATATTCAGGCCGTTAGGCCGTAATGAAACTCCTTTCCGCTCTTGGACTTGTGATCTTTCTCCCCTTTTTAGGGTGTTAGCCCTAGCTTCGATTGAAAGCTATGGCCAAGCCCAACTGAAAACGAGTCTGACACTGGTCAGACTTTTGCAGTATTTATTCTTCTTTATCTGCCAGGTGGCGACGGTTGTTTAGGCAAACTGCTCTACTAATCACGCGTCGTCTCTTCAGTAATAACTGATTGGGCGGTTTTCCTGTGCTTCTTGATCATTGAAAATTTTCAACAGGCATGATCCAAGAATTTTGAATTTGCCATTATGACTGATCTTCTCGAGATGCATTAAATTATTCTTCTCTCACTTAAAAAATTTGAAGAGTCTCACCACTTTATTTATTTATGGGGAGTTCTTCTTCTTTTTTCTGCTCATCTTCTTCTTCATATTTTTCTGCTGCTACTAATTTTCTCCTCTCATGGCTGATTCATACGATCAGGCCTCCGACGAGCGAGAATCTCGCCCAACCCCTCTGACGACACCAGATTCTGACAATCCTTCTTTACCACCCTACCGAAAGAGGCGATTGCCCTACCGTGGAGGTCGGAAGAGATCGAAGAAGAGAGCACATTCTGAAACCACTGGTTGGTTTTCTTCATTTTCAGCCCCTCCGATCTGTAAGGGCAAAAATTTGTTTCCTCCTGCTAACTGGTTTGAAGAGAAGATTCCTTTAGGCGATACCATCATCAGGGCGGCATCCTCAGCTACAAAGGAGGAATCCAAACCATTGACGCTGAGCCCGGAGTGAAAAGCTGACCAATCCCCTCATTTCGCTGATGAGGAGCTTCCGCCCTCCGATGAGGAATATTGCTACTGGTCCTCTTATTGGCCTGATGAGGATTGATTCCGCCCTTAGCAATACCTTGCAGATGCCATATGGCTTTTTGTCTTTAAATGAAATGATGCTTTACTTTTTTAGTTTTGCATGCTCGGGCGTTAGCTCCTCTTTGGATGACTATCGCTGAGAAACTAACTATTGCTTCGATGTAACCATTTGCAACTGATTGTCAGTAACTACCCCCTCCAGAAGATATAAATGCGCGGACATAAATATCCTTCTGAGGTTTTCACAGGTGTCACTTTTACTCTGGGACGTGTCCCACTTTTACAGGTTGTTCACTTCTCGATCTCAGCCTTTAAAAGGGAGCAACTGCTCTCTTTTAATACTCTTTGCCTGCACTTCGAAATTTTCTCCCTTTCTCTCTCTAGATTCTTACTTCGAAGGAGGTCACAACCACCGTTCACCGGCGCCGACGGTTTTGTCCACCGCCTTCTGTTCAAGGTACTTCGCTTCTTTCTCCTCAGATTTTCTTCTTGATGATTCATTATGAGTACCTCTAGGATACCCAAGGATTCTCAGTGGCCTCTGGCCACAAATAGGTCTTTGAGAAGTCTCCAGAATTTCCGACGGCCCATAGATTTAGAAATTGAGAGAACACCCAGTGTTTTTGTTGATCAAGCGGTTTTGGAGGCAGAACTGGAGGAAAATAGTATCTTTTTCCCTCCTGGTTACTCCGTTAGAATTCCTGATGCCGGCTATCGGCTTCATGACCCTCTATCGGGGGGCGATAGGATGGTATATTTTAGCATGTTCCTCTATGGCTTTCGCTTTCCCATCCATGAAGCATTGAAAAATTTATTGGTTCGATATGACATTAACCCGGCTCAGATTACGCCTCGTTCTTGGTGTGGGATTCATACCTTCATTCGTATTTGCGAGTTGCGGGGTATCCTTGTCCCGTCTGTCAATTTATTCCACAAGTTTTTTAGTTTTAGGTGCCGCAACTGTATGGTAGATATCGCCCTAAGATGGAATGACGTATTGGTGCAGTCATTTTGGCAAACATTCCAGGGCTTTGAAGAGATTGTGGCCGATTGGAAGAACGGTTTTTTCATTGTGAATTTGCCTTTCCGCCCCTGGCCCAGGGGCTTCAATCATTGTCTTAACGACTCCCTTTGGACAAACCCGTCAACAGTATCTAAGGAAGAGCTGCGACAAACGCACGTGCTGCTGGAGCTGAAATCATCTTATCATATTCGAGAGTTTGCCTTGCACAGGCTTATAGAGAAGTGTATTATAAGTAAGTTTCTTCCCCTTCGTTATCGCTTCGGCTTAATCATTGCTCTGATGTGTCTTGCTTGCAGGTGACACTGGAGATCAACCGTCAAGCGATAAGGACGTTCCTCTGAACATGAGGCCACTTCAATCACTGTCACCCTCTCCTCCGCCTGAGAGTTCCAGTCGCCCTGCCACTCCAAAAAGAAAGAGATTCAAGACTGTTGCCAGGAGCGGTATCTCCAACCGTACTTCCCGTTTCCTCGAGAATTGGTTACCCATTCGGAAAGGAGTGACTCTGAATCGTCCTAAAACTGAAGTACCCGATAGTGATAGTGAGGACATGGATACTGATTCTGGGCTTCGTCATGCTTCCGCAGCTCAGTGGAAGAAGCTACGAATGAGAAATAACAACCCAATCACTGAAGCCACTCCGAACAAGGCTAACGAAACCCCTGCTACTAGGGCTGGTTCTTTTGGCAGTGCGAGTACTTCCAAGGCAGCAGTAGCAGCTGAGGCGTCAACCGGCGTTCCTCCTGATATTCCTGAGGTTTCGTCGGAGGTCAACCTTCCTCCCCCAACTGCCGCTCCTGACTCCCTTATCTCTTCTTTCATTCCCGATGTTGCTGCCCCGAATCTTGAACCTGCCGTTACCCCTGATCCTCTGCTGAATGGCCTTCCGCCCTTATTCTGCACTTCTATCTTAGGAGGTGGTGGTTCCGCTAAAAGCCGCTCTCCTCCCTTTACCGCCAATCTGTCTTCTCAAGGTCCTCAAGGAGCCACTTCCTATCACTTGGATCTGTCTACCTTTGGCACCAGCGGACTTTGCGCACTGGGAATATCGGATCCGCTATCACAAAGCGAGCTGGTGGGTTCTATTGTAGGTGCGATATTTGGCTCTGCTGAAGATAGGGAGGAGACGTCAGAGCTTCCTCTGGAGGTTCATAGCGAATGTGCCTTGAATGACGTGCTAGCTAGCTTTCGCATGCTGAATTACTTTCTCGATATCCAGGGTGACAAGGCTCGCCGGGCGGTTCCTCTAGAGACCTGTGGATCCGAAAATCGTACAAACACCTAGTATTTTTTCATGTGAGGTGATTTTAAATGCTGAATTATAGGAAAACGGTATTACTTTCCCTCCTGGGTATGTCCCTACCGTTCCCGAGGATGACATGCGACTTCACGATCCATTGTGGGGGAACTATAGGCTATGCTAGATTTAGATTTGAAAGACATGAAAATTAAAGAGATAAGGTTAGGAATTCGAGGGTTGTCCCCACACTTGGTCTTGATTATCGTCTAGGCCTAGACGTTTTTCCTTTATTCGGGGGGGTTGATTGCGGGGTCCTCGACCCTTACTTCTTCGGCAGTCAAGGGCTTGAATCCTTCATAGAAGGGTTTCAGCCTATGACCGTTCACCTTGAATGGTTCCCCATTGTCTAGATTCTAGATTTCAATAGCTCAATGATTAAACACCACGGTGACTTTGTATGGTCCCGTCCACTTGGATTTGAGCTTCCCCGAAAAAATTCGTAATCTTGAGTTGTATAGCAAAACCTTTTGCCCAACCGTGAAGGTCTTGACTACGAGGTGCTTGTCATGCTGGGCCTTGGTCTTTCCCTTGTAAATCATTGAATTTTCATAGGCATCCCTTTGAAGCTCTTCGAGCTCTTGCATTTGCAAACAGCGGTCCTTGCCCACCAAGTTCAGATCCATGTTGACCTTTTTGATTGCCCAGAAAGCCTTGTGCTCAATTTCGACCGGGAGGTGACACGGCTTGTCATAGACCAGCCGATACGGTGTCATACCGATCGGGGTCTTGAATGCAGTGCGGTAGGCCAATAGCGCGTCTCCCAGTTTGAGACTCCAATCTTTCCTTGACTGATTTACGATCTTTTCGAGAATAGCCTTAATCTCCCAATTCGAGACCTCATCTTGCCCATTGGTTTGGGGGTGGTAGGTTGTAGATACTCGATGGGTCACTCCATACTTGTTAAGTAATGAGGAGACCGTTCGATTGCAGAAATGGGTCCCCCGATCGCTGATGAGAGCTCGCGGGGTCCCGAATCGGTTGAAGATGTGGGTTCTAAGGAAATCAGCAACTACCCTCAAATCGTCTATCTTGGTGACTTTGGCTTCAATCCATTTGGAAACATAGTCCACTGCAAGCAGGATGTACATGTTCCTGAATGAATTTGGGAACGGTCCCATGAAGTCAATGCCCCAAATATCAAAAATTTCACACGCATGGATGCTGGTCAACGGTATTTGGTTTCTTGCCCCGATGTTTCCCATAGCTTGGCACCGAGGGCATGTAGTGCAAAACAAATAACTGTCCTTGAAGATTGACGGCCAATAAAGACCGGCTTCTAAGACCATGAGCGCGGACTTCTTGGCAGCAAAATGCCCTCCTTCCGTTGTCGAGTGGCAGAACTTGAGGATTGACGGGACCTCGTCCATGGTGACACAGCGCCTAATAATCTGATCTGAATAATGCTTCCATAAGTAGGGGATGTCCCAAACATAGGTCTTGGCTTGCCTTCGGATCCGGTTGTGTTCTGCGCTCGAGGCCTCGACTGGAAGCACGCCAGTGGCACAAAATTTTGCTATGTCCGTGAACCATGGGAACTTTGCGGTGTCAACTAAGCACAAATGCTCATCTGGAAAAGTCTCCCGAATGGCTACTTGGGAGTCATCCTTTTGGTTCGGGAGACTACTCAAGTGGTCAGCTACACAATTTTCGGTCCCTTTCTTGTCCTTGATAGCAAGGTTGAACTCTTGGAGTAGTAGGATCCAGCGGATGAGCCTAGGCTTCGCATCAGTCTTGTTGAGCAGGCATCGAAGGGCGGAGTGGTCAGAATACACAATCACTTCTGTGCCCAAGAGGTACTGCCGGAACTTGTCGAGGGCATAGACAATCGCCAAAAGCTCTTTTTCCGTCGTCGTATAGTTTTGTTGCGCGGGGTCTAGCAACTTGGATGCGTAGTAGATGACGTACGTCTCCTTGTCTTTCTTCTGGCCCAGAACAGCTCCCAAAGCCTGATTGCTAGCATCACACAGGATCTCGAAGGGGAGAGTCCAGTCGGGGGCCCGAATGATAGGAGCAGAAATGAGCTTGGCTTTCAAGGTCTCGAATGTCGTCTTGCATTTTACATCAAATATGAAGTCCACATCCTTGTGTAACAGTTGGCACATTGGCTGGGCTATCTTGGAGAAGTCCTTGATGAACCTCCTATAAAATCCTGCATGACCAAGAAAAGAACGCACATCTCGAATATTCGAGAGGTAAGGCAAGGTCTCAATAGCTTGGATTTTAGCCTTGTCCACTTCGATACCCTTTTGGGACACGATGTGGCCCAATATAAGCCCTTGGTCGACCATGAAATGACATTTTTCGAAATTAAGAACAAGGTTAGTTTCTACACATCTTTGCAGAATTTTCTTTAAGTTCGAGAAGCATTCGGAAAAGGAATTACCATAGACCGTGAAGTCGTCCATGAATACCTCGATGCATTCTTCCACAAATTCTGAAAAGATGCTGACCATGCACCTCTGGAATATAGTCGGGGCATTGCATAACCCAAAGGGCATGCGTCTGTAAGCAAAGGTCCCGAATGGGCACGTGAAAGTGGTCTTCTCTTGGTCTTCAAGGGCTACTGGAATCTGGTGAAAGCCCGAATACCCATCCAGGCAGCAATAATGCGTCTTGCCCGTAAGGCGCTCTAGCATTTGATCTATGAAGGGCAGTGGGAAGTGATCTTTTCGGGTGGCCTCATTCAAGCGTCGGTAGTCGATGCATACACGCCAGCCATTCTGGATTCGGGAGAGAATTGGCAGACCCTCGGGACCTGGAATGATGGTGATGGCAGTTTTTTTCGGGACCACCTGAACGGGACTGACCCAAGGGGAATCAAAGATGGGATAGATAACCCCGGTATCGAGCAGCTTCAGGAGCTCTTTCTTAACTACCTCCATCATGGGGGGGTTCAACCGCCTTTGAGGCTGTCTGATTATCTTGGTGTCTTCTTCGAGATGTATGCGGTGAGTGCACAAGGACGGTGACAGACCCTTGATGTCGGCAATCGTCCAGCCGATGGCCTTCTTAAAACTCTTGAGGTTTACTAACTCAAGCTCTTGATCCTCTTCTAGTTTGTTGGAAATTATGACCGGAAGAGATTCTTTCTCCCCGAGGTAAGCATACTTCAAGTATGAGGGCAGCGCCTTAAGTTCAAGGTCTGGAGCTTGTACCAGAGAAGAGGGGAGTCGCTCATGACCTACGCATTCGGGGGACTCACTCGGAGGCTCGACTGCTAAGATAGCATTTGCTTCGAGAGCTGCTGCGATCGTGATCAGTTCAGTGGGAACCGCAATGGACGATGTCATCTCCTTTAAGGATTCGAGAGTAAAACTTTGCTCAAGAATTAGCTTCAAGGGCTCGATGGAGTTCAGCGCAGCGATGTTTTCCACAAGAGGGTCTATCACGTCAATAAAATTGACACTCGAGAATTCTGAGGGGTATTTCATGGAGTCCAGCATATTAAAACGGATGATTTCCCCATCGAATTCGAGGGAGATAGAGGTCTCGTAGCAGTCAATCTTCACGCGGGCAGTGGCCAAGAAAGGACGTCCCAAAAGTAAATCCGAGGACTTGGTATTCGTGGGGTTTTCCATAGAGAGAACATAGAAATCTGCTGGAAATAGGAATTCACCCACTTGGACAAGAAAATCTGTTATTATGCCTTTGGGATATACCATCGAACGGTCTGCAAGTTGGATGACAAGTGTGGTCTCCTTCAAGGGCCCGAGTCCAAGACCGTTGTAAATAGTCAAGGGCATAACATTAATCCCTGCTCCCAAATCGCACATCGCCTTCCCAATATCGATGGTACCAATTCTGCAAGGGACCGTGAACATACCTTGATCCTTACACTTGGGTGGAATTTTGCGCTGGATATGGGTAGACAAATTAGATCCCACACTAATCCGATTAACCTCCGTGAATTTGTTCTTGTTGGTGCAAAGTTGTTTCAAGAACTTTGCGTATCGAGGCATGTTCTTGATGGCCTTGAGGAGGGGAATATTGATGATGACTTTGCTGAACGTATCAAAGATGTCCCGGTCTTCTTCTTCTTTCTTCTTTTTGATCAGCCGTTGAGGGAACGGGGGCTCGAGTACTTTGTTTATGAATTCTTGGGAGAATTCTTCTTCTTCAACGGGTTGTTTCTTCTTACAGCGAGACTTCTTACTGGAGAAGAAATGATCAAGAGCTGCGTCACCGAATCAAGACTTCTTGGGCTGTTCAGTGGGCTGTTCACATTCGGGACCTGGAATAGCAGTGTCAGCTTTGGGGCCTTGAATGTCTTCTGCGGACTCGGGGTCTGGATGGACACGAGAAGGGATCTCAAGACCACTTCGGAGGTTCATGGCACACGCCTCATGCTTCGGGTTAGGTTCCGTCTGCCCTGGAAACCCTCCTCCATTTTTCACCTCTTTCATCTCTGCCATGAGAGTACGAATTTGTTTTTCCAGTTCCGCAATTTTCTTCTTATCAGGGGAGGGTTCCTCATTCGGGGGCACCGGCATGGTGAAGTTCTGATCTGGGGGTGGCTGCCTCTGGTATTGATAATTCTGAAAATTAGGTCTGGGCTTGAAGTTTTGCATGTTGAAAGGAGGGGGGTGATTTCCATATGGATTTTGTCCGTACTGATGGCTGGGTTCGGCCTGCTGGTTGTTGTTCCATCCATAGTTAGGCTGCTTCCAGCCTTGATTGTGATTCTGACCATACGGGACATTGAATCCTCCAGCAGCATTGACGGGCATTTCTTCAGGAATAAATGGGCAAGCATTAGTAGGATGGTCCGAAAGTTGGCAGATTTGGCAGGCCTTGACCTGGACTAGATGTCCCGAAGCCATATTTTGCAGCATACCCGTGATGGCTGCCAATTGATTCTCCATGGCGGCTGAACGAGCGTCTTGAATGCTAGTGGAATTGTTGAGCTGGAGGTTGTTCTTGGCCATGAGCTCAATGGTGTCCTTGGCGGTAGCAGGGGTAAGTCTAGTAATGGACCCGTCAGCAGCAGCGTTCAGCAAGGCCATGTCTCGACCTGTGAGTCCTTCACAAAAATATTGTATGAGGGCATGCTCGGACAGATTATGCGAGAGGCATAGGGCTTGCATTTTCTTAAACCGCTCATAATCTTGTTCAAGATCCTCTGTGTCTTTTTGAAGGACAGACACGAGCTGCTTTCGGGTCACCATAGCGATGGACACCGGGTAGTACTTGTCCGTAAAGGCCTTGGACATTTCAGCCCACGAGTTGATGGATTGTGGCTGCAAGTCATAAAACCAGTCAAGAGCATCGTCCTTGAGAGACCACATAAAGGCACGTAGTTTAGCATGCTCAACGGTAACGTTGTGGGGCTTCATAGCATCACAGATGGAGTGTAGTTGCTGGAGGTGACGGTGGAGATTTTCTTTAGCCAGCCCTCGGTAAAGGGGTAGGTGGTGCATGGTTGCGGATTTGAGTTCCCAGTCATTCGGGACCACCGGCCAAACAATGCAACTGGTTGGGGCCTCGGGGGCAGTATTGAATTCATCGATGGTCTGGATTACTGAGGGGACTGGTGGAGCATTATCCCCTTCGGGGCCATGATTATCCATGTTGGGTCCTTCTGGATGGACTGGAGGTAAGTCTTCGGGGTCTGGGTTGTCCTGGAGAGCAAAGAGACGTTCGAGGTCCCGAACACAAGGATTGGAATTCGATCCTTGGGCTAGTTGTCGAAGGCCTCTTTCTGTCCTTCCTAACTCGTGATCAAGGGGCAGTAAATCGGGTGCAGATCTCCTGGTCATACAAACAAGAAAAATAAATCAGTCTTGAAACAATCCCCGGCAACGGCGCCAATTTGATCGTCAGTCAAATAGAGATTTATATTGCCTGAAAAGTGTGTGCATAATGGATAATGTGTACAGTGGTAGTCAGGGTCGAACACAGGGATTGTGAGAGACTGATTCAAGGTCTTGAATGAAATCACAGGACAAAAGCACGTAAAGTAACACTCGGGGGGGGGGGGAGTTGTTTACTTGGCTAAACGAGTCAGCTAAGAGAGATTGGGAGCTAACAATTTATAACTAAGAAAGCAGTATTCGGGACCTTGAGTTGTCAATTCGGGGTCCCGAAAGGAAAAATATAGCAAATCAGTGAACAAGTCAAGATAGCAAAACAGAGAGTGAAATAAACACAAATAATCAGATAGAGAAGGATCTTAGCAAAGGCATTCTTGGGTTGCATTCGAGGCCTCGATCGTCATCAGCACAAGGATATTCTATTCAAGACATCATAGAAATGACATAGGGACCAGATTCCTCGGATGTCCCCTACTTTTCTCTTAAGAGAAACTACCCCCCGTTTCCACATATGAGGTAGTCTTGACAGTTTGCCATCCCTCCAGGCACGAATGCGGGAGGCTCATACTCAAATTGCCCATGAAGATAAGAAAAGACAGATCTAGAGCTAAAAGTCCCTCAGTTTGTCAGGCTCGTGACCTCGCCCTAATCAACTACTCGCCCTATCTATTCGAGACCACTTCGACACAGTCAAGACTAAACAGATGCCTACTTGTTCCATGCAATTTTCCTTCCGTATTCATCACAAAGATGGCAGCATGCACACAAAATAATAATCAGTTGATCAAGCCTCAGATTATTTCATGCGAAGATGTAATTTAACATAACAAGTAATTGAATATGGCATCAAGAATATATTAAGCACATTAAAGCCTCGAATCTGCCCTTGCAACCCTTGAATCACCCTTGCTAAGAACTAAGGATTTAGCTACTCATGCTTGAGGATGAAGAATTAATAATTAAAGAGAGCACAACAAGTAAGTAAATAGATTAAGGAAAGAAGACTTTGTTACTAAAAATCCGTTTGAAGCCCGGCGGCAAGGTTGAAGATGCTAACAAGAACTAGAGAGAGAAACTAGAGAGAAGTCTAAGGAAAAACTAGTTCTAATGATTCTAAAATTATATTATGAAGTGAGAGATTTCCTAAACTACTCCTTGGATGCTCCTTATAAGCTGAAGCTCCAAGAACAAAAATATCTTCAGCTAAACTAGGGACAAAACGCATTAATTGAAAGCCTACTATAATGGATCCATGCTCCCTAAAGCACAAAGCTGAAAAAGCATAAAGCTGTCTGGTTTTTCCAGCTTTGGCAGGTCTGGATTGGGCTCAAGGGCTGAAATGGTCAGAGCGGTAGGTATTTGGTGATCAGTGCAGAGTGTCAGAACAGTGTTAGAGGGATCACATGGGCGCTTTGGCAAGAGGACACGTGGACATGCCAATCTTTGCCCTTCGGGGGGCCGAATGGAGAATCCGATTCAGGACCTTGAACGCTGCTTTGTACTCGGGACCTCGACTTTGGTCTTGAAGCTCGAATTCACTCAAAATGCACCAAAAATGCATGTTTTTGCATAAACTCCCTTTTTAGGCCTAGATCTGCAATAGTAATGAAAACAAGGGTAAATTAGTAGAATCATGTCTTAAATGGGTGAAAAAATGGAGGGAAAATCATGCATAAAAATATGCTATCAACTGGCGAGGTCCCTACCGTAAGGGTTGACATTTCTACTGTGGCAAGTTCTTCTCAATCGACCAAGGTTGCGGAGGCGACAACTGTCGTTCCTCCAACTGCCACTGAAGTTCCATTAACAGCAGATTCGCTTCTGCCGATTAACACCCCCGACTCTCCTATTTCTTATTGTATTCCAGATGTGGTGACAGCGACTTCCCATGTGAGTCCACCTCCTAAGCCGTTGCCCAAGGCCCTTCAATGATTATTTTTCACTTCTGTTACTGGAGCAGGTGATAAAGCTTCTTCCCTGGCCTTAACGGTCAATCTCTCTTCTCAAGGCCCTAAGGGAGTTTCATCCTACCGGCTAGATTTGACAGGGCTTGGAATTAATGGCCTTCGCGCCGCAGGGGTGTTAAACCCTTTCTCGGGAGATGAATTAATGTCATCTTTGATAAGCAAGATGATCAGTCTCTTGAAAGAAAGAGAAAAGTTTCTACAACTTTCTCAAAAGGCTCGATATGCGCGCATCATGAATGATTCTTTAGACGCCTTCCGCTATCTGAACTATGATGTCGAGGCTTATGACAACCAATTGTAGAATTTTTCCAACGTGATGTGTGCTCAAAAGGCACAACTTGACCAAGCGTTAAGCCAAATGAAATTGATAATCCAACTCCAAAACGAAATGCAAAAGGAGTTGAGTAGAGAGAAATCCAAAGGGAAAGCAAAAGTCGAGGTTTTAGAGGCAGAGTTAATGACAGAAAGGAAGAAGAACTTTCTTCTTCATGAAGAAATACTAGCTCGAGACGAGGAGTTTGCCAAGGTTCCATTAAAGATAGAGTGGTGGAAGAAGAAGGCCATGCAGGCCTTTAACACTAGTTTTGCAGATTACCATAGGAGTAGTTCTTTCGATCCAGCTAAGATTGCCGATTATACCTCTGCAATGATGGATAAAATTAATGAAAGTAAAGAAGGCCAGCTTTCTTCAGAGGAGGAAGACGTAGGTGATAGCAATGGCGCTCGACGATTCCCATTATCGGACGATCCAGATGCCACCAGGGACTTATATATCTTTGTCTCAATCTTGATTTAATCCTCGTTTATTTTTCCTTTACTTTTCCAAAGGTTGTAACATAAAACCACTTAACGTTATTTATTTGTAATAACGCGTATGCTGCGAAATCGTTATTTTCTTCTCGTAGATCTTGAGTCTTGGTGTATTTTGTTGTTAACGCTGATCATGTCTATTAACGCCTGCTCGCTCTTATAGCGTTATCGTTGGCGTGATCTCGAGCTTTCTCAGAGATCACGTGTTAAAAGTTGGCGCTGCTTTTCAGAGCATTAAATGCTAGAGATCCCCTCATTAATGTGATCGAAGAAGTCATGATGAGAAAGGGCAAGTGTCTTTATTTTTTGGAGGCGTTTGAAGCAAACGCCCCCTAGGGAGTAACAAGAACTGAAACGTCCTCCCCTTTTCAAAGGTTATATCCCTAGCGCGTGTAGTGTCTTTCTAACACGCCACCCTGCCATGTGTCGATTGCCCACTGGTCGCTTCTCTTAACCCTTTTAGGGTTATATATATCATTCTCCACGCCTCCTTTTTTCTTTTTTATCTCTTTTCCTACACAATACCATTCCCAAAAGCAAGTTTCATTGTTCTTTCTCCTTTGTTTGGGATTTCTAGCATTTCTTGATGAAGGTACAATTGTTTCTCTTTCTCTTTCTAACTTCTCTTCTGTGTTCAATCATGGCAAGAACCTGTCGTTCTAAAAAAGCCATTGGAGAAGAAAAGATTGAAAACACCCCAACTTCTCTTTATTCTTTGCCCATGCTTCAGTAAGGATTAGATGAATTCAATGCAAAATTTTCTGCCGGTTGCACGATTTGGATTGCTTCTGAGTCTTTTCACCTTAACAGCGAATTACCCAATAACAGTAGGATATTATATGCCAAAATGTTCAATTATGGGTTCCAGCTTCCTCTCGATCCACTAGTAGAACAACTGTTAACCCAGTTTGACTTGAACCCAGCCCAGCTGAGTCCCAACGCGTTCTGCATTGTCTATGCTTTCATAGCATTATGTAGGTTTAAACGGATCGAGTCTCCTTCTATTCTGTTGCTTCAAAATCTTTTTCAACTGTATTCCCGCAGAGGGGTGATAGCGATAGCACCCCGTTATGACGATGAGTCATTAAAACCGTTCCTTGGAAACTCATGCACCTTGAGTCTTCCATTGCCGGTTGGAAAGAGATTTTTTGTTGTCGATCTACCCGATCCCTGGTGGAGGACGGGTTGTAACCATGAGATTAAGGACGGAGCCTGGGGTAGTAGAAAACCACTTTCTTCTCCAGAGGATGGCTGGTTACAGAAACTGCTCTAACTGGACTTTAGTGTCGATACCCGTGATCTGGCCAATGGGATGGATATTCACGCGTGTACTATTGGTGAGTATTTAACCCATTTTCTTTATATTTCAAAGAAATACTAACACTGATGTTATTTTGTGAATATGTAGTGCCTCCGCCTGATTAGGAACCAGAATATATAAGAAGAAAAAGAAGAAGAGCCCAACAGAAAAGAGAACAAGCTGCCGCTGCTACTGTTGCTTCACCTACTGAATGAGGGACTATCACTGTTAATTTAGTCCCACCGCCTTCTCAGGAGGCTGCTGCCGCCCTTGACACTGCTCAAGCGTCTTCCTCACGAGTACGCTTTGTGAGAAAAAAGAGAAGTAGAAACATAGACGGCGTACGTTCTGCTCTTTCTCAGGGTGCTACTTCTTCAGAGGTGACAGTTGCTAATACGGCTCCCACAAGAATTCCCCTAGTTTCTGCATCTGCTCAGGTACTTTCACTCTTTGTCCATACCATTTTCTTCTATTCCCTTACTATCTTCTCAGTGCGTTTTCATTTCTTTAGGAAACCAGTACTGTTCTCTCTCGTTCCCCTCCTAACGAGAATATGAACTTCTCAAATTTTCTCGAGAATCGTCAAAAGAAGGCTCGATATGACCGTCAGAGTAACCCAGCCGGTCAGATGTCATCTAGTGTTAACTCTTCCCTAAGAGCTTCTTTAGAAGGCGGTCCGTTTTATGACTCATCTAGGGGTACTAATGTTGATGGTGATTTTCATCCTTTTGTTGAGTCCTCTCCTCTTCACTCTTCCTCCATCCCTATGGGTTTTTCTTCAGATGTGATGGGCCCCGATTTTGAAGTGTTCGTTGCACCTGGGTCTTTTGTACCTGAAATGTGAGGTTCCTCTAATCACCCTCCTTCTCCGACTACTTTGTTTCTTGTTCCTGTGTCTCCACCTCCTGAGGAAAGGGACAACGCCGCTTCTGATGTGATGGTCAGTTTAAGTGCGTTCGCTCCTTCTAGGCATGTTACCCACCAAGTTAATTTGGGTGCCTTACGGGAGGAAGCCTTCCAGATTTCAGGGGCTGAAGGTGATGACAATGCCCTCACCTCTTCCTCCCTTTTGGCAGCTCGTGTCATGTCGCATCAAGGGAAAGGGGTGTGTTTTTGGCTAAAAATCATCAAGAGCGCATAAATTTCATCTGTTCTCGATTATTCTCTTCATTTTTCAATCTTCATTATTGGGATGAGGATGACGTGAAGATAGCTGCGGAAAATCAAGGGGACATAGACAAATTGACGAGCGAGCGTCAAGGGATATCAGACGCTCTGGCAACTGCCAAGAAGGAAACAGAGGTTACCAAAAAGGAAACGGAAGAAGCCAGACTCGCCCTGGATGGTGAGAAGTAGAAAGGAGTCACTCTAGAGAAACGTCTTTCTAAAGAAGAGGCCAGAAACATTGCTCTTAACGCCGAGTTAGAGGCGGAAAGGCGTAGAAATGTGGAGTTATCCACGGAGCTTAGCCTGTCTTCAGAAGTGTCGTTGGTACATGGAGGAGGGAGCAGGACTTATGGCGGATGCTTTCATGCAATGCTACAGGACAGAAAACCTCCGAATTGATGACCTTTCTCGGGTATATTCGGAGAAGGCCAAGAATATATCCGACGAGAATTTCTATACAAGTAAGGTCCCTGAGCAAGAAAGAGGTGATGCGGCGGCTCCTCCATAAGCGTTATGTTTCAACCCTTCTTGTTTTTTGTTGCTGGCACGCTTTTTTCCCTTCCCTTGAGGATATTTGGAATCTTTTGTAATGGCATTACGATTTTGGACAGTTATTGCTCCATTTTTTGGAATTTCACTCGTTAATCTCACTTCGCAATGTTTCTGTCACAAATCCTTATGCTGGCGATAAGTTTACCATATCGAATAATCGCTTCGATAGACTGCTCTCCTCCCTGAATCATCTATAACAATGAGCCTTGATATCATCTCCTTTTGAGGAAGACATAACAAATTGATTCATACGATGCATTTACGCATATATCTCAGAGAAGGGTATCTCTCTTTTGACTATCAATGCCTGGTTGGAAGCAGATATTTTTAACCAAATCATATAGCGTTTGCTGAGATAGGATTCCTTACAATATTTTTCCTTACATTTCTCTTTAGCGAGAGTTAGGAATTAATTCCTACATATTGTATAGCTGACACCCCTTTAACGGTACAGGGGAAAAATTTCCTGAAAACAACCTTATCGTCATCCCTTTGATGTTGCTTGGGGAATTGATTAACGTCATACCTTTGATGTTGCTAGGGAGGATAGATTAACGCCATCCCTTTGATATTGCTAGGGAGGATAGATCAACGCCATCCCTTTGATGTTGCTAGGGAGGATAGATTAACGCCATCACGTTGATGTTGCTAGGGAGGATAGATCAACGCCATCCCTTTGATGTTGTTAGGGAGGATAGATTCCCTTTGATATTGTTAGGGAGGATAGATTAACGCCATCTCTTTGATGTTGCTAGGGAGATCATTCAACCTCGTTGAATCCGGCCTCGCCGGGCATTACTTTGAGGTATTACTTTATCGTTCGACTTTGCTGAATCCGGCCTCGCCGGGGCATTACTTTATTATTCAGCGAAGTCAGGGCATTACTTTGAGGCGTTACTTTATCGTTTGACTTTGCTGAATCTGGCCTTGTCGGGGCATTACTTTGTTATTCCAGTCTATACTTCACCAGGCATTCTCCTCTGGTTACTACTGGAATTTTTCTTTTACCTTTTATTTCAACGATCGGCCTGGGGCGTGCTTAGCCTTAGCAAGCCGTCTGTGTTGGCACGATTGTCACAGAGATAGGATTTTGTACTCCTACCACCCTTCATTATCTGCGCGTTATTGGACACAAAATGCACAAAGATATTTTATATTTACTTATTAAAGCGCAATATAATGTAATCGTTAAACCGTGGCTTTCAAAATATTTTTAAATTCTAGCATGATATAATTTTAAGCGAGCTATATTCCAGGAGTTTAACAAGGGTGTACCATCAAGTGTTTCGAGGTGATATGCTCATTTCCCGATGACGTGAGTCACGCGATAGGGTCCTTCCCAGTTGGGACTGATCTTCCTCATGCATTGTCCAGCTGCTCGCTTATCTCTGAGAACTAAATCTCCTGCCTTGAGCAAATGCTCCTTGACGCGTCTGTTGTGGTATTGTGCCATCTTCCTTTTGTAATGCAGCATTTTCAGGGTGGTTGTTTCTTGTAGCTCCGGCAAAGCATCGAGGTTGGCTCGTAGTCTTTCTTCATTCAATTCCTCTTTATAATACGCAACCCGTAAACTTAGGGTCCCTATTTCCACTGGCGTGACAGCTTCTGTGCCAAACGCCAATGCGAAGGGAGTTTCTCCTGTACTAGTCTTGACGGTCGTTCGGTATGCCCACATCACATATGGTAATTCGTCAGCTCACTTCATCTTTGTGCCTTCTAAATTTTTCTTGATGCCGCTGAGGATACTTCTGTTAGTTATTTCTGCGAGGCCGTTAGTTTGTGGGTGGGCTACTGAAGAGAATCTTTGCTCGATTTAAAACTCTAAGCATTGGTCTCTAAAGAACTGACTAGTGAATTGTGACCCGTTATCACTAATTAATACGCGTGGTACGCCGAATCGCGTAATGATTTGATGTTTGAAGAAACGCCATATTCTCTTCGTTGTGACAACGGCTACCGCTTCTGCCTCGGCCCACTTTATAAAATAGTCCACTGCTATGACCACAAACTTCAATTGAGATCTCGCTTTCGAGAAAGGACCCAGGATGTCAATCCCCCATTTAGCAAAAGGACAAGGAGCTATGATTTCAGAGATCTCTGTAGCAGGTCTTCGAGGGATTTTAGCAAACTCTTGTCATTTCTTGCAAGTTTTGACAAAGTTCTCACAATCTCTGCGGATAATGGGCCAATAGAAACCTGTCCTGAAAACTTGTGCGGCTAACGTGCCACCCAATACGTGCATGCCACAGATTCCTTCGTGAATCTCTCGCAGGGTATGGAGGCCTTCTTGTTCCGTTATACACTTTGCGGCAGGGTATGAAAAACATTTTTGGATCACTTTGCCATCATTAGTACGTGCATCGTGTCGCGCATTTCAATACTTTCTTCTTTTCCTCGTTATCCGCAGGCAATTCTTCATGCTTGAGAAATTTTATTACGGGGATACGCTAATCTTGCTTGGTCTCTACACACAATGATGTTTGTTCTTCCATGAAGGAAGGCATGGATATTTCTTCATAATATACATCGGCAGGTATGAACGTGTCAGGGTCCGCCGCTATCTTGGCGAAGATATCTGCGTCGGCATTTTCTTCTCTAGGGACGTGCTCAATACTCACTTGTATGCCATATTTTCTCATTTCTGTCAATTCGCGTTTTACTTTGGCAAGATATGGCGTCATGATTGGGTCTTTTGCTTAGGAGTTGCCTAGAACCTAGTCCACTAGTTTAGAGTCTCCATATACTAGGAGTCGTATATCTCCCAATTCTATAGCATCATGTATGACTTCGTTGATAAACTCCTCCTTATCCGGAGTCCTACCAATAATGCCTCGTATTCCGCAGCGTTGTTAGTCAACGGCTGTAAGATTCTGATGCCATATCGCATCTGTATACCGCTTAGCCCATTTATTACTATTCCTACTCCAGCTGAGTCTTGGTTCTTTGCTCCATCTACTCGAATAATCCATAAATCGGTGTAGGTCTCAGGGAACGGAAGATCCACGTCTGCTCTTTCTTCCTCGGTTATATCCATCAAGGTATCTGGCGTAAAGGTGCACTCGGCGATGAAATCCACAAGAATTTGCGGCTTCACAGATGGGCATTTTTTGTACTGTAATCCTAATTGTTCTAATTCAATATCCCAAATCAGCATCCTTCCGAAAGATTCCGGCCTTCTGAAGATTCACTTCAAAGGTTGGTCAGTGAGTACTACAACAAGATGGGATTGAAAATATCGTGACATCTTCCGTGTGGCTTGTACTAACGCAAACGCTACCTTTTCAATTCGAGCATATCGTAATTCTGCATCTTTCAGGACATGGCTAACAAACAATACCAGGCGATGAACACTGTTGTCATATTTTACGAGGACAACGCTGACTGCTTCATCAGGAACACCCAAATATAAGTATAATGTATCACCTGGCTCTGGTCTTGTCAACACCAAATCAGATGCGAGATAAGTTTTTAAGGCGACAAACGCCTCTTCACACTCCTCTGTCCATCCGAAAGGAGCCTTTTTCTGTATGATTTTGAAGAAGGGTAAACACTTTTCCCCTTGTTTAGAGATAAATCGTCCCAATGTAATAACGCGCCCGGTGAGCTTTTGAACTTCCTTAACGGTTCGGGGAGATACCATGTCGTGTATGGCTTTGATCTTCGACGGGTTGGGTTGAATACCTCTCTGATTGACGACATACCCCAGGAATTTGCCTGTTTGGAACGCGAACATGCATTTGCGGGGGTTTAACTTCATTTGGTATTTCTTCATTACGTTTAATACTTCTTCCAAGTCTGTCAAATGATCTTCAAAGCTTTTGCTTTTGACCAACAGGTGATCTACGTAAACCTCCAAGTTCCTCCCTATCTGCTTTTCGAAGACTTTGTTCGCCATACGCTGGAAGGTTGCCCCAGCATTTTTTAACCCGAACGGCATTGCTTTATAACAGTACGTCTCCCTGGGAGTGATGAACGCAGTCTTCTCTTCATCTTTAACAGCCATAGGGATCTGATGATACCCCGAGTTGGCGTCTAACGAGCTTAAATAAGCATATCCGGCAGTCCGGTCGACTAACTGGTCGATACGGGAGAGCGGGTAACAGTCTTTGGGATAGGCGTCATTCAAATTGGTGAAATCGATGCACATACGCCACTCTCCGTTAAGCTTTGGGACGAGAACAAGATTGGCTAGCCACGTCGGATACTGAACTTCTTGGATAAAACCAGCTCCAAGGAGTTTCGATATCTCCTTCTCTATAGCTTCTACTTTCTCGGGCGAGAATACGTGTCTCCTTTGCTGAACAAGCCTCACACAAGGGTCGACATTAAGTCGATGCTCTGTAACTTCTCGAGCGATGTCTGGCATATCTGAAGGCTTCCAAGTAAATTCTCCTTTGCATTTATTTAATAATTGAGCCAACGGCACCCTTTCCTCTGGATTTAATTTCTCACTGACCAAGAAACTCGCCCCTTGTACCCCGTTTACATCCATTGATATCATCTTGTCTACTGGCTGAGTACGTTTTTCATCCTTCTGTTCAAAAGGGTCTACAGTTACATAGACATATCTGTCGCAACTTCCTCATGTCATGAGCAAATAGCATTCAACTACTAACTTTTGATCACCTCTTATCGACACCACCCCATCCCAAGAAGGGTATTTCAACTTCAAATGTTTTTGAGAAATTGCTGCACCAAAGCGGTTAAGAAATGGTGGTCCAAGTATAGCGTTATAGGGCAAGGTGAGGTCTACCACCAAGAACAACAGTTCTTCTTGTCTTTTAGAGGTATCCTCTCTGAAGTATACGGGTAAAAGGGTAACTCCAATTACAGGAATTGGGATTCCGTCTACTCCTATTATTGGTTTCTTATAAGGCGTTAGCTCGGAGTCAGGCCGTTTCATGAGATTGTAGGCTTCTAGAGAGAATAAATTCACCGCACTACCGTTATCAACAAGAGTTCTCCTAACTCCATGATTGCTAATAACGGGAGTGACTACCAACGCATCGTTATGCGGTAACACGACACCTTTTTCATCTTCTTCCGAGAAGGATAATACCATTTGATCTAACGCGGAAATCTCATTACCCTCTCTTTGTACGTCTTCACGTTTTCTTTTGTCTCCAGTTGCAGATATCGTTGGTGTAAGCTCATCAAGGTATGGCGTTCCCCCTGCTATAATGTTAATGATGGGAATGTTTTCATCATGAACCGTTAACATCTCTTTAGCTCTTCCGGTAGGGCCGTTTTCATTCCCAGTTGGGTGTTGGGGCATTTGCCTGTCGTCTTGTACTCTATTTACTGGATTTCTCATAGCTTCTTCCCTAGCTTTGGTAGCAAATTCTCTGAGATAACCTTCTTCTACTAGACATTCTATCGCAAATTTCAATTCCCTGCATAACTCGGTAAGGTGTCCCTTCATTTTATGGAACTTACAAAAAGCATTTTCTCTTCCTCTCATGATTACCCCTGGTTTCACAGGGGGTGGATAACGGATAGGCAACTTTCGTTGTTGAACAATCGCTAGGATTTCTGCTCTCGGGAGTATGAGAGAAGGAAAATCAGGATCATAAACTCAGCCTTTGGGTGGTTCTGCTTGTTGCGGGGCGGATGAATTTCCAGGCCTTCCTTTGGGAAAATTACCTCTCTGTCGATTCATCACTCTAGTGATATAATCCTTCCGCTGGGCGTAATCATCGGTGTAGCGAGCATCAGATGTTGCATGTGAATCATGAGCTACAGGTGTGCTCTACGTTGAACCCTGACCTCGGTCCCTGCTTTCCTCCCCTTCTATCTTCACATAGTTATGAGCTTTCAACCTTAACGTGTCCAGAGTCATAGGAGGGTCGACCATTAACGTGTCGCGCAATTTTCCATAGCAACAATTTCGCTTTAACGCTTCCACAGTGAAATCAACGGTAACGTCTAGCGTTAATGACATCTCGAGATCAAAGCGACTAAGGAAAACCTTTAAAGATTCTTGAGGTTTCCTACGTATATCCAAGCTGAGCTTAACGACTGTCGTGCTGAATTGGCCAGAGAGAAGTCAATAGGGAAGGCCAAGATAGAACTTCTGGAAGCAGAGTTGGTGGCCGCCAACAGAAGAAACACTCTCCTTAGTGAAGAGATATCGGCCCGCGATGCGAAACTAGCGAAGGTGCCCAATGAGATGTCGCGCTGGAAAGATAAGGCGATACAGGCCTTTGTCGCTGGATTCCTAGAGTATTACCGTAGCAAGGCTTTCGATCCTGCCAAGATGCTTGTTCTTCCATGAAATAAGGTGTGGATAGCTCCCCGTAGTGCACATCCTTGGGTACGGAGGCTTCTGAATTGGCTGCCATTTTGGCGAGATTGTCAGCCTCCGCATTATCCTCCCTGGGAATATGTTCAAAGGTGAATTGGGTGCCTTTTTCCTGTATTTTCGATAGCTCACGCTTTACTTTGGTCAGGTATTGAATCATGATAGACTCTCTGGCTTGGGAGTTTCCTAGGACTTGGTCTATTATCAGTTTAGAATCTCCGCGTATCTTTAAGTGTAGACCACGTTCCGCTCCTGTGGCGTGCGCAGCTTCGATAGAGTAGTTGTTTCCTATTCTGAGCCCTGCTAGCAACGCTTCATATTCAGCCGCATTGTTGGACAATGGTTGTAAAATTCTGATGGCATATCGTATCTCTATACCGTTTGGTCTGATTAGGAAAACACCCGCGCCTACTAACTCTTGATTTTTTGCTCCGTCTACGTGAATAACCCATAAGTCCGTATATGTTTTCGGGGACGAGAAGTATGAATCCTCTGGCTCCTCTTCTGACAGGTCTGTTAGCGTATCTTTTGTGAATGTGCATTCCGCTATGAAGTCCGCTAACGCTTGGGCTTTGATAGCTGGTCTAGCTTTGTACTGTAGCCCGTATTGTTCGAGTTCGATTGCCCAAATTAACATTCTTCCTGAGGACTCTGGTTTTCTAAAGATTTTTCTCAAAGGCTGGTCGGTGAGTACTGTGACGGGGTGGGTTTGGAAGTACCGATCCATCTTCCGCGTTGCCTGTATTATGGCAAGCACTATCTTCTCAATGCGGGCGTATCGTAGCTCAGCGTCTTTCAATATGTGGCTGACGAAAAACACGGGGCGGTGTATATGCCCTTCACTTCGTACGAGGACAACACTAACTACCTCGTCAGCTACGCCCAGGTATAAATATAGCTCATCGCCGGATTCAGGCCTCGTTAGCACTAGATCAGATGAGAGATAAGCTTTTAGCCCCGCGAATGCTTTCTCACATTCCTCCGTCCATCTGAAGGGGGCCTTGTTTCGAATGACCTTGAAAAAAGGTAAGCATCTCTCACCCTGCTTGGAGATGAACCGTCCTAACGCGATGACGCGCCCAGTGACCTTCTATATTTCTTTGACAGTCCGAGGGGGTATCATGTCTTGCATGGCTTTTATCTTCGAAGGGTTAGGCTGGATACCCTTCCAGCTAACCACATAGCCCAAGAATTTACCCGTTTGGAACGCGAACATGCATTTTTGCGGATTCAATTTCATTTTGTACTCTTTCATCACGTTGAAGACTTCTTCCAAGTCAACTAGGTGGTCTTTAAAGGTTCGAATTTTGACCAAGATGTCGTCCACGTAGGCTTCTACATTTTTCCCAATTTGCTTTTCAAAGACTTTATTTGCCATGCGCTGGAATATTGCCCCGGCGTTTTTCAGCCCAAACGGCATTGCAGTGTAGCAGTAAGTGGCCTTTGGGGTGATGAAGGCGGTTTTCTCTTCATCTTCCACAGCCATGGGAATTTGATGATACCCGGAGTTAGCGTCTAGAGAGCTTATGTGTCGGGGGCAACAAAGGAGTTCTTCCGTGATGGAAACAAGGCAGCACTCGAGAGTGTTTATTTTTTCTTCCAACATTGGTTTCATTTGGCTTGTAATAACTGATAATGCTTGCATAATAACGACTGTCATTCTGCTCTATTAATTTGCTTCTTGGCGTGACCTCGTTGATTACGTCATCATGCTTAACCTCTTTCTGATAAAGTAATTCTGCTTTTTCGGAGCATTTAATGCTCAGAATCCCCTCATTAATATGAGTGAAGGATCATGATGGTTCAGAGACACGTGTCTGCTCATCAGGACGCTAGGGCTAGCGTGATTTGATAGGATCAAAGTGTCTTCTCGCCTTTCTAGGGTTGTACTCATTGCTTTTGCCTGTCACGCGCGTCGCGACTATTCCAGCAGTCATTTCTTTTAGCCTCCTAGGGTTATAAAACCCAACACTTTACTTCTTTTTCCACTTTCGACAATCTATTTCTCTGCATCTTCTCAAATCGTCTTGCATTTCTGGTTTTCGTCTCCTGGGTACTTCGATTTTCCTCTAAAAAAGGTACTTCTTCATTTCCCTTTACTGTCTTCTTCATCTTTTATTTTTCTTTTCCACCATGGGCAAAAGAAAAACTCGTGCTCCTGGGTCTAAATCCCTTGATGAAGAAAAAATAGAGACCATAGTCAGTACTATTACTTCTTCTGCCATTCTTGATAAACATCTGTCTGATCACGGTACCACCCTCCCTGAGGGTTTCAAGGCTTCTGTCGCCCCTGCGTCTTTACGCCTGAATAGCGTTATGACCGGCAAGCGCAGAATCTTGTATGCCCAGATGTTCCGTTATGGTTTCCGATTTCTGGTTGACCCATTTATCCAAAAGTTGCTTACCTCTCTGGATCTGAACCCTGTTCAACTGGCCCTAAATGCCTACTGTGGCATTTATGCATTTCTAGAACTCTGCAAGTACAAAGGAATTGCATCTCCTTCCCTTGCATTACTGAAGTCTTTGTTCAAGATGTATAACCGTCGGGGTGTGATAGCGATATCGCCCCGTTATGATGATGATTCGCTCCAGAACTTCACCTGGAAACTCCTTCACTTGGAGTCTTCCGTTGATAAATGGAAAGAGCAGTTTTTTTGTGGTTGAGACTCCTGAGCTTCCGGAGCCATGGTGGCGGTCTGGTTTCAACCAGGGAGTCAAGGACAGGGCTTGGTTTCATAAGTTGCTTAGTCTGGAAATCAGCGTTCACACCTACCTTCTGGCTTACGGGACCAATATCAGAGCCTGCGTTAGACGTGAGTATCGCGTCTATCTTTGACTTTCAGTATTAGTACTAACGCTGACATTGTCTTGTGCTTTTGCAGCAACTGATCCGAACTACGTTCCCGAGAGTGTTAGGAGGCGCTGAAAGAGACTTCGAGATGGAGAAGCGGCCGCAGCTGTTAATATCGCCACCACTTCAGCTGCTCCTTCTGTTACCGCTTCGGTTCCTCCTCAAACATCTTTCGCCTCAGTTGACGAGGAAACCGATACCATTCCGGTTGGTATTCCTGTCGTATCAATCACTGCTTTTCCTCCTCAGTCAGTTGCTCGTAGGCCTTCCGCAAGAGGAAAGAAGAAAAGGAAGACAAGGAGCGTTGTCACCCTCCTGCCACTAATTCCGCCTTCTTCGGACGCGACCGGTTCTTCAGAAGCACCTGCCGCTAAGACGGTAACTGCTACCGCTCCCCTATACTTCTTGCGCTGCTTTTTCAATGCCTTTCTGCCTTTTCTTTTGTTTTTCATTATTTTTCTTCATAGGTCACTTCTCATGCCTCTACTCCTTTACCGTCGCGAGGCAATATGGACTTGAGGCATATTCTGACTCAACCAAGGAAGAGACAGAGGTCCACTAGAGCAGGTACGAGCCGGTCCTCAAGTCAAGCTGATGTCAGGGAGGGGCCTCAAATCGCCCTTAATTCTTTAACACCTCCCCCGGGCTAGACCAGTAGTATTTTTGAGGGAGTGGTCATGCCTGGGCCTTTTGAGACTTCTCCTCCTTCGTTCGGCTCGGAAGTACCTCACTATTCCTCCAACGTGGTCCATACTGATGAGCTGTCAGGTTTCTCCTCCTATCAGCCCCAGGGATCATTCATACCCCAAGGAGGTTTCGCTTCCAACCAGCCTCATGAGACGGTCGGGCCTCAGGGAGGTTCCCCTTCCAACCAGCCTCCTTCTCCTGCCGCTGTGGTTTTTGTTCCTTCCGATGTTTCCATGCTTAAGCGCTTCGGGGAGGGGACAGTAGTGTCCAATCTTATGGCCGACGTAAGCTCATATAATGCCACTGGGCCCATCACTCATCAGGTAGATATGACTATGCTTCGTAGTTCGGGGATTGCGGCCATGGGGGGCGATAACTCGGCCGTTACTGCTTCATTCTTGGTTGCACACATGTTAACGTCTCCTGAGGAATGAAGCGCTTTTGCTGCTGTGGGAGACGAAGAGCAAGCCGACTTACTGCGCTCCAAACTTTTCACTGGGTTCCTCCAATTTCATCACTTCACTGAGCGTATGTTGCAAAAGGCGGCTGACCTTGCCACTTCCGCAGCCAAGCTTTAGCAGGTGCAAGAGGAAAAATAGCGGTTGTTGGAGGAGCGAGACAAATATATATGAACAGTTGGCAAGGGAAGCAAAGGAACAGTTGGCCACTTCCAATGCTGCTTTGGCGGTTGAACAGTCAAAGATTATCGCTTTTGAGGGGGAGAAAGCAGCTTGGGTGGGAGAGAAAGTAGCCTTGGTAGAAGAGAAAACAGCACTTGAGGCGGAAACAGCAATCAAGTGTCGCTGGTACATTGAAAAGACTGCTTCTACCATGGCTAACTATTTTGTGGAGATTCACGGGGAAGAATTTTACGACGGTGAGGTTGTTTCTAACGCATTTCTGAAGAATTCTTCCGATCTAAATGACGAGAGCTTCCGCCTGGCCAGATCGAATGGCTACCCAGAGCGAGGGATTTCCGAAGACCAACAGTAGGCAGGGTGTTGTCGCCCTCTTCTTTCTATGAGGATTGAGCGTTACCCCTTTTTTGTTCGTCTTTGTATATTTTTGTGTCCCTTTGTGGGTATTTGAACAATGACACTTCTATGATATCAGCTTTTGTTGGTGCCATTTTCCTTTCCTGTATTTCTTTTTCTTCGAATTTTTGTAGCATGGCCTTCGCGCCCTTATCGCTCTGATCGGGCTTTGTCATGTTCGACTTAACCACTATTTGGCCCCGTCAGGGAGGACATTCCTGAAAGAAGCATTCTTCTTTCCTTGATCAAAAGAGACAACGAATAGGGTCTTTAGGCCCTATTCCTTAAACCGCGTCAACATCAACATAGTTGGCTTCACGTCTACTCTGCCGATGAGTCATACAACTCTTTTATCACCTCGAGTGTCGCGATCTCTCGTAGTTAGAGATATTCTGCACACTCTCAATTAATATTTATTAGTAAGAAATAAGCGATAACAGACATGAGTTTCCCATAGGAGCCGATCTGCCGCCATTCTAGGGTACCGGTGTCGCTTGTTATCGCTTTCTCAACCAGCTCACTTCGCCAGGGATTCCGCATCTGGTTACTTGCTGGGATTTCATGATTTTTCGCATTTCCACGATCAACCGGAAAGTGCCTCTTCCTAGTGAACCGTCTGATCAGGACAGGCCATCACAAGGTTAGGATTTTTCACTTTCGGCGTTACCCTCTCATCCTGGAATCGTGCCTTCCCTTGGCGAGCCGTCTACATCAGCCCGGCCGCAAGGATAGGATTTTCACTTCCAAGATGGAGTTATTATCTCCTTAGGGTGCGCCTCTCCCTAACGAGTCGTCTCCACGAGAATGGCTGTCATAAGGATGAGACTTTTTCACCTTCAGGAATCCTGGGGCGTGCCCTCACTCAGTGAGTCGGTGGATCCAGACTGACCATCACGAGGATAGGACTTTTCACTCCCAGGGGTGTTGGGGCGTGCCTCATCTTATGGGCCACACGTGGCTACCATAAGGATAGGACTTTTCACTCCTGACGTTTAAATATCAAGTGCGTCAGGGTGTGCCCTCACTTAGTAAGTCAGTGGATCAGGACCGAGCATCACAAGGATAGGACTTTTCACTCCTAACGTTAAATACCAGGTGTACCAGGGCGTGCCCTCACTTGATGAGTTAGTGGATCAGGATCGACCATCACAAGGATAGGACTTTTCACTCCTGGCACTTCTCTTTTATTATCTATCTGCACGCACACACGCAGCCACAAAACACAAGAAAGCTCATTACTCGAGCGTTAGCACAGGTTAAGGCTGGCGTTAGTAAAAAGTGCAAAGATAAATCAAGATCTAGCATGATATAATTTCAAACGAGCGATATTCTAGGAGTTAGGTAAGGGGGTACCGTCGAGTGTCTCCAGATGGTACGCTCCTCTCCCGACAATACGGGTAACGCGGTATGGCCCTTCCTAGTGCGTCAAGATTCGCACGCAGCCTCTCCTCATTCAGCTCTTCTCTGAAGTAAGCCACTCGTAGGCTCATGGTACCAATTTCCACTAGTGTAACGGCCTCAGTGCTAGTGTAACGGCCTCAGTGCTGAAAGCCAGTGCGAATGGTGTCTCTCCTGTGCTGGTTTTTGTGGTCATGCGGTATGCCCACATCACATACGGCAGTTCATCTGCCCACTTCTTTTTAGATCCTTCTAGGTTCTTCTAAACACCGTTAAGGATGGCTCGGTTTGTCACCTCAGCCTGACCATTGGTCTACGGATGAGCCACGGAAGAGAATCTTTGCTCGATTCTAAACTCCTCGCATTGGTCTGTATAGAATTGGCTGGTGAATTATGTTTCGTTATCGCTGACTAGCACGCGGGGAACCCCAAAACGCATGATAACTTGATGTTTGAAGAAACGCCAGATTTTCTCTGTTGTGATGTTGGCTACCGCCTCAGCTTCCGCCCATTTGGTAAAATAGTCTACCGCCACAACCACAAACTTTAACTGTAACTTTGCCTTTGGAAATGGTCCAAGGATGTCAATTCCCCATTTCACAAAAGGGCAAGGAGCAATGATATCATAAATTTGGGTAGCGGGATGTCGAGGAATCTTAGAGAATTCCTGACACTTTTGGCAAGTTCGCACATAATCATGGCAGTCTTTCCGGATAGTAGGCCAGTACAACCCCGATCGAAAGACCTGCGCAGCTAGGGTTCCACCGGATGCATGCATGCCACAAATTACTTCGTGGATTTCGCGGAGGGTATGAAGGCCCTCTTGTTCTGTTATGCATCTGGCAGCCTGATGAGAGAAACATTTCCACATCAGTTCCCCGTTAAAGTATGTACACCGTGCCGCTTGCTTTAGTACTTTCTTCTTTTCAGCATTATCCGCTGGCAGCTCATCGTGTTTCAAGTATTTTATGACGGGAATTCTCCAGTCATTATCACCTTCTTCCACGCAGAGCGTCACCTGTTCTTCCATAAAAGAAGGTACGAATAGCTCCCGGTAGTACACTCCTTTTGGTATGGACGCTTCCGAGTATGCTGCGAGTTTGGCGAGGTTATCGGCCTCAGCGTTATCCTCTCGAGGAATGTGCTCGAAGCCAACCTGTATGCCACATTTCTTTATTTCTATCAACTCGCGTTTCACCTTAGCAAGGTATTGCACCATGATGGGCTCCCTAGCCTGAGAGTGTCCCAGAACTTAGTCTATTATTAACTTGGAGTCTCCACAGACTTTCAGCCGCAAATCTCCCAACCTCCCAGAGTCATGTATTCCTTTGATGGAAATGCTCTTTCCTATCCTGAGCCCGGCTAACAGCGCTTCGTACTCTGCGGCATTATTGGACAACGGCTGCAGGATTCGGATGGCATATCGCACATGGATGCCGTAAGGCCCACTCATGAAGATTCCAGCCCCGGCAAGCTCTTGATTTTTGGCACCATCCACGTGTATGACCCACAGGTCGGTATAAGTTTCAGGGAAAGGGAGATCCAGCTCTTCTTTTTCCTTTTCTGTCAGCTCCGTCAGTGGATCCGACGTGAAGGTGCATTCCGCAATAAAGTCTGCTAGAATTTGAGCCTTCACAGACGGTCGGGATCGATAGTGCAAGCCATATTGTTCAAGCTCGATAGCCCAAATCAGCATTCTCCCCGAGGATTTAGGCTTCTGGAACATCCTTTTTAAAGGTTGATCCGTAAGCACAATGACGGTGTGAGCTTAAAAATACCGATCCATTTTCCGCGTGGCTTGTACCAAGGTGAACGCTATTTTCTCAATTCAGGCGTATCTCAGCTCGGCATCTTTCAGGATGTGGCTTACAAAGTATACTGGGCGGTGCGTATGATTGTCATCTCGCACAAGGACCGCGCTAACCACTTCTTCAGCAACCCCAAGGTATAAGTACAGGATATCGCCAGGCTCTGGTCTTGTCAATACCAAGTCAGACGATAGGTAGGCCTTCAGGTTCGCGAATGCTTCTTCGCATTCTGCTGCCCATCCAAAGACGGCTTTCTTGCGTATAACCTTGAAGAAAGGGAGGCACATTTCTCCTTGTTTAGAGATAAACCATCCTAGCGCGATAACGCGCCCTATCAGCTTTTGTATTTCCTTTACAGTTCGAGGAGATATCATCTCTTGTATAGCTTTGACCTTTGACAGGTTGGGTTGAATGCCCTTTTGGCTGACCACATAACCCAAAAATTTTCCCGTTTGAAAGGCGAACATGCACTTTCGAGGGTTCAGCTTCATCTGATATCGCTTCATCACTTCAAAGACTTCCACCAGGTCAGACAAGTGATCTTTAAATCTTCAGCTTTTGATCAGTATGTCATCGACATATGCCTCTACGTTTCGCCCGATCTGCTTCTCAAAGACTTGATTCACCATTCGCTGGAAAGTAGCTCCAGCATTTTTCAACCCAAAAGGCATCGCCGTGTAGCAGTAAGTGGCCTTTGGAGTGATGAAAGCAATTTTCTCTTCATCCTCCTTGGCCGTGGGGATTTGATGGTACCTTGAGTTGGCATCTAACGAGCTCAAGTATGCGTACCCGGCAGCTTGATCAACCAGCTGATCAATTCGCGGAAGTGGGTAACAATCTTTGGGGTAAGCGTCATTCAAATCCATGAAGTCAATGCACATGCGCCACTCCCCGCTGGGATTAGGGACCAAAACAGGGTTAGCCAACTAGGTGGGATATTGCACTTCTCGAATAAAGCCAGCGTCAAGAAGTTTTGCGACTTCCTTTTCGACAGCCATTGCTTTTTCGGTCTAGAAAATACGTCATTTCTACTGGACCGGTTTTGCATCAGGGTTGACATTGAGTCGATGTTCCGCCACCTTCCGCGAGATACCAGGCATGTCAGAGGGTTTCCATGCGAATTCTCCTTTGCATTTATTTAACAGTTGGGCTAACTGAAAGTTAGCCTCCGGGCTAAGATTATCGCTGACCAGAAATACGGCGGCCCCATCTATTCTGTTAACCGGGATGTGAGTCATTTTATCTACAGGCTGAATGCATTTCTCATCATTTTGTCTATACGGATCCACCGTCACGCACACGTACCTATCGCAACTTTTCTGAGTCATGAGCAGGTAACATTCAGCCGCTAACTTCTAATTACCTCGGATCGAGACCACACCATCCCAAGAAGGATATTTCAACCTCAGATGTTTTTGAGATATCACCGCTCCAAAACGATTGAGGAATGGTCGCCCCAATATGGCGTTATAAGGCAGATTTAGATCCACCACCAAGAATAAAAGCTCCTCTGACCGTTTGGAGATATCTTCCTTGAAATATACCAGCAAGGTAGTTACTCCAGTCACGGGGATAAGGACTCCGTCCACCCCAATAATGGGTTTTTTACAGGGCGTAAGTTTGTTGTCTGGACGCTTCAGGAGATTGTATGCTTCCAATGAGAACAAGTTTACGACGCTTCCATTGTCAACCAGAGTTCTTCTAACTCCATGGCTGGCGATAATGGGTGTAACCACTAATACATCATTGTGCGGATATACCACACCCTTTTCGTCCTCTTCAAAAAAGGACAATATCATACAATCCAAGGCACTTATCGCTTCACTCTTTATTGACATGCCTGCCCGTTTCCTCTTATCCCCTGACGCGGGTGTCAGCTGTACGGACTCATCTAGGTAAGGTGTGCCTCCCGCGATGATGTTAATAATGGGGACGTCCTCATCATCAATCGTGAGCATTTCCCGGCCTCCTCCCACAGGACCAGGGTCATGGCCTGGGGGGCGGGAAGGTGTCGCTCTACCATCGGCTATTCTGTTTGTTGGGTTACTCTTGGCTTCTTCTCGTGTTTTCACGGTAAATTCTCCCAGATATCCTTCCTCCACCAGACGCTCTATTGCCGTTTTGAGTTCTCGACACGCCTCGGTTGAGTGTCCTTTAGCTTTGTGAAATTTACAATAGGCGTTTTCTCTTCTTCCTAGGGTTACCCCCGGTCTTACAGGGGCAGGATAACGGATGGGCAGATTTCGCTGCTCCACTATTGCCAGTATTTCTGCTTTGGGTAGAATGAAGGAAGGAAGATCTGAGTCATAAACTCGCCCCTTAGGAGGATCACCCTGCCACTGGGTAGAGGAGTCACCAGATTTCCCCTTGGAGGAGTTGCCTCTCCTCCAGTTAGATGTCCTAGGGATGTGATCCTTTCGCTGAGCGTAATCATCAATGAACCGATCTTCAGAAGTAGCTGGAATAGGAGCGTTATGAGCTGGAGGCATGGCTGGCTGCATGTTCCGAATCATGTCCCTATTCTCTTCCTCTTCCATCCTCGCATAGTTGTGGGCTTTTAGCCTTAACGCATCTAAAGTCGCTGGAGGGTCAACCATTAAGGCATCTCTGAGCTTTCCATAACAACAGTTTCGCTTTAAGGCTTCAATGGCGAAATCGATAGTTACTCCTGGAGTTAGCGACATCTCAGTGTCAAAATAATGGAGGAAGCTCCTCAAAGATTCCTGAGGTTTCCTGTGTAGGTCGAACAAGGCAGCAGCTGACTTCCTGATGGGGACTGCAGTACTAAATCAGCTCCTGAATTTAGATTCCAGCGGTGAAAAGTTGTCGATAGACCCACCCGGAAGACCTTCAAACCACAAACGTGCGACCCCTGACAGGGTCATTACAAATATCTGACACAAAGCAGCATCATTGTGGATCTGGAATTGCACAAAGTCCTTCACCTTGTTAAGATGAGAGATGGGATCTCTGGTGCCATCATAGGATTCTGAGGGGAGCTTTACATGTCTACTAACTCTGTGATGCCTTATGCGCAGGCTAAAGGGTGGCCAGAAGTATCATCAAGGATTTCCCGCGCCTGCCGATGAGGGGATACCTCCAAATGGCGCCTACGATCTCGCGGATCTCTAATATGATGTTGCCTGGGGATCGGACTACGGCTCCTTGGTGAGCGAGTCTGATGCCTCCTACTGCTGGATCTTTCACTCCCTCTAGGAGACATATCTCTATCATTTTCACCCCTTCTACCATCCCAACGACCTCTATCCTCCTCACGCCATTGACGCTCCTCTTGGGGAATAGGAAGTATGGGCACTTGTGGTACATACGGCTCCACCGTCCTATGAGCAAACTGTACCAGACTGACTGGTGCACTCAACACAGGCAACGTCAAAGGGACGTTCACATACAATGGTGATGACAGCGGCCGTTCTGTAATAATGGGTGGAGTGAAAATGAACTGAGATGGGACGCCTGATCTGGAAGTGCTTGGCGTGAATCTAGCAGCCAGTTCCGTTAAATGGTCCAACTGGGCGCGGAGGGCTGAAATCGAGCTAGCGAAAGGGTTATTCGCACCGTCTATCACGGATCCCCTTGACTGAGGAGTGAAATGACTGGACCCCACTATTTGAGACAAAGGAGTATGCGGCTGGGACACAAATGTTCCCATTGCTTACTCAAGGGACAGATCTGACGTTCCTAGAGGAGCTTCTAGGTGGAAGCATCAGAAGTGGCGAAAGCAAAAATTCACCTGCGGGTATCAAATGGAAGGCTAGAGGACTGAGTCAACGGCGGATCTGAATCAGAAGCCATAATCTTCCAATTCCCAGAAGAACAGAGCTTGGCTATTAAGGATGCTCACTTAATTAAAACCAAAGCTCTCAACGAGAGCACCAATTTGATAAGGTTCAGACTGTTGGGGAAGCGGGATCTGGATTATGGCTGTCTGGAATCACTATAGCAGCAGTCCGTCGTACCTGCAAAGCGCCGGAGGGGGGACTCCGGCGTAGACACTCCGATGCTTAAGTTAGTATGGCTGTAAAATTTGGCAGAGATTTGGATAGAGAATCAGATCTTACTCTCAGTCTAGAAATGGGCATTTATAGCCTAAGAAAGAAAGGTTGTTACCCCTAGGGGTGGGCGTTATCAAGGGGAGATATCGCCCTGGATGACGTAAGCATGCGTCAGCTGGTCCCGATATCGCTAGCGGGATATCGCCAATGAGATGTTGCGTGGTCCCCCGAATATCGCTAGTGGGATATCGCCAATGAGCCATTGTCGGGGTTTCCTGGGATGGGATGACGCCATGTGGGTCCCCCCTGATGTCGACCATCCCGGGATCCTCTGTCTATCGGGGGCGGCATCCGGGTGTCGTCGCCAATTAAGGTCTACAGGGATCTGGCTTTGACTTGAGGTGAGAAGACGAATATACCCTTGGCATTTCCTTAATTGTTATCACAGAGAAAAAAAGATATACTCTTTTAAAAATAAAGCGATTAAATATAGTTTTCTTCCTTTAAAAATCTTTAAAATCTCTCCAATGATCATATCTTATCTCCTAGATAAAAGTTAGAGTTAATCCCAAAGTTATGGCCATCAAGAGATGCAAAAATGCGTTCTTCTCTCTTTGTCATCTTCTCCAAGTATTTGAACGCTATAGAGCTAATTCTTTGCCAAGACCTAGGTCAGACTTGCTTCCATTTTGATAAATTGACTTCGGTTAGTTGTTTATTGAATCCATCTAGTAACATGATTGCAGACGCATTATTTGAAATAAATTTAATCATTTATGTGAAACCTAGGTTAGCTAGGCCAAAAAGTCTAACAAGAAAAACATTGACAAGAAATCAGAAGATGAAGAAACATAAGTGAAAAGAATATAAAAAAATGATTAGATCTCATGAAATAATTGAATCTAAAATCTTTATTTCCCTTTACTAGGAATTAAGAGTTTAGCTAGAAATAAAAGACATGATAAAAATAATCAAACATGAATGCCTCATTTTTATCTTCTCAAGGAAAAACAAAAACCCTAAAATAAAATAAAAGCTAGGAGATATTGTCCAATGAAAAAGATATCCCCTGTGGAAAATATGGAAGAGATTAAATTGATTTTTCTTCGAACAAATGATATTTTTGGTCCCTAAACTATAATATTTTATTCAATATGGCCGCTAAACTATAAATTTATCTAATCTGGTCCCTAAAGTATAAATATTTATTTATTTTGTTCCCTATCCAGTTTCCACCAGGTGAGGGTGAAGACGTGTAGGTTAGTTGCCATTTTTCATGGTACGTTGGATGTAAATGACGCATCAACTCCTTATTATTATTGTTTTAATTATTTTTTTTTGTAAAATATGAGGGGGGGGGGATTATGTTTTTAAAATAGTGGAGGGAAACAATAATAAATATAACTATTAATCCTCAAAAAGGAATCTGTTCTTCTCTCTTCGAATACACCAAGAAAATGACTGCTCAGAAGTTCAAAAGAGTTTTGGAACCCTAGGCGCTGAACCTAACTCTAATCGTGAAGAACTTGTCGAATCGAAGACACTATAGAAGAGGTAAAGCTAAAGCTGGTTTGGGTTTCACTATAGAAGAAGACGACACGTAGATGGAAGGATTAGGGTTTCGTAAAAAAAAGGAGAATATTCACTATACACGGATGGTCCCAGCTCAAAAGTGATCGAACCCTAGTACGATTTAGTTTTTTATCTAAAATACTCTCTATTTTGGAAAAGTTAGGGTTTTCGCTTTGCAAACAAAGAAAAGTTTATATTTTAAAAAATGTAGTTGTTGGATTCTTGTGGTTTAAATATCTATATTTGATTATCGGGACTCGTTGCTTGATTGGTTTAGTATTTTTAAAATTTTGTGAGTGTAGATATCATAAATTATAGTTGTTGTTGTGTGGGACAGTGTGTTGAAGAAACAAAGCTATGGATGGTTGTTTTAAATTTATTATTGGATCCAAAATATAGGTATACTAGAGGGGAAGTTAATGAAAATAGTTATGACATCGAAGACTGTGGATTATTTACTCTATTGGCACTGTGTAGGAGCACGAAATATGTTAATGTGGATAAGCTTTACTATGGGAAACCATCAAAGGTCTTGTTTGAGAAATAGTTGAATGAAGTTTGTAGTGATGAGACCTTTCTCCCTTTACTGGAGTATTTGCATGAGAAGGGTAGAGTTGATATTTATGTAACATATGCAGAGAGGAACCACCATTTATTAGGCACAAATGATCTATTTTCTGTTTGTAGGAAGTTGGGTATTAATGAGTGGGGAGTGAAAAATGGTATTAGACCTATTGATTGGAGTGAAAGAGTAGATGATATAAATGATGGGCTTAATGAAAGAACTATATTGGGGTAGAAGTAGTCAACCAAATTTTGTCTTGGGTGAGAAAAACACAGAACCTAATATAGTGGAAGTAGTAAGTGATGAAAGTGACAAAGAGGTTGACAATGAACAAGTTGCAAGTGATGAGGGAGATGATTAGGATGGTCAGGGGCTTGAACTAGATGAGAATGAGACTGCAGTTGTAGTTGGTGATTGGTATGATGGGATTGATGATTCTGCTAATAACGATGGGAACAAAAATACAACTAGGAATGAAAAGGAAAAAGAAGATGCAGAGAAAGAAGAAGAAGTAGCAACTGTGCTTGAGATGTTCAGTGATAAAGTGCTAGATGAATATTGGCTTGATGTAGAAGAAGTAAGTGACAATGATGATGAACATTTGCAAAGAGCTAGGAGAGAGTTATGTGATTTTATACCAAGCAAAATTGGGGAATAACATGAGGGAAAAGCCAAGAAAGTTGTCATTGTGGGAGAAGAAAAAGAGGATGAGTTTGCTTCTAGCGAGGATGATGAAAATGAAACAGTTGTAAGAAATAATATAAGTGAAAAAGGGAGAGTGTAGTAAAAAAAAAATGAGAAATGAGAACAAAACTGAAGGGCACAATGATGATGCAAATGATGATGGCATCTTTGGTGGAAATGTAGATGGTGAGGATGATGATTTAAACATCAGTTTTGTAAATTTCAACCCAATGAGTGTCGTAGAGGAAGATAAGTCTGGTGGGGAGATGGTTTATTCACTGATGCAAGTGATGAGGAAAGTTGCAGATTGAAGACAACATCACCAGAAGACTTGGACATTTTCGATCCTAATCTGAAGACACCTCGTTTTGCAGTTAGCATGGTGTTCAATAGTAAGAAACAATTCAAAGATGTTGTTACTAAGCTTGGGATTAAGACTCAAAGGAGTATCAATATACAGAAAAATGACAAGATAAGAATGAGGGCAGTTTGTGAGGCTGAAGGTTGTGAATGGAAGATTTTGTGCTAAATTTATGGTAAGACAAAGAATTGGGAGGTGAAAACATACGTACCCAATCACAGTTGTAGGAAAACTTGGCAGAATAAGAGAGTGACCCATAAGGTAATAGTTGTTTACTTGATTAAGAAGAAAGGGAAGGAAGTTATAAAAATGAAGCTTAAGGATATCAAAGTTGCATGCAAGTCAGGACTGAAAGCTAATGTTTCTATGATATAGTGTAGGTGGACTAAGCTGAGGGTTGTGAAGTTATATCAAGGTGACCCAATGGCTGAATTCACTACGCTTGAAGATTACAGATAAGAACTAGCACGTAACAAGGTTGTTGAAAAAGATGATGGGAAACATGTATTTAAGGGATTTTATGTATGTTTTGATGCAATAAAGAGGGGGTTCAAGAATGGGTGTAGGAAATTCATTGGGTGGATGGTGCTTTCTTGAATGGACTTATTAAAGGAGAGTTGTTGACAGCTGTGGGAAGAGATGCAAACAATATTTTCCCAATTGCATGGGCACTGATTGATTATGAAAGATATGAGACTTGGAAATTATTTTTGCAAAAGTTGTGAAGACTTGAATATCCCATCAAGGCTTGGAAATGGTTGGACTTTCATGTCTGATCAGTAAAAGGTAATATTTTCAATAGAGTTTATATCTAATTTTTTAAATGTTTGGATTTAGTCACATTCATCATGATATACTAATCACTTGAATGCTTTTACTAATTGTCATGTCAGGGCTTGATTCGTACAGTAGGAGAATTTTTTCCATTTACTGAGCATAGAAAGTGCTCAAGGCACACTTTTGCTAAATGGAGTAAGAAACATAAGGGGCAAGATCTGCAACAATAATTTTGGGCCATTATGAAGGCCAAAACAATGGCAGAATATGATGAGGGATTTGAGAAACTTGTTAAAATCAAGAAAGAAGCATTGGAGGATTTTAAGAAAGCAGGTCCTGCACAATGGTGTAAGGCACATTTTCTTACCCTTTCTAAATCTAATGTGTATGAAAATAACATATGTGAATCATTAAAAGGGAACTTGCTAGATACTAGGTTTAAGTCCATAATTAGCTTGTTAGAAGACATTAGGAATATGATAATGGTGAGGGTTGTTGAAAGGAGATTGTTCATGGAAAAGAGATTCAAAGATGACTTTGGGCAAAAAAATTGGGAATATATAGAAGATAGTATTAATAACAGTGCATATATAAAAGTGATATATAATAGAAGTAATAAGTTTGAAGTGACCGATGGTGATGATACTTGGGTTGTCCACAAAGATAAGAGAACATGCACAAGTAGAATGTGAAAATTTACTGGAATCCCATGTGAGCATGTTGTGACTGTCATCCAGTTCAAAGATGAAACGGTAGAGGACTTTGTTTCAAAGTGGTACCAAAAAAAGTCTTATGAAAAGGCTTATAAGTATAATATCCAACTAGTAAGAGGTCCAAAATTCTGGGAGAGAACATGGAAGCCTCTTGTCCTACCTTTAGAATTTGAAAAATTCCCTGACAGACCTAAAACCAAGAAAAGATTGGAGGACGAGGAGGGAAATGGAGCAAATGGCAAAAAGAAAGGACCAAATGTGTGCAAAATCTATTTTAATAAGGGGAACAACAAGTATAGTTGCCCTTGGAATCCGTTGAACAAGGCAAGTGATTACCTAGATTAAATTGTAGTGCAACTTTGAATTTCAAATTAATATTTTTTCCTATGCTTTGTTAGAAATACAGTCCTACTACTGAAACAAGTACTAGGGAATCAAGATCTAAAGGTCCTAAAAAAAAACTGACCAAAAAGTCTAAAAATGGAACCATCATGACTTGTAGTTATTGCAAATTGATAAGACATAGTCAAAGATGGTGCCCTCATAATCCTTTAAGCTCGGTATATTACATTCTTATCCTTTGAACTTAGTGTCAAAGTGTAGGTCATTATTATCCTTTTTTTTAATTTAGAGTCAAAGTATAGGTTTCTAAATTGGTCCCTGTTACTTTTTATTTTTGTGACATTATAGAAGTACAATCCTGATTTGGAGTTCATTCCTCAACGCAACAATGCCACTAATACCAGATGATCCTGTTTTTGCTCACCCATCATCAATGTCTGCACCATCATCAATGTCAACCTTCATGTTTCAAGTACTCCTAAAAGTAGTGCACCCAACCTCAGTACAGTCAACCTACATCCCTCTTCAATGCCTGCTTCTACACCATCTTCAATGCTTGTTTCTACACCATCTTCAATGCCTCCACTTGCTCATGTTTCAATTACTCTTGAAGATGGTGCACCTAACCTTAGTACAACCAACCTACACAGTAGTGTGTCTCAAGGGGATGGCTCTAAGAAGTCAAAGAATAGTTCTGATCCACCAAGGAAGAGTAGGGTGAAGCAAGTGGCTAGCCACAGGACATAGACAAATCCTAAAATATCAGTGAGTGAATCTATGTCTTGTTGTTGATTACTATTGTATTGTTGTAGACTATACTATCTTACTATTTTTACTTTATTGATACAACCCTAGAGATGGTTGACTAGCATTAGAAATGGGAAGCAAGTTAACCTTGAAAAGAATACGGCTAGTGGGAAACTAGCTTAGAAAAGAAAAAAAAGCCAATTGTCACTAGGAAGAGGGGACTTCAACGTTGAATCTAGGAATTAGTGTCCAATATTACAAAGAAAAAGAAAGAACCATGGAAGATTTAGGATAGTAGGTGTTATCTTACAAATTGACCTCATTTGTTGTGTATGGCTAGAACTACTATAATGGTCAACATTTTTGGGTTTTGAGTCTTTTGACTACTTATCCTAGGACTATTAAGTCAATATTAGTTGTTCTTATTAGGTTGATTCTAGCCCTTTTTGTGCATTTGTCTATATTGGCATGTGTTTGCCCTTCCAAGGATATTATCACGAGACTTTATTATTGGAATATTGTTAGAACTTAATGGATGATTGGTTAAGTTTTTTTCCTATTATGTTGTTAGAAAATTGGTTGGAATGTTGAGCTTGGAGTGGAATTAGATATAAATATTTTGCTCAATTAAAATTTTCAAAATCCTTTACAGATTCATAAATGTCTACATTCCATTAACTTCAACTGGTTACACCAACAACAAATAATTATCCATAGCTTATTTTTTTAAAGATGAATGACATGATCAATAGGGAAAAAATAAAAACAAGCATTGAAGATAATAAAACTAACAACTTCCTGTCTTCCTCGTTCTTCTTCATCCGTTCGGTTTCAATCTTCAGTTTTATGTTCTGCTCAAACAACTCTCTATCATTGAAGATAACCTTATTGTTGTTGGAATCTTCATAATCATCATTCTTCTTCTGGGCTTTACTCTGCTCCATAAGATACGATTCACCTCATCAGCTCTTTCGGAAAACTCCTTATCAACTCAAACCCAGAACTTGCAAGTGACGCGATGGGGCACTTGTGATATCTTTTACCTGGATTGTCATTGCTCCATGAAACCCATCTTGGAGCTTTCATCCCATAATGGAAAAAAAGCAGGACCATCATAATCGAATAGTAGTCTCTGCGCGATGGTGGATATTGCTTGAACTTTCGATGGTCTTTGACTACAACCTTTAGACGAGGACCACATGATTTCTAGAGATTTTAATTTATCTAGAGTTAGGATTTGTGGTTAAAGGGAAGACGAGAGGAAGAAGAGAAGATGAGAGTTTGATTTGAGAAAGAGGATGAATAAGGGTTATGACTGCTTGCGTTAGTGGAAAATGGGCCCCACCAAAATTATTTTCTTTTCAAATTTGGTTTTTGGTCGAATTTTCAAGATTTTCAAAACATTGAAAAAAAAGGTTTCAGTGGGATTTGGGACACGCATGTCAGAAACTTGATGGTGGAGACGTGGCATGCCATGTGATCTGCAACTAACAAGTCACATATCTCAACCGGTTGCAAGTTACAAAGGAACCAAATTAAACAAAAATTTATACTTTAAAGACTTAATTAAATAAGTTTGTAGTTAAGGGACCAAATTGAATAAAGTGTTAGAGTTAAGGGACCAAAAATATCATTTGTTCATTTTTCTTCCTCCTAAATATCCCTAACATTTCTCCTGCGATCATATCCTCGATAAAAGATAGAATTTGTCCCAAAATTGTAACCTTCTAGAGATGCATAAACATTTCCTTCTCTCTTCATTATCTACTCCAAGTATCTTTTCCACGATAATGCTAAGGCTTGTCGGTCAGAACAACTATAAAATAAACTAAATTATTTCCCCTTTGCCAAATCACCTCTTTTAACCCTAAAATGCAACAAAGGAACAAAACACACTCCTTTTAGCAAAATCAACATCATGAAATGTACCCAAAATGATAGGATTTTAAACCAATTTATGCACCCGATCAAAAGAAAATTGATAGCATGACAGAACAATTAAACATCAAGGAAATACTATAATATTAATTAACCACAAAATATAATTGAAGAATACCTACAATAACATCTGCATCTCACTTAAAGTGAGACTTCCCTAATTATTTAGCATTCTAAGGTTGTTGGTGACGAAAATTATTCTCATATTAAATTTTTCGTTAGCACTTAAAAAAAAGTAAATAAATAACTTATATATGCATTGTTGTTTTTTTGTTTCCACGAATTGAGAAAGACTCTAGTTCATGAGTTCGACTTGAGTCATGAGGTAGCACATGTGTCCACCAATTAGGTGAGTGTGAAAGAATTATTGTTAACCTTGATTGAATAAATTAAGTGACATTAATTGAAATATATGTGGAAATTTTGTGAACAAGTGGAATACGTGTGCTATATTTTTATTTTTTTAGTGCTTAGTATAATTGTGTAAATTCATTTCGAGGATGAAATCTTCTTTTTATAGGGGGAGAATTGTAATACCCCGACAATCCTCGCTAGATTTTATTTAGCACTCAACTCTCTGTGTTTAACTTACGTGTTTACTCACAAAATCAATTGGGTAATGATTTTGACCAATGTCCACCTACCATCGGTTAAAAACATGCACATGAGCAATGCATTGATCAGAAGGAATTTCATAGGTGAGAAGGTTACAAGTAGGATAAATCAATAAAAAAGGTAAGTAGAGTGTAAAGTTTGTCGGTTGTTTTTACAGAAAAAGCTTCCCACTAAATGTAAAGATTAAGCGATGTTTTCCATTCCTTGTCAAATTGGAGAGAAGACTATGGAAAAATTCATGTGATCTCGGAGTAGGAATCAATGTCAAGCGGCAACGGCACAAAAAATTGATTAGTTGTCGATTCCGTAAAAAATAATATAAGTTCAACTTGGCATCAACTAGTAAATAATTTGTAGACAGTGGAAAGAGGTGTGATCCATAAGGAATGGGCAAGATTTAAGACAAGGCAATGGCGAAATGCAAACAAGTAAAAAATGAACAAAAGAGGGTTTAATTTTGAAAGTAATTAAACTAATGAAAATAAAATAGAAAAAAAATACTAAGATAAAACATAGGTGAAAATGTTCATAACAAAAGCCAACTTCCGGTTATGATTCAATCACAAGCGATCATCGATTACAAAGATAGGAATTGGCATGTGCCACTAATGCTCTTCCTATTGATTTTGCACCCTCCAAAATCCATATCTGAATAACCAACTAGGGAATTTTTTGTCTCTTTAAGGTACCAAAGACCTAATGAAATATTTAAAAATGCCTTTCAATGGACTTAAATGTGATTCCTTAGGATATGTTCAAAATTCAGCAAATAAGTATACATTAAACATAATATTCGGTCTACTTACAGTAACGTAAAATAAACTACCAACTATACCTTCATAAATAGTGATGTTCATGTCTTTACCATCCTCATCTTTGTTGATGTTGATATAAATGCTTATTGGAGTGAGACTTTCCTTTATTTCTGTATAATGAAACTTGTTGAAAAGATTTTGCACATACTTTCCTTGACTGATAAAGATCCCATCCTTGGTTTGCTGGATTTGTAGTCCAAGAAAGAATGTTAATTCCTTAATCATTCTCATCTCGAGCTTACAATACATATATTTTTCAAAATCCTTGCACAAATAATCATGAAATGGTGAAAGGTCAGATCTAAGATTTTAAAGCTATGAATCTGACATGCAAAAAATAAGACCAGACATCCCATCACTTAATGACTAGGAAATCAAAGGTGGAGAAAACATAAAAATCAAAAAGATGAAAAATACAAACAAAGAAAATCAATTTACGAAAAAAGGAAACAAAAGAAAAATATGCTAGCAAGAAGGGATATAATTGTACCTAGATGAATGTGGAAGGAGGAGGTAGAGACTGATTTGGCAGTGGAATTATGAAGGAGAGAGGAACAAACCTAAATTTTTTGGGAAATAGAGATGTGGTTTCAATCTCTCTCATCTCTACCTATTCCTCTACGCATGTACATCTACGTGTCCTAGTTTTTTTTTGTGGTTGAGTCATGCTACTTAAATTAAAGAATAATTACCATAAATGACAATATTTTAATGAGGATATAATTTTTTACCCCCCTGGACAATTCGCTAAAAGTAAATACCTCCCCTGGACTACAAAACTCTTACTCGACCTCCCCTAGACTATTTTTTCTAAACAAGTTGCCTTTTCTGTTCATTTTGATCAGTTTGACTAACATGGACGTCACTAGTCACCCTCTACATCTGATGTTCACCTGCTGGAAAGGAAAAAGAAGAAAATAATTTTTCCCCCCTAAAGCAAATTGTTGACCTTTTCACTAGCGGGAATGTCAGTAAATTTCCCTCCCACTTATACTTAATAGTTTTGCAATCTAATATTTATAGAAACACAAAGTAGTAATTATTTCCTACATGTTATTTGGTTATTTGTAAGGATTGAGGTATTTCTGTGTGGGAGAAGAGAGGATTAGAAAGGGGTAAAGTCGAAACCCTAGAAAAATAGATTGTTAAATTCGACCAAATTGAGGATAAATCAGTTTAAAAAATTTACGGGTTCGTATGAAAACTATTTTCTGTCGTCTAGCTCCATTCATGATATGATCATGCCCGGGCCAGTCGTAAGGATGATACCACATGCTATCGGGAACCAACAGCCAGACCAATATGTTACCGAAGATGGACAGTTACCTAGAATATCAGGGCATGTTACCGAGTATTTGAGTGCCTTGTCGTCAAAAGCACATGAACGTGTGAATACAAGCAGCGAGCAAGCAAAAACCCGGATGGCTCAGCAAGAGAATGAAGAAATGGATTCGAGGATGAATCCTATCGAAGGGAAAGGTGATGATACGATCATGGATGCGCCACCTTTCGCCTCTCAGCCGAAAAACCCAAATATCCAAAACAAGCGTCTGTCAGCTTCCGCTTATGGGGTTATCGGGAATATTCGAGCTATCGGGAGATGTCATCTACGGGTAATCCCATGGAATCTACCGGCTCTGGAAGTTACCGGGGTCATGAGCTTTAGATAACCTATCGGGAGACCTACGGGTAACCTCAGAGAGTTTAACAGGAAGCATCCAAGTTATTGGTAAGCTGTCGGGAGAAAAGGGTAAAGCAAGCACCAAATATTAGTAAGCATGACGCGATTCGACCTCATTTTATAGAGATCTGAGGCGTGATACAAAGGGAGGATCTAGCTCTAGAGTTTGAGATATGAAAACAACAAGAAAATAGAAACAAATATGGAGGAAACGATTTATAGAAACGCAGCAAAATTATAAAGATAAATACTCGGATTGAAGAACGGCAGGAGGATTGGAGATGGTGATTCAACACGGCGGAGTAACAATGGGTTACACGGGTTGTTGTTTCATCAAGATTTCACCAAGAGACAAATAGATTGAGGTTCGGATCTATGGATTATAAAACGGATTGGATTCTTAGTGCTTTTACTTGGATAAAACTATGACGATCTGAACCAAGGTAAGAGCCAAAGGAGCTTAGGTGAATAATAAAGGAGTATTCTCAACTTTAACAAATTCACATTAATCTAAGCTCCTTTACATGTACATAATAGGAAGCTATTTATATGGGTTACAATTTGATAGGGCAATTTAATTATAAGCTTGCCCTTCTAAAATAATCAACAAAGGATTAAAGAAAAAGCTATCTACTCAACGCAACTCCATGGTCAAAATTCCCAATCACTCGTCCTTCAATTTTATACAAATAATTCCAAAAGGACAGCGATCTCTCCTTATTTCCTTGAGTATTAATTGAGTAATTATCCAAAGGATCATACTCTCTAAGTAATCCCACGTACTCAAGCAAATCCGATCTCATCAAGAGAAGACGCAACCATCCTTTGTATTCTAGATTAACCAAGTTGTTTGGTTCATCCTCTCTCTTGCGCTTCCCAACCGAATTAGCTTCTTCTTCCTTCTTTGTGACATCAACATTATGCTCATAAGAAGAAGACAAAGAACAAGAAGAAAACTTAATAATAAAATTAGAGTTCGGGTTTTGCCCTCGATACGTTTCTTCTTTTTCTAACCCAAGCTCGCTATTTTCTTTAGCTAAACATATCTCCTTCCAAGTTGCAATCCTAATCGTATTAGAACAAGAGTTCCTTTGATCTATGATTGCCAAGTCTCCTCCTTTAGCTAAAGTCGACTTCTTCAAAGTAGTAATCCTAATCGGATTAGAACTAGAAGTCCTTGATTCACTTTGCTTGCTTCTAGGGTTTAAAATCCTTAACCCTTGCCTAGGGTTTAGCCCTTCGGTTTCATGTTCTTCCTTTGGCGCCTCTATCTCCAAGCCTTCTCGATTGATCAAGTTGACATGATCATCACCATCCTCTTGATTCTTGCTTGAAGATCCGCTTGTTGTTTGTTCATAGTGCCAAATTGGCACACTATCGCGCCATTGCTCGCCTAAGCTTTTAAGACAAGCTCCGAATCTCTCCTGCCGTTCTTCCATGCTCTCCAATCTTGAGTCAAGGTGCCTCAAGAGATCCAGCAGCTCCTTGTACATTCTTCCCGAATTTCTTTCAGTCATTTCAATCACCTAATCAAACTTAAACACTAGAAAGTGCAAAATCTATTTTCGGTGAACACAGTTTAGTATTTTGGGTGTAGCATTTTACTCCGGTGTCCAAATCACGCGATTCTTCTTGATCCAGACTCCTGACAGACTCAGCTTTCTAATGAACTAAATTTCACAGAATTTGGACTTCAATAGATATATATTGAAATACGATTTTGACACTGACACTTTGGTGGACTGTTTTTGGTGACTCTTTTGTATGACTCTTTTTATGGACTATTTTTGTAACTTATATATAACTCTCTTTTCAATCTAAATAAATAAATTGAAAGCTAAAACAAACTCAAACAAATAAACCAACTTGGTTTAGAGTAGGACTTAAGACTCAACACAAACAAACTTGGTTTAGAACTCCTAAACGGACTTGACTTAGAACTCGACTTTGATTTAGAACTTCTAAATTGACAAGACTTCAAAATAGAAAATTAAGGACACTTTTGGGGACTTGATTTTGTGATTTTTTTTGACTCAACAAAATTAAAACAAGGACGCAAACAATTCAAACCTAGAACTCCCTTGACACAATTTAAATAAATAAAACGAAAAGATAGTTTGAGATTTTCTTAACAAACCTAGAACTCCCTTGAGCTCCGCTACCAACTGATATGATTCTTGCTACCCTCTGAGTTGAGGTTAATAACAATACCTACTCACTTTTGATAATAATTTGTCTTCTGCCGAAGGATGTATGGCGGAGCAGCTCTTCTCAGATCGGTGTGCGCGATGGTCCACAGTACCTGCAATGCGCCGGAGGGGGTCTTCGGCGGAAACACTCCGATGCTTAAGTCAATAGGTGTACTGAAATTGGCAGAGTTTTGGCCAGTCAAGTCCGCTTACCTGCCTCCTTTGTGGGGGAGGTATTTATAGAAGAAAGGGGGCGTTCCCGCCCGAGTAAACGGGTACGGAGCTATCGCTCGCGTTAGGGTCTGTGGTTCGCCCCTATCATGATACGCTACCTTGGCGGTAGGTGCGTAGGTAGATATTGCCACGGTAGGATAATGGCCGGAGCGTTAATCCTGACGCGTGGTTTCCTCTAGGGGTGAGATAACTCCTTGAACCAAGCAGGAGGTCCGTGAGAGGAGCCGGTAGGGCCCCGTTAGCCTTTGTAGCGTTAGCCTTTGGGGAAGGTAGCAATCTTGTCCCTACCGTGGTGGTGCGAAACAGTAGCTATGCCTCTTCTCACCGGGTGAAAGACGAAAATACCCTTTCTTTTAGGTGGATTGTTATCATAAGCCCAACTGAAAATGAGCCCGAGTGTTTACCAAGGGCTAATGTTCCTTCTCTTACGGAGAGTCCCTTTAAGTACCAGGGCGGTTTTGCCTCAGAAGATGGTCCTGACGGTTTTTTGTCAGAATCTATAAATCAGAGATTTCTCTGTGCCAGTTTCTTCGCATTTTTCACGTTCTTTCTTTTCATATTCCGCCATGGATGAACTGACTCGCAATTTCCTGATCTCCAAAACTCTGACCCTGAAGAATCTTACTAAGGGTGATATCGGCTTCCTGGAAAGGATGATCACCAAGACTTTCGAGGATGTCCTGGAGTTGCAGGGGGTGCTAACCCCTATTCTGTCTAGACAGCTGGGAATAACTCTGGAGGATTTTAATCCCCTAGAGAGTTTGGCGAAACTGGCCACTGTCAGTGCTCACCTTGATGTGGTGGCCTCGATGCTGCAGCAGAGGAAAGATCTGCTGGCCTGCTGCCTAAAGGGTATGAGAGCTTGCTCTTCCGAACTGACCTCCGTCGCTGACGCTTTAAGGGAGGTTCCCGTTGTGTCAGGGGAAGATGATGCGGGGTCCCATATCTGACTGCTGGCTTCGCTTCTTCTCGTTGTTTTTCTTATGTTTCTTGTACATATTTGAACGCTAAGGCCACCTGGCCATAAATAAATAACTGTCTCTGCTTTTTCCTAAGTCTTCTCTTTTTCTTGCGTGGTTGCTTGCTTTATTGGTTGGAAATATTTGTCATGAGCCCAACTGAAAACGGGTCTTCCTCGGGACATTGTATTGCAGTGGTCGTGTTCCGGGAATTAGCAATGAATGATCTGTCTTGACTGTTACAGGGTCGTCTTTTCAGTGGCAGGTGGTTGGGCGGTTCTTTGGTGCCCTTTGATTGGTGCGTTCAACGAGCAGATGTGCCTATGGCGGATCGGATTCTGCAATTGCAGTTATTTCTCCCAAGCGTCTTAATTGATTTTTCAGGGATCGAATGCTCACTCGGCTATATAAGGGAGTTTGGTTTCCCTTTCCTGTTCATCTTCATCCTTTTCCTTCTTTTTTGCTTTTGCAGGTCACATGGCAGATTTTTATTTCTTAAGTTCCATGGATCGCGACTCCTTGCCGACTCCCCCGACTTCGCCGGACTCAGATCATCCCCCTCCTTCGCCACCATGGAGGCCTCCGGTCCGCCGAAAGGGTCGTAAGAGACAGGGGAAACGGGCTTCCAAGACGCCCTTTGCGACTTTGGCTTCTTCTGGTTCTGCTATTCAAGAGGCTGGCAAACGTTTTTCTTCCCCTGATTGCTCGCTGAACGAGGATTTTCCCACCAGTGCTGATGCGGGGTTGGCAGATTCGAGTGTCAAAGAAAAGTCATACCCGTCAGGGTCCTGCCCAGAAAGGGAGGCAGACCAGCCTGTCCCGAATGCTGACGGGAAGATGCCATTCCTTGATGATGACGGGGTTTATCACCATGGAATTTACTGGCCTGATGAGGATTAGCCGTTTTGCATTGTACCCGCCTATTGGCGTTTTATGAATAAAATGATGTTTTCTGCTTTTTCAATTTTGTCGTTATTTCCGTTAGCCTGCTGGTTCTTAGTGATAGCTAACGCAAGCGGTTGGCCTGACTGAGGCAATCGCTTCGCGGTTACTCTGACTGGGTCAATACTGTCTCGCCCTTTTGGGGAGTCTCGACGAATAACTTCTCTTTTTTCAAATTTCTTTAATGCGCTTCCACGTGGCTAACTTCTTTTACACGCGTCTTCGCCCGATTGGTGACTCAATTAATGCGGTGGCCTTTTTATCCTTTAAGAAGGGTCATTCTCCAATTTCTCAAAACTTTTGCCCTCACTTTGAATTTTCCTTTTTGTCTTCCTTCGTCCTCTTCTCCGAATACCTTTTCGGCCGCTCGTCACTGTCCGCCGATTTCTCTGCGATTCTTCTCCTTTAAGGTATCAATTCGTCCCTTCTCAGATTTCCTTTTTTGTTGGTTTGCTATGGCTAGGAATAGACCTCGCCAAATTATCTCTAGGCCCATGGATCCCGAGGTTGCCCAATCACCGAGTATTTTTACCTGCGATGTGGTTCTGAAAGCCGAATTGGAGGAACATGGTATTACCTTTCCTCCTGGGCATGAGCCTTCTATTCCCGGAAGTGATATGCGGCTTCATAATCCAGGGTGGGGCCATAGTAGGCTTCTTTATTTTAAAATGTTCCTTTATGGTTTCCGTTTTCCCGTTCATGAGTCGATACTAACTCTGCTGCGGGAGTATAGCCTTAATCCTGCCCAGATAACTCCTTCCTCTTGGGGTGCGGTTTATGCTTTTCTTCGCGCTTGCGAGATGAAGAACATTTTTACCCCATCTATCAATTTGTTTCGCAAATTCTTTAGCATGATTTGCTACAATTGTTTAAACGAGATTACTCCCCGGTGGGATGATGCGCTCGTGCAGTCATTTTGGCAACATTTTCACGGCTTCAAGAAGGGTGTAGCTGATTGGAAGAGCAGCTTCTTTGTTCTGGAGCTACCGTCACGTTTGTGGCGTATCAATTTCAATCAGGAACTGATAGGTCCCGTTTGGACAAATCCCGCGATTTTGTCCAGAACTGAGTTGGACCAGGCTAACGTTTTGTTAGACGAGAATACTCACTACCGTATTCGTGCCTTTGCTCTGTTCAAGCCTCTGGAAGAGTGTGTTATGGGTGAGCCTATTTCTTTCCATATTTTCTTTACTTTGGTCCTCCCATGCTTTGTTTGCTATAAGAAGCTAACGGTTGATTCTCAGGTGACACTGGTGCTCCTCTGAACGTAACACCGCTTCAAACCTTACCGGCCTCGCCTTCGGCCGAGGGCTCAAGTCGGGGTGGCGTTCCTCCTTCGAGGAAGAGAACTAAGACGGTTGCCCGGGGAGGGCGAAGGCCCGTTAGCTCTGTGCGAACTTCTCGTTTTGTGGAAAATTGGCTACCGGAGCGTCGCACGGGGACGGACTCCAGGCCTGTCGCAACGACAGTAATTACTAGCGATGATGAGGATGCAGATGCTAAGTCAGACCTTTGCCATGCTTCTTCCCTTGCTGCTTCCCAGCGTCGGAAAAAACTTCGAGTGGCCACTAGTGGACAAGCTACCGGGACATCTCCTGTGGATGTGGCAACTGTTCCTACGCCTGCTGTTTTGTCTGAGGCGGGCGCCTCTCAGCCAACGGGAGCCGCTGAGGCGTTGGAAAAAACTTGTTCTTCTGAGGGAGAGGGCCTACCGATGGAATGTCCTCCTCCCATATCTGACGCTCCCGATTCTCCGATTGCTCATTGTATTCCTGACGTAGTGGTCACACCTCCTGTGGTGGATTCGACTGCTGAGCTACCGCCTAAGGTTACTCCGCAGCTGTTTTTTACTCCTTTCAAGAGTATTTTTCCTCAGGGCTCTTCTCCGCCTCCCTCAATCAATCTTGGTCCTGACGGGGTCCCAGCCTACCGTATGAATCTTGCAGGGTTTTGCTTTGATGCCCTTCGCGCTGTCGGGGTTCCCCAACCTTTTTCTCGAGATGAGTTTACTGCACCCTTGATAGGGGAGATGCTGGGTTCCAAAAAGGAGAAAGAGGAATTTCTTCAACTCCCTCCCTCGGCACGCTTTCACCATGTTCTGAATGATTCTCTGGACTTCTTCCGCCATCTGAATTATCAATTCGAAATTCACGATCGCGAGTCACGTAATTTTCCAGCGCATTGTGCGTTGCAAGGGTGCAGCTTGAGAAGGCGGTGGAGCATTCTAGGTTGCTGACGCGCCTCTGTGAATCGTCCCAAACGGAATTGAACAGAGAAAAATCTATCGGGAAAGCCAAGATAGAAGTTCTGGAGGCGGAATTGGCGCTAGAAAAGAAGAAAAATCTCTTTCTCCGCGAAGAGATACTTGCTCGAGATGAGGGGTCTACTAGGGCGTCATTAAAGGAAGAGTTATGGAGGAAGAGGGTTCTGGAGGCCTTCATTTCTGGATTTGCGTCCCGTTTCAAAGGTAACCCTTCAGATCCAGCCCAGGTAGCTGATTACATCTCTATCGTGATGGGTGAGATTAGCAAAGGTGACAACGGTTCTTCTGGCCCTTCGGGGGAGAAAGCCTAACGCTAGCGATGGTGCCTGGGCCTTTCCTTGTTTTTCTTGTTGTTGTCTCTTCTTTTGTTATTTCTTGAAAACCATTCGAACATTGTTTCTCTTGTAATAATGCTAACGCTTTGTATCCTTTGTCGTACTGTATGATATTACCGTTTATTCCTTCTTTATCTTCTTTGTGCCATCGCGCCGTTTGGCAAGGCCAGCGCTGCTTTTTATGTTTTTTAATCAATCCCTCTGTCCCTCATTTAATGCGACTTGAAGGGTAATGATGAAAGAAGACACGTGTCCTTCCACAGAGAGGCGTTTGGAGCAAGCGTCTCCTAGGGAGTTGCGAATGCAGAAGCGTTTCGTCCTTATTTCAAATTTGCACCTTCTGGCGCGTGCCTTACTTTATGACACGCTACCCCGCCACGTGTCTGCTGCTGACTGGTCGTGTCCTTTCAGGGTTATATCTATTGTTTCTTCTACCCTCTTTTCTTTTTCCATCTTTCCCTTATACGCTGTTGCCTTTGGATAAATACTTTGCGCCGCTCTCTCTTTCTGGTTCGAAACTCCTCGCGTTCTCTTTCACGAAGGTACAAGGTACACGTCTTTTTCTTTTCTCTTTGTTTCTTCCTTGTTGGCCATGGCTAGAACTAAGAAATCCTCTGAAGAAGGAGACCCTCAAAGGTCCTCCGGGGAAGAAGTAATTGATACTACTCCCACTTCTCTGTACACGCTGCCCTTAATTAACCGTAGACTTGCTAGGTTTTCTGCACGATTTCCCAAGGAATATCCCGTGCATCCTGCTTCTGAGTCGCTTCGACTGAACAGCATTTTGCCTGGAAATAGTAGAATGTTGTATGCTAAGCTCTTCGATCATGGGTTTCGTCTCCCTCTTGACCAGCTTGTAAAATTGTTATTGGCTGATTCTGATTTGGCTCCGGATCAGTTGAGTCCTAACGCGATTTGCGTTGTTAGTGCTTTTGCCGCACTGTGCCGTTTCAAGGGAATAGAATCTCCCACCTTAGCGTTGCTTCATGACATTTTCCAATTGTATTCCCGTAAAGGGGTGATATCGATATCGCCTCGCTACGAAGACGGTTCTTTGAAGCCCTTTACCTGGAAACTAATGGGCATTGAGTCTTCCATTCCTCACTAGAAAGAGGAATTTTTTATTGTTGATCTGCCTGAGCCGTTGGGGAGGGCTGGCTTCAACGAAATAATTAAAGATGGGGCTTGGGGTCATCAGAAACCCCTTTCCGACCCGGAGGATGGCTGGTTGAAGACGCTGCTTCAAGTTGATTTTAGCGTTGATGCCCGAAAAGTGGCCAACGGGTTGCCCGTGGAATAGTGCAAGAAGGGTGAGCGTTTGACCTTTTTCTTTTGCGTTGTCAAGAAGTACTAACGCTAACATTTTGTGACTGTGCAGTGCCTCCGCCTGGTTGGGAGCCCGAGTATTTCCGAAGGAGGAGGAAACAGGAGGCGAAAAAGAAAGTTGCTGCTGAAGCTAGGGCTGCTGCTGCCGCTAACGCCGAGGAAGGGGAGGCCACCGCTACCGCTAACGTTACGGGCACTCGGGTTGTAAGACAGAAACGGCCTAGGAAAGCACGTGCTGCCCCGTCCGTTTCGTCCCAGACCGTTGTCTCTTCAGAGGCTACGGTTGATCCGATTCCTGTTGGGATTCCTCTTGTGTCCTCCACCACTCAGGTGAGCATTTTTCTTATTTTTTAAAACTTTTGTCTTTCTTTTTGCACGATTTCCTTATCACGTTCTGCGTTATTTAGGAAGTGGTTGCTGCTTCTGTCCCCTCTACCTCCCAAGGAGATATGGGTATCGCCGATGTCCTTCGCGAGCGTCAGAAGAAGGCTCGCTATGATCTTCAGAATAACCCTTCTTCCTCGGCCGCCAACCGTAGTTCGAGTGTCCTTGGGGGCGAGGGTGCGTCTGCTGATCAATCTGAACCTGTTGATTTTGGCGGTCAACCCCATGTGCCTCCTGGTTCTCCGATCCATTCTGCGCACACCCCAACGGGCTATGATTCTGATGCCCTTAATCCCGAGGTGCCCGGAGGTAATGAGATCTCAATGCCTAATGTGGAGGGCTCCACTAGCCGGCCAGCTTCTCCTGGTGCGTTGTTCTTTGTTCCGATACCTCATCCAACTATTGCGAGGGGTGGCCCCGCCCCTGCCTTAATGGCTGGTATCTCTCCATACGAGCCTCCTCTCCTACCGACTCATCACGTTAGCTTACGCTCCTTTAGGGACAGTATTCTGCAGTTTCCTGCCGATGCTGATCATGAGACCGTGATTTCCTCTACCGCTTATCTGGTGGCAGAGATTTTGTCTCTTCCAAGGGAGAGGGATGCCTTTGTGGCTCGGGGCGAGCAGGGGCGCATCAATTTCCTTCGCTCTCAGGCGTTTTCTATACTTTGCCATCTTCACTATATGGATGAGGAGAATGCCAGAGCTGTAGCTAACGGGCAAGGAGAGATAAACAGGCTGCTGGAAGAGCGACAGCGTCTTGAAAATGCCCTTGCTGCTGCCAACGAAGGTATGGAGACTGCTCGGGGAGAGGCTACCGTGGTTAAACAAGAGTTGGAGGCCGCTAAGTTGGCTTTGGAGGAGGAGAAGCGACAACGTGCTGATCTGGCCATACGCCTTTCTCAAGAGGAGAATAGCCTGCGTCTGGAGAGACAGAGAAACACTGAGCTATCTGCCGATTCCTCCCTTAACGCTGAGAAGAACCGTTGGTACTTGGAGCAGGGTGGGGGAATCATGTCGGAAGCCGTGATGAATCATTATGGAGTTGAAGAGCTCCGTATTGATGATCTCTCTGTGTATTTTGACAAGAGAGCCTCAACCGTTAATGATAGCGGTTTCTACCAGTGGAAGGCTGCTCAGCAAGAAGGGGTCAACGCGCCGCCCAATCTTTAGACTTTTTGTTGTTTAGATGTTTTACATTTTTGTAGCTGACGGACCCATCCTTATTTTGTACTTTAAACGATGTCGGCCTTGACTTGGCTAATCCACTCTTTTTGGATAGAAGTTCTTTATCTGCTTTTCTTCATAATGCCGTTTGATCACTTGTCCGCATGGGACGTTTAGCGTTAGGTTTCCATAGACACATAGTTTCGCTTTGTATCCCGTTAGCTTTTCATCAGCTGCATTCAAGTAGCATGTCCCTTATATCCTCCGATAGCATTTCTGAGAGTAAATCAGCGTTGCTTCCGCATCTGCTGCACTCATATTCCTGCCGTCCCTCGTTGTCAGAGGGGGCTTTACGTCTGTTTCAACGTTTTTGTTGCAGTATGGTCACCTCTCCGTCATCGTTTCACCGGGTATCAACCGCGCGGCTACTAGTTAGGATTTCTTTTATTTCTTTTCACCACAGATAGGCTCCAACATCGCTTCACCGGGTATCAACCGCGCGGCTACTAGTTAGGATTTCTTTGTTTCCTTTCGCCACAGATAGGCTCCAACATCGCTTCACCGGGTATCAACCACGCGGCTACTAGTTAGGATTTCTTTGTTTCCTTTCGCCACAGATAGGCTCCAACATCGCTTCACCGGGTATCAACCGCGCGGCTACTAGTTAGAATTTCTTTTGTTTCCTTTCGCCACAGATAGGCTCCAACATCGCTTCACCGGGTATCAACCGCGCGGCTACTAGTTGGGATGTCTTTATTTCCTTTCGCCACAGATAGGCTTTGGGGAGTGCCTCATCTTAGTGAGCTGTCTGATCAGGACCAGCCATCACAAGGATAGGACTTTTCACCCCCAAGCGTTGTACCTCACGTCCGTGGAATCGTGCCTCGTCTCAATGGTCCGTCTATGTGAGCACGGTTACCACAAGGATAGGATTTTCACTTCCAGGACGGAGTTGGTCTCTCCTTGGGGCGTGCCTCTCCTTATGGGGTTACCACAAGAATAGGATTTCACTCCCAAGGATTCCGAGGTGTGCCTCATCTTAACGGGCCGTCTATGTGAGCACGGTTGCCGCAAGGATAGGATTTTCACTCCGGGGAGCCGTTTGGGGTCGTGCCTCGTCTTAATGGGCCATCTATGTGAGCACGGTTACCACAAGGATAGGATTTTCACTCCCAAACGCCTTGTTATGCCAGGGCGTGCCTCGTCTTAGTGAGCTGTCTGATCAGGACCAGCCATCACAAGGATAGGATTTTCACTCCTGGCATTCTTCGCTACCTGCATATTACCAGTAGCAAACGCATAGTGAATATCTCAATATTCATTTATTAGAATAACTTTGATGTTACCCGATTAGCTCCTGGCGTGGTATAACCTCAGCCGAGCAATGTTCCAAGACTTCTGCAGGGGCGTTCCCTCGAGCGTTTCCAGATGGTATGCTCCTTTTCCCACAATGCGGGTGACACGATACGGTCCATCCCAGTTTGGACTGAGTTTTCCCATACGCTGTCCTGCTGCCCGCCTGTCTCTGAGCACTAAATCTCCAGTTTTGAGCAATCGCTCCCTCACTTGCCGGTTGTGATATTGTGCCATTTTCCTCTTGTAGTGTAGGGTTTTCAGGAGGGTTTCCTCGCGTGTTTCTGGTAGAGTATCGAGGTTAGCTCGTAACCTTTCTTCATTGTTTTCTTCTTTGAAGTGAGCCACCCGGAGGCTCATCATGCCAATCTCGACTGGTGTGACAGCTTCGGTTCCGAATGCTAACGCGAACGGGGTCTCTCCCGTGCTGGCCTTGGCAGTCATGCGGTAGGCTCATAGTACATATGGCAATTCGTCTGGCTATTTCTTCTTGGACCCTTCCAAGTTTCTTTTGATGCCACTAAGGATGTTGCGGTTAGTTACTTCCGCCTGGCCGTTGGTTTGGGGATGTGCCACAGAGGAGAATCTTTGCTCTATCTGGAATTCTGCACATTGATCCCTGAAGAACTGGCTTGTAAATTGTGTCCCGTTGTCGCTAACTAGCACGCGTGGTACTCCAAATCGCATGATGACTTGGTGTTTGAAGAAACGCCAAATTTTTTCGACGGTGATGGTAGCTAACGCCTCAGCTTCGGCCCACTTTGTGAAGTAGTCTACCGCTACGACCACAAATTTTAACTGAGATCTGGCCTTTAGAAACGGGCCCAGGATGTCAATTCCCCATTTTGCAAACGGGCACGGTGCGACTATTTCTGAAATTGGCACAGTTGGCTTTCGAGGAATTTTAGCATATTCCTGGCATTTCTGACAGGTTTTCACGAAGTTATGACAATCTCGTAGAATGGTGGGCCAGTAAAATCCCGACCGAAAGACTTGGGCTGCTAGAGTACCGCTAGCAATGTGCATGCCACATATCCCTTCGTGAATTTCACATAACACATGTAAGCCTTCTTGCTCCGTTATGCATTTAGCGGCCGGATGGGAGAAACATCTTCGTATTAACTCTCCGTTATAATATGTGCATCGTGCTGCCCGTTTTAGGACTTTCTTTTTCTCTGTCTGGTCTCCCGGTAGTTTATCATGTTTCAGATATTCTATCACTGGGATCCTCCAATCATTTTCCATTTCTTCCACACAGAGCGATGCCTGCTCTTCCATGAAAGAAGGTGTAGGCAGTTCTCCATAGCGCACGTCACTGGGTATTGAGGCTTCCGGATTGGCTGCCATCTTGGCGAGGCTATCGGCCTCTTCATTATTTTCTCTAGGAATGTGCTCAAAGGTGACCAGGGTGCCTTTTTCCTGTATCTCTGACAGCTCATGCTTCACTTTGGCTAAGTATTGGGCCATGATGGGTTCTCTGGCTTGGGAGTTCCCCAGAACCTGATCCATTATTAGTTTGGAATCTCCTCGGATCTTTAAACGTGTTCTGTCTTCCTTCTCCACACCGGGAGTGGCTCCGATAGAGAAACTGTTTCCAATTCTGAGTCCTGCCAGCAGCGCTTTGTATTCAGCCGCATTGTTGGACAATGGCTGCAGGATTCTGATGGCGTATTGCATCTCCAGGCCGTTTGGTCCAACTAAGAAAACTCCTGCGCCAGCTAATTCTTGATTTTTTACTCCATCTACATGGATGACCCACGTATCTGTATATGTCTCCGGAGACGGTAGGCATGGACTTTCTGCTTCTTCCTCCAACAGATCTATCTTTGTGTCCTTTGTGAATGTGCACTCAGCTATGAAGTCAGCTAACGCTTGGGCTTTAACGGCTGGTCTGGCTTTGTATTGCAGCCCGTATTGTTCGAGCTCGATAGCCCAAATTAACATTCTTCCTGAAGATTCAGGTTTTCTGAAGATTCTTCTCAACGGCTGATCCGTGAGTACAATGACTGGGTGGGCTTGGAAGTATCGATCTATCTTTCGCGTGGCCTGTACTAGAGCGAGTGCTATCTTCTCGATAGGAGTGTATCGCAGTTCAGCATCTTTCAATATATGACTTACGAAGAATACAGGACGGTGCACGTGCCCTTCACTTCGCACAAGGACGGCGCTGACTACCTCGTCAGCTATTCCCAAATATAGATATAGTTCGTCGCCGGGCTCAGGCCTCGTCAGCACTAAATCTGATGATAGGTAAGCTTTTAGTCCTGCAAACGCTTTCTCACATTCCTCTGTTCATCCGAAGGGAGCCTTGTTGCGGATGACTTTGAAGAAAGGCAAACATCTCTCGCCTTGCTTAGATATGAATCGCCCCAACGCAATGATGCGCCCGGTTAACTTCTGTATCTCTTTGACAGTTCGCGGGGATATCATATCCTGGATGGCTTTTATCTTTGATGGGTTGGGTTGGATGCCCTTCTGGCTGACCACATAGCCCAAGAATTTTACCGTTTGGAATGCAAACATGCACTTCCGCGGGTTTAACTTCATCTTGTGCTTTCTCATCACATTGAAAACTTCTTCCAAGTCAGCAAGGTGTTCTCTGAAACTCCGACTTTTGATCAGGATGTCGTCTACGTAGGCCTCTACATTTCTCCCGATTTGATTTTCGAAAACTTTGTTTGCCATACGCTGAAATGTTGCACCAGCATTCTTTAGCCCAAACGGCATTGCAGTATAGCAGTATGTAGCCCTAGGAGTGATGAAGGTAGTTTTTTCTTCGTCCTCTACGGCCATAGGGATTTGGTGATATCCGGAATTCGCATCTAGGGAGCTTAGATAAGCATACCCAGCGGTTTGATCGACTAACTGATCTATTCGCGGAAGAGGATAGCAGTCCTTGGGACAGGCATTATTTAGGTCAGTAAAGTCGATGCACATGCGCCAGTCCCCGTTAGGCTTTGGGACTAACACAGGATTAGCTAGCCAGGTCGGGTACTGGACTTCTCGAATGAACCCCGCCTCTGTGAGCTTTAGCAACTCCTTTTCGATGGTTGTTATCTTTTCCGATGAAAAAGCACGTCGCCTTTGTTGAACAGGCTTGGCGTCAGGACTAACGTTCAGCCGGTGTTCTGCGACCTCCCGAGAGATTCCGGGCATGTCTGCTGGTTTCCACGACAACTCTCCCTTGCATTTCCTCAACAGCTGGATTAATTGCGCGTTCTCTTCAAGGCTTAATTTCTCACTGGCTAAGAGAGTCGTTTCACTATCCTTACCGATAGGGATTGATACCATCTGATCTAGCGGCTGAGTGCGCTTTTCTTCTTTATCATCGAAAGGGTCGTCTGCCACGCAAACGTAGCGGTCACAACTCCTTTGAGTCATAAGTAAGTAGCATTCGGCTGCCAGCTTTTGGTCCCCTTTGATTGAGACCACGCCGTCCCATGAGGGATATTTCATCCGCAGGTGTTTTTGAGATATGGCCACTCCAAAACGATTAAGGAATGGTCGCCCCAAAATGGCATTATACGGTAACGTTAGGTCTACGACCAGAAATAATAGCTCTTCGGAGCGTTTGGATGTGTCTTCTCGGAAGTACACCGGCAGGGATGTTATTCCGGCTACCGGAATCGGTACTCCATCAATCCCAATAATTGGCCTCGTGCAAGATGATAGCTCACCGTCAGGTCGTTTCATCAAGTTGTACGCTTCCAATGAAAATAGATTCACTGCACTCCCGTTATCGACAAGGGTCCTTCTTACCCCATGACTTCCAATGACGGGCGTTACAACCATCGCGTCATTATGCGGGAAGACGATGCCTTTTTCGTCCTCCTCTGAGAAAGACAATATCATTCTGTCTAAGGCACTTATCGCCTCGATTTTCGTTTGCGCGTTCTCCCGTTTGCGCTTTTCTCCAGGGTTGGGCATTTGTGGCGTAATTTCCTCGTAATAGGGTGCTCCCCCCGCAATGATATTTATCATGGGCATTTGGTCGCTATCGATAGTGAGCGCTTCTCTATTTGGCCCGAGGGGAACTGCGTTAGCCCCTGTAGCGTGCGAGGGCGCTTGCCTCTGCTCAGTTGTATTTCCAGTTGGGTTATTTCTGGCTTCCTCCCTTGCCTTTGTGGCAAATTCCCCAAGGTAGCCCTCTTCGACCAATCGCTCTATAGCCGATTTTAACTCTCTACATACATCTGTTGAGTGTCCCTTGACCTTGTGGAATTTGCAGTATGCATTTTCTCTTCCTCCCATGATTACTCTTGGTTTCACGGGAGCTGGGTAACGGATAGGCAAATTTCTCTGTTGGACTATTGCTAAGATCTCCGCCCTTGGGAGTATGAGAGATGGGAGGTCAAGATCGTATATCCGGCCCTTTGGCGGGTCCGTTTGCTTCCGAGTGGGGGACCCTCCAGGTCTTCCTTTTGAGAAATTGCCTCTCTGCCGGTTAGAGATCTTAGTATTATGTTCTTTCCGCTGCCCGGGATCCTCGGCGGGTTTAGCGTCTGGGGCGTTGCTGTTCAAGACGTTAGGGGCCACATATGGGTCCGCCGGCATGCCTCGGATCCATTCTCTATTTTCCTCCTCTTCCATTCTCGCATAGTTATGCGCTTTCAGCCTCAATGCATCCAGGGTCGTTGGGGGGTCCACCGTTAGCGTATCTTTCAGTTTACTGTATCGACAATTGCGTTTTAGGGCCTCAATCGCAAAATCGATAGTGACCCCTGGCGTTAGGGACATTTCAAGATCAAATCGACCTAAAAAGTTGTTCAACGATTCCTGTGGTTTTTGATGGATATCGAACAGCGCAGCTGCTGACTTTCTGATAGGAATAGCCGTGCTAAACCGACTTTTGAATTTTTCTTCCAACTGAGAAAAATTATCGATAGACCCGGCGGGGAGCCCCTCGAACCATAGACGTGCCACTCCTGACAGCGTCATTACGAAAATTTGACACAATGCTGCATCACTGCGCGTTTGGAATTGCACGAAATCCTTCACCTTATTGAGGTGAGAAATGGGATCTTTTGTGCCATCATATGATTCTGCTGGGAGTTTCACATGTCGATGGACTCTGTGGTGCCTGACACGGTAGCTGAACGGATGACCCACGTTAGCATCGGGGATCCTACGAGGAGGACGCTGATGTGGAATTTCAGCGTCGTATCTGGGATTTTGAGGGTCATATTCCTGATGTCTCCTAGGAGATCGGCTACGACTCCTTGGAGTTCGAGCTCGTCGACTTCTGCTGCTAGATCTCTCGCTGTATCTAGGAGATGGATCTCTCACTATATCCCCCCGTCGATCATCCCAGGGCTCTCTATACTCGTCACGCTGGCGGACTGCTTCGGGGATAGAGATTCCTCCCCTGTATTGTCCAGAATGGTCGGCAGGTCCGCGCGTGAATGGTGGGACGTTTATGGGGGCCAAGGGGAAAGGTAAGGAGGACGGGAGTGCCCTAGACTGTTGGGGCGATAAGGGTCATTCGTTGACAATGGACGGGGTGAAAATTACTTGGGAGGACACGCCAGGTCTAGAGGCATGAGGAGTAAATCCAGCAGCCATCTCTGTCAGCTGATCCAGTTGAGCTTGGAGAGCTGCTATTGAATTCACGAAAGGGTTGTCTGCTTCTCCTATCATAGATCTTCCCGCCTGGGGGGTAGGATGGCTGGTTCCTGCTATATGGGAGAAGGGAGAGCAAATCTGGAATGTAACTTCTTCTGAACTTAACCCGCGAGGAAGATCTAACTCTCCTGCAGTGACGTCCTGCCCTGGGGTGGGGGCATCAGAGGTAGCGAAGGGAAACAGGCGTCTGCGGGTGTTGTATGGGATGTTGGAAGTTCGGGACAGCGCCGGATCTGACTCTGAGGCCATAATCCTTCTAGCTTCGGGGAGGAGGAGCTTGGTTATTAAGGATGCTCACTTAATAGAACCCAAGCTCTCAATGAAAGCACCAATTTGATAATAATTTGTCTTCTGCCGAAGGATGTATGGCGGAGCATCTCTTCTCAGATCGGTGTGCGCGACGGTCCACAGTACCTGCAATGCGCCGGAGGGGGTCTCCGGCGGAAACACTCCGATGCTTAAGTCAGTAGGTGTACTGAAATTGGCAGAGTTTTGGCCAGTCAAGTCCGCTTACCTGCCTCCTTTGTGGGGGAGGTATTTATAGAAGAAAGGGGGCGTTCCCGCCCGAGTAAACGGGTACGGAGCTATCGCTCGCGTTAGGGTCTGTGGTTCGCCCCTATCATGATACGCTACCTTGGCAGTAGGTGCGTAGGTAGATATTGCCACGGTAGGATAATAGCCGAAGCGTTAATCCTGACGCGTGGTTTCCTCTGGGGGTGAGATAACTCCTTGAGCCAAGCAGGAGGTCCGTGAGAGGAGCCGGTAGGGCCCCGTTAGCCTTTGTAGCGTTAGCCTTTGGGGAAGGTAGCAATCTTGTCCCTACCGTGGTGGTGCGAAACAGTAGCTATGCCTCTTCTCACCGGGTGAAAGACGAAAATACCCTTTCTTTTAGGTGGATTGTTATCAACTTTGATGGTTGACGACGAGAATCCCCCCGCCTATGTACGCCCTAGTCGCACCCTAAAGAGAGTCCACTCTTTAGCACACCAAGTACTTGACTGGCACCTGTGACCTAATTCATAAAAGTACACCTACGAACCCTTCCCACCGAGATTGAGTCCACAATCCCCCATGCTCGCTCACTTACCTCCAAGCTTGAATCCACAAACGCCACGCTTTGCTCACGCAACACTAGTTCACGCACCTCCACGCTTGAGTCCACAAACGCCACGCTTCACTAGCCCTAACCGAGTCCACGGCTAAGTTAACACAAGAACGGCTTGCTCTGGAGATCGAGAAAGTAAGAAGGTAGAATGATGGAATGGAGATTTGGTAAGGTATTTAAGTGTAAATTCTGATCTGATTTATTAATGAATAACGTTGCCCTATATATAGGCGCAAAGTACAAGTATTACAATACTTACAAATTCTACTTTCACTTTCACTAGAACTTCTAATTCTATTCTAACTCTAACTTAATTAATTAAATAAAATAAATATAAATATTTACCCTATCTAACTTCTAGAATCTTCTCCCTTAAACTGACTCCTCTTCAAGCTCGAATTCATCTCCTTCTCCTAGTCGGTTTAGACTTGAAGTCTCCTTGTCCGACGCAAACTTCTCCATAGGCCATCTTCCAATTCCCTCGAGTGTTCCAGCCTAAATCTTGATACGAACTAGCTCTTGGACTTAGAAACATATTCCAATTTGAATTAGTCCAAATGCCCGTGCGGTTTGCATTTTGGCCCGAAGTGCGCGCGCCTAGCGTTTGGCTGAAAGTTGACGCGAGCCAACTTTTGATCCCCACGTTCGATTGACTTGAAACTTGGCCTTGTCCTTTCTAACACACAGAAGGGTCTTGTATTTTGTCTAGGAGTCCAATCGACGCTGATCTTCCTTACCTTGGCTTGGGCTAACTCCATCGCTCCCTCATGCGTATGCGCCTCGCGCATTGGTTGTCCTAGCGCGCGTCTCCATCATGCGTTGACCTTCAACTCCACCTTATGGGCTCTTGCTAACCTCACTTGGCTCTCAACAGCCCACTTAGCATGCTCCTTTATGTGTCTTGGTTCCATGGCCATCTATCTCTCGGCATTGATGCGTGCTAAGGCTAGATGCAATCCTAGGATCGTATCAGCTGTCAAAAGGGACTTAGGATTGGTGCATGACCCCGGTAACTTCCAGAGCCGGTAGATTCCATGGGATTACCGGTAGATGACATCTCTCGATAGCTCGAATATTCCCGATAACCCAATAAACGGAAGCTGACAGACGCTTGTTTTGGATATTTGGGTTTTTCGGCTGAGAGGCGAAAGGTGGCACATCCATGATCGTATCATCACCTTTCCCTTCGAGAGGATTCGTCCTCGAATCCATTCTTTATTATTGCTCAACCATCAGGGTTTTTGCCAGCTCGCTGCTTGTAATCACACGTTCATGTGCTTCTGACGATAAGGAACTCAAATACCCGGTAACATGCCTTGATATTCCCAGTAACTGTCCGTCATCGGTAACAGATTGGTTTGGCCGTTGGTTCCTGATAGGATGTGTGATCATCCTTATGGCTGGCCCGGGCGTGATCATATCATCCCCTCTCCCTTCAAAAGGATTCGTCCTCAAATCCGTGGCTTTCTGATCCGGATCTTGGTTAGGGAAGGAGCTCAAGAAAGGGTCCTCGTAGACACCTTGTACCTTCACAAAACTTCCAGAAAAGTCCTGGGACATAAATTCAAAACCAGAAAATAAAGGACCGTCAATGTTAACGAAAGCTAAACGATCCCCATCGCACAAAGGCATGTTCACTAGACCGCTAGCAAACAAAACATTGTCATGAATTTTAAGCTCAATTTCTTCTCTCAAAAACTCACTATCTTCACTCCCCAATCCGTCATTGGTGTCTAAGCGCTTGGCAACGGGTTGGGTTGATCCATCACCCAAATTAGTAGCTATCTCCTCGAATTGAGTAGGCAACCGTGTCGGGTGTAAGCACATCCTATGCCAATCAAGGACCTTGAAGAACAAGCGAAGTCCTCTCTTGTAGCCATGATTCGTCCGAGAAACGCCTAACCGCTCCATGTGAGCCACGACTTACTCCTTTGGTATCTTAGCCATCACCGAATCCTTGTCATCCCCTAAACTTGCATAGTAACTCAAAGATAAAGGATTTAGCAGTAGCACAAGTATAAATCCATAAGAGAATTTGTTAGAAATAAATAAAAGTGAAAATCATGAACAAATTCAACTTACAAACCAATGAATACCGAACAGCTCCAAGGCTTCGTTCTTCCTCCTTTGGACTCAATCCATCAATTTCCTACACATGAGGAGAAATAATAGGAGTATAGAAGACAAATTGGTTAGGGTTAGAAACATAAGGCCGAGAACCCAATGGTTCCGCATGATTTGCGCCAAAATTATTTTTGTGCAACACTAAGGCTTACCTCACTTTCTCTCCCTTGGCATGAACACTCTTCTCTCTTTTTCTATGATTTCTACTCTCTGCATGCTCACTCTTTTCATGCATGTGTTTTAATTTCTCACTCATGCTCTTCACATGCTTCTTTTTCTTCATGTGAGTTGTTTTTACTCCCTTTCTTTTCCGTAACACTCAACTTTTTCTTTTCTTTTTCTCTCTCAAAATTAGAATAAGACTCAATGAGCCACTTCTGATCTTCATTCACTTTTTTTGGTGTCAACGGCACAAGAATAAATTCTCGCCCATCCTTAATGATCCTATAGCGATTGCTCTTCTCTACATGCAACACTTGTCTATCAAATTGCCATTGCCTACCCAATAAAATATGGCTTGTAGTCATGGGCACGATATCATAATAGACCTCATCTCGATACTTCCCAATGGCAAACATGACCAACACTTGATGCGCCACTTCCAATTCGTCACCATTGGTCATCCATTGGAGCTTGTAGGGTTTCGGACGCTTGATTAACGAAAGGTCCAACTTGCACAAGCAAGTCGCTTGCACAATTAGTAAAACTCCCATTGTCGATGATGAGAGCACACTTTATCTCCAATCAAACAGTGGGCATGAAACAAATTCTCTCATTGCTCCCCATTACTTCCCTCTAGCCTTCGTTGAACGCTTAGGGTTCGCCTCACCATAAGCGACACCCTTGGTCCGCTTTAGTCTCCTCCTCGTCCGAATCATAATTTTCCTCTTCTTCACACCTAGACTCCTCACCCTCACCGCCATCTTCACTATCTAACTCTCTATTATCCTTGATGATTAAGGCTCGCTTGTTAGGACAAGAAGATGCAACATGTCATCGACCGACACACTTGAAACAAACGATGTCCTTGGTTGATGTCTTAGGAGGTACGGTAGTAGGAGTAGGGTTACTAGTCGTTTTCCCTTGGGGTTCATTTGAACCGATTGCACTCTTAGTGCCATAATTGTAAGGTAGCACCTTTGGGACGGTAGCCTTCTCATCTTTCACCCATGACAACTTCTTCCAACTCGCGGATCTTGTAGACATAGTGCTAGTATTCTTGGCCTTCACTTGGTTCTCTATTTTAATTTCCAAGTGTAACATCTCCTCCAAAGAGTTATAACTTGTCAATTCCAAACGATTAGCTATCTATTGATGTAGGTCGCTCAAAAACCTAGCCATGGTCACCTCAACACTTTCCACAATTTGTACTCTAGCTAGCGCAATCTCTATCTCATTATAATACTCTCAAATGCTCTTACTCCCTTGGGTAAGCATTTATAGCCTCTGATGATGATCCCTCTGAAAGTGAGCTAGAACAAAGTGGCGCCTCATCAACATCTTTATATTCTCCCAATCATTGATCGGACCCGCACCAACTCTTTCCCTTGCCTCGTTCAGTTGATCCTACCAATGGATTGCATATCCTCCAAACTCAACCGATGCCAACTTCACTTTCTTTTCCTCTGAATAATTATGGAAAAGGAAGATGGATTGAACCTTCCTTTCCAAGGTCAAATACACATCCGGATTGTTTGTTCCTTCAAAGGGTGGTATTTTCATTTTAATACTCCCGAGGTTGGAGTCAAGTCTTTCTTCTTGCCCATGACGTCTGTCATTAAATCTGCCACTTCATTCATAGACGTAGTCCTCATCGCTATCATCTTCAGCCCATCACACATGGTGCGCTTGGTACACATAGGTCGAACGATCGCGTGTTGTTGGGCATGCGCGCACTATTGGGCACTAGAGCGCTAGGGCGCGCCTGTCGGGCTAGCGCCGTAGTGCGCATCTAAGGGCTAGCTCGCGCCTGACTACTTCCTTGTCATCCTCCTCTTCACTCACGGTTATACCATCGATAAGAGGTTGTCTTTGGTCTATCTTCACTCCTCCCAATGCATCAAACTATTTGCAACATTGTGGTTTGTTGCAAAATTCGCAAGAGGCACACCTAAGTGCGGATTGACAACTCCAACCGGAGCAGCTTGTCCGCATGACTCTATTGCTTCTAGCCGCGCCATGATCATCTCTAGCATCCGCTCAACCTTTGATTCCCCTCTTCCATCCAATTGATCAGACATTGTGTAACCCTGAAACTCAAAACACTAAAACAAGAAAACGTAAAATTGCCCTAGAAAATACTAGCACTCCCTCATGTGTTTTGCTCTCATGTTTAACTCTCTATTGAACTCACAATACTCACTTACTTTCTCTCAAAGTCCTTGTTGTTGTTCCTGCACTTAACCGTTAAGACAGACTCGAGAATTTGAAGAAACGCTTCCAAGGAAATTTCAAAGGCAACTAGCTTCAAATGGAATTTTGATGCTTAATAAATAATTTAGTTGCAAAGATCAACCAACTAAACACTTGCTAGGCTGGATTAGAGAGGATTTATGGGCTAGAATCAAAGAAAAAGCTCAAACACAATTGGAAGACTCAAAGAGATTCACAAACCGTGAATGGGGTGCGTTGTGTGTGCTATAGGTGCGTTGATTGTTCCTCCCAAGCTAATTTTTTCTCTCGGTTTCGAATACTACTCTTTTTTGTATTCAAAATCATTTATGTTTTGAAATAACTCTTGTTTTTTTTTGACTCTTTGAATGTAATCAAATAACAACTAGACTAATGGACACTTTGGATTTTGTGACTCTTTTTCTTGACACTTTGGGGGACTGAATTTTTATTTTTTTTAAATCGACACAAATAAAAACACACACAAGACGCAACTAGATCTAGAACCCTAGATCGACTCGACACACTAACACACTTAGGCTGCAAGGAGATTGATTAGATAGGGTAGAAAGAAAATCAATCTCAATAATTGATAAATAAATAAGAATAAAAGGATAGTAAAGATATAAATCAAACCTTGAATGCCTAGAGCTCTGCTACCAATTGATAGAATCCTAGTTGCCTAGGATCTAGTTCGAAGGTTTGAGATTGACGCAGAATTTGGTGGATAGACTCACGAGAACAAGTCTCGATTAGCAAACAACCCTATGCCTACTAACCTAAATGATCCTAGTGAGGTTCTTGCTTGTATTAGGTTCAGCCCTGTGACCCTAAGAAGCAAACAATGGCCGCAACTTCGGTTTAACTTGTCCAAACCCTAGCTTGTGAAACTGACGGTTAAACCCAAGGTTCAAGTCAACGAACAACAAGAGTAAATACTCTCCAAGACAAAGTCTCAATATCAATTTGGGTAAAAATAGCTTGATTTTATTAATGAAGCCAATCGGCTTTTAAATAGGCAAAAGCCTAGTACAAATTCTAGTAAAACTACAAGTTCTAATTCTAATCAAACTAGGAATTCTAACTAAGAAATAACTCTAACTTAGCTAATTAATAATTGCATAATTAAATACAAATAAATCCAGAAGCTTCTCATAAGCTCCGCTCAGCTGGCCGCACCATGGCTCGCTCTTGGTCTAGTTGCATTTGATCGTGGCTCGGTTAATGCGCATTCAAATATGCCAACGAGCCATCTACCAATTCCCTCATGCGTTTGGGCTGAAACTTGGCCCAAACCTTCCTAACATGTCAAACTACATGTTACAAGAAGAAACCTCACCCGAACACACTTGATCCTCTTGAACGCGTCTGTTGCGCTTGTACACACCCTTGGTGTATGTGATTAGGTCACTCCGAGCCATCTTGCAATCTACCAGTGCGATTGACCCCAAACTTGGACATGACTCTCCTAAGATCCCAAACGGTCTTGTATTTATGCTAGAGTCATGATCAAAGCTCGTCTTCCATGATTTAGCTCGGACGGTCTTCTTAGGAGCATCCGTTGGTGCTTGCGCATGTGCTATTTGCATCCTTCATGCTTTAGCTCGTTCTGCTCGTGCCTTGGCCCTTGTCTCCATGCGCGAGGTCCGTCGTAACCTCTCTTGAGTCCTCGTTGTATCCTTAGCACGCTCCCTTGCCTTTCTAGGCTTTTTTCGCTTGGCGCGCGCGCGTGTGGCATGCGACGAATTAAGGTTTGTGCGAGGATTCGCATCACTAGGTTCAGGCTCATGTCTTGAATGATTAGGCCCACTATCAACATCTACCTCTTGTAATCCCTCCACTTCAATCCTTTCATCACAATCTGCATCAGTTGGCCGAACCCTATCATCCTTTGAACTCACATCATCACAACTTTCTACCAGAACTTTATCTCTATCCACTACATCATCATTCTCTCAATCTTCAAATTTCAGCAACAAAGGTACAACCGCTACTTCACCCGTAGCATTAAGCCCTTCAGTATCAGAAGCTACATCCATATCATCAACCCCAACTATATTTGCCATCTCTTCATCACTGTTGTCTATATTCTCAACAAATGTAGGAGTGTTGATGCCATGTTCCACAAACATTTCAAGTGTGTCCTCTCCAATTCTCAACATATCAACAATGATCCTCTGCATATGCTTCTCCTTCCTCAAACCCTTAATAGCCTTCTTAATTTCTTCCCATGGGTATTTATAATCATAATATAGAGCATTAAGGTCATAGTTTTAAAAACCGAACCGGACAACGAACCAGAAACGAAAATTTTATGGTTCAACCGAGCTCGACCGGATTGACCCATTAGATCATTTTGAACCGTTCACACATTGAACCGTTCAATCTTAAATAATTGAACCGGATTAAACCAGTTGGTTCAATGTCTATAATAGGCCGGCCCATGCCTGGAATGGGTTGGCCCATCAAAATTCCCATATTTAAAAAAAAAATACAAAATGACGTCATTTTGGTTTGGAAAAACGGCGCCGTTTTGGTTTGAAAAAACAACGTCGTTTTGGTTTGACATTGACCCATGGCGGGTCTACCAGGTCGCCAGTTTTGTAAAAGCTGACCGGGTCGATCGGTTTTTTCCGATTCATTTGCAGGTCCGGCCAAATAGCTGAACCGAACCGAAAACCTCTTCGGGTCATGATTTTTACGGTCCGACCGTCGGGTCGGTTCGATTTTTAAAACACTGATTAAGGTATCCTTTCCTCACTACTGTGTGAGTTATATCTGCTAGGGTCAATTCTTGATGATCAATCCAAAAGCTACTAACCACTGCATCTGTGTACATCAACTTTGGTACTAGAATCCAGGTTCCACCTATGAAAATTTTCACATAAAAAAACAACTTGTTATGGAATTTCAATACATTTTTAGTAATGGTGAGATCAATAGTTATGCATTTATTCCAAATCAATACAAATTGCTGGTATATTAATCAGGACCACAAATTAAAATTGTGAAAACAATAGTATCATGGTCAAAAACTTTACATTTTGTCAAACACCAGACAACCACAAAGTACAAAACATCACACTATAGATCTAAACAGTCTAACAAGACAACATACAGGACATACAAAAGAAAATTTTAAAGAGAATAAAGAAAACCCAATGCATATTTGTTTATTCAAAACCCTAATCAAATTAAATATACAGACACACATTTCAAGGACATAGTTGTTTCATTGTCATTAAGGCGAGAAAAGACTTATCACTAACCTTGCTTCTGAAGCGAAATGACTCCGCCAAAGAATCGAGTTGTCCTTATCCCCTTCCTTTGTTTGCCTCATAGTCACAGAGAGGAGTCAAGTCTCATTGCCAAAACCGCCTACCTTCCGCTCACCTTACACTTATCATCTCTTGTTCTTCGTCTTCTACCTTCTATTCGAAACCCTAACGAAATCGCCTACATTTTCTTCACTCTCTCTTCCCTTTCACTTTATCACTCTACATTCTCTATCCAACAAGATTTGGGTTATCTGTTTTATTTCTTTTCTATTTGATATTTTCTTGCATGCTAAAGGAAGGGCAATAACGGATTGATTATCTTTTTCATAAATAGGAAAACAAAATTCATAATTCAAATTCATTTTTTGTTTCAAATCAAATTCAAATTTGTTTTAATTAATTACCAGTAGTGACATGTCCTTTGTAAGGTGAAAACCGACTATAAAGGGTGACTAGTGACGCCAACGTTAGTCAAACTGGTCAAAATGGACGAAAAAGATAACTTGTGCAAAAATAAATAGTCTAGAGCAGGTCAAGTAAGCGTTTTGTAGTCCAAGGGAGGTATTTGCTTCTCGAGAATTGTCTAAGGGAGTAAAAAGTTATATCCCTTATTTTAGTTAGATGTACTAATTAAAATAATATACATGGTAGTAAATAAATAAATTATAAAATATAATATTGAACAATATTAAATGTTCTTAAACAAAAATTGTACTTATGAAATCTATTTTCCAATCTCATATAATTAAGTGATCTAGCTGACATTATAATTGTTCTTATAATTTTTTATACTTTATAATTATTATTTCTAACAAAAAAATAATGTCACTAACTTATGAGTGACTATTCATAGTGTTCATCATCATTTATGGTACCAATTAAATCAATCGATCGGGTAAGAAACTACCGAAGGAAAAAAAAATCTTAAGTCTCATTTGAATTCTACAAAGAGTATGTTGTTACTCTACCAAATACTCACTAATTTTAATTTTCTTAATGAAAAAGAAAGAGGAAAAGGGTTAAGAAAAGGAAAAAAGGTAGTTAAAAATTATATTATTTTATTTTATCATAAATTACAATATTTATATTAATTAAAATAATCAGTTGATACGATAACTTTACTAGCATGGATCTATATTTATCTACCTTTTACTATTTTTTAAATATTATATTTATTACTTTTAAAGAAAAAATAGTGCCACAAAATTATAAGTGATTATTCATGGTTCTTATCATCATATATGGTGTTAATTAAGTCACTTAATCATGCAAGAAACTACCAAAGTAAAAAAATCTTGCTATCGTCTAGATTCTACAAAGATTACACGTGTTTACTTTACCAAATGTATATTACACTACAATACACCTACTAATTTGATACTTTTATTTTTTTTCCATTGTTTTAACCCTTTTTCTTCCTTCTTTTATAAATCATGAGTGATTAATAATTGTGCCCATCATCGCTTATGGCACCAATAATCATCTATGGTGTCAATTAAGTCAATCAATCGTGTAAGACGCTACAAAGAAAAAAATTCTTGGTCTCATTTGCATTAAACAAAGAGTACGTGTATTTACTTTAACAAACGCATATTACCCTATGAAATACCCACTAATTTGATTCTTTTTTCTTTTTTTTTCTAAATTATGAGTGATTGTTCATGGTATCCATCATCATTTATGGTGCAAATCATCATTTATGGTGTCAATTAAGCCAATCGATCGTGTAAGAAACTACCAAAGGAAAAAAAAACCTTAGTCTTGTTTGGATTCTACAAAGAGTATGCGTGTTTACTTTAACAAACGCATGTTTCTTTACGTAATACCCCCTAATTCTATTATTTTGAATTTTCTCCTTTTCTTAACCATTTCCCTCATGAGTGATTATTTATAGTGTTCATCATCATTTAAGGTGAAAATGATGATTTATGGTGTCAATTAAGTGGATTGATCGTGTAAGAAACTACTAGGGAAAAATAAAAAATACCCTCTAATTTTTTTTTAAAGGAAAAGGGTTAAAAAAGAGAAAAAGAGAGAGGAAAGGGGATAGGTTTTATCGTGTAGCGTGTTGCTTTAGTGCCAACCCGCCCCCGCCTTTATACTTGTTTTTAATTTCGAAAAAATATTAAGAAAATCAAAAGAAAAAGAAAACAAAAGACTCAATCAAAACAAGAAGAGAAAGAAAAATAAGGTTATGCAAGCATGTACTTATTTTGATGGATTCTTAGCTTTAATAAATAGAAACACAGAAGAACATAACTATGGAAACGTTAATCATAACAATATAGATTCTTTCCAGCTGAAATAATATTATTCTCAAAGGGACAAAAGAGAAACACTTTTGTGGTGTAATATGTTAAGATTTCCTATGTAGTTTCTTGAAGAAATATCAAAGCACACATAGTTTTTTTGATTCCTTATATTCATGAGAAATATTTTTCATAATGTTAATACATACCTTAAGAATCAACTAAACAAAGAGGGTGGTTTTAGGGTTAATGCTTAATTGATGAACATCAAAGATATGATTATTCTTCTTTGAGAAGACCATTTCAAAATTCCTTGAAATTATGTCAATGTCTCCTAATGATGATACTAAATCCATTTAAAGACTCAAAAGGATGATATTATTTAAATTGGAGCTTCACAACAAAGGGGAGAATGTATAAACTATCATAATGGATATGCAAACAAAAGCATAATTTCAGCATGCTTTATTAGTGTGAATTGAAAAAATAAATTGTGGCTTCGAATGACTTATGATGCATGGGATGTGACACATAAGGGTCCTAAGTTTTGATCATCAACTTACCCACCTTTATGTACTTAAATGGAATCACTCTATTTGAGGTACTTGACTTCAAAGTGGACTAGCAATCCATCAATTAACTCGAGTAAGATCGACTCTTCAAGTAATTCAGAATCTATCAAGTCATCATATCCATCCCAAACCAAACGAATCGATCAATGAGCTTGCCCTAGGCTACCCGACTAACTCTTACTATACCCAAACTATCAATCAAGAAATGCCGCCAAAATGAGTTCCCAAGGCACTAAAAGGATCACAATTGTTTAAGTTAAGGCTCAACTATCTTATTTCTTTTGGACAACTGATTGGCTTTGAAAAGCACTTTCATTTAGTCCTTTTGATAAATCTCATTTCAACTCTACCATATCCTCTCTTCTTTCACCCTCGCATGCTAGCCTCACGTCACACACACATACCCACACTATTTTTCTAATACATATGTCGCCACAATGGCACTTAGATCATAACAAATTCAATCGTAACACCATTGCTTCAGCACATAATACAACAACACATAGGAGAAAGAGGAAGAAGGGGAAGATGGTAAATACCTGCTCCCACATAGCAAACCCTTTGAGTTCCTACAAGATAGAAAAAGAGAAGTATGGAGTGAGTTAAACCATTTTACAAAGCAAACTCATCGGGTTTGCGAAAGAAAGAGATATTATAAAGGAAGGAAGGAGAAACAATATAATTGAAATTCAAATCATACAGATTTGGAATTTATTTGTTCTTCATAATTAGAACCGTAGTTTTAACCACTTCTTGTTACACTTCTTATTACATCAATGGTTAGGAAGAGGTTTAAAAATATCTCTAAACAAGAAGACCTTAACAATCAATCTAATGAAGTAGAAACTTGTCCTTTAAAGAGAGAGGTTTGATAAATTACGGTACCTTCTACAGACTTAGGGATGTTGAAAATGAGAAGAGATGACTCGATTTAAAGTAATCGATAAAGTTAAGTTACCATTTTTTGGAATGTGGAATTGGAAATGATACAAGAGGATGAAACGATTCTCTCCTAGTTTTTAAAATGGAGTGATAACAACCACGATTTTGACCCTTCATAGGGGGTGCCTTTTATTAATTTTTATATTTTATAATTATTATTTTCAAATAAAAAATAATGTAACTAAATTATGAGTGATTTTTCATGATGTCTATCACCATATATGTTGTCAGTTAAGTCACTCGGTTGTGTATTCTTGCTCTCGTCTGCATTTTACGAATATTACAAGTGCTTACTTTAACAAACACATGTTACTCTACGAACCACTCACTAATTTGATTTTCCCCCTCTTTTTTAACCCTTTTTCTCCGTTTTTTTCTAAATCATGAGTGATTATTTATGGTGCCCATCATCGCTTATAGTGTCAATCGTCATTTTATGGTGTCAATTGAGTCAATCAATCGTGTAAGAAACAACCTAAGAAAAACATAATCTTGATCTCGTTTGGATTCTACAAAAAGTACACGTGTTTACTTTAACAAACACATGTTATACCCATTCATTTGATTTGTTTAAAGGAAAAAGGGTTTTTTCAAAAAATAAAATAAAAGATTATTTTTTGATATTTTATAATCATTATTTCTAATGAAAAATATAATGCTACTAAATTATGAATGATTATTCATGGTGATCGTGTAAGAAACTACCAAAGAAAAAAATTCTTTTACTCGTTCGAATTCTACAAAGAGTACGTGTAATTACTTTAACAAATGCATGTTACTTTATGAAATACCCACTAATTTGATTCTTTTTTTTCCCTTTTCTTCAACCTTTTTTATTTTTTTTAATTATGAGTGATTATTCATGGTATCCATCATCATTTATGGTGTCAATTAAGTCAATCGATCGTGTAAGAAACTACCAAAGGAAAAAAACCATTGGTCTCGTTTGGATTCTACAAAGAGTACGTATGTTTACTTTAACATACGCATATTACTATACGAAATACTTATTAATTTGATTTTTTATTATTTTTTAAAACTTTTTTTTCTAAATTATGAGTGATTATTCATGGTTTCCATCATCATTTATACTGAGAATAATCATTTGTGGTATCAATTAAGTGGATCGATCATATCAGAGACTACCAGAAAAAAGAAACTTACCCACTAGTTTGATTTTTTTAAAAGGATAAAAGGTAAAAAAAAATGCAAAGAAGAAGAAAAGAGGCAGGTTTTGTCATGTAGTGTGTTGCTACAGTGCCCACCCGCCCCCTCCTTTATACTAGTTTTTAATTTCAGAAAACCATTAAAAAATTCAAAAGAAAACGAAAAGAAAAGACTCAATCGAAATATGAAGAGGGAGGAAAACAACATTACGTAAGCATGTACTTATTTTGATGGATTTTTAAGTTTAAATACAGGTAATTTCCAACATAAATAATATTATTTCCAAAGGGACAAAAGAGAAACAATTTTTTGGTGTAATATGTTAAGACTTTCTATGTAGTTTCATGAAGAAAGATCAAACCACACATAATTCTTTAGATTCAATATAATCATCAGAAATGCTTGTCATGATGTTAATACATACCTTAACAATCAACTAAATAAAAAGGGTGATTTCAGGGTTAATTCTTAATTGATGAACAACAAAGATATGATTATTCTTTTTTAAGAAGACCATTTCAAAATTCCTTGGAATTACGTCAATGTCTCTTATTGATGATACTAAATTCATTTAAAGACAAAGAATGATATTATTCAGATTGAAGTTTCACAACAAGAGGGGGAGGAGGGGGGACATATATGCTATCATAATGGAAATGCAAACAAATGCATCATTTCAACATGCTTTGTTAGTGTCAAACTGGAAAAAAATTGTGGCTTCAAACGACTTATGATGCATGGCATATGACACACAAGGGTCCTAAGTTTTGACCATCAACCTACCCATCTTTTTGTACTCAAGTGTAATCACTCTATTTGAAGTAGTTAGCATAGAAGTGGACTAGCAATTCGTCAGTTAACTTGAGTGAGATCGACTCTTCAAGTAATTCATAATCTGTCAAGCCATCCTATCCATTCCAGACTAGACGAATCGATCAATGAGCTTGACTAGGCTACCTAACTACTCCCTCCGTCCCTCAATGATTGTCGTTTTAGCTTTTGCTTTTACTGTTTCGGCAAGTATCTTAAAACGGCCGGCAGATTACCTATTTGAGACAATTTTACCCCTAATTTTTTCTGGGAAGTACGTTAAGGATTAACGTACGTTCAAAAAAAAATTCGGATTTTTTTGGGTCAAATAGTGCCTCATTCGGCCTCCTCGATATGCGTTCCCTACTAAATATTGGGATGCGAGGAAGACATTCATTGAGGGACAGAGGGAGTAACTCTTACTAGGCCCAAATTATCAATCAAAAAATGTCGCCAAAATGAGTTTTCAAGGCACTTAAAGGATCGCAAGGGTTCCACTTAAGATCTAACTACCTTAGTCCGTTTAGACAACTAATTGGCTTTGAAAAGCACTTTTGCTTACCATATCCTCTTTTTTCACCCTTGCATGCTAGCCTCTAGTTACACACACACACTATTTTTTTGATGCAAATGCCGGCACAATGACACTTACGTCATAATAAATGTAATCGCGTGCTTTAGCACATAATACAACAACACATAGAAAGAGGGAGAATGGGAGACGGTAAACACCTAATCCCACATAGAAAACCTTTTGGGTTTATGAAAAATAGAAAGAGAGAAACATGGAATGATTTAAACCATTTTACAAAGCAAACTTACCGTTTGACTCTTTTTAGGAATGCCAGTAGTCTAAGGTAACAACCCCGAACTTATACCGCTATGTTCACTTTTATCAATCTCGTGGATAGTTTATGACAATTTATATATCTTTTTGAATACTAGCTTTACTGCGCACAATCCGTAGCTTATGAAAAGTGAGAGGTTTCTATGATTCATGCGGTTTACTCATTATTTTAGTTTAAAAATCGATTTTATTTTCTATATGTGTTCATTTTATTTTCAATTATGTTCATGTGTATATAAAATACCAATTTAGTCCTTATGTTTGATCAAACATAATGGTTAACTTGAAATTTTATAAATTAGGGACTAAATTAATTAACATTTTCAAGAAATCATACTAATTTAATAGAAATTGAATATTAGTTTGAGAAAAATAATTTACATTTATATAAAATAATTTAATATTGATTGAACACGGTTTAATCCTAGTTACTTTAAATCTCCTCTATCTCAATCTTCTAATCCGTTAATCAAAATCTTAGTTTTTCCTATGTCTTAGTATTGCATTTACTCTTAATCATTTATATCTCTTGCAATTTATTATTCGAATACTCTTAGTTCTTATTTAAGTTTTATTTCTTTTCGACATTAGACAAAAAGCTCAAACCGCTCTTAACTTTATTATGTTTTTAGGTGTTAAAAATGATACGTTATTTTCTTAAAGATATTTTCTCATGAAAGGCTAAAAATGTTGAAAGAAAAGTTTATATCTTAAATTTCTACCACAAATAATTGCAGAATAGAAAATCTAACCATAACCATCTTTATAATAGCTTTACATTTTTATTAATGAGAAAAAATAAAAATTCAACAATATATTTTTTTTAAAGTTTTTTTGATAAATTATAAATAGGTTTTTGAAAGGGAAAGCGTTAATATGAAATATGAAAATAAAACTATTTGAATGACGAGTTTGAAAAGGAAAAATAAAATATTTTTTGCAATTGATAAAAATATTTTAAATTAAAATAAAGGTTTTGAAGATTCTAAGTTATATTAAAGAGATGATATGAAGTTATATCGTATCTCATTGATATAATTTTGAACATTCAAAATTTTCATTTTAATTTTAAATATATTTGTATTAATGATATTCCATTTGATGTTTGCTAAAAAAAATTACTATGAAATATGAAAAATATTCTAAAAATATATTATTCTTACGATTTCATATTTATAAAAGAGAAATTAACCAAAAAAAAGAGAGGAAAAATCAGCAATGTTTAAAAATAAAAACAAAAACAATAAAAATAAGAAACGGTCTTTTCCTTACAATTGTTAATGGCGACCGCGGAGGAAGATCTTCTCCCTTTCTCATCATCACCGTCATCATCATCACCACCATCAAAATCATTTCCGTGTTATATTCTCGCAGATCTCACGTCTTCCATTTTCCCTTCCTCGTAGATCTCGTCGACAGAGTGTCCAAGTCTTTCCAATTCTTGGAATATGTTTTTGTTTCCACTGGCATTTTATTCGCTGATGATAACAAGGAAAATCGCGTATTAGGTGATACAGACAGATATATATACATATATATATAGAGAGAGAGGGGAGAGAGAAGTAGATGTCTTGTGAAGGTTGTGGGGAGGTGAAGCAATGGAGATGCGGAACAGCAGGAGCTATGAATTTACAGAGAGTCGGATCAATCGTGCGCGAAATTGGGGAGCCGTGCCTATCTCAATCGCCGATAAAGGTTGTTATAGCTGTAAGAATCTTTTCTAATAACTGTAAGACTCCTTTTTTCCATCTCCGTTTCGTTGGTTTGTTCATTTATTTACTCTTGTTTTTGTAGAAACTTTTACTATGAAATAAACGTCGTTGCTGATTAATGGGATGATGCAGGTAAGCAGAATGCTTAAGCCGGAGAAGTGGCAGGCTACGTTCGAGGGTGATGGGAAGATTTCTTCTTTCCAGAAAGCACTTAAGCTAATCATTTTAGGGGTATGTAATGAATAGTTTGTATAAAATTGTGTATATCTTATGATTATATTTTTGTTGGGTTGAGAGTTTGTATTCTAATTTCTAAGTTAACCTTGCTGTAGTCTAGGTGATATTCTGCTGTAAGAAAGCTTAGTTATAGCAGTTCTCATGTTGCCTATTATAATTGGTTAATTTGAGTTTATTATTTTGTAAGGGTCTTAATGCTTTTGTGTGTGAGTGGAATGATGATTTGTGGTATGTGTCATTCTTAACAGTCACAATGAACTGTTTTTCTACTGGTAGGGTGTAGATCCATCAATAAGGTCGGAAGTTTGGGAATTTTTACTTGGTTGTTATGCTCTTCAAAGTACTGCTGACGATAGAAGGCAGCTGAGGACAGCCCGGAGGTATATACTTTGTTTCTTTTCATTACAAATGTCTCTGTTAGTTTCATATCAGTCTCGAAGTAGAATGGAGAACAATCAGTAGTCTTTCTTTTGCTTTGCCATACTCTTTTTCCTTGGGAAGCTTGTGTTTCATATAATGATAGTGAACGGTATTTTCTTTGTGTTGAGCAAGCTCTTTTAAGTCGACGGCAAAGTTAATCCGATTTATTTATTTATTTGAAGAACTTAAAGTTTCTTGAAATCCTAGTATTAAAGAGCTTTGTGAAACCATTGATGTAGGGAGCGATACATGGACCTGATCAAGCAATGTCAATTGATGCATTCAAGTGTAGGAACTGGTACACTTGCATTTGTAGTGGGGTCCAAGGTTATGGACATGAGAACAGTGTCCAAGGATGACAGTAAAGTGGAAGCTAAAGTCAAAAGTAGACACGCTTCTTTAGATACCACTAACAGGTTAGACAATTATAGTGATTGGAATAATAATTGTACAGATACATCATACCCATGTGAAAAGGAAAGTTCTACTGATTCGGGGGAGCTTGTCAGTGTGAGGGAAAGCACGGATAGCGGAGCGCTTGACTCTCCTTGTTTTGTACCTATTTCTGGTCCATGTAATGGTGGTTCCACTACAAGAAAGGGCGAGACTCATGGAACTGAATGCTTAGCAGAGAGTTATTTTGATTTTCCTCATTTACCTGTCACTGATTTGTTTGACAAGGGAGAGGAAGAGAAAGATTTCAGTGTGCATGATCAAAGACCTTCCACACAGCGGGAGTTAAGATTTGAAGATGACAGGATGCACAGTTTTCAAATTAATAACAATATAGATTTAATTATGGAATCAAATGGTTCACCATCTGACAGTGTTTGTCGTCAAATCGATTCTGAAATTGAATTAGTTCACCAAGATGATCATGTACCAGCTTTCCCATCCAATAATATGGGATGTGAGAAAGAACTGATGAACAAATTGAGAATAGTTGATGGTCCAGAAACATCATTTACAAAAGCAACAACGCCTGAAGGAGAGGCTGCAGGTGATGACAAAGTATCAGAATGGCTTTGGACTTTGCATCGAATAGGTAATTCAGTTATCATTGTTAATTCATTTAATCAGAGACAGAAAATTAAGGACAGGAATAATCTTGTTTTGACACGACAATGTTTTTGCCTTTCCAGTTGTTGATGTGGTAAGAACAGATAGTCACCTTGAATTCTATGAGGACAAGAGAAATTTAGCGCGGATGTCGGATATACTAGCTGTATATGCATGGGTTGATCCCGCCACTGGGTATTGCCAAGGTTTTTGTACTTTTATTTATTTATGGCCTAACGTTTATTATTATTATTATTATTATTATTATTATTATTATCATCTTCCCCACCTTTTAATTGATTGCAAATATCTGAACAGATGAATTCAGCATTAACGTTTTAAAGTTTTAAAGTTTTCCTGATTCGGTTGGTTTTTTGTTTAGGTATGAGTGACTTGCTGTCTCCTTTTGTTGTTCTCTTTGAAGATAATGCTGATGCGTTTTGGTGTTTTGAGATGCTTCTAAGAAGAATGGTATTATTGCAAACCCTTGAAATCAATTTAGCCAGATACCCTAATGGTTTTATCTAACTTGCTTTTACGCCTCTCCAGCGTGCAAATTTTCGGATGGAAGGGCCAACTGGAGTAATGAAACAATTGGAAGCATTATGGCACATCTTGGAACTTACAGACAGGGAAATGTTTATGCACCTGTCACGTATAGGTGCTGAAAGCCTCCATTTTGCATTTAGGATGCTGATGGTTCTTTTCCGTCGGGAGTTATCTTTCAGTGAGGCTCTTCAGATGTGGGAGGTGTGTCACTTTTGTTTTCGTTCTCCTGAAGTTAATATGTTATGTTGCACATACTTATGGTGGGAATTAGCAATGTTCTTTGTACAGTCATTATTCTTTGGACTGCAAAACGTGGTGCATTGAGTTTTTAATCAAGTCAGCTGATAATAATCTATCTCGGGAAACTTTGAGGCAATATCTCTGTGCCTACTTTTGCTTTTCATCTTTTTAGGTACACATCCTTTTGTAGTTTGTCAAAGACTGTTGGGAAAGTTTCCTGAAAGCTGTTTTATTCTTCCAAAGACATGCGTCAAAAAACTAGTAAACGTGATTATTACCTCATTCTGTGATTGAATTGCATAGTTTTGCTTGTTTATTTTTTCCCCCATGTATTTTTTTTGTTTTTGTAAAGATAACATGAACTATTATAGATGCATTGATTACCTTGAGGAAACTGTTTTCCATTGTAAGGCTAATCTGCAAGTCTTCATGATGATGGGATGGTGTGCAATTTTCCATGGTGGCTCTTATGCTTTAGTTGCACCACAGTACCTCTTACAGATAAGTGGAGGATAGTGGGACAAACAGTTTTGGCTGCTGTCATTCATAATGCCAATGAATTTTTCCTTAACACAAAAAAGACATGGACTTCAAGTCCATCCTTCAGACAAGCATGTTGCTAAAATGTTGTAGAAACAGCAAAATAAGCTGAATTTTATTGAGTCTTACATTCCTGCCAAAGTCTTAGTCTGTTGATGAAAATGTAGAGTCAACATGGATGGTCTAATAGCACTTGGAAGGCACTGCATTTCATTGACATTGGTTTCATTTGAGGTTATTTGTGTATGATTATTTTTCTTCCCTTAGTTGTGCAGTTCAATCAATTGGATTTTTATGGCTCTTCTCATGTTAGAAATTTTGGAAAAAAATGTTGCAACATTTTGCATTTTTCAGGAAGTTTAAGATGGATCTGACTCTTATGAATAATGGTTACTACAGATGATGTGGGCTGCCGATTTTGATGAATCTATGGCACTTGATTTAGATGAGAACTGTCTAGAGGCTCTGGTGTTGCATCTTCCCAGTGAATTTGGACCGGAGCTGAGACAAGAAAACTTGGAAAATGGTGATGGTAGCTTCAAGGATGGCTCACAAACAAAGCATGGAAATCTTGAACACCCAACATCTGACAATTCTCCAATAAAGTCAACACCAGGACATCCCTGGTGCGGTTTAACAAGGAGTTTTTGGTCAAGAAATGATCACATGCCAATTAGCTCTGTAATCTCATCAACTAAGAATGGGGATGATGACTTACCTGTCTTCTGTGTGGCGTCAATCCTTATCATGAACCGTCATAAAATCATCAGAGAAACCCGTTCAATTGATGATATGATAAAGGCTAGTGAATTACACTGTTGTTAGTTTATATGCTTTCTTGATAAGGTTAATATTCCTATAGGAAAAGGTAGTCATTTTCCTATTCTTGCTGTATGCATTACTGTCTCCCCCCACATGAAGTTATCTATGTGATTAAATGCATGACTTAAGTAGTATTGCTTTGTTTTTTTTTATTGGGCACTCACATGCTCCTTCTTGGATGAACTGTTTTGAGAAGAAAAGCTTAGGAAAATAAGCTTTTTGTGTTCATTGCCTTACCGAAAGCTCCTTTTAGCATTTGGTTATTTTGGTTGTCTTCCCAGTATTTATTTAATATAATTTGATAGGATTATGCTTTCCTTTCATTGAGTTGTACTGATTGAATCTGTATTGATATTTAAAGTGCATTCACAACAACATGTGCCCTGTAGTTGAAAACAAAGAATGTTCAGTTGCTTATAACTGGTTTTCTTTATTATCTGTTCTTGTACTTAACCATTTATTCAAAATCAATGCAGATTTTCAATGATAAGCTGCTGAAGTTCCATGTCAAGCGTTGTGTTCACACAGCAATCAAACTTCGGAAGAAATACTTCTACAAGGTTAGCTGGTCATGTCCACTCGACAAATCTGTGATCTTTTTTTCCTTGGATTCTCTTCCGTATTTATTGGTCATTTGTGTCTTATGAAACTGGACTATTTCTTGAACCAGCTGATCAAAAGCAAGTGCCCTGTAGCTCAGAATAGTGACTAGAACTACGGCTTTTCTAGTTTCACATTGAAGATGTGGCATTGGCCCTCTGAGTGTCTGTCCTCTGTGATTCCTGAGTTTGAATACTTCGGCTGTATAAAAGTCCAATATATGGGTATATACTTCGACGAAGATGTTTAAAGGAACGTGATGTTGCCATTCAAAGATTTGATCAGTTGATTATACTTTCATTATCCGCTCCATATCTTTTGTCAGGTAATTCCGATATGGTTACACACACTTGTCTTCCATATTGCAATGACATAGTGCAAAATTATCAAATTCACTATATTGGCATTTTCTGATATCAGTTCTTTCATATCACTTTACACCCTTCTACGATCAATAGAGACTATTCTATTTAAGATCATCTCTTGCTGTGGTGTTGATGCAGTGGTTTCAGTCAATTCTTACAAATTGCAAATATCGCTAATGAAAGCGCTTTCTTATGGGGCACTGCCTGCTCTTTGAATCAACATGCCTGCATGATATAAAATTTGTGTTTATTGTTGTGGACATTGTGGTTGAAAAGGAGTCTGTAATTAAATGAAAGTTAGGATGAAGCATTCATGGTGATATTTTCTTTTATGTAGGTAACTTTATTTGCTTTTATGCCTGGGCCAACTGTTCAGATTCCTACAAAAAATGATTCGTGAACATTTAAATGTCATTGAAAATGAAAATATATCAGGCAACTTGTCCCACATTGAAGCTGCTGGTGCTGGACACTGCATGAAAAATATTTTACTTGTAAGTTTAACAAATGAAGCATAAGGGTGGATTAGATTAATGTTACCTATTTGTTTATTAGTTGTCATATGATGTTATACATGTTGTCATTAGTATTCCAATTCAAAATAAATTATTTCTAAAATTAGGTTTATTTGTTTGTTTTTTTGTTTAGTATCATTATATTATATTATATTATTATCCCAACTACTAAGGAATGACTCTCAAAAAGTGGGAAGATACAAATGATATATTAGTGTTTTTATCATCTTAAACCACACACGAAAAAAGTCCTATTTTATAACTGGATTTATTCTGTATAACAAAATTTAAGACCAATTGTATAATTGAGCTTATTTATTTATCTGTTGCTTAGTTACATTATCATTATTATTATTATTACTGTTATCATTATTCAACCCAAGAATTACGGAGGAAAGAAAAAAAACAGAGAAGTAGTTGAAAATTGAAACAGTATGTTACACATTATTGTAAAAAAAATTGATAACTCAAACAAAGGGAAGAAGGCAAAAAGGTCTTTCAACCTTGAATGAGGATAAAGTCATATTACCTAGAAGCCTAGAACTAGATAGATCTGACTGCGAGATGCTGAGTGGCGATGATTGCCTTAAAATGTCTAATTGTTTGTCTAATAAAATACGTAGTGGATAAAATATAGAAGATGAGCTACATAGTGTTCAATTAATTGGACGAATTTCTAAATAATCACATGGGTTAAAAAAATTGAATGGTTCTGAGAAATTTGCACTTACTGTAACCTATTCATAACATATGTGATTATTGAGAAACTTGCATATTAATACTACTGTTTTATGTTCTAACTCAAAAGAAAATGAAATTATGCATTTGGTACAAAAGAAAATAAATATGAAAAAGGAAAAAAGAAAAGAAAGGAAAGAGACTATAAATAAAAGGATAGAAGAGTAAATATTCTTTTAGTAAAAGACAGGTATGTTTTTATGAAATTAGCATATTTTATTATTATTATATGCAAGCTTGGATTAATTTGGGGATTTCATAAAGGGGTACCATTCCTTTTTCTTGCAGTGTTTCCGTGTTGTTTTCCTCCCCTCCTTTTGATGCCAGAGGACAGATCAAAGAGGAGCAAGCATGTTTTCTTGTATGTGAATTTAGGCTCGGATTATTTAGCTACCATGGACACTTCTCACAGGTTAGGAGAACACGAGCTTTATTTTTCTCACACCATATACTTGGAGAACTTTTTTTGTATTGACAACTTTGGTCACTTTGCCCTTTGTTCATAAGAAATTCAAAAGAGAAGTCACAGTTATTGGGAAAGTGATCAATGATTCTAGTGGTTGAACTGTCAATGATTTAAGTTTATGCCTAAAAAATTTGTGTAATTTTATTCATGGAGAGGGGGGCATATTTCTGACCCTAATACAAAAACAATGTAGTTTAGTTGGTTATATTGCATAGTATTTTTATTATGAATAGCATTACCATCGAGATAATTTCTCTTAGGCTTTGTTGGTTTTGCTGCACTTTAGGCGTATCTCTCCTGCTGTTCCTGTTAGCACATTGATATTTCCCAGTCTATTCATAGACAGTGCAAGTGACCTCCTGAAGTCTTCAAAACCATCAGCAAATTCTTGTGCAATTTCTGATGTGTCATTACCATAGACAAGCTGCTGATCAATTCCAAGTACAGCTTGGTGTGATATAGCCCTCTTGTAGTAGGAACTGCTGAGTCTGTAGCTAGAGCCAGACTCTGGGTTTAGAGGCACTAATGGGTCAGTTTGACCCTTTTTCGTCCTGCGGGGGCATAGTTTTCTCATTTTATCTGCAAATGCTGCATCCATATATGGGTCTGGCTTTCCTTTGTTCTTGTAATTGTACAGCCGATCCACAATGCGGCTACAATGTGTACTCCCCAACGAATGTGCACCTGATAGACACGCACGCACGCACGCGCACACACATTAGAATTTGCTCGGTCAATAGTGATACAGACCCTGAACTAGTCTCCAAAAGTACTGTTAGAACTTCTATAATTCAAATACTTGGGACTTCAACATTATACCAGTAAAACATTTTTTACAGAAAGAAAGACTGGTTTTGAATTATATTCTTGTGCAAATCTTGTGGGATAGCAGCAAGATGAGAAGTAGGCAATGTCTATACATATACTTGATCTGTATTGATCCTTACCCAAGAGTGTTCCCATATCCAGCACATCTAATCCTCTAGATTTGAAATATGCCAATCCTTCCTCTGATGAGATGGATGGTGATGCGAGGTCCACTGCATCTGCTCTTGATGTCATACCATCTCTTCTTCCTGTATATACAGGGTAAGATGGTCCCCCAGCCTGTTGTTATACAATGTGTCATTTATATATAGGTTAATTAGCTTGTTGTGATATTAGGATATAAAGTCTGTCGCGGAATATATGTGAAGTAATTAGGTATATATGTAGTGGTAAGGAGATTACCAAATGAACAGCATCCCTGGTGGCTAGGTTGAGTATGTCAGCACAAGAGACGACTCCCGGGCATCGAATTTCAAGAACTTTTTTGATCTTGTCAATAGCCGCGAACCCTCCAAGCCCTATATTCTGTGATGCATGTCTCTCTGATTTTGGTCCATCAAGCAGGATGGAAGCATCACAACCCTGGATTTTTTTTTTATTCATTGAACAGAGTTAGTCACTCGGATAGTGTTAGCAGAAAGTAGCAGTATTCAAGCATATCATCTCCTAAGCAGTGAATATAAGGGTGATAGAAATGAGGATATGTATATATTATATGCACGCTCGAACTGGAGGCACTCACTGTGACGAAGCAATCTGAGTAGAGCAAGCGAAGGAGCTTGGGAGTGAGGCTCCTGTCTATCTTCCATAAGATCTTGACTTGGTGTTTGATAAACTCCTCAGCATAGGTGCATGAGGTGTTGTGCTTGTAGTAACTCAAGCTCAACCGCAGAGGAGTTTGCACGCCTATTGCTGCCTCCACATTTGCAATACAAAAGCTTAATGCAACAGCCAAACATACAAAGAAGGCACAACTAATTTGTTCCTGTCTCATCTTTGTATTGATGTATTGATGTATTGATGTATGTATGCAGTAGGTATGCGCCTCTTTTGTAGTTTGTATAATCATACACCAATGTATCTTGCTAAGAGAGTCTTAGTGTTTATATAGATAGATATATAGCTGTAGTTTTTGTATTATTTTGAGAATTTTGATGGTGTGTGAACTGAAGGCATTAGGCTGGTGGTCACATGCGCCAAAGCGCGTTCGTTATTCTTGGACGGACGGTAGCTTGTTATTTACTACTGACTGCATTTCAGCGAAGACGTTATTATCATTTAGCAAGCAAGGCACATGAATGCGGGTATGCATGTGACTTCTACCTTGGTTTTAGGGTTTTATATTTTTACTATGCCGAAAAGGTTTTGCGATCCAAAATGTTTCAGATATCCAAGCAATAAATGATGGATTAATTTTTGTGTTGGGTTATGAACATTAAATGATCGAGCGTTAATTTTCTTGCAAACATTAAATGATCTATAATGATTATTTGTGTGTGTTGGGTTATGAACATTTAAATGATGGATTTGCACTTGCATAATACCCCTCCACTTTACGAGAAATATAGAGAGAAATAAAGGATAAAAAGTATCTTTAATTAAATTGTACATTTTCAATACTCATTAAGGAAGAGTACATGCATGAGATTTGAGAATAAATTTGGGGGTAATTTTGTCTTAAATATTTTTTATGTTGTTTTTATACTTTTAGTTAAATGAACAACTAAAATGTTATGTAAAGAATATCACAGTTATAAAATCGATATAATAGTCTAATAACATTAGATCAAAATAACTTTTTTTTCTTCTTTTTAACCTTTTTCCTTGCCTTGAAGGGAAGAGTAAGTAAATTGGCATTAGATTTGACAAAATTGGCAAGTTGATTCGAAAGTTCAAACCTATGTTTAGTCCATTAACAATTAATATACCCATTTGACTTGGCACAATTATGAATCTTATGATTAACGACACAGACTGTAAATAAACCTCTACCATTTTTAATTAATAATTCAATTTTCTCAATTTCTATATTCATTGAACCTCCCATTTTTCTCTAAATAATTAAAGATTCTCACAATTTATTAAAGTTAAGTTAATTAAATACCAACCTAATTATCCATTCTGAAATTATCCTCATCAAAATATTAGATAATCAACTAATATTCTAATTATTCAAATATCCATTTTTACAAACAGCTTGACAATAAAATCCTCTTCTTCCTATGGTAGAAAATGAGAGAGAGGAGTCTCCACTAGCTTTGTTTGCTATTTATAGTCCTAATTGAGTTTTAATTTGTCTATGTTTTTATTGGTTAACCATTAAGTCTTCATCTTGTACCAAGGACAAATGTTCTTGACTACCTTAATTATCATTTATCATTTATGATAGTTATTCCTTGTTTTACTAAACAAACGACACCGTATATAGAATACCGGACCCACACAAAATCTCCAAAATCTAATTTCTAATTTCTAATTACTAATCTTTCAATATCCAATTTCCAAAATTCACAACCCCAATCTCCCAAAATCTAATCCAGGCCCCAATTTCTAAAAACCCCAACTGTACAATTCCAAGATTCTTCTATTCTACTGCGGGAGTGTTGCAAAAATGCAAGCGTTTTGTAGAGCTGTTAGGCACTTTATTCCCTTAAAAATGAAGTAAACTACCAAGAACAAAGTCAAAACACAGAAAATGCTTCACTGATCATTAACTCTTTTTCAAACTTCCGAGTTCCTTTGACCATCCAAATGAAGTTAGTAAAATGTTGTCTGCTCAAGTACAGAGTTGCAAATCCCAACTATTAAGGAGCTTAAGTACAAACAAGGACTCGTGTTTCCGCCTATCGAAAAAAAAGGAGCATAAGTCCACGGTTCACATCTGCAAATTTTGACTAGTCCTCTGCGCAGAAGAGTAGTAATGAGATTCAAGCTCCTTGAGGCTGGCAGCAGCCTCCTCCCCAATCCTGGCTAATGTGCTATCAGATTTCTCTGACAATTGATTAAACTCGATTATTCTTTGATCTACATGGTCATTCAGAGACGCAAACCCAGAAAAGATTGCTGTCTGCTTAAGCTCTGACACCAACTTAAGCAAAGCATCAGCTGCTTGAACCTGTTTTGAGTCCAAAATTAGAAGACCATATTATCCACAGGAAACTGCACATAAAAACATTGTGATCAACAAGACTTGTGACGCAGACATCCAAATTGTCACCACAAATACTAGCCTCTTTTTTTCAAAACTCACTATACTAGTCTCTGGATGATAAATAGGAGAAAATGCATTGCAGAAATTACATAATGTTACATAAGTACAGATATAAACATACACTTCAAAGACTACGCATCTACATACCGGAGAATGTTAGAGGCGGCAATACAAACCACAACGAAAATCTAAGAAAATATCGCAGTCTTTGACAATTATATCACCATATTTATTCCCCTTGTGATGGTGATAATGTGGATCTATGTTAGGCTGAATTCTGTAGATATTACTACTGCTAATGAGTGTGTAGGTGCCCTTACCATTCTGGCTGCGCGCATCTCCATCATGAAAGCCTCTTGTGTATTCCTGACAGGCGGATCATTAATCTACACAACAATCAAGAGACTGTAATGTGAAGAATTACGACAAGGAGTAAACAAGTTTCAGTTCGATACCAAAATCACTACAATGTTTGGCATGTTTCATCCACCTGAGAAATATGGGCCTCCGTAAAAAAGTGATTCAAGTTTCTGTAATGTTTCATTATTCCATATCCATCCCAAATTGGGCTCAACCCTTTCAAATCATTTGCAGTCCATACATAAATGTAAACAGAAAACAAGGTACAACTCAAAAGAAAAGGAAGGAAAATCATACAAAATTAAGGAATATCAATTACCAGCCGCAGTATAGAAACAAGAATATTTTATTATCGGAATCCAGTAACAACAGCAGGAATCGATGGATGAATACAAGAATAAGTAATGATTTCAAAAGAATCCGTACCCTGGCAACGTTGACGAGATGGGTGAAATTCTCGACAATTTGGGCGATATCCGTTTCCACTCTCTGCATCAACGACTTCTGCTTCTGCGCTGCAGCTGCAGCCGCCGCCGCAGTCGGCCCACTCGCCACTCCTCCCCCACTACCGCCTCCTTTATTCATCCTCTTCTTCTCTCGCTTTCTCAATTCTTACAGTTACAGAACCAGAGAGACCAGTGGATGGAAGGAGACGAGAAGAAAAAGTCATGATGCCCGGCTTCCCATTTGTCATCCAACTGAAAAATATAGGCCACACCGTATACAGTTGATAATTGTGAAAGTTTGTCTAACGCTGGTATAAAGTTTAGGGTTAATCACTAAATTCACGCCCAATTCTAATCTTTTTCAAACAAGATCCTATATTTCATAAATTATTTATTTATTGTTGTATTTATCCATTTTAGTTCAATTAAGCCCCTCGATTTAAATTGATATATTTTTTTAATCCTGAAAATTATTTTTCCGTGTGGCAATAAAAAAATGGAAAAAATGGGCCCTACATCACTTAGTCAACGTTGTCGGACGAGCCACATCACACTCTTACACCTGTTCGGGCGCACTACGTCGCACCCTAAAACTTAAACCCATCTCAAATTGAAATCGTTTTCCCTTTTTCTTCCCTCATAAAGATCTAAATCTCAGCGCCTCTCTCTTTTCCTTTCTTTTTCCCTATTTAAACTTTAGTTCTTGGGTCTTAAACCTGCGGTTGGAGCGGTGGCAACCAAATCATGTTGTAACCATTTTACGATTTTATTTTCTTGGCTTTGTTTGTTACTCCCTATCAAATAATATTTAACACAAGCCCACTATTCACACAAATTAAGACAAGCCTACCACTGCGTCTGTTGAGCCCAGATTTCTGTCGGCTTTGTCAGTGGGCCTGACCAAGTCCAACGGTAACATTTTGCCTCACGCGTCCGCCACTGTTGAACCCAGCTTCTCCAACACGCTTCCACTTCTCTCTTTCCTCTAAGCCCAACCATTTTTTCGTGTTTAAGCCTTGCTCCTGCTCCATCAAATTCTTTTCCTGTTTCAATTGAAATTGGAACCCTAGCCCTCCTAAATTTTCACTAAATTTTCAAAATGAAATTTGCTTCCCTCCATCCATCCCAACAGTCTCGTTTCGTTTGAATTCCATAATGGGATTCAAATTTCCGTCTCCCTCTTACCCCAGTCATTTCAATCCGATCAATACCCTTCTTCTCCTCCAACCCACACTGAAGCTCAGAAATGACTTCTCCATTGCTTGATCTTAATCAATCGCCAGTAAGTCCACAATCCCCAACAATCAACTCGCCTAGGCTTGAGGATTTGGAATCCAACGTCGCTTCTTTTTTTGGAACGAATAGTGTCAACGTTAATGCTAATGAGGAGGTTGATCAAGCTATCGACATTCCATATTTAAATCCAGAACAAGAAAGCTTGCAATTAGGAACCGAAGGTTATTAATTCCATCCTAATTTCTTAACTTTGATTTTTGATTTTTGGTATTCTTAATTTCTGACCTTGATCATTGTTGAACTGATTAGGTCGCAAGAAAGAACTGACCAGCGCAGAAAGATTGGTTGCATATGAGTACCTTCTGGAAAGAATGGAACACGAAATTTTGAAGAGAGGATCAACCAGGGTTGTGGCTGCTATGTTTGGAGTTCGAATAAGATCAATTCAGAGGCTTTGGAAGCGTGCAAGGGATTCAGGTAACCACGATCATCAAACTCTAAGAGTTAGAAATTTTGGGTGAAAAAGAATTGAATTTGACTTAGAAAGGATAAGAGAAATTCCTTTGAGGCAGAGGACTAGCATTAGAAGCCTTGTTTTTGCCCTTGGTGTGTCCAGGCAATTTGTACTTAACAAGTTGAAAGAGGGAGAAATCAGGCGCCATACGAATGCAATCAAACCGTCATTGACACAGGATAATCAGAGTAGCAGAATCAAGCATTGCATCTCAAATATAAACCCAAGTACAGTACCACATCATCCAACTTTCAACCGGATGGAGAACACAGTTCATATTGATAAAAAATGGTTCTTTCTAAACAAGAGATCACAAAAATATTATCTTCTATGCGTTAAGAATGATCTAGTAAGAACCATCAAAAACTCAAATTTTATTCCTAAAGTGATGTTCTTAGCTATTGTTGCGAGGCCTAGATATGACTGCAATGGCATTTGTGCATTTGATGATAAAATTGGGGTATTCCCTTTGGTTGAAAATGTAGTTGCTGTTAGGTCGCGTGGTACTCTAGAGGTTAAACCAATTACTAATATCACCAGAAATGTAATTAGGGATCTCATGATAGGGAAAGTACTTCCAGCTATTTCTAATAAATGGCCTAGGGAGAGCATTTTGGAAAGGATTTTCATTCAACAAGACAATGCGAAGACCCATGTTCATATTGATGATGTTGAATTCTTGTGTGCAGTTGAGGCAAGTGGACTGAATGTGTCTCTTGTCTGCCAACCTCCTAATTCTCTAGATTTGAATGTATTGGACTTAGCATTTTTTAGAGCCATTCAGTCACTACAAAATAAGGAATGTGCTAAGTCCATGGTTGAATTAATTGTTGTTGTTGAAGATGCATACCTCAAATTCTCAATGAAGAAGAGCAACTACATCTTCTTAACTTTGCAAATATGCATGAATGAAGTGTTAAAATGTGATGGAAGTAACACATACAAGATCCCTCACATTAAGAAGAAAGCACTTCAAAGACTAAGGGCTTTACCATCACGTATACAGTGCCCTGCAGAGGTGTATGACAATGCAGTAACTCTACTCTCTTCATAGGACATTTTCGGTGACTTTCCTCACTTTCTTTTGCCTTTCTACACTTTGCCAGATAATGCAATAATGATCTTCCGTTCAAATGTTTGCAGGACTGTCTAGTGCTGTGGATTTTGGTTTTTTGTAATTTAGTTCATGACTGTGAATGACTGCTACACACTGGGAAGATGTAAATGTTTTATTTTGGATGCCTGTACAGTGCAGATATAAGTTTTTGTAATTACTGCAAATTGTGCATCTTTGGTACAACTAGTACACTGTGTTGTTTAGATGGTGTTAAATTTGTGATCCATTCTATTGATAATGTCAATGTTTGGGTCAAGCTTTGTATCTATTTTTTACTTGTGGAATTGTGACCACATTTGATACATGGAAAGCTAAGACAGATTGTGTATTGCATTGATAATGTGTTGAAGATATATCTCAGTCTGTATGAGGAAACAATTGTATTATTTCTGTAATGTTAACAAATGGTTTACATTGGTTCAAATTTGTACACATTTGAACATAATTGAAGCTATACATTATGAATATTGAACCCACATCTGTTGTAAACCAACTACCACTATCTCTGTAAACTTTGCACATCCTTTGTTTTCTTGAACACACTATGTACAATCCCTGTAAGAAATCAGTTAACACATCCCCTGCATCAAAGATTCATACACAACCTCTGCATTAAAGCATTTTACACATCCCCTGCATCAAAGATTCATACACATCCCCTATATCACAACATTTTACACATCCCATGCGTCATCTAATATTTCAAGCAACACAACACCAAATAAGCAGTTTAAAAACAACCACAACAAGTCTTTAGGTGATTACAAAGGTCCTCTGCGAAAAACACGAAATAATAACCAAGCATAAATTAATTAAGTGCATATAGAATACTAAAAGTTAATCATTTTTTGGGATGGCTGGGATTTTATTTCCATACTTGTCCAGAGCACCTTGAGCAAGCCTTGCAATATAGATGGTGGACTCTAAGCTTTCATTCTTGGCTTTCAAAAGTTGAATAGCAGTTTCCAGATATACAAGGCCGTTAGCTACAGTGTCCACAATGACAATAACATCATTTGAATGGTATCGCTCCTGTGCTTGCTGTGTAAGCCTGGTGATGTCTTGATTTGTTTGCTCTACCTTGGCAGTAGCCTGCTCAACCTCTACCTCTAGGTGACCACCCACCACTCCTCCACCTGCAAGGAAAGATTCTGCCTCTCTTGCATCCATATTAACAGAAAGAAGGCTAGATGTTAATTAAGAAGAATTAAAAAAAACTCAAGCAGAGCATGAAAGAAGTGGTGTGATGAAACAGGGAATGGTGTGGGAGTTATGACTCCTCTCAACTGCTGCCCTACTTTCAATGGGTTAGGTTAATGGATGGTTACAACGTTTCCTTGAAACGCTCCAACTGTCAAAGATTCCCAAGAGATTGTAAATAACTGCAATTAGAAAGAAATCACATTGAATTGGGAAAGTAAATAAACTCTTGAATATGAATGGTAATAGCCGAGAATCTCTCAGTCTACCTTTCCCTGTTTTAAAGGTACAAGATCAATGCAGCTTTTTAGAGTTCATATTCCACCACAACACCATTTGACCACAAATTCCAAGGTCCTCTGCAGCCTTGTCGCATCCACACTCAATCACAGGGCTTCAATCTATTTCTTTGTTGGTCACGGAATAAACAACAACTCTCTATAAAAAGGGTCAATCTACACTAGTTAAGCATACCATCAAACACTTTCTAAATAAAACTCCCTATCATTTCTATTGTTAATAACATTCTCCATCAGATACCACCACCATGAATACACAAGAGGTTTAAAACATCCTAGGCATCGCAGGTACTGTTGGAGCTTCCCTCCATTGAGAGGCAATTGATGTGGAGAACATGTTGATCTCCACAGAGGAGCAAATAGAGAAAATGCAGGAGGTCCGTCGCAGGCTGAAGGAAATCAAGACTGTTGTACTCTACCATTATGATGAGCATGGTATGGATGCAAAAGAGTTCATCCTCACAATGGACAACACCCTTCTTCCATTGGCAAAAACCTTATGCAGGTTCGAGGCCAAAAGGGACACCTTAAAACTGTGCAATGATAATCTGAATGTTGTTGTGAGGGCTGCAAACAGGTTTGCCAATAAGCTTCTTGCAATCCTTAAGATGGAGGATTAAAGACCATGCCTTTATTCTTGTTACTCTCTTTTTTTATAAATAAAAATTGCAATTTTACGAAAATGCTTCATGTCTATTATTCATATAAGGTCTCCTATTAAACACAATAACCTTGTAAATGGACATAACAAACCAGACTGCCAACACAGATTAACAACAAAGAAAATTGACACAGGGGAGGTGAAATTTTTTCTTTAAAATTCGCATAATGATATTCGTATTCACAGGAACTGTTCATAATTCCCACATTCCATCTTGCACACAATTACAACACCTTGTAAATTCTAGCAACATAAATACAGAATTTACACAACCCATGCAACTCGAAACTGCAAAAAAATATTTCCAAGCACCCATCATACACTTAATTATGAGTACTAAATCTAAAGGATACGCAGCATGAGGATGAAAGACCTTTCATCAACACCATCTCTAAGCTTCCACCGACCAGCAGTTGGCAATTTATTGACACCATCTCTAAGTCTCTGTCTTCATGGACCTCAGATTCTTCCTTCTATGGTATCCCTTCATCATCACCAGCAGGTGGTATTTCATGGGTGGGGGGGAATGAAATCCATGGGTGTTTCATTTAAATCAAAATCTAAAGGGGGTTTTTCCTTCCTCACCATTTCCACTATATTTGCAAAATCAGTAACCCTAGAAAGTTGCTACTTCTCTGAGCCAGTAAGACCAAAAATTGATTCATCCTCACTGACCTTCATCCGCGAACTCTCTTCTTGCCCACCCACATTCTCAATCAAGCTTTCATTCTCATATTTCTCATATGTGTCTTCCACGATGTCGTCGGATATGCCTTCATCTACAACCAACACAACCATTTCTTCATCGTCGGTCGCCACAGAGTCCTTCACGACCATATTATCAGAGTTATCAAACTCAAAATAGCTATCATACTATGAATCGTCGAAATAAATCCCCTCTATTTCTACCTAATTTCATGTAAGGAATCAAGAAACAAAACCGATAGAGAAGGAGAAGTGAGAGAAGAGGAGAAGTGACATAAACCAAAGTTTTGGGTTTGGAGCCTCTTTTTCGTCGCTTCAAATTTTGTTTCCCTCTGAAATCCTATATGACGCGTAGAGAAGAAATATGAAATTCGAAATTGATTAAATTCGTTTAGACCTCACAAAACTGAAAGCATGAACCTTGGAGTCTTTACCAGGAACGATTTACTTAGCTAGAAACATACATAATAAAATAAAATATAAAATTCAATTGCATAAAACTAGAAATCTCCTCATTTCAAGGAAGAAGACGAGGAGAGCAAAAACAATGGAGTTTTCAAGTCTGGTTGTAGAGAGAACGGAGAGAAAGAGAGGTCCCGATCCCCAATTAGACTCTACTCTATCTAAATATACTAGCAAAAATCCAATCTTCCTTATCTCTATCCTTATTTTCCTAGAATTTAAGATAAAATACAAAATGAATTGTTTCATCCCTTAGGATGTTTTACAGCTTTGAAACACCTTTTGGAAGTCTTTTGTCGAATGTAGGAGTGTTGGCACTCTTTGTCTTGGTTTGCGGCCCAAGCCCACTTCGCTGCTTCTTGGTCTAGCTGAAATCATCCTAGGCTAGAAGTGCTCCTTCTTGATGCATATATGCTCTCCCCTAGGCCTAGGGAGAGGCTTGTTCATTTTGATATAGCTCTTTTCACCACTCTCTTTTTCTCTCTATTTTCTTGGCATTTTTGTTCTTTTCTTCTTTGGTTCTTCTATCTGGTTTCTGCAAAAAGGAAGACAATACGCCTAAATTAGCAGTATCATCATCTAAAAAGAGGTAATATAGATGATGAAAATGTACAAAATAAACATCCAATCAAATCCCCCACACTACCCTAATGCTTGCCCTCAAGCATTTCCATAACAAAAACAAAAATCATGAACCCAAAATTTACTCCAATCATTTATCTCACCACTAGAATTACCTAGACACTTCCTTTACCAAATTCATGCAATACTATCAAGGACCAATCAATACCCTAATCATTTCAATATCCAAATAGTACCCTGATATCTAGCTATGCATTCAAGTCATGATTGAGGGAAAAAACATTTTATTACAATTTAATTTGCCCAGCCATTAAATCTTGAACACATACAACTGCCGACTCTCATACAAGTGAGCATACAAGTCAAGCAAGCCTAATTCTAATGCATCACATAATCATACCAGAACTTACCCTTATTTAATCAATTTTCATTGGCCTTTGGCCTCTGCCATTTTTTTACTTTTGCTTTTCTTGCATTGCATAATTTTTTCTAAGCTTTACTTTTGTTCTTTTTGGGCACAACAACTCCCATAACGTTTCATTTCTTTTCTTTTTTCCTTGCTTTTCACAACAGATACTTTTCTCTTTTTTAACAGTTCAAAAGCAATAAAAATATGCATGTGTTTCACACACACCACAATGGTACCAATTTCGGCCCTTAAGGGACTGGTACACTATCGACAACCAGAAACTTATGGGGTGAGGATGCCGAACCATCCACACCTTCTGGAAAGAGGACTGGTGGTGAAAATATCATAAGCACAACAGTTCCACACATATCAAAAGAAAATGCTCTCATGCGAGCAGAAAAGAAAAACTGGGCAGTCATATATGTTCAAAGTAGTCAATTTATTTGAATCATAACACAACAGTTTTGGGTATTCCCATAATCACTTCTCAAATTCTAAGATAGGTTATCATGAGACCATAGGGATGAGCAAAATGTTCTAAATCAATTAGGTTATATGTCTTTTAAGCATTGGTCATGTTAAGCTCATTCACTCCTTTGATACTAGAGCATGGATTTGGTCAAGCAAGTGTCAAATTGTATTTTTAGTAGTGAGGCAAATGATTGGTTGCAATTTTTGAGTTCTGATTTTGAAAAACAAAAACAAATAGTCATGCAAAACTAGAAAATTCTAATTAAAGGCTAATCCACACAAAAAAACAAAAACAAAAAAACTAACATTGTCACAAACACATATTTATAAACAATCACAAAATCCTAAAATCCCTCCCCCAAACTTAAAGGACACATTGTCCTCAATGTGTGAGTTTGGAGAAAAATAAAAACAAAACAGTAAAACACAAACAAAATAAAAGTAAAAATGAAAAGTAAAAGATTGTAAAGGAAATATGGAACCTGAGGGGGCAACTCAGACAGTGGGGTGTGGTGCAGTGGTGGGAGAAAGGCTCTTCCTAGCCTCTCTAGGAGCTATCAGTGAAGCTCATTGGTGGTCTTATGTTCTTCCAATAGCCTCTTTAGTAGGTCTGTTTATTTTTCTTATTTCTGTAGCAGAGCAGTTAGCACAACCTTCTCATTCCTAGGCCTAGGGATAGGGACTGCATCAGGGATGTTCCCTTGGCTTAGGAAAGAGTCGTCTTGCTGGTCTTGGGTAAGGGGAATCTCTTAAGCATCTCCAGTTCCATCCAGGCGAGCAAACTTGAATATGCCTTTGTACTTGGCTTCATAGATGTGCTCAGCGACTGGTGTGAAACCTGTATTAAAACAGACAAACCCATTCTCAAGGTGGAAATAGCTCATAGCATCAAGTCCTTTCAAATTCTTCTTTTTATTTCTATTGCACTGGTCTCTTCTCTAGGCATAGGGAAGATTCATGTGCTTCTGCCTCTGGAATTTTTCTCACCTATTCCTGAAAATGAAAAATCAAGACATCCATCAGTTTTATTTCAAAGAAGTATCAGTTTTATTGAAAGGAAATTATCTAAAAATTGAAAATAAAATGCATGGGTTGCCTCCTATGTAACGTCCTTTTTTATTGCCTTGGACTCAACATTTCTTGAATTTACAGGTGGCTGATGTGCTGTGGATTGCTCCATAGTATGCTCTTGAAAACCTTCATGACAAGGCTTCAGTCGCTAACCCATTCACCATTTTAATTCTTATTTTCTTGGGTACAAACTTCACAGGACTAACCCAAGAGCTGTCAGATATAGGATAAATCACACATGCATCTAAGAGTCTCAAAACCCTTTTCTTTACTACTTCCATCATGGGAGGATTTAGTCTCCTTTAAGGTTGCCTCACTGTCTTACTGTCCTCCTCAAGATGAATCTTATGTGTGCAGATAGATAGGGAGATTCCCTTAATGTCGACTATCGTCCAGCCTATGACCTCTTTGAATTCTTTCAGTACCCTCACAAGCCTTTCTTCCTCCAGTTCGATCAACTTACTAGAAATTATCACTGCCAGACTCTTCCCTAGGCCTAGGAAAGAGTACTTTAGGTGATCTGGTTAATTTTTCAGCTCCAAATCTGGTGTCTGCAAAATTGAAGATAGAAGTTTGTTATGCTTTTCTGGCGGTTCTAAAGTCTTAGGAACATCAGTAAAAGATTTAGAAACATCATGTTCAAACAATTTTCTTGTATTTCTTCACTGATAATCAAATCACTTTCCAATTCAATCAACCTTTGATTGTCAACACCTCTGCTAAGAACAAATTCCAAGGGGTCAGTAGCATTAAGTTCATGAATATCATCAACATTAAGATCAATAATATCTATGAAATTAACACTATGAATTTTGTTTGGGAATTTAATGGAGTCATACATATTGAATTTAATAATTTCTCCACTAAATTCAAGTGTCAAACATTCATCAAACACATCTATATTTTCCCTAACTGTTCTAAAAAAAGGGTCCCCCAAGTAGCACCTCTATGGATTTGGTCAGGTGGTCATTATCCATATCTACAATGTAAAAGTCAGCTGGAAAGATAAAATCATTTACCTGAACCAATACAGCCTCAATGACTTCTATTGGATAAATAATTAACCTATCCGCAAGTTGGATTACAACCCTTGTTTCCTTCAATGTTCCAATTTTTAAAGTTTTAAACATAGTGAGTGACATAACATTAATACCTGCACCTAAATCACACAGTGTTTTTTCTACAGTCACCAATCTTGCAAGGAATTACAAACGTTCCTTGATCTTTGCACTTGTTGGGGAGCTTTCTCTGAAAAATAGCTGAAATATTCTCATTTAAATTGACCCTCTCAACACCTGTAAGCTTCTTTTTATTAGCGCATAATTCCTTAAGAAATTTAGTATACTTAAGTATTTGAGTTATCACATCAATCAAAGGAATATTAACATCTACTTTGCAAAAACATTCCAAAATCTCCCTCTCTTCCCTTGCCTTCTTAGTCTTTGAAGACCTTTCTGGAAAGGGTAGAAGGATTACCTGTAACTCCTGCTTGACAGGGATCTTTAGAACTTCATTAGTCTGGGTTGGTTTTTCTAGTATCACTTCCGCCTCTCGTTCAAGATCTTGTGGGAGTGGTTATGGTTTTGAGGGACTCTTCCCTAGGTTTAGGGAAGAGGCATGTCTTTCTGGTATATCTATTCCACTCCTTAATGTGACAGCTGATACATTGTGCAGCGTGATAGGTATAGGTTGAAAGGATGATCCTTCTTGATTGTCCTTTTCATTTCTTGCTGCTAAAAGTTCTCTTATCTGTCTTTCAAGGTTTGCGATACTCAATTGGGTTGTTTGAGCAAATTGATTGAACATATCTTCAAAAGAGTTGTTGGCATTTTGTTGAGTTGGATGAAATAGCTACTGTTGAACAGGAGGTATGAGCATGGAATCTTGCAGGTTGAACTGATGTTGTTGTTGTTGTGGAGCCCAATTGAAGTTTGGGGGATTCCCTCATCCTTGATTGTAGTTGTGGGTATTTGCCGAATGGTGTGATTGGAAGTAGGGCCCACCAAAAATAAATGGTCGCATTTGATCTGCAACAAAAAAGAAGACACAAAAGAAGATATTTTATCAATTTTATTTTCTATGGAACTTAACCATACCTCTCCCACATCAGCCATTACTTCTTCTTCTAGATTAGGATTACTGCTTCTTCTTTTGATCCTTCTAATTGAGACCTATTGAACCTGATCATAAAACAAAGAAACAAAAATTAGTACACCGAATCCCCGGCAACGGCGCCAAAATTTGATGGGTGCCCAATCCGTCAAAAATAATAATAATACAACTTATCATGTTGAGACAAAAGATATTGTAGCAAGCGATAAGAGGTTCGTTCCAAAGGGATTTACGGTCTAATTTCAGTTCCAAAGTATGACCAATGTAACAAATGGTACTAACCAATGAAGGGGGTTTTAAAATAACTAATTGATGAAATATAATGCAATCAAAACAATAAACAAACAAATGATAAATAGGATCAGATGATAGGAAATTCCTAATAAAGACATACCCAATGTCATAATTCACATATATTGATCATTGGTACAAAAATATTTAAAACCGAGTTTTACAGGAAGGCTATAGAAATCAGGTTCACTTTGATTTCCTACTCTCCTCCTAATCAAGTTTCTTAAAGAGACCCTCTATTAAGAACCCTAACCTTCTTAGTAATCCTAAGTTTCACTTATTGGATTTTAACTAGTTGGTTGATGAAAACAGGGAGAGACCTTTCCTAGGCCTAGGGATCAGTTCATTCTCCCCCATAACCTATCTTTCTTCTTCTCTAACTGAGCCCAGCTTGTTCACTAAATGTTCCGGCTGGCCACAAGCTAGTTGCTTACGGATTTCTTCTAACAATGTAGACCCAAAGTTATTAGGAAAAGCTGTAATTATTCAAGTTTAAAAGTTAAGTTGATCACTCTTAAATCATAACAAGAATAAATTGATAGGAAATTAGAAGAGAAGAAATATGAAATTCGGAATTGATTAAATTCATTTAGACCTCACAATACTGAAATCATGAACCTTGGAGTCTTTACTAGGAACGATTTACTTAGCTAGAAACATACATAATAAAATAAAATATGAAATTCAATTGCATAAAACTAGAAATCTCCTCGTTTCAAGGAAGAAGACGAGGAGAGCAAAAACAATGGAATTTTCAAGTCTGAATGCAGAGAGAACGGAGAGGAAGAGAGGTCTCAATCCCTAATTCAACTCTACTCTATCTAAATATATGTTGATACCCGAATTTTGACTCGAATTTAAATTATCATAACACATCAACATTTTTATTTCCATCATTCGTTACTTTATAATTTTTACATAATTATAATTATAATAATAATTATTATTATTTATTTTATATCATTTTATTTCAAATTTTTATCGGTACCAAATGAGATTGTTCGACCGTAAATCAAACAAATAATAATAAATACCCATAATCGTCGAACCACTTCTCTTCCTCTCCCATTTTCAAACAAAATTAGACACAGTCGGCTCACCTCTCCCATTTTCAAACAAAATCATATATGCCCCTCCATTTTTCAAAGATCTTTGACATTCAAGATCATCTCCGCTCCTACCTGTTACCTCATGTCGAATTGAATTAATGCACCTATCTCCTACCCTCTCCCCTACCTCCTCTCTACTTCACTAGCAATCGTTGAACCATCGTTCTCGGGTTTAGACCCTTTTCATTTGTGCCTTAGTTTTATTTAATTTTCTTCCTTTTTTACAGACTTTTAGGTTTCCCTAAACATTAGAAAAATAAGGTGGCGACTTCATTGTTATGTGATATCATTTCATTCGTCCCAAATTTCGCTCGCGAAGGTACGATAGTTTGGCGACTTCACTAGGGATATTAGGGTCAAAGCTGGAATTATTTGCTTGAGGTGTTTATTGTTGCTATTTATTTGTTTATTCGCTTTGATATCAATTGTTGTATTCTCATATGCATTTCACGCATAATGTCCTGCAGTCGGGCCCTTCCCAAATATAATTAGGTGGTTAGTAGTGAAGTCCTGGGACCAACGCCTCAGTAAGCTTTCATGAGCCCTAAACTCGGACTTGAACCCCTAAATGGATTGAGCGCCCTGATTCCTTTTATGATTCGGTAAACGCTCTCGTATCCATTTACTGAGGGACCATTTTTTATATCGTCCGGGAACCTTTTAGCTAGTTATAAGTAGACGAAATTACCCCAGCATATGCAGCATGATCGCATGTATATTTTCCAACGTGCTTCGTTATTGCCATGACTCCCCATTTTTCTTGAAATTATTTATTTATTTATTTTTGTCTTTGTTAGTCCTTTGCTCCTTACATTTTTTTTCAATTTACTGATACATGAACTTTGTTTTTTCAAACAGGACCCATCCTACTTGTTCACCCAATGGCAACTCCCGCGATGCTTTCACTCGATACTTTTGGGTGATTGAGTTACAATGATCAGTTGGTGCGAGGGGACATGTTGAAACGAGGTTTTGTTCCTGATATCACAACCAGGGTTAGGCCAGAAATAATGGAGTTTGATGTTGAGGAGATAAGGAAGTTGAAAAACGAGTTGACCGAGAGAAGAAATGCAATTCTGATGCGATTATGGGAAATTGTTAACACTGATAGATGTGAAAATCGATGGGGGATGCATCCGAGCAGCTCTAAAATTTTGGGATCCTTACTATCGATGTTTCTCTTTTGACAAAGGGATAGATCTAACTCCTACTCTGGAGGAATATGCCGCACTATTGAACTTTATTCCTCCAATTTCATCCATATACCAAAATGTTCGCTTTGAGTCCGCTGATGTCAAGCTAAGACTAGACAAGTTGTTAGGAATCCTAGCTCGTTTGAAAGATGAGAGGTATGTTTGGTGCTGGTTAGATATCATGAAGCAATTTTATTTATCCCAAGGGAAGAAGCATTTGAGAATCTTAGCCTTCACTATAGTAGGGTTTATCTTACTTCCTAAGGTGAAAGATTACACCGATTTTGAAGCAGCAAATGTATTCTACGAAATGTAAATGAATGAGATCAACCCTACAACAACTATTTTGGCAGAGACATTTCGATCCCTGGATCTTTACAGAAGGATGGAAAAGGAAAGCTCATTTGTTGCACTCAACTTTTGACGGTATGGTTGATTAGCCATTTCAAACAGACGCTGGATCAATCTCTGTTCTCTCCGAGCTACCTGGGCCCGAGTCCTTTGGGGAAGGTCATCAGAGGAATAAGCTAAGAGACAGCCGTGGATGAGTGAAAAATGGAAGATAAGGAGGCCTGGGTCGACAAATTCCTGAATCTTTTTGAAGAAGACATTGACATACATGCCAAATGGTTGCGAGCTGCTAATCTCATTGTGAGTTGTGGAAAACTATTATGGGTCCTTTTGATTGGGCCAAGAGGGTGTGTGCCTTATTGCCCCACTCTTGTCCTTGGACAATTTTGCATCATGCAAATTATCCCCGCCACTTTCGGTATGTCAATCTCGAGTCTCCCATACTCGGAAGAGACAGACACTCTACGTCAGTATGTGAATGAATGGTGTACTCCATTTTGCTTGGAGGGACATACTATCCCTACTCAACCAACAAAGGAATACTCAGAATGGAGGAGAAACATGATTAATGGAAATGTTTTGCCCCTCCCGGAGAATAGAAAGCCTAGGGAAGAGAAAAGTGAATGTCATGCCAATGTAGGGGTTAACTATGTGACCCACGCCCAGTTAATGGAGTAGTTGCGGGTAGCAAGAGAAGAACGAGATCAGCTGGTGACAGAAAAAGATAATTGGTTGGCTGAAAAGATGGATTTGGAGCTTCAGCTACGCGGATGGGAAATACGCCACAAGGAGAACGTGCAGGAAAACCTTATGAACCAGAGGATAGCCAGTGAAGACTTTGAAAGAAGGTTGAATAGAGAGATCAGTAAAAGAGAAGCTTCAAGCACTCTGATTTGGGAAAAGGATGCAGCGATTAGGATTTTACTGAACGGACAACCAGAGAAAGTCAATACTTACAAGTTCGGGTAGCGGCCCTAAAACCTGAAATAGAGAGGCAGAAGAAAAGGATGACCATGAGGGAACAGATGGAGGAAAATACTGCCTGTTGTCGGATCTCAGGATGAGATTTGAGCATCATGAATGGAGAATTAAAAAGCAAGCAGGCAACCTCAGATGCGTGGGTTAATTCATTCAAAGAGTTATGAGATGTTGACTTTATTTAGCTTTTGATTTTTTCAAAATCACAACGAAAGACTTGAATGATTGTATTTTAAAAATTAGTTGAACTAGAACCAAATGATATTTTGCTTCGAATGAACTCATTCCTAATGATTAGCCATGATCGTATGGGTGTTTGCTCATTTATTTCTGTATGGATGGTTATCACTTACAATTACCTGACCTCTCCTTCGCATGATGCTCAATTTGGTCTCTCTTCTGTTTCGGGAATGAATAGAAGCTTCCCACTAGCCTCGGGAATGAATAAAAGCTTCCCTTTTGTACCTTCATCAATCTCTCCTTCGCATGATGCTCAATTTGGTCTCTCTTCTATCTCGGGAATGAATAGAAACTTCCCTCTTGCCTCAGGAATGAATAAAAGCTTCCCTTTTTGTACCTTCATCAATCTCTCCTTCGCATGATGCTTGATTTGGTCTCTCTTATGCCTCGGGAATGAATAGAAGCTTCCCTTTTGCCTCAGGAATGAATAAAAAGCTTCCCTTTTGTACCTTCGTCAATCTCGCTAATATGATGGTTTCATGTTCTCTTTCATCCAGATCCCAAAAGTATCAAGTGAAAGTTCGAAGTGGTAGCCGGAGAAGTGAATAAGCAGAGTGGAGGTGATGCGAATCCACGCATCCAGGTGCCTTTACCGCCAGCTGGTCCAATGACTCGAGCCAGGGCTCAAAAGCTTCAAGACCGATTGTCATCTCTCATTCACAGGGAGCTGGAGTCTGAGATGACAAGTGAGAAAGCTAGACTTAGAGAGAAGACGACGAGAGTGGTGAATCTTCTCACCTTCAACTTGACCGATGTTGAGTCTGATAGAAACGGCATGGAACCGTTTCACGCAAACGGCACTTGACCGTTTTCGTCCAATCGGCATCTGTCCGTTTCCCTTAAAACGGCACTTGTCCGATTGGGTCAAAACGGCACTTGTCCGTTTCACTTAGTCGTTGCCGATTCTATCATCTGTCGCGCATGCCGTTTGCTACACCCGTTCCGCGTCACACCTGTCTGCTCTTTGTTGATAAACGGCTCCTGTCCGTTTCGCCTCTCCTGGAGTTGACGCGCGTTGACTGTCCCTTTTAAGCAAGGTTGCGACCTTCTATTTATTTAGTTTAATTAATTAAATAGATACTTTAATTAATTAGTTAAGTGTTCTACTTTATTTATTATTCCTATTTTGGAATTAGGGTTTGCTTGTAACCTATATAAGGAGCCGCTTGGCCTCCTTAGAAACTTGGCTGTTATTTGATAAATTGAGATATTCTCTTCAATCTCCGCCCCTTGTTCAAGTTGGTTGAACCTTGTTCTTCTTGAGTCCGTAATACTTGAGTCGTATACAAGTAAATCTTGGAATTGCATCCTACTTGTTGTTTATCTTCTTGTTCGGACTTTGGTTGGTTGTTGCCTAGCGTTCAGCAGGTCTTAGTTGTGCAAGTTTATCATTCACAAGGACCCTCTCTTGTTCGGATTTTGGTTGGCTGTTGCTTAGCGTTCAGCAGGTCTTAATTGTGCAAGTGAGTTCTATCTATTCTATCTATTCCGCAGGAAATCCATCTTTGAACAAAGATCAAAATTGGTGCTACGCATCCTAAGGAGCCAGGATCGTATCAGTTGGTAGCGGAGCTTAAGGCGTTCAAAGATTGGTAAGTATCTTTATCTGTTTCAAGTTTTCATCGTTGAAATCGGTAATTTATTCTACTCCATTCAAAACCGATTTCTTTGCTGTGCTTGGTTCGTTTATGTGCAAATTCTGGTCAGTTATCAAAATCGAATTTTAATATATACCTATTGAAGTCTGATTTGGGTGATTGTGGGTTCGTTGGAAAGCTGTGCTTGTGAGGTTTCCGAATCAAAAAGAATCAGTCGATTCGGATAATGGAGTAAAAAGTTATGATCGTTTCATTGAACTGGGATTTGTGAATTCCAAAAAAAAAAAAAAAAAAAAAAACAAGAAAGAAAGAAGCAGAAAATTTGCTTTGATCCGTTTCAGTAGCAAAAGGAAAAATCAATTCGTGTTTTTAGATGCCACATCCATTCAAAATTTGGGAATCCCATGTGAAATCAATTGTTAAACATACTTTAAGTGGTACTGTAGAATCCCACTTAGTTTGGTCCCGCACCCACTACCCTTTTGTTTGGAATATTCTCTGTTTTTGTCTTCCACTTTCTAAAAGGCAAATCTTAGTTTATTCTTTCACCCATGCAACGTAAACTATACAATATTAAATCAGAGGTTAATTTTATTTGAGTCCGTTCGAGTCAAATAGAGCTTTTCTTTGATTCTTTAATATTGTTTCCTACTCCACTTGTTATTTGTTTAATTGATTGATTTTGCAATTAATCAAATACCAAGTATCCCGTTTTGTTTGAAGCTAGTTTTCTTTGAGAGTATTCTTGGAAGCTTTCCTTTGGATTCTTGAGTCTCACTAACGCTTGAACATTGCAGGAGATTTTGAGAGAAATTGTGAGCTTATTAAAGTGTTAAACACGAGAGTAAACACGTGAGGGAGCGCTAGGATAGTGCAATTTTACGTTTTATTTTCTGTTGTGAATTTCAGGTGATTTTTAGATGTCTCGAGAAGGAGTGCCACATCCCGAATTGTCAGTCCTGTTGGCTAACATAACGGAACAGCTCAGAACCATGACTGAACGGCAATTGACTGCCGATGCTAGGATGGCTCGGGTTGAAGCATTAGCCACTATAAACGCGAACCCTAGAGCAGAGGAGGACCGACGTGACGGACGTATGAGCGATCTGTCCGAAGAGGATGACTACGCCCGTCGACCACGTGATATGAATCGGCGGCGTGATTTTGGCAACGTCCCACCCAGGAGACTTGCTAGACGTGGACCACATGTTCCACAACCTGATCTGGAAGAAGAACCAGACGGGGGAGAAGGATGGATATATGCTCGGGACGGGCCGCGAGGGGGAAGAAGGGATGATCGGGATGGTAGAAGAGATCGGGATGAGGACCGATTAGATGCTAATCTTAGCAGCATCAAAATGAAAATACCTCCGTTTGAGGGTACTGACGACCCTGAGGCTTTCCTGACCTGGGAATGGAAGGTAGATGCTATCTTCCTATGTCACAATTATTCAGAGATTAAAAAGGTTCAGCTCGCAGCAGTTGAATTCAGTGGATATACCAGTCATTGGTGGGAGCAGTTCAATCTAAAGAGAACGGCTGTTCTTGCTGGTCCGATTGCTACTTGGGGTGAGATGAAACAGGCAATGAGACAACGGTTTGTACCGTTACACTTTCACCGTGAGCTGCACCAACGGCTTCAGACTTTGAAGCAGGGCAGTAAGGGGGTTGGAGCCTATTTTAATGAGATGGAGATTGCTCTAGCTCAAGCAAGGATTACTGAGGAACCTGAGGTCACAATGGCTCGGTTTATGGCCGGGTTGAATACAGATATTGCCGATGCATTGGAGCTGACTCAATACAACACTCTTGAGGAGATGCTTCATATGGCTCAAAAGATTGAGAAACATAGGAAAGCTAGGAGTTCCTATAAGTCTACTGGATCGACGCCTTGGAAGAAGACGTCTTGGACTAAGGACGACAAAACGGTTCCTGCCGTTTCGAAGGGATCTGCTAGTGCCGTTATTCCCTCCAAACCGGCTACCACAAAGCCTTATACTCCACCAGTGGATCGGGGCGCCACTAAAGACATTGTGTGTTTCAAGTGCAACGGCCGAGGGCATAAGAAATCAGAATGCCCAAATAAAAGAGTCTTCATCATCAGGCCGAATGGAGAGGAAGAATCGGATGATGATAAGGGGGAATCGGAACCAGAGGGAGATGGTTGTGCCGATTCGGATGATGACTGTCAGAACGGTGAGCAGGTTCATCTGCTTGTTGTCCGTCGAAATCTAAGTGTGCAAGCTACAGAGGAAGTGTGTGACGAGGAACAACGGACAAATTTGTTCCATACCCGTGGGGTAATCGACAAGAAGGGTTGTTCCATCATCATCGACAATGGCAGCTGCACCAATTGCGCGAGTTGGATGATGGTTTATAAACTGGGCTTACCGACGATAAAACATCCGAAGCCATATCAACTTCACTGGATGACCGATGAAGCCGGTGTCAAGGTGAATCGGCAGGTACTTGTCAATTTCCGTATCGGCAAATACCAGGATGAAGTCCTTTGTGATGTGGTCCCCATGCAAGCCAGTCACATTATTCTTGGCAGACCATGGCAGTTTGATAGAGATGTGACCCATGAGGGCAAACGGAATCTCTATAAGTTGGTAAAGGATGGCCGAAAATTCACCTTAGCCCCGTTGTCACCAGCAGAAGTATGTGAAGATCAGCAATGGCTTGCTAAGTCTTATGCTGAATATGAAATTACAAAACAGATTGAGAGAGAAAAAGAAGGTTTGCTTATGCCCAATAAAGAGAGAAACAATGAGTGTGCGAGCCTTCAACATTCGCATAAAAACAGTAAGCATGCAGAGGGAGAGTGTAAACATTCGCACGAAAAGAGTAAGCGTGTTGAGAGTGGCATTGAGAGAAAGGGGGAGGCAAATAAAAAGAAATTGAGTGTATATGCCAAAGGGAGCGACGTGAGGAGAGCTATGATTTTTCAACAAAATTGTTTTGACTCAAGTCGTCCCATTCTTTTAATCCGTTTTCGCTCTCATTGTTTGACATTGGATGGAACGGAACGGCTACATACCGTTCCGATTTGTATTTCTTCTCTCTTGTAGGAATTTGGAGACGTACTGCCCGAAGAGATGCCGCCTGGCTTCCCTCCGATCCGCGGCATAGAACATCAGATCGACTTTGTTCCTGGATCGGCAATCCCACATCGGCCCGCTTACCGATCCAATCCAGAGGAAACCAAAGAACTACAACGGCAAGTGGACGATTTGCTTACGCGTGGGTATGTTCGGGAGAGCCTGTCTCCATGTGCCGTTCCAGTCATTCTAGTTCCAAAGAAAGATGGATCTTGGCGCATGTGTGTTGATTGCCGCGCAGTCAACAAAATCACTGTAAAGTATCATCATCTTATTCCTCGATTAGATGATATGCTTGATGAATTAAGTGGTAGTAAGTTATTTTCAAAAATTGATTTAATGAGTGGCTACCACCAAATTCGTATGAAAGAAGGAGATGAATGGAAAACTGCTTTTAAAACTAAGTATGGTTTATATGAATGGATGGTTATGCCGTTTGGTTTAACTAATGCTCCTAACACCTTTATGAGGTTAATGAACCATGTACTTCGGCACTTAATTGGCAAATTTGTTGTAGTTTATTTTGATGATATTTTAATCTATAGCAAATCCTTTGATGAGCATGTTTTACATCTTAAGGAAGTTTTTCTAACACTTCGTGAACAGAAACTATATGCTAAACCTAGTAAGTGTTCATTCGCAATGGAACAAGTTGGTTTTCTTGGTTTTATTGTGAGTGCAGATGGTGTTCAAGTGGATGAAGAAAAGATCCGCGCGATTCGGGAATGGCGTACGCCGAAGGCCGTTACCGATGTGAGATCGTTCCATGGCTTGGCGAGCTTCTATCGGCGTTTTGTCAAGGATTTTAGCACCATAGTCGTTCCATTAAATGACTTGACGAAAAAGAATGTTATTTTCAGGTGGGAACAGCCACAGGAGGAAGCGTTTGCTACCCTCAAGGATCGGCTCTGATCTGCTCCAGTCCTCGCGTTGCCGGACTTCAGCAAGGCGTTTGAGATAGAGTGTGATGCCAGCGGGTTGGGAATCAGTGCCGTTCTGATGCAAGAGAAACGACCGATTGCCTTTTTCAGTGAAAAGCTCAAGGATGCTCAACTCCGGTATCCGATCTATGACAAGGAGTTCTATGCTCTTGTCCGAGCGTTGGAGACTTGGCAACATTACCTGATGCCGTGGGAGTTCATCATCCACACTGACCATTTGAGTTTGAAGTACCTCAAAGGACAAGGGAAGCTGAATCGGAGACATGCCGTCTGGATGGAATTTATTGAGGCTTTCCCTTATCACATTCAGTACAAGCAAGGTAAAGAGAATGTTGTTGCTGATGCTTTATCACGCAGGTACGCGTTGATTACTTCTCTTAATGCCAAGTTGCTTGGATTTTCACATATTATAGAACTCTATGCTGCCGATTCTGATTTTGGTGATATTTATTTGCATGGCGTTTCTATTTCTGGTTCTAAATTCTATAAGCATGAGGGTTATTTGTTTAAGGGTAAAAATTTATGTCTTCCTCATTGCTCTCTTCGTGAATTGCTTGTGCATGAAGCCCATAGTGGTGGTTTGATGGGTCACTTTGGCGTGACTAAAACATTAGATGTCTTGCATGATCATTTTTATTGGCCTCACATGAAGCGTGATGTAGTGCGCATTATTGCTAGATGCTTGACTTGTCGTAGGGCCAAATCTAAATCTGCTGGTCATGGAGAATATATGCCGTTACCTGTTCCTTCCCATCCTTAGACCGATTTGTCCATGGACTTTATCGTTGGCCTGCCTCGGTCTAAAAACGGCAAGGATAGTGTCTTTGTTGTGGCGGACAAATTTTCAAAAATGTCCCATTTTATTGCATGTTCGACTACTTGTGATGCTACTCAGATTGCTGATTTATTCTTTCGTGAAGTAGTCCGTTTGCATGGTGTTCCTTTGACTATTGTGAGTGATAGAGATACTAAGTTCCTTAGTCATTTTTGGCGTGTTTTATGGAAAAAGCTTGGTACCCGATTGTTATATTCCACTTCTTATCACCCACAAACGGATGGTCAAACTGAGGTTGTGAATCGCACGCTTGGTTCACTTTTACGCACGTTAGTTCGTAAGCATGTTTCTACTTGGGTTGATCATTTACCATTTATTGAATTTGCTTACAACCGTGCTGTTCATTCCACTACGCATTACTCACCGTTTGAACTTGTGTATGGATTTAATCCTAGAACTGTTTTGGATTTGACTCCTTTGCCGTTGAGTGATGTTGTAAGCTTAGATGGTGCACAGAAGGCTGATTTTGTCAAACAATTACATGCTAAGGTAAAACAGAACATTGAGTGAATGAATGAGAAACTGATGCAGAAAAGGAATGATGGCCGACGGCTAGTGACGTTCCAGGTGGGCGATTGGGTCTGGTTGCATATGCGCAAGGAGCGTTTTCCTGACCAACGCCGCGGCAAGCTCTCTCCTAGAGGAGACGGACCGTTCCAGATTGTTGAGAAGATCAACAACAATGCCTACAAACTGGCATTGCCGAGTGAGTATGGTGCCGTTAGCTCTACTTTCAATGTTTCTGACTTAGTTTTGTTTGATACAGATGACGAGTATGGACTTACTGACGATGCCAATTCGGATTCGAGGGCGAATCCTTCCGAAGGGGGAGGGAATGATGCGAATCCACGCATCCAGGTGCCTTTACCGCCAGCTGGTCCAATGACTCGAGCCAGGGCTCAAAAGCTTCAAGACCGATTGTCATCTCTCATTCACAGGGAGCTGGAGTCTGAGATGACAAGTGAGAAAGCTAGACTTAGAGAGAAGACGACGAGAGTGGTGAATCTTCTCACCTTCAACTTGACCGATGTTGAGTCTGATAGAAACGGCATGGAACCGTTTCACGCAAACGGCACTTGACCGTTTTCGTCCAATCGGCATCTGTCCGTTTCCCTTAAAACGGCACTTGTCCGATTGGGTCAAAACGGCACTTGTCCGTTTCACTTAGTCGTTGCCGATTCTATCATCTGTCGCGCATGCCGTTTGCTACACCCGTTCCGCGTCACACCTGTCTGCTCTTTGTTGATAAACGGCTCCTGTCCGTTTCGCCTCTCCTGGAGTTGACGCGCGTTGACTGTCCCTTTTAAGCAAGGCTCTGACCTTCTATTTATTTAGTTTAATTAATTAAATAGATACTTTAATTAATTAGTTAAGTGTTCTACTTTATTTATTATTCCTATTTTGGAATTAGGGTTTGCTTGTAACCTATATAAGGAGCCGCTTGGCCTCCTTAGAAACTTGGTTGTTATTTGATAAATTGAGATATTCTCTTCAATCTCCGCCCCTTGTTCAAGTTGGTTGAACCTTGTTCTTCTTGAGTCCGCAATACTTGAGTAGTATACAAGTAAATCTTGGAATTGCATCCTACTTGTTGTTTATCTTCTTGTTCGGACTTTGGTTGGCTGTTGCCTAGCGTTCAGCAGGTCTTAGTTGTGCAAGTTTATCATTCACAAGGACCCTCTCTTGTTCGGATTTTGGTTGGCTGTTGCTTAGCGTTCAGCAGGTCTTAATTGTGCAAGTGAGTTCTATCTATTCTATCTATTCCGCAGGAAATCCATCTTTGAACAAAGATCAAAATTGGTACTACGCATCCTAAGGAGCCAGGATCGTATCAGGAGGCCTCACGATAGCATTTCTGTATGTTTTTATTATTATTATTATTCCTAAAAATTTACATCTATCTTTTCTCTTTATTTTCATAAAAAATAAGATAGCTCCCAAGAAAAAGAACTATTCCCCAAAAGCTCCACGCTACCAGACTTCAAACATGGAAAATGACGGATCAATGGTTGAGAAATGGAAGCACCCGCAGCAATAGATGAAGAGATAGGTCCCATCGTATGAATGGAAGAGGGATAAAAACTAGGCGGATAATCAGGAGTTGGCCCTTCAGGATCTATCTAGGTCTTAGCATGCATTATCTCATCCCGCTCCTTTTCAGCTTGGAGTGCCCGTTCTCTAGTAGTTCGAAGTTATTCCTCTAATTCTGCTATCCTTGTTTCGAATGCCTTATCCGTCACGGGGTCCAGTGGAAGTGACAAGATCCTTTCTTAAGTTCCAACTCACTCACCACACCGGTCGTCGTGAGTACTGTTGTTAGCACATTTGGACAAGGTGGTCCACCTCTTAATCCTTCTCTTGCTGATCTCACTCTCGATTCTGGCAAAAATCAGGTTCAATCAGAATTCCAGTATGTCCACTCGTCTCAAGGCCATCCTACACCGCTTGCAAGAGTTCTTTTCCCTAGTGGTAATCAAACTCAACCACTATTTCCTTTTGGATATCTGCCAGCTGCAGGTTTTCGCACAGTTAAAACAGACGAGAAAAGTCGCGATAGACTGAGCTTGTTGGAGGAAAGACTAAGGGTTGTTGAAGGAGCCGACCCCTTCGATCCTACAGGTCCCGCTGATATGTGTATGGTGCCGGGGATCACGATGCCTCTAAATTTCAAAATTCCAGAATTTGAGAAGTACACTGGAATCGAATGCCCCAAAACTCACCTCAAAATCTACAGCAACAAGATGTCTGAGGTGATCCAGAACGAACCTCTTTTGATTCACTTGTTTAGAGAGAGTTTGGCAAAACATGCTTTGATTTGGTACATGGGTTTGGATAGAGTCAAGATCCGAACTTGGAGGGATTTGTCTGATGCCTTCCTGAAGCAATACAAGTTTAACACAGAAGTTGCGCCCAACTGTTCTGATTTGTAGAACTTACAGAAGAAGGAAAATGAATCAGTAAAAGCCTACACCCAAAGATGGAGAGAACTAGCTGCTAGGATTTCTCCTCCTTTGAATGACAAGGAGCTTATGTCAATTTTTGTGAACACTTTCAAGTCCCTCTATTACACGTATCTGATTTCCAATCCATCAAGTCATTTTTCTGACATGGTCTTAATTGCTGAAAGAGTTGAACAAGGAATTAAGTTAGGAAGGATCATTACGTCCACGTCAGAATTAACATCTAAGAGAACGCCCATCATGAAGAAAGATGTCAGCTTTGTTTCCCCCCAGCCAACTCATCGAAAACCCTTTCCGCCACCTCCACCTTATTCCTCACCACCACCATACCTTTTCCCATCACCTCCACCATCACTATATCAACCTACATTTTTCCCATCGATGTTTGTTGCTAACGTGGCTCCTCCATACCCGACATCATTTCCACCTTTCCCATCACCTCCACCACAAATGCCGCAACCTACGCAACCAAGACCATATAACCCACCAAAAAACCCAAACAACCAAAATAATCGTAGGAACCATGAACCGTTACCACCTCTTCCTATTCCTTTGGTGGAAATCTACAACCATCTTCTAGCGGCCGGGCAGATTGCACCTACTCCAATCCAGCCTCTCCAACCTCCTTACCCAAAATGGTATGACCCAAATGCTAGATGCACGTACCATGCTGGAGCTCTGGGGCACACTCTAGAAAATTGTACTGCTTTTAAGGGTAAGGTTCATCATCTGATCAAGTGTGGATGGATCTCTTTCGAGGGATTAGCCAAGGGGCCTAATACAACCACAAACCCCCCTCTAAATCATGCCCCAGGTGGTGGCAGAGTGAATGTTGTTATAGTCGGAGAAGTTGTTGATCATTCCCATTTAGTGTCAGGGTTACCCCGAAAAGAGTTTTTCTTTGCGCTAGCCCAAGGGGGGTATATACAACGTTCCAAGGTTAGCAGTTGTCTGTTTTGCCCGGGGGCAAGAAAGCATGAAATTCAAGACTGTGCAGTGTCCTTGCAGAAAGTGGAACAATTGATAGATTTTGGGATTATTCAGATTCAAAGGAAGATCCAAGGGGCAGAAGAGGTCAATGTCATTGAGGATGGTTTTCCCGCCCCTTATTCCTTTGAGTATGTATCCCAAACAGGCGCCTCCACCATGGCACCACCCAAGCTAGTCTTCAAGTTTGCCTAGAATATTCCTACCAAGGATTTGCATGTCGTCCCTTTCAATTACGGGTACGAAGTTATCACTACCCCTCCTTTTGTTGCGCCAACAGGGCCAATAATGGGTGAAACTTCTAATATTTGGGGCATGACTCGGAGCGGGAGGTGTTATATCTCTGAAGAAGTTTAGCGACAAAGGCAAGCCAAAGGAAAGAGTCTAATGTTCCCTGAGAAGATAACTGAAAAAGTACAAGAATCAAATAAACCAGTGTCTGAGGATGACACAACTGAATTTTTGAAGATCATGAAGCAAAGCGAATTCAGTATCATTGAGCAGTTGAAGAAGACCCCAACCCGTATCTCTATCATGGAGTTAATCCTTACTTCAGAACCCCATCGCCAAGCCCTCTTAAAGGTGTTGAATGAAGCCTTTTGATAGCACGTTTCATACTCTCGGTTTTACCCTCCTTTCTAGCCCTTTCGGGGGCTCGATGTTGCTATTTGACCCTCATTTCAATCTTATTTGCAGATTAGCATCAAAGGAGGGAAAAGACCGAAAAGAAGCGATTTTAGAGCATTTCTGAGGAATTCCATTTTCCAGGCCTAGAAGAAAGAATGTCGTCAAGACCTCGACGCGAACCAGACCAGTGCGCTGTCTCAAGGCCTCGACAGTTCTGAACCTTCTTCCAAAGAAAGCATCTTCTGAGATCCGCACGGAATCCCAGGCGTTTCCAGAAGGCATCAGGCGTGTCAGGAATCCCAGAATATTCCTTTTGCAAGGACATGTGCTGTCACGCCCTCATTGCCCTTAGCTGTTTTTGTCTCCTAGCTAGTTTAGGCTATATAAGCATAGTTTTAGGGTTTTTGTAAGGACGGTTGTTCCAAGGATAATTTCTTACAATAGTTTCAGCACTTATTTTCTGGGGATCATCTCCTCTTCTCGATCAAGAGCAGCCATTGTCAACAACTTTCCTCTTCGATTATTAATTAATCTATCGGTTTCCTCTACCCCCTTTTTACTTTCTTTGTTTTATCATTGTATGACTCTATCTACCTACCGTTTATATCATTGTATGAGTAGTTAAATACCCTTTTCTTGGTGAAGGGTGTTCCACGGGTTGTAGGGTTCGGCTAAGAGGTCTAATGCATGCTTAACATATTCTCTTGTGGCACATAACTGTTTACCGATTTAATTACATGCTTGTCTAGAAATGTTAAGAGCTTGATCATCTTTTAGTATTTCTGCATGAGTAACGTCATATTCTAGGGTTATACCTGACGCGAAGCCCTAGAGTTTGAGCAGACACCTAGGGGAGGCAGCACGAGAGGCCTCACCTAGGGGTAAACAGTTATCTAGGGTATGCGATACGAGTCTGACAAGCTGAGCTATCGCGCCCTAGATCTGTCTTACCTCCCCTTCATGGGTGTTCTGAATTTAGCCTCCCTACTTCGAGCCCGTGACAGGCTGGACGGTCAAGGCTACCTTTTGATGACAAAGGAGGTAGCTGGGAGGATGGTTGAACGTCAAGGTCACCTCATATGTGGAAACGGGGGGTGACTTTTATCTATGAAGGTAAGCAGGGGATGCGGTGTGGAAACGCGGTCCCTATAGCAGATCTGCACATGAGTCTGGAAAACCTCTGCACCGATGACTAGCCGACCTAGAAAACAACCCAAGGGAGCACCTTTCGCTAAGATCTCGTCCTATTTGATTAATATCCTTTTCATTACTTTTCCTGCATTCGATCTGTTTACATCTCTTGCTCTGGATTACAATTTACATCTCTTGCTCTGGATTACAATTTACATCTCTTGCCCTGGATTATGATTTACTTTCGTGCCCTAGATAAGTACTTTACAATTCTGTTTTGTTAGCTCCCATACTCTGCGTTGATTAATTCATTAATCAACATAACCCCCCCCCCCCCTTACTGTTACTTTGGTTAGATCTGTTGCGTATTGCCTTGTCATACATATTCACTAGCAATTCATTCCTTCAATCTCTGCGGTTCGACCCTGTCTTGCTCTGTACACATTAATTTGTGCATTTAGGCATTAGGATAAATTTAAGTATATTTAAGTGACGATCAAATTTTGGCGCCGTTGCCGGGGATTGAACGGTACTGATTTTGTTTTTGTTTTTCTTGTATGACCAGGAGATTTGCCCCTGATCTACTCCCTCTAGACCTCGAGTTGACCAGAACGGAAAGAGGACTTCGTAGGCAAGCTCAAGGAACATCTACTCATCGTAGAGTGATCCCTCATCCTGCCCTCGACGGATCCCCTTCTAATCTGGCTGACCAGGAACATCAGCTTTTCGTAGACCTGACCTTTCTCCATCGTGATCCCGAAAACCCCATACCAGACCACTTTAATTTTCCAGCAATGGATGACCTAGCCAATAATGACAACCGTAACAACCGTGAGAACCACGAATATCCACCAACACCCCCAGACCAACAAACCATCAACAATTTCCATGCAACCCCCGATATGGCCAGTAGCTGCATTGACTGGCCCAACGTTCCTAATGACTGGACTCTGAAGTCAGCCGTACTTCATCATCTGCCTACTTTTCGAGGGGTAGCCAAGGAAAATGCTCTTCGCCATCTTCAACAGCTCCACTCTATTTGCGAGGCCATGAAACCTGCCAACGTTAGTATTGAGCAGGCCAAGCTTCGCACATTCCAGTGGTCCCTCAAAGATGATGCCCTAGATTGGTATTACGACCTTCTCGCAAGATTTATTCTTTCTTGGGTGGACATGGTAAAAATCTTCACTGAGAAGTATTACCCGACTTCTATCTCCAATACCACGCGCAAGCAACTCGTCTCCATTGTTCAGAAGAAAGAAGAGACTCTAGCCCAGTACTATGAGAGATTCCAGAAGATGCAATCTAGTTGCCCAGCCCACAATCTTACCGAGCACGCTCTGGTTCAATATTTTTGTGAAGGCCTCAAGGCTCAGGATAAGGCGTTGCTTAACGCAGCTGCCAATGGATCCCTGACTGCTCTAACTCCAAGAGCCGCTCGAGCAACAATAGAGCTCATGGCCAAGAATACCTCTGACGACCTTGCCAACAATCCAGGCCAGGATGTCCAAGTAGCTGCCCTTCAGAACAAGATATCTTCTCTCACAGGAATGTTCCAAAACTTCATAACCGCACAACCCGCACCTGTCAAGGCCTGCCAGATATGCAATTTCGTGGATCACCCCACTGATGCATGTCCTCATATTCCGAAGGAAATACAAGTGAATGCTGCCGGCCAATTTATTCCAGTCTCTTACGCTCAGACTTACAATCAAGGCTGGAAACAACCAAACCAAGGATGGGTCCCTAACACTCAGCTTTCGGGACCTAGCCATCAACTGCACCAGAACCCCTATGGAAATTCCCCTCCTAATATGCCAAATTTCAGACCTCGACCCACATTTCATCAGAACCAGTATCAACGCCAACCTCCTCAGGATCAGACCTTTGTCCATCCTCTAGACCAGACTTTTACCCAGCCCCCGACTGCTGAAATGCCTAAGAATCCCTAGCAGCAGAAAGAAATAGATGAACTTAAGAAGCAAATGAGTGCTCTGACTGCCAAATTGCAAGAGTTAACAAATCATGGCAGACTGCCACCCCAGACCGAAACAAATCCCAAACACAATGTCTGTGCTTTAACTTTGCGTAGTGGAACAACTTTGAACCCACCAGAGCTTCCAGCCCAAGATATTGAAAATTCTCTAGAGGCCGAGATCCGGCCTAAACCTAGAACAAAGCTCCCCAAGGTCCCTAGATTCGTAGAAGTCAAAGAAGACAGAATCCGCTCCCCTAGAGGCTCACCACGGAATGACCCCAACCCACCAGAATTTACTCAAGAGTACATTCATAAGATTCTCGAGCCCCCGTTCCCTCACAAATTGGTCAAGACCAAGAAAGATAAGGAGGATCACGATATCTTTGAAATGTTCAGTAAAGTGGTTGTCAACATCCCTCTTCTCCAGGCCGTGAAAAATGTCCCTCGCTATGCCAAATTCCTAAAGCAATTATGCACGAACAAAAACAAGTTTGCCGAAGTTAACAAGATCAGCGTAGGGGCCAACGCGTCTGCACACATCCAGCGTCGGATCCCTCCGAAATGCAAAGACCAAGGCATGTTCATAATCCCTTGCCGAATCGGAACAGTTGATATTGGCAAAGCCATGTGTGACCTCGGAGCAGGAATCAATGTCATGCCCTTGATAATCTACCACAGTCTAGGCCTTGAGCCTCTCGTGCCTACAGACCTCGCCATCCAACTTGCTGACCGTTCTATCATCTATCCCGAGGGGATAATCAAAGATGTCTTGGTCCAAGTAGGAGAATTCTTGTTCCCTGCGGATTTTTATGTGATTGCAATGGAGAACGAAGACTCCACCAAATCCACAGATGTTCTTCTAGGCTGCCCATTTCTGGCCACAGCCCGAGCAAAGATTGATGTTCATGATGCCACCATCTCCCTCGAATTTGATGGAGAGATCATCAAATTCAATATGCTAGAAGCTATGCGATACCCCTCTAAATTTTCTAGTGTGAATTATGTTGATATTGTTGACCCCATTATAGGGGAGATTGATGACATATATTCTACTGACCCCTTGCAATTTGCCCTTGACAGGAGTCTGACGCCAGCCCTTCTAGATGTCGTGGCCTCGACGTTTCCTATTCCATCTGAATTACACTCTGTCGTCGCTGACCTTGAAGAATGCGATGTTGCTCAGTATGAGTCTCCGAATCAGTCTCCCGAATATCCGGGCCATGCTAAGTTATTTCCCTCTATTGATCAGGCTCCAGCCCTAGATCTGAAGCCACTGCCTACCCATTTGAAATATGCTTATCTAGGCCCCGATAACTCTCTACCTGTCATTATCTCCAACAAGCTCAAAGACCTCGAGGAGTCCAAGCTCATTTCCTTGCTGAGGAACTTCAGACAAGCTAAAGGATGGACCATTGCGGACATTAAGGGCTTGTCTCCAGCACTATGCACTCATCACATCCACCTAGAGGGCGCAAGCAAGACCATTCGCCAGCCCCAGAGACGACTTAATCCGCCCATGATGGAAGTGGTAAAGAAAGAGATTCTCAAGTTGTTAGATGCGGGAGTTATCTACCCCATCTCAGATAGCCCTTGGGTCAGCCCTATCCAGGTCATGCCTAAGAAAACGGGCATAACCATCACCATCGGTCAAGATGGCGAATCCATTCCTACCCAGATCCAGAATGGGTGGAGAGTGTGTATTGACTACCGCCGGTTGAATTCCGCTACCAGGAAAGATCATTTTCCCCTGCCCTTCATCGATCAGATGCTAGAACGCCTCACCGGTAAAACCCATTATTGCTGTCTAGACGGTTACTCCAGATTCCATCAGATCCCAGTTGCTCCTGAAGACCAGGAAAAGACCACCTTTACCTGCCCTTTCGGGACCTTCGCGTATAGACGCATGCCTTTCGGTCTGTGTAACGCCCCTGCCACTTTCCAACGTTGTATGGTCAGCATTTTCTCTGAACTAGTTAAAGATGGAATCGAAGTCTTCATGGACGACTTCACCGTCTATGGAAATTCCTTTGAAGAATGCATTAACAATCTGAAAAGATGCCTAGAGCGCTGCATTGAGACGAATCTTGTCCTGAATTTTGAAAAATGTCACTTCATGGTGGATCGAGCCCTGGTGCTTGGTCATGTTATCTCGGCCAAGGGAATTGAGGTTGACAAAGCCAAGATAGAAGTAATAGAATCCCTGCCCTACCCATCCTGTGTCCGCGATGTGAGATCTTTCCTAGGCCATGCCTGTTTCTACCGAAGGTTCATTAAGGATTGTTTCAAGATTGCCCAACCCATGTGTCACTTGCTCCAGAAGGACGTGTCCTTTGATTTCAGCGAGGCCTGCAAAACTGCTTTTGAACTTCTCAAGAATAAACTTATCTCGGCCCCGATTATTCGAGCCCCCGACTGGACACTACCTTTCGAGGTCATGTGTGATGCCAGTAATCAGGCCCTAGGCGCCGTTTTGGGTCAGAAGAAGGATAAAGAGACCCATGTCATCTATTATGCTTCCAAACTGCTAGACCCGTCCCAGCAGAACTACACTACCATAGAGAAAGAACTTCTGGCCGTAGTCTATGCCCTAGACAAGTTCAGACAATATTTGCTAGGAACTCATGTCCTCGTCTACTCTGACCATTCTGCCCTTCGGTGTTTGTTGACCAAAGCCGATGCCAAACCACGGCTTATTCGTTGGATCTTACTCCTACAAGAATTTGATATAGCTATCAAAGATAAGGCCGAAAAAGAAAACCTTGTGGCAGATCACTTGAGTAGACTTCCAGCCCAAGAAGATAATTCGCTTGAGCCAATCCGGGATACTTTTCCAGACGAGCAATTATGTCTAGCCCAAGCTGTTTATTCCCCATGGTTTTTCGATATTGCAAACTTTTGTGCTACAGGCACTTACCCAGCTGATGCCACTCCCTCCGAATGCAATAGAATCAAAAGACAAGCAAAATACTACATATGGGACAGTCCCTACCTATGGAAGCACTGTTCGGATCAGATCATTCGTAGATGTGTAACCATGGACGAGGTGCCCTCGATCCTTAAATTCTGCCATTCAGAAGGAGGCCATTTCGCGGCCAAGAAAACTGCCCTGAAGGTTCTGGAAGTTGGTCTGTACTGGCCCACCATTTTTAAGGATAGTTACATATTTTGCGCTTCGTGCCCCCGATGTCATGCCACTGGAAATATCGGGGCCAGGAATCAGATGCCCTTGACAAACATTATTGCTTGCGAGATCTTTGACATCTGGGGTATAGACTTTATGGGCCCTTTTTCCAATTCCTTTGGCAACATCTACATCCTTCTGGCCGTCGATTATGTTTCTAAATGGGTCGAGACCAAGGCTACTCGAACGGACGATTCCAAGGTGGTCGTGAATTTCCTCCGCACCAATATCTTCAACCGGTTCGGTACACCTAGAGCTGATCAGCGATAGGGGTACCTACTTTTGCAACCGTGTTGTGTCCTCTCTTTTGACAAAGTATGGAGTCCACCATAGAACATCCACTGCTTATCACCCTCAGACTAACGGTCAAGCCGAGGTCTCAAACCGTGAGATCAAATCCATTCTTGAGAAGATCGTTAACCAGTCCAGAAAGGATTGGAGTTTGAAACTGGGTGATGCTCTCTGGGCCTATCGTACAGCTTTCAAGACCCCGATGGGAATGACCCCTTACAGACTTGTTTATGGAAAGTCGTGCCATCTCCTAGTGGAGATAGAGCACAAGGCTTTTTGGGCTATCAGAAAAGTGAACACAGATCTAGGCCTCGCTGACTAACATAAGCGCTTGCAAATTCAAGAGCTAGAGGAATTGAGGGTTGATGCTTATGAGAATGCGCTGCTCTATAAGGGCAAGACAAAAGCTTATCATGACCGGCACCTTCGTCCCAAAACGTTCTCAGTCGAACAGCAAGTCTTGTTGTACAACTCACACCTGCGACTCTTTGCTGGGAAGCTGAAATCCAAATGGTCAGGACCTTTCGTGGTCACGACAATCTACACCTATGGGGTAGTTAAAATACAGAACCCGGTCATAGGAATCATCTTCAAGGTCAGTGGGTAGAGACTGAAGCCCTTCTATGAAGGTTTCCAGCCCTCGGTTGTTGAGGAGGCTATGGTGGATGTCCCACCTGTCCAGACCTAGAGTAGCAAAGCACGTCGAGGTCCCGACGAGTAAATGGACCACGCTGGAGGTATTTGATATGCCGTCTGAATCCTTTCTCTCTCCCTTATCTTCTCTCCACCTTTTTGGATTCTCTGATTTTATTTGATTTTATTCCCAGGTTTTGTTAATTGTATATAGTATATCCCTTTCACCTATGATTTTATTCCTTTTATTTAGCATTAACTCACCTTTATTCTCTCTTTTTGTCCATATCTTATATCAACCGACTCCCTTTTCAAAATTTAAAAGTTGTTCTCCTTTTTAGGCAGTTGAGATAAGCACGTGGCCTGACAAGCGCAGTAAAGGCAGGCCTCATCAATACAAAAGTTGCACCATTTATTGCCAGCTGTGATTTCCACTCTCTCTCCCACGCTCCCACCCGATTTTCACTCATATCACTTTCAAACCTATCACTTTCACTTCTCTCCCTCACCAAACACGCAACCTTATCCTCTCTCCACCACCATCTCCATCCCCAATACTGTCTTCCTTCCCTCACCATCAATGGCACCTAAGACAAAAAAGCCAGCCCGCAAGAACGCCGCTGGACCTAAACCGATGGACACTTCCAGCCCCGTTCCTTCTAGATCTAGATCACAGTCAGCTACACCAAACTCGACTTCATACAAAATAGTCACACCACCGTCTTTCAACCCACGTCCCATTCCCTCTCCTACGGCGGTCTCACCCACAACCGTGGAGCAGATCAGAGAGTTCACCCCGGTGGAAGATGACATAGAAGTCACAGGCTTCATTCCTCCGACCATGACGACCACTAGAGACGGCCGTGTGGTGAAGCTACCTCCTGGATCGTCCACGGCCAAGTCCAAATCCAAAAAGCCCTCTACATCAGCCAAGCAGTTCCCCCTTGACGCGGCCGTCGATCATTTCCTAGCTCCTCAGCCTGCCTTAATGGTGGAGGAGGTCCTCAAGGACATCCTAATCTCTGACGAAGAAGCCGAGGTCATGGAGGACCAAGCAGAGACGGGTATTGGCCAGGAGAATGAAAACCCCGAGGTCATGGAGGAGGGAACGAGAGAAAGTGGGGAAGTTGAGGGCAGCGAAGGAGACGAAGAGGAGGAAGATCTCGAGGCCCAGGAAGCTGCAGAGGAGGCAGAGAGAAAACAGAAAGCAGTCGCGGCAAGATCAGCGGCTAAGAAAGGAAAATCCAAAGCTGAGGCCAAACCAGGGCAGCCAGCTGCAGTTGGTACACCAATGAGTCTCAAGAGGAAACTTTCAGCCACCAGTGCTGGCAAGCCCTCGAGTTCCAAGAAGCTTCGGGCCCCCGAAACAGATGAGGATGTCAAGGTCGAGACCCCAGGGCCTTCATCCACCCCCAGATCCAACTCACAACAGGTGACTTCTGACCTTTCCTCACCCCATGAATGGATTGTCTTTAATGATAAACCTTCTCTTGACAAGTTAACTATGCTGAATTCCAAGGGCGTTAGCTCATGTGCGCGCCTGGATTTTGATTTTCTTGCTAAAATGGGCATTGAGTCCAAGATCAGGGAGTATGTGGCCAACATTGGTTGGGAGTCTCTGTTCTATTTGGAGCACCCGACCTTTGTTGAGCTTTCCCTCGAGTTTTTCACTACTTTTTGGGTAGATGGCACTTTTAGGCCCAAGGGCAAGGTCGGTCCGAACTCCTCTACCCCTGGTTTGATCAATTTTAGGCTAGCCACCAAATGGGAGCATCTGGCACTGGGTGAATTTAATTGCTGGTTAGGATTTGTCACTAAGGATGAACTAAACACCCCTCTGTACAAGAATGCCTTAACTGTTATCCCATCTATTTTTTATGCCACTGCTGCTTTTCGTGAGCTAACCAATAAGCCTACTGTTAAGTATGATCCTAAGGGTAGTAAAGCCCATGAAATAGTTGACCCTGCATTGCGTATCCTGCACCGGTATCTGGCCCTCACCTTTTCAGCAAGATTTGGTTCCTCGGGACAGATATCTGTGCAGGAACTTTTCTTTTTATGGTGCATGAAACACAAACGTAGGGTCAATCTAGGTTTTTGGGTAGCTTCGGGAGTTTGCATGTATTAAATGGTGGTCGTGGGCCTATTTTTAGATCCCTTATCCCCCTGTTTGCTGTGAAGATGCGTAACATTGGCCTGGCTGCTAGTAACCTTTCTGAGCCCCTGGCATTCAAGGATTTGGATATCCGAACCTTGGATGTCATGGGCCATTTATGTCTCTCACGTGGTGTGTTGAGTTTTTATCCAGGTTGTGCCCCAACAGCGGAGAGGGTTTTCGGGACCAAGAATGGTGGCATCTTTGACTATCCGGATCTTTCGGATCCCCACTCCAATGCCATACCTCCAGCCCCCGAAAAGCAAGTGCCCCAAGCGGAAGCAGCCCGACAAGGCCAGAATGCGGCAACATCAAGCCAGCCCCCGATTCCTCTCATTGTCTACGATCCGACCCAGACGAGACTTCTCCAGCTTATCCTGCGGGAACTTCAGGCTTTGACGGCTGAAGTTGCCCACAGAAATCTGCCACCCCAGTAACCCACCCCTTCATCTCTCCAGCCCCCGAAAGGGGCACTAAACAATTTTACTGTTTTTATTTTGTATTGTACTTGTACTTCTTGAACTCCTTTTTATACTCTTCCCGCATTGAGGACAATGCGCTACCTAAGTGTGGGGAGGGGAATTATTTATGCGTTTTGCCTGTGTGATTGCATGTTTATTTTCACGTTTGCTGCATGATTGCATGATCTTCGGATTTTATTTTTAGCCATGCTAGGAAAATTTTCCCACTATCAGTTTTCAAACCTTCATTTTTGGCATGCATTTTTCAACTTTCGATGCATAAAAGAAGCATGACATCCATAACACCTACGCCTGAACATGCATTTTTAGACCTGCTAGCCCTTATACCCATATCTAGGCAACAACACCAGTAGTCATAATTTTATCCCGTGAGCATATTTGAGCTTCATGCCTTTTTATTTTTGAGAAAAGATGCTTAGCTAGGCACGGTCTAGGTTTGCATGATATCTGTGGGTATAGTCACTGTTAGGACATGGGAAAGCTTAGATATGACAGAAAACTTCGCATCAATGTCTCTCTCTTTCTCTTCTTCCCCCCCCCCCCCCCCCTCTCTCTTTTCGAGCCCCCGACATTCCCCTTCTTTTCATACTCTTTCCTAACCATTCGCCTTTTCTTGATCTTTTTCCTTGGCAGGTGAGGTAGCGATTATTGAGGGTAACATCGAGGGCTAGACACCTAAAGTGCGCAGAAGAGTTCAAGTGTGGGGAAGGAAGACAAAGCAAAAGACTTCAGAGCAGAAAGCGGGAATCTAGGGCAAGAAAAAAGCAAAAACTCGAAAGAGTTTCGAGCCCTAGACCATTCAGACAATTCGAGCCCCAGAAACATTCAAGTGTGGGGAAGCGAAAAAGAAGTCACCATCAATGCTGGAAGCAGATCAAGGGCAAGCGCTGAGCGGAAGATCAAAAGTTTCACGCCCTGGTAGAATCATCTCGTGCCCTCTCCTCTAAAAAAAAACATTTAAATTTCAAAATAAGAGGAGAAGGGCACCGAACGTCCAAGTAAAAGCATCCGCATCCGAAGCCTCAATAAGAAGGTTTTCCTGCCCCCGAAAGAAGACCTCTGTCTAGCCCCCGAATCATCTCGTGCCCTCGATGAAAGCTGCATCGCCACTTCGCTTTTTCCCAGCCAAGGGATCCAACCAGGTTTTGCCTGGTTCTTTCTTTTCCTTCCTTCTTTTCTCCCCTCATTTCTCTTCTGTACATCTCCTACTTCTCTCTTCTACCTTTCTAGCTCTTTCGATCCCGTTTCTTTCTTCTTACTGATGCGTTACTTTTCCGATTGTCGATTGCCCATGCATGTGTTCTACAGTACTCGGATTAACGTGCAAACCATGCCTGTGTTGTGTTATTTGCATTCATGAGTGGTAGCCTAAACACATATTTTATTCTGAGTATGAGTGCAAATACATATCTTTGTGAGGACTGCTGGTGAATAGGCTAGATATGGAAAAGTCTGGTTGATAAGGTTGTTATTCTAATCAGCCAGATGCAGGTGCTTTTCTAGGTCTAGATTTACTCTGGTTGGGTGTAGCTTGTAGGATAGTGTGTCAATTCTGTGTGTTGGAAGTTAATTATGTATGTTTTGAATGAGGTGGCCTTTCCAATTTCGTTTATGCTCGAGGGCAAGCATAGGGGCAGTGTGGGGATGTTTGATAGCACATTTCATACTCTCGGTTTTACCCTCCTTTCTAGCCCTTTCGGGGGCTCGATGTTGCTATTTGACCCTCATTTCAATCTTATTTGCAGATTAGCATCAAAGGAGGGAAAAGACCGAAAAGAAGCGATTTTAGAGCATTTATGAGGAATTCCATTTTCCAGGCCTAGAAGAAAGAATGTCGTCAAGACCTCGACGTGAACCAGACCAGTGCGCTGTCTCAAGGCCTCGACAGTTCTGAACCTTCTTCCAAAGAAAGCATCTTCTGAGATCCGCACGGAATCTCAGGCGTTTCCAGAAGGCATCAGGTGTGTCATGAATCCCAGAATATTCCTTTTGCAAGGACATGTGTTGTCACGCCCTCATTGCCCTTAGCTGTTTTTGTCTCCTAGCTAGTTTAGGCTATATAAGCATAGTTTTAGGGTTTTTGTAAGGACGGTTGTTCCAAGGATAATTTCTTACATTAGTTTCAGCACTTATTTTCTGGGGATCATCTCCTCTTCTCGATCAAGAGAAGCCATTGTCAACAACTTTCCTCTTCGATTATTAATTAATCTATCGGTTTCCTCTACCCCCTTTTTACTTTCTTTGTTTTATCATTGTATGACTCTATCTACCTACCGTTTATATCATAGTATGAGTAGCTAAATACCCCTTTCTTGGTGAAGGGTGTTCCACGGGTTGTAGGGTTCGGCTAAGAGGTCTAATGCATGCTTAACATATTCTCTTGTGACACATAACTGTTTACCGATTTAATTACATGCTTGTCTAGAAATGTTAAGAGCTTGATCATCTTTTAGTATTTCTGCATGAGTAACGTCATAGTCCAGGATTATACCTGAAGCGAAGCCCTGGAGTTTGAGCAGACACCTAGGGGAGGCAGCGCGAGAGGCCTCACCTAGGGGTAAACAGTTATCTAGGGTATGCGAGACGAGTCTGACAAGCTGAGCTATCGCGCCCTAGATCTGTCTTACCTCCCTTTCATGAGCGTTCTGAATTTAGCCTCCCTACTTCGAGCCCGTGACAGGCCGGATGGTCAAGGCTACCTTTTGATGACAAGGGAGGTAGCTGGGAGGATGGCTGAACGTCAAGGTCACCTCATATGTGGAAACGGGGGGTGACTTTTATCTACGAAGGTAAGCAGGGGATGCGGTGTGGAAACGCGGTCCCTATAGCAGATCTGCACATGAGTCTAGAAAACCTCTACACCGATGACTAGCCGACCTAGAAAACAACCCAAGGGAGCACCTTTCGCTAAGATCTCGTCCTATTTGATTAATATCCTTTTCATTACTTTTCCTGCATTCGATCTGTTTACATCTCTTGCTCTGGATTACAATTTACATCTCTTGCTCTGGATTACAATTTACATCTCTTGCCCTGGATTACGATTTACTTTCGTGCCCTAGATAAGTACTTTCCAATTCTGTTTTGTTAGCTCTCATACTCTGCGTGGATTAATTTATTAATCAACATAAACCCCCCCCCCCCCTTACTGTTACTTTGGTTAGATTTGTTGCGTATTGCCTTGTTATACATATTCACTAGCAATTCATTCCTTCAATCTCTGCGGTTCGACCCTGTTTTGCTCTGTACACATTAATTTGTGCATTTAGGCATCAGGATAAATTTAAGTATATTTGAGTGACGATCACCTTTGTAACCAAGGATATTACCGTGGAAGGTGTGGGAAACCTGATTGGAAGAATTTAGGTTGTGAGTAGCATCACCTTTTTCGAAGAAGAGATGGACCCGGTCGGGACCGGTCATAACAAAGCTCTATACATCACGATAGAATGCAAAGGCCATGTCATAGCAAAGGCCCTGGTTGAAAATGGGTCTGCGCTAAATGTCATGCCTAAACACGTCCTGGAACAACTGCCAGTCGATATGTCTTACATGAAGCCAAGTGGGATGATGGATAGGGCTTTTGATGGTACCATCCGGGAAATCATTGGGAACATTGATTTAGATGTGGTTATTGGCCCCCCACACCTTCACTTTAACCTTCCAAGTGATGGAAATCTGACCTGCTTACAACATACTTCTGGGACGCCCATGGATCCACTCGGCAGGAGTTGTACCTTCCTCCTTACACCAATGCATTAAGTATGTGATGGATGGTGTCCTCATCACGGTTAAGGCAGAGGAATCATTGATTTTGGCAAAACATTCTTCTGTGCCCTACATCGAGACTACTGAAACTTTGGAGAGTTCATTCCAAGCTTTCGAGATCGTGAACGCTGATTGGATAAGAGAAGGGTCCCCCATTCCAGAGCCTAAGATCTCTAAAGCCTCCATAATGACAACTAAGGTGATGTTGAAAGATGTATTCCAGTTTAAAAAAGGGCTAGCCAAATTACAAGGATCGAAGAGTTTGGTGTCTGCTAAGAGCTTTGGGGACCATTTTGGTTTGGGGTATAAGCCAAACAAGGCTGATTTCGATAGGGTCTCTAAGGAGAAGAAGGAAAGGCATCTTGCTAAGTTGTTCGGGCGTGTTGTGTCAAACACGAAGATGATTATCCCTCACATCAGGGTGACATTCCCTTTTGCATCCGAAGTCATCAACCAAAGTTCTGTCATGGTCAAAGTGACTTCGGACTTCCACATCTGTACTCTTAGAGAAGAAGAACCATCTCACAGTTCGTTCATTTCCGTGAAGAAGTCTGGGGAGCTAGTGTGCAATTGGACCGCTACTGTGCTACCTGATGTCTCTCTGTAATTTCTTTTTTCAAACATGCATCCATGATTTTTTAATTTTCCCTAAACGGAGAAAACTCTTTTGTAGAGCTTTTGCTCCCTTTTATCGTATTAATATAATTACGCGGTTTCCATTCCAAATATCTTTTACTTTTTCTATTTTATTTTCAGGTTAAATATTAGTTAGGATTGTCTTGATATACCCTATGTCTCTACTGGTGAAGAAATTATCGCCGCAACAGAGGATGAGTTTGAGATTCCACACGAGTTAGCCCGTTTAGTAGTGAATTCAAAGAGGAAGATAGTCCCTCACCAGGAGGAGTTGGAAGAGATAAACTTGGGGGCAAGCGATGAGGATCGGAAGGCCATCAAAATTTGAACAACCTTGAACTCTGTTCAGAAGGAGAGGTTGATTTCGCTTCTCAAAGAGTACGTGGATGTGTTCGCATGGTCATATGAGGATATGCCGGGTCTTGACCCTAGTATAGTTGAGCACCATATTCCGTTGAAGTCTGAATACAAGCTCGTAAAATAGAAACTCCGGAGGATGCACCCCGATGTTCTTTTGAAGATAAAAGAAGAAGTCACAAAACAACTAGATGCGGGTTTCCTAAGAGTTGCTGAATACCCAGAATGGGTCGCCAATATTGTGCCAATACTAAAGAAGGATGGGAAAGTTCGCATGTGTGTGGATTTTCGTGATCTTAATCGAGCAAGTCCCAAAGATGAGTTCCCACTTCCTCATATTGATATCCTAGTAGACAATGTCACCCATAATGACATGTTCTCCTTCATGGATGGATTTTCGGGATACAATCAAATTAAGATGGCTCCTAAAGATAGCGAGAAAATGACCTTCATCACATCTTGGGGAACCTTTTGCTACAAAGTGATGCCCTTCGGTTTGAAGAATGCAGGTGTTACTTACCAGCGTGCCATTGTTACTTTGTTTCATGACATGATGCATAAAGAAGTTGAGATATATGTCGATGACATGATAGCCAAGTCTTGCGGGGCACAAAATCTTGTTGACGTCCTAAAGAAAGTATTTGAAAGGTTGAGGTAGTTTCAGTTACGTTTGAATCCAGCCAAGTGTACCTTTGGAGTAACATCAGGAAAGTTATTAGGGTTTATCGTCAGTCAAAGAGGTATAGAAGTGGATCCCGATAAGGTGAAGGCGATTCAAGAGTTACCTTCCCCCAAAACTGAGAAGGAAGTACAGAGTTTCTTAGGGCGTATTAACTATATTGCCCGCTTCATTAGTCAGTTGGCACTTACCTGTGAGCCGATGTTCAGAATGCTGAGGAAGAATGGAGACGCGGAATGGGATGAGGGTTGCCAAAGATCTTTTGAGAAGATCAAGATGTATTTACAGAATCCTCCGGTGTTGGTTCCTCCAACGCCAGGACGCCCTTTACTTATGTATTTGACAATCACAGCTAGTGTCATGGGTTCTGTTTTGGGCAACATGATGAATTAGGGAGGCGTGAGCAAGCCATCTACTATCTAAGTAAGAAATTCAATGAATGCGAGATGCGTTATTCCATGATAGAATAAACTTGTTGCGCTTTAGCATGGAGTGCTCGAAGACTCAGGCATTATATGTTATATTACACAACATGGTTGATTGACGTTGAGCTTAAGGAAAATACAGAGGAAGAAGAATGGTAGACCATGTTCTTCGATAGTGCAGTGAACCTTTCAGGAAAAGGAGTGGGTGCTGTAATCATTGCACCAGATGGCCGACAATTCCCCGTAGCTTGCAAATTGAATTTCCCATGTACAAATAACATTGCTGAGTATGAAGCGTGTATCAATGGATTAATGGTGGTAATCGATTTGAAAGTGAAAAAAATAGAGATCTTTGGGGACTCTGCCCTCGTCATATATCAAGCACAAGATTTGTGGCAAACTAGAGATTCAAAGTTGATACCTTACTAGAAATTGCTCACCAAGCTTATGGAGAAGTTTGAAGAAACTAAATTTAATCGGATTGATCGAGAGAAGAATCATTTTGTGGATGCATTAGTCACTCTAGCCTTAATGTTCAAACTAGAATGCGGAGTAATACTCTAACCATTAAGAGTAGAAGTGAGAGAAACTCCAGCATGTTGTGCTGCCATAGAAGATGAGCATGATGGGAAGCCATGGTTCCACGATCTGGTGCAATTCATCAAATATTGAGAATACCCACCGGGGGCAGCTCGGAATGATAAGAAAACTCTTCAACATTTGGCTTTAGACTTCTACCTCGATGGTGAAGTTTTGTATAAAAGGAGGGCAGATGGTGCCTTGATTCGTTGTGTTACTGTTCATGAAGCCAAGAAGATCATGACTGCGATCCATGAAGGAATCTGCAGCACGCATGCCAGTGGACACATGATGGTGAGACAAATAATGAGACGAGGTTACTTTTGGCTCACTATGGAGCGAGATTGTATTGACTACTTCAGAAAGTGTCACAAATGTCAAATTTACGCTGATCACATCCATGTCTCTCTTACTCCTCTTTTTAACATGACGTCTGATTACATTGCATTTCATCATGTTTTTACTATCCATTTACTTGTTATTTGGGCAGTAAAACTACTGATTTCCCTTTAATTTCCCATGCTTTTACCAGGTCTGGTATGGAGGCAATTATTGGAAGATTTTGATCTGGGAGCTCTGAAGCTGATTTCCAGGCAGTCTGGGCCGCAGTCTTGGCCGGAGGTTTGGCCAAGACTCATTTGCAACAACTTTTGTGGATCTTTGGGCCTTGGCTTTGTGGCCTTTGAGCGTGGATTTGTGAGATGGAATTTGCAGCTGTCCAGCAGAAAGAGAAGGATCAAGAAGATATTTATTTAAGAATCCTATTAAAAATCTCCTTCCATCTTTATATATTTTAAATTCCTATTTTTATTCAAAACAAATCAGGATAATTTATTTAGGAGATTATTTAGGAGATTATTGAGGAGATTGAGTTGGAGAAGGAGAGAGGAGTTTTAGCTGACTTATAGCTGAACTGGTTCTCTGATCTCTCGACAGACTTTCTTCTCTTCTTCTCTACCGCCACTTTAACTTTTGCTCCGGGATTTAATTCTTTGAATCCACGGATTTATTTTATTTATGCAAGCAAGTATTTTTATAATTCATTCATAAGTACATCTAGCTAATCACCATTCTTGGTAAGAGCTTGAGGGTTATGTTTCTTATATTTCGTGAGATCTAATTACTCTTAATAATCTCTATTCTTGTAATTATTTATTTTCTGGTTTCTTTACTTCCTTGTTTAAGTTTAGAACTGACAATTCAGATTTTAGCTTGGGAGACCCAGTTAAATGAATAATACAACTCAGACCCGATTGACAACCATGGGCCTCGACTGACAACCGAGGGTAAACTTGAGTAGGGTGTTGTCTTATCAACAGCAACACTGCAGATATCGGGATGAACACCATTGAATCAGTGATCGAATCATAAGAACATAGCCTGCTCATGCTCTTACCGGGAACCTTCTTTTTACTGTTTTCGATCTTGACCCCCTGTCTTGGCCAAACCTTTGACCAAGACTGTTTTGAACTATTTAATTGCTTTTATTTTTGTTTTAATTTTCAGAACCAGCCAACCAAACTCAATGACGAGGAAGTCAACCAAGAACTACAAATCCCCCGAAGTCTCTGTGGACCGACCCTCTTACCACAATCTACAAACCCTTGTGGACAGTGATAAGTTGTATTTCTACCCCCTTTTCCATACCTTTTTCACTCTTATATTTGACGTGTTCGACGCGCGATCAACGTCCCCTTGGCCTTTCGCAATGTGGGGAATTGAAATCATCGGCCAGATTCATCCAAAAACTTCCAACAGTCACCGATTTATCCTTGTTGTGATCGATTATTTCACAAAGTGGGTTGAAGTTGCCTCTTACCCAAACATCACTCAGAAGACAACCATGCGGTTCATCGAGAAGAACATTATCTGTCGCTATGGGGTTCCTGAAACAATAATTAGAGATAATGGAACCAATTTAAATGGGAGGCTAATCGACAACCTTTGTAAACAATGGAGAATGAAACACCGAAACTCTTTGCCTTACCATCCAAAGATGAATGGCGTAGTCGAGGCAGCAAACAAGAACTTAAAGAAGATTATTCAGAAGATGGTGGTCACCTACAAGGATTGGCATGACATACTTCCTTTTGCTTTGCACGCTTATCGGATCGCAATTCGTACTTCTACAAGGGCAACTCCTTATTCCTTAGTCTACGGCATGGAAGTAGTGATTCCACTCGAGGTGAAAATTCCTTCTCTCAGAATCCTAGCAGAATCAGAAGTGGAAGAGTCTGATTGGGCGAGAGTAAGGTATGAACAGTTGAATCTAATCTCAGAGAAACGATTGACAACCATATGTCATGCTCAACTGTATCAAAAGAGGATGGCTAGCGCTTATAATAAGAAAGTACGACCTCGCGAATTTAAGACCGGAGATTTAGTATTAAAGAAGATTCTTCCTCATCAGGATGACAGTCGAGGGAAATGGGCCCCTAAGTATGAAGGCCCATATGTGGTCAAACACGCATTTTCAGGAAATGCTTTAAGGCTTACTAACATGGATGGAGATGATTTACCGAGACCAGTGAACGCTGAATCTATCAAGATGTACTTCGCATAGAAATCTGTAGACTATGCCTCTCTTCGATTAAAAGACATAGGGTTTTGTCATGACAAGACATCTAATATTCTTTCTGAAATAATAAAATGAGCATTTTCCTCAAAACTTGCATATTTTAAAATTCTCACCTTGGCCCTTGAGGCGACAGAAAGGAAGCATGGTACCAACGGTCAAGGGGAATAGTTCAAATTATAAAAACTTCAATTAGCCTTATTTCATTAATCAATATTAGTTTTGCAGGAATTTAACCTTTGTTTTGTAGAGGTACCTGTTAAGCATCAGAATCTAAATTTACAAGGTGTCCGAGTGGAGCCACCAGCGTCTGAGTAGAGCTGAATTTATGTTTATGCATCACGGTATTCGAGGGGAGAAGTCCGAGTGAATCCACATTTTACTTTCTATAAGACATCCGAGTGGAGTCATCAGTGTCCGAGTGGAACTAAGTTTTTAAGGCATCCGAGCGGAGCCATCAGCGTCCGAGTGGAGCTAAATTTTCCAACGTCCGAGTGGAGTTGTCGGCATCTGAGTAGAGCTGTTATTCAAGACATCCGAGTGGAGTCATCAATGTCCGAGTGGAGCTGAATTTGTAAGGCATCCGAGTGGAACTACCAGCGTCTGGGTAGAGCTAGATTTACGTTTATGCATCGTGGTATTCGAGGAGAGACGTCCAAGAGAAGTTGCATTCTACATTCCTGCAAGGCATCCGAGTGGAGCTAAATTTATTTTAAGAAATTTAAATTTTCACATCAACGTCCGAGTAGAGGTAAATTTACATTTAAGCAATTTATATTTCTACAAGACGTCCGAGTGGAGGTAAGATCACATTTTCGCTATTTGCATTTCTGCATCATAGTATCCAAGTGGAGCCATTTTCTTTTTCTAAGATTTATGTTCTTCATATCATTCTGCATTTTGAACATTCGTGGTACTAGGGCAACCGTCTTCACTACTCATCAAAAATTTCAGCTACACTTTATTTTTGATAAGACAGTAAAGAGGGGGCAATTGTTGATACCCGAATTCTGACTCGAATTTAAATTATCATAACACATCAGCATTTTTATTTCCATCATTCGTTACTTTATAATTTTTACATAATTATAATTATAATTATTATAATTATTATTATTATTATTATTATTATTTATTTTATATCATTTTATTTCAAATTTTTATCGGTACCGAATGAGATTGTTCGACCGTAAATCGAACAAATAATAATAAATACCCATAATCGTCGAACCACTTCTCTTCCTCTCCTATTTTCAAACAAAATCGGATACGCCCCTCCATTTTTCAAAGATCTTTGACATTCAAGATCGTCTCCGCTCCTACCCGTTACCTCGCGTCAAGGAATTGAATTAATGCACCTATCTCCTACCCTCTCCCCTACCTCCTCTCTACTTCATCAGGAATCGCCGAACCATCGTTCTCGGGTTTAGACCCTTTTCATTTGTGCCTTAGTTTTATTTTATTTTCTTCCTTTTTTATTAGAAAAATAGGGTGGCGACTTCATTGTTATGTGATATCATTTCATTCGTCCCAAATTTCGCTCGCGAAGGTGCGACAATATACTAGCAAAAATCCAATTGTCCTTATCTTTATCCTTGTTTTCCTAGAATTTAAGATAAAATACAAAATAAATTGTTCTCATCCCTTATGATATTTTACAGCTTTGAAACACCTTCTGGGAGTCTTCTGTCGAATGCAGGAGTGTTGGCATGCTTTGCCTTGGTTTGCGACCTAAGCCCACTTCGCTGCTCCTTGATCTAGTTGAAATCGTCCTAGGCCTAGTGTAGAAGCGCTCCTTCCTGATGCCAATGTGCTCTCCCCTAGGCCTAGGGGAGAGGCTTGTTCATTCTGATATTGCTCTTTTCACCGTTGTCTCTTTTTTGCTCTATTTTCTTGGTATTTCTGTTCCTTTCTTTCTTCTTTGGTTCTTCTATCTGGTTTCTGCAAAAAGGAAGAGAATATGCCCAAATTAGCAGTATCATCATCTAAAAAGAGGTAAAATAGATGCTGAAAATGTACAAAATAAGCATCCAATCACAATGTTATAAGAAAATGTTAAAAAATTACAATATTTTGAGAGTGTTCGGACACTTTGTGTGGCCTATCGGAATGTTATAATTAATTGAAATATTATTCATTGTAATAAGTTTTTTGCAAAAATAACGATAGTTAAATCTAATTAAATATAAGAAAATAATTTTTAGCCATGTAGGATAGATTTAAAGAAAACAAATTTTAATCAACGTGAGTCTTATTAATCAACATGACTCTTGATTCAACACAACCTTTTAGAAAGAAAACCAATACAATTTTTAAATAATAGATAATTAAATACATTTTCACATGTCCATTCACTAAAAAATGTATCCAATAGTATAAATATTAATGAGAGAAAGCATGCTTTGTTTATCAAAAGAGAACAAATATAAAATAACTACAATTTCAAAATATTCATGAAAGAGATATAACATGAGTTTTTTTAATGAAAACAAATTATTTGAACATAATTTGCAGTTTTTATTTATTTTTTAAATAGAAAATAGTTATCATGTGAATATGTTTTCTAGTTTTCTAAAGTTGAAAGTTTTCACATTTAAATGCAAAATGTGTTGTGGTATCCCACTTATTTGGGAGCACATGTAAATAATTTTACTATTAGTATTGGTATTTAGTTAAAGAAAAAGTTGATTGGCGGTGACTTTTCTAAACTATGTGGGATTAGAATTGGGATTTCTAACCCGATTTGGAGTGTGGCTTTGTTCCATATATTTATAGACATATTTATGCAAATTGTAGTGTGCCGAACTTAAGGGTTTAAAGATGTAGCTTGTGGGCCCGCTAACACGAAGGCCTTGTTGGCGTGATTTGATAGGTTTTATAAAGGTGTGATGATTAGTATTCCATACATTTACACAACCAATTGAAGACAAGAGAAGAGAAGCAAAGATTGAGATATAGATCGTGATCGAGGTATGATGGTTGATTCCATACTTCGTGACTGTGATTGACGTCGAGCTAGAAGCGAAGGTTGTTCCAAGTTTTAGGCTTACCAACGGACAATGATTAGTTCATTTTGGGGTGGATTCTTGACGGGTCGAACCATACTTCAAGTTCTTTAAGGTGAACAATGTTGATTGTTCACTGCGTTAGTATTATTCTCTTGTTCTTCTCTGATTGGATTGATTGATTGTTACTATTGATGATAGTGTTGTATGTTGGATAATTCCTATAGTTGAGATAGAGGTTTTGCTTGGTTGTACACATTGATCATCATATAATGGATTGTTACTAGCTTGGTCTCGTGGTTTTTTACCTATTAAAGTTTTCAACGTTAAAAATTATGGTGTTCTCTTTTGTGTTTCGCTTGACAACCTAGGTTATCATTTCTTGGGATAAGATTGTTACACTCGCATATAGATTGTCGATTGAATTAACCCCAACAAGTGGTAGCGGAGTCAGGTTAGGTGAGGCGCTACCAACAAGTGGTAGTAGAGCTTAGGATTTGAAAGATAAGAAGATGTTCTCCTCTACGTGTTGCTTATTTTACTTTGTCGGGAGGAGGAGGAGGAGGAGATCTGGCAGATGACGATGGGGATTAGGAGAGGGAATTGGACTGGTGGTGGAAAAGATAGATTTGAAAGAGGAGGGGAAGAGATTTCATTGGTGGTGGAGGTGGAGAACAGATAGGAGTAGAAGCTTGGCCTTAGATGGAGTAATAAAAAAAGTCAGTTACGTCGCGGATAGTGAAGGCAACGATCGCAAATATATCCGAGTTAGTGATGCGAGAGTCGTCGAATGTGAAACTGGAGAGGAAAGTGTCAATGAGGAGGCTAGGGAAATTTTAATTTGTTATCCATTGGATCTTGTTTTCTTCTTCTTTCTACATGTTAGCGAAATTGATGATTTTCGAAGGGTGGGGCGAAGACTTTTTCAATTTTAATTTCTTAAGAACTAAAGGGATAAGGTTCCAGGAAATGGAAGAGATGTTCTTTTTTCCTTGAGCCATTTATCTTTATTTTTCATCATTTAAAAAATTATAATAGTACACCACGGGGTAAAAATGTGAACTAATAAAAAGCATTTAACTCCATTAGTCAAATTTTGGTAGAAAGTTGGGTGCCTAAAAGAAAATTTGGGTAAGAGAGAAAAGCGGGGTGTAAATGAGGCTAACAACGTAAAAACTGGGTGCTATTTTATAATTAGGTAAAAGTTGGGGGTAAATTTGACATTACCTATAAAAGTTAGGTACCAAACTGATTTTTGCCCTATTTTATACTCCCTCTGTCCACAAATAACTGTCTTTCTGGCACAGTAACTTTCAGTAAAGCAAACATTAAAAAGTCAAGTAAAGTGTACAGTAACTTTCCGTAGAAAATCGCCACTTAATTGTGGACGGAGGGAGTAATAAAAAGAATAATTTATATTTTAAATATATATAAAATCTACGTGTCTCTAGCCGTGTCGTGTTCTAAATTTTTAGAAATTGTTGTGTTAGGGTATCGTGCCCGTATTTGTGCTTCATAGACGATGGTTAATGTAGGGTCGCGAGGTGAATTCAAAAATTTCTGCTCCATCAGCTACTGCGGCCACCAATATTCCTAAAGGTACCTCCCCAAGCCAATCTCGATTTGCTGGGTTAGAAGATGAGTTTGAAGATGGTAGTTTTTCCAATCCGGTATTTCATGCAAACAGTATTAATGTTGAGGTACCCATTGACAAAGATGTAAACATGATACGAGGGGTGTCATTGAAAGGCATGCCCGATGCCAATGACTACTCTAAATTTGGCTGCACGTATCCTTGATTCTCAGTTGCATTTGGTCGTTTCTGCGGAATCTATCACAAAAGAAACCTAGAGAAGGACCTGTGAAGTCACACAATGGTAGTCAGTCAATCGTAGGTTCTCAACCCAAGGAGGGAATGTTGAAATGATTGCATGAGCGTTTGTTCATGCTTTGAATCGGGAAAAGATGCTTCCCGTTGCAAGCATGGATATCATCAGAAGGGTCAAATCTTTCATGACCGGTTATGATATGGATTTGTGTTGTTCAATCACTTTCTTTGAGAGGCTACTTCAGTTGTTCATAGGTTAGATAATGTGGCATTTATTCACTCTTCACCTTTTATTTGGTGCAATGATGTACCTCATGCTATTTTGTCTCTTCTTTGTGGAGATTCGAAATATAACGCTATAATGTCCTCTTTTATATTAAAAAAGTAAATAAATTAAAAATTATGGCCAATTATTGTGTTACATAAGCAATCAACTAATCTAAACACACGCTACTGTAATTCGCTTTTTTTTTTCATATATAAAGATGAAAGCAAAAGCAAGGAAATCAGCACGCCAAACAATCTCCATTTCAAGCTAGTTTTTAACTTCTTAATCAACATGCATATATATATAATATTGTTAATACTTATAAAGCCAAATGCCTGTTTCTACATTGAATTTCACGGTACAAATGGGTTCCAAAACACATTTCTTCTCTTTTCTTTTAAACAATCCAGTCATCTATTCTTAAAATTTTCAAAATAAACCTCTAAATAATTAATTTAGTCTCTATATTCATATAAGAAAATCAATTAAACTACAAAATAATTAATTTAGTCTCTGTATTTGTAAAAAAAATCCAATCAAAACCTTGCAATTTTCGTAATCTCATTTTTTCAGGTGTTTATAAATTTGTTCTAACTAAAACTTAAATAATTACTCATTTCTAATGATTTTTATATAATCAATCAACTCTAAAAAAATTAATCAAGCAATTGTCCGATTGGTCTTACTTATATTATTTCATATCTAATTTAATCCTCGTATTCGTACAAAAATTCAATCAAACCCCTACATTTATAAAATCTCATTTTCTTTTTTATATTTTTTTAAAATTTGGTTCAACTAAACCCTACATAATTAATTTTTCTAATAATTTTTATACGATCACTATTAATGATGAGTTATACTTCATGCTTAAAATTACCTGATTGAACTTATCTAAAAAAATTAATTTACTTTTTTTTCACTAAATGATATATACTATGTAGATTTTAAGAAGAATAATGTTTTTGATACTAAATATTTTACTAACAAAATTGTACTAACTGGTGTGTTAAAATATGACTGAGGTATATCCTTTTGTAATCAAGTTATATTTTTATTTTTATTTAAATAAATAAATATCCTGAAATTTTAGAATAAATAAATAAAAATTAATAAAAATGTTAGTTATTTACTCGTTTTAAATAACAAGAAAAAGTGGATAGTATATAAGTATTTATAATTAGTTTCAGCTTCAACATTAGTATTTTAACCACAAAAGGAAACCAAATCGCATAAAAGATTTAGGGGCGATTCCTTAAAAATAATAATCCCACTACTCTCCAATTATTATTTCTTAATTAATTTATGACAGATTGAGTTGGATTACACTATTACAACTAATAGTTTACATAGATTTAGCACTTCCCCACAATCATTCCGAAAGGACAAAACAGTAATTCCACAAATCTCCTTTCCGCACCGTATAAATAAAAATTACACAATCAAATGATCCAACAACAAAAAACAATTAAAAATTAAAATTCCTGCTTTCATAAACTTCAAACCTTCCTTCTTCTTGATTTTCCGTACATCTCTGTCCAAAATTTCATTTTCATTAGAACTCCTTCAGTCTCATTCGCACTCTATACAACACAGATACGCTCATATATAAAACTTATAAACCCTTTCTACCTGTTATTATATCTCTCGACACATACACCTGAAATCAAAACCTTCTCGTTTTTTCTTTTTTATTCGCTTCCCTCTTCAAAGATTGAATCTTTAAGTCTTCCCGAGGCTGTTTCTCATCTGGGTTTCTGCTCTTTTTAAGGCGGGAACTTAAAATTGGCGGGAGCCAACAACCAATTCTTGAAGATTTGTTGAAAAGATCGCTTCTTTTTGCGTTTTCGTTATCAATTAAGGGTACCTGCATATTTTATACACAAGCTTGGTTTGTGTATAGATAGAAGCGAAAGAATCAAGTTTCTGGAAAAAAAGATTCTTCATCTCATGGCAAACCCATCTGGGACGCATCATCAAGAGGCTGCAAATCATGCTTCTTCCTCTTCTTTCAATGGAGCCAATCCTAGTAACGGAAATTCGGGTGGACAGGAGAGTTTGGGTTCGGGTTTGCAGCATAACCCGGGTATCTCTATGGATTGGACCGTGGAAGAGCAGGCAATACTTGAAAAAGGGCTCGCAATGTAAGTTCATTCTTTTGTCTCCTTTCGTTGAATTGGGTTCTTTTCCAATTTTCTTTATTCTTGTTTTCCTAGCTTTTGTTTAATTAGTTTTTTAATTACTGCCTGGATCAGTTATTACTACCATCTTTATTGGGCTCGAACTTAAGTTTCTTTGTCATTTTTCAATCCTTTTCTTAATTGGCTTCTTGGTGGGTTGCTTAACATTGCTGTTTGTTTTGATTCAAGAGTTGTTAATCAAATTCTAAACCTGGAATGCTATCTGTTCTTCTGGCTGTAAAATATTCCACTCAACTCTTCAGTGAATCATTTGTAGGTAAACTATTAGTTGTTAAAACTTAAAAGCCAATTATTGACTTAACTTTTACAGCTCCAAATCCCAAGTGAATATATTGCCTAACATCTAATCACCATACTCATATTGTTTCATCTTCCATTAAAGCTATAAACGAGTCTGATATATAATTGATTGTCAATTTTGCTTTTAAAAAAATATGTTCTATCACCTGGAAGTTGACTAAATTATTATTGTTATTCCATTTACTTTCATTAGCGCTGATCTCATCTATTTTTGGGTTTGCAGGTATGTGGCAGAATCACATGTCATACGTTATGCAAAGATAGCTATGCAACTTCCAAACAAGACAGTCCGAGATGTTGCATTGCGTACCAAATGGATGACTGTAATTATATCCTGCTACTTGAAGCTTCGTATTATATGAAATAGTTTTCAGAGAGTTTTTTTTATCACATTAATCAGACCTAGTAATTGAGTCGTTAAATAAACAGACATGCATCTTTATTGGTTTAAGTGTTCTGCATTATATTTCGTCATTTGATATTCTTCTTAGAAGATAGTCCTCTTTATTGAAATGTTACTTCCTGGCCCACCATTTATCGTCTATACTTGATGATGCTGTATAGAAACCAGCTAACTGGTTTTAATTTTTTTCCCTTGTCCAGAAAAAGGCAATTGGCAAAAGAAGAAAGGAAGATAATATTTCAAGGAAACCCAAGGATAAAAAGGTGTTACTTCTATCATTTGTTGTGCATCTTTCTCTTAGAAGTGGGATTGTGTGTGGCTTAATCAATATACATCAACAATCCAGTTTCTGATAGATTGGTTTATATTCAATTGCACACATTATGAGAAGAGAAATTGTAGTAACTTAGTGGTCATGCTTCTTGACCAGTAAAGTTAGCTTTCCTCTACTGCTATAGTTGTTAGGTTTGGAAAATGTTAAAATCTAGCTGTGAGTCATTGTTGTTTATCCAGGAATAATTTTGAACTCGTACCACTGTTAAGATTCAAGATCTATCAGAGAACATGAGACATTCTCATGAGAAATATGATAAGTTGACGGGAACAAGAATAATAAGGGTTCTAAGTGGACTTGAATGAGTAGCCTGCTTTCTCTCAGCCATTACTAAAGCCATACGTGCTTTAGCAGCCTCAAGTGTCATTTAATTTATATAAATAAAAGTTTGAGTTGCTCAGTATCGGTTAGCAGTTGGTGGTTTCAATGGAATATCTTTAAAACACACTTTCACTTGTGGCCCATGAGTTTTTAAAAAGGAATCAATAATTCAAAACGTAATCTTATTTTGTTGTAGTTATTGGTGCTTATATTATATTATCACATGTTTGTCAGGAAAGATTTACTGACCCTTCAGGAAAGGCTTCTAACTTCATTGCTCGCTCCGATGTTCCTCCATATGCAACTTCAATGATGTCAATGGACTACGATGAGGGCATACCTTATGAAGGTCAGGTTATATTTAAAAGAAGTCTCTGGGTAGTCTGAGTTGCATAAGGGTGGTTAGAGAATTTGGAAACATAATTATGGTGTATTCATGTTTTTCTTGGGTGAAATAATGTATTCATGTGAAGGTGTGTATGTGGATGAATCTTGTGTTTGTTTAGATTTTCTTGGTGCATTCATTGCCTGCATTAATCAAAGAGCATTACTGTTTTTTCTCCACATACTGCATGCAATTTCGATATGCAATTTCCATATTTCCAAAAATATTGATAAGCTGTGAGGTGCTGCTTCCAGCTATTGGTGGAGTTACGGGAGAGCTTCTGAAGCAAAATCAACAGGTCTTCAGCCAGATTTCAGCAAACCTTTCTACTTTTCAGGTGAAATACGTATGTCCTATCTCATGATTTAGCATTATTCTGACTGGTAATTTAGTTGGACTGCATTTACATAAATCCAGAACCTCTGATCACTAGATCTTTTGTACCATGGATATCTTCTTCGTTAGTGTTTGAAAGATTATGACGGTGGATTGTATGGCTCATATAGATATTATTTGCAGAGGGTGATTTCGTTATTAATTCCTCGTCTTTAACTCTAACTGTCTCTAAACTTGGTAATTATCAAACTGAAACAGTTTTTCCCTTACCTCCTTTTTCAGATACAGGATAACATACAACTCCTTTATCAGACTCGCGACAATATCCTCAACATTATGAATAAGTATGTCCCAAATTCTTCTTATTATTTTCGTCAAGGAAATGATGTGAACATGCTTCACTCTTGAATGCTCTGTGTGTGTACATATCTGTCTTTATTTGGTCTTCTGTTTAGGTTTTTTTCCTCTCAAATAAAATACTAGAGTTAGTTCCCGTATCTTTGTGTTCATTTTCTCCTTTCTAGTCATGTGATTGACTTTCAAGTTGCCATTCCCTCTAACTGCCAAGTTGTAAAATGTTCCTGCATTCACTGTTCATGTATTGAACGTCTGCTGCACTGCCTCTTTCAAAGGTTTGCATACCCAAACTTAGCACTTGTGGAAGTGGACAGCTCAGTCATTTTACTGTGCGAATTTCTGTTGGTTATATCATATATGCGTAAAAACACATGGTGAGTGCTTTATCCTTGAATAATGGATTTCCATGGAAGAGATCTCCAAAACTTTATAAATGTTCAAGATAACTCATGTTTAAGATAAGTCTGTGACTCTCAAATCATACTTACTGAGACCCTGGAAAAACTTCTGTCACTTCCTTGGGCTGTTTTTATTCGAGATAGAGATCCTCTTATGTAGCTACTTGCTGCCAAGGCGAGCTGAGATCCAATTCTATGTGCTCCAACATTGACAACATGCTGATCTTATTTTTCACGTAGAAGAGCTCATCTATTTCACTGTCTTGTTTTTCTTTTGCCAGCATGAATGATGGTCCTGACATGATGAAGCAGATGCCACCACTTCCAGTGATGTTGGATGAAAAGCTAGCTAACACCATCCTTCCCCATCCAAACTTTATGATGAAATAGCCCTGTTTCTCTATAAGGTTCTTAAACATAATCCAGCCTTTCTCCATGCTATCATCAATCTTAACCCCGCCGGATCGGATCCGGAATGGTGAAATAACTGCTACCAAGTTAGCCCATAATTGATCATTAGGAAATGACCCATAGTTTGATCTGCTGTAAATTATATTGGGTTTTTGTTTTTCTTTACATCTTTAACATAGTTTGCTTTGATTTAATATTTAGTTACTCCAGTAGTAGTTGGCTTGGATTTTGATTTTGTTTTTGAAAGTCAGGAAATGAAGAGTAATAACAGTAGTTTCACTTTTTTCTGCACTGATGATTTTTGTCATGCTTTTACATGAAAAAAACACATTTTATTTTATTTTTCTTTTAAAAGATAGATACTGTTACTCATTTTGTATGGTTGGGTAATGCCTTGGAACATTCTCTCGTCATGATTTTTTTTTTTTTTTTTTTTCAACAAGACAAGAAGTATATCGATTTGGCCACATGATGCAACCGGTATATATATATATATAAAAAAAAGAATTGTAGTTGTTTATGCTGGTATTATTAAAATGAACAAATAATTTCAAAGGTTGGTATGAAAAGAGATGACAGTTATGAAGCACGAACACATATACGATATTCTGATATGATAATTTTTAAAAATTTAGAACACACTATAGCTATGAATACGTCAATTTTATATATTTTTAAATATAAATTATATTTTTTTATTATAATATACATAATTTTAGTAGTTAAAATATCATAAATATATTCTTATAAACCTAGATTTGTACTAGGCATACATAAAAGAGTATAGACTAGAATCCAAAAAATATATTGTCGTTAAACTGTAAACTAAAAACAATTGTAAAAAGTATAATTAGGATCTCAAATTTCTTTAATTATATTAATTATCATAATTGTCAATTTCATACCTACAGTTAAAATTAAAATTTCCAATCGAAAGAGAGTTGAATTTAATTAAAATTCAAAAAAAAATTATTGTTAGAGAAATTGAATGAAATTTATGACACTATACATTTGTTTCTTCTTGAAACTTCAAGTGCTTAGGTTTAGTTCAATTTTAAACAATCAGTACTATATAAAAGAAAATGTTGTATCTTTCCAAATTTCTCTTTATTTATTTTATTCTTTTTTAATTTTAGTATTTTTATTTTTTAAAATCATTATTGAAACCTCACTTTAAGAGAAAATAATTGCATTTATGTGTCCCTTAAGTGTGGTGGGAGTGTTCACTTATATTTACAGAGTGTCTCCAAATGTCTAAAAAGTATCTGATTTTGAATTCTTTTTATTTTTTATAAACATTCTCGTGTATTGGATACATATCAAAATGTGTCGAGCGAGTGTCAGTGTCCTACACTTGCCCGACAATAACATAAAGCCAATTTTGAAATGTTCGTACTTGATAGGAGGATAGGCGTAATGATTTTTTTCCCCTTATAACTATTAGAGACTTATACAAACATGTCACGTGCCATTTACTTTTTAAGTTACTAATTATTACTTAATTAAATTATATAAATTTAGTATATACTGATGAGTGTTAATTAGGATATAACTACACCTAGGGTGTTCACGGTCCAGGTAAAGGCACTTAGTGAATTCATTAATAATTAAAGGAGTACATTAATTAATTAGTTTATTTTTAAATTAAATATCGTTATAGTACTTTAATTATTTTATATGGTGTTGACAATGTATATTTTTCCTCTAAATAATAACTTCGGTTAATTTTGGATTGAGTTTTAGTTTTTCATTCAGTTTTTTTTGGATTTTTCGGATCAGTTTAAAACGATTTTTTTTTGGATTGATTCAATTCAGGTAATTTGGGTATCTATTTATTTTCGGATCGGATACCCAATACTAAAACAAACCGGTTTGGTTTCGGATCGAGTTCTTTTTGCTCTTTTTCAATTTAATACCCATATTTTTGGATTGATTCTCAACTGGTTTGCTTCGAATTTTTGGGTTTCCGAGTTTTTCACAACCCTACTTACACCTATTCATTTTCCCTTATAACTATTACACTTTCTTTTACATTTATATCATTATTAATTGATTAATAAATAAAATTTATGAGGCTTAAATATAATATAATATATATTTATTCACTTTCTATGGTTGTGGTGAGGGAGGCGTCGGGCACGCCCCCCAACTTTGAACCTTTTTTTTCAGTCTCTAGGTATATTTATAACACAAACTTATATTCCCCTGCACCTCTGTATTTTAGTTTCATTTATCTAATACAAATATCAAAAATAGACAAGGAGTGTTTCAAATAGTTTCTTATGTTAGTCGTTGGTACACTATTTTATTAATTAAGTATATAATAAAAGCTATAAAAAAATACTCTCTCTGATTTCTAATAAATGTCTTCCTCGCATCCCAATATTCAGTAGGGAACGCATATTGAGGAGACCGGATGAGGTACTATTTGATCCCCAAAAAAATCCGAATTTTTTTTTGAACGTTTAACGTACTTCCCAGAAAAAATTAGGGGCAAAATTGTCTCAAATAGTGAGTCTGCCGGCCGTTTTAAGATACGTGCCGAAATAGTAAAAGCAAAAGCTAAAACGACTATTGTAATGAACCGGAGGGAGTAATAGAGAATTTTATATTAATTAGTTGTAATTCAAATAATTAGTGTATATTACTCCCTCTGGACGGTATTAACTGTCTTTCTAGCACAGTAACTTTCAGTAGGTTTTACACTAAAAAGTCAAGTAAAGTGTACAGTAACTTTCCATAGGTTTTCGCCACTTAATACCGTCCGGAGGGAGTATCTTAGTAACGATAATAATAAGTTCGATTCTTAACATTGTATATATATAGTATATATATAAAAGCTTACACAAATCTTTAAAAAAGTAAAATAACTCTCTAGAAAAGAATAGAAAGCTCAGATTCGGGGAAGAGCTGGAGCAATGTCCAAACAGTCCTGCACTGGAGGCTTCTATACAATTATATTCACTTGCGCAACAGGACTATAAATTCCAGCATGGAGAAGCAGCAATACTCGAAAAAGTTATTAAAAAAATCTAAAAAAATTGGAGAAAGTAAAGATTATAAAACTATTAAAATATCAAAAAACTTGATATATATATAAGAATTTTAAAAATTTGGAGAGTGAATTCTTTTTAAGAATATTTTACCCATAATTAAAAAATATATAAAATCTCCATTTTTCGGAATAAAATTCAAAAAATAAAAAAAATTCAAAGAATGTAAACGCTTATTATGTTAAAAACAATCTCAACCTATTTTTTATTTTCTTTATTTTCTCATATTTAAATTTAATTTATTTATTAGTAAATATTCTTAGGAGAAAAATCAATGTCCAATTTTTTCAAAATTCTTTATATATTTTTTTATAATTTGTTTACTTCCTCCTATTTTTCTTATCTTTTAATTATTAAAAATTATTATCATAAAAGTCTCTTTGTTAGGAATTTTTCATTGTTTTTTGAAAACTTTTAATAGCTTTTTTTTATTTTTATTCCTTTTTTTAATTTTCTCTGTAATTTTTTATAATATATTTAATATAAAAACTTATTTGTTAGTGCATCGTTAGGATTTCATAGTAGGGAATAAAGTCTAATACTTTTCGATATGTCATGGATTAAAGTTTGGGTATCACCATTAATATTTTAGCCACAGATATATAACCTTCCTTTCTTATAAGGTATTCGATTTTTAATATTATAATAATAATTTTTTTATTTATTTATATTGCTTGGAGTATATAATGATAATTAATAATATATAACTAATTTTTTTTATAAAGAAAAACTAATTCCGCTTGAAAAAAAGGTAGAGTTCCTTCGGTTGTTAATTTGTAGCATCTTTCTAATTTGCATCTTTTTGACCGGTCCTTTAATTTGTCTGCTAAAAGGAAGTTTAAACTTTAAATATAAATAAAAAAGAAAAGAAAAGAAAGAAGCGAGTTCAGATTTTTGTTTTGGTTTGGGGAAGAAGAGTACAAGTTCCTGCCTCCTCAGGTAAGTAAGCGAGGTCAACATGTGTGCATCCTTCCTTTTGTCATACTCATGCACCTTTTGTCATACTCATGCACTTCATTTTATAATAATTAAGATTAGATAGGTTCCCCCAACTTAACTTAAAACCGTGGGAGGGGGGATTTATATTGCTTTTTTGTCTTCTTTTAATTTATTATAAGAATTGAACCCACGATATATCTTATATAGAAGGTATATATTAACTAATTGTACTATAATTTTACATGTCATATCTAATATGCACACATACCATTTCCGATTAATTCTTTCTATTTTTTGGGGGGTTAAGTTGGCTAGTACTAATAAAAAAAGTGAGCTGAAAAAGAAATCTAAAATCGATCTAAAAAAGGTAAAAATCAGTGGTGGTGAAGCCTTTAAAGGGCTAGGTAATACGATTCAACCCAACTAGTGTACGATTTTCGGTGAGCACAATGAAATGTGTCTCTAAACTGAATTACAACTAGAAATGGGTGGATGATTTTATAAAAGGATCTAGTTCAAGACAAGATAAACACAAGATGAAAAAAAATGAGCAAAAATGATAAACAAAGACAAGAGAATATGAACACAAGATGAAATTAGAAGTGAAAGTAGAAAGTTTGGAATTAAACAATGAAGAAACGATTACAAGAAATGGTGAGTTGAAAGTTTTACTTGTGCTAACACAAGGTATCACCAACCTAACATCATCCAATGGAGTTTAAATATGAATGAAGAGGAGGTTATCTCTACTCAAGCAAATATTCACTTTGACAAAAACTAAGAAAAATAGCCTTACAACTAACTATTTATATTTAGGTCTAGAAAATAATATCTAAGACAAAAAGGGTCTTAGTATGGCTGGCTAGCTTGGAGAAGTCCTTTGGAATGGTCTAGGCTCCATGTGGCTCAACACATGTGTAGGGTCCATGTGTCACGTGCGCACACCCGTGCAATAAGGTTTTTGTACCCCGTTCCGCATGCGCACCTTGGCTGGTGCTGTGCGCTCGGCCCTACCTCGTGCTCGTGCCTTCGCTTGTATCGTGCGCTAGGGTTTTCGTGCCCTATCTCGTGCGCACACCATGGCCTGTGCCATGCGCTAGGGTTCCTGTGTCAGTGTAGTCGAGCCCATGGTGCAAGAGGGTCATCCTCCCGGGCGAGTCATGATCTCTTTGGTCCGAACCGTGCTCCTCCTTAGCGCGCAGCTCTTCGAACCATAGGGATATCCTTCGAGCCTTAGACCTTGTCACGGGTCCGCTTGGCACATCCTCCTCCAAATCAAGGGTAGATTGGATTGCATCACTAGGGGACCACCGCGCCCCTTGAATTTTTTATTCTCTCACAATAGTCCCTAAAGTTTTATTCTTTTTATATTAATCCTTCTAATTGCTCCCGAAATTTTAAATTCTCATATAACAATCCTTAATGTTATATTTTTTTTCTTAAATCCTATTATACTTGATTCCTAAAACTTCGGGTTCGTCTATAATAATCCTTAAAGTTCTATTATTTTTACTGTAATCTTTCATATTTGCTTCCTAAAACTTCAAATTCTCTCATAATAGTCCTTAAAGTTTTATTATTTTTACTTTAATACTTAATATTTGCTTCTAAAAAAATCTAAATTCTCTCATAATAGTCCTTTAAGTTCAATTTTAAAAAAAAAATTAATTTATCATATTTGGTCCTCTAAAAAAAGTTTTAGCCCCTTAAATATTTTCAAGCTCAACCACTGATAAGTAGGACAAAAATATCTCCAAAATCCCGTAACAAGTAACAAATAAGCGTGATAGTAAAAGAAATTCGGCTCTCAAACTGATCTCGGGACCCAAAGATCCGGACCCGGGTCTTTTATCGGGATCGGGACCAGGATTTTGGTCCTGAATTTTATCTGGGTCGGGTCTGGTCCCGACTCGATCGGTCTCGGGTCTCGACCTAGTGAGACCCAGACCCGGTCGGGTCTGACTCGAGACCCAACCAAATATACCCTAATCTCATTCTCTCATCTCATTCATTCTCACTCTCATCATACACTCTCAAATCCACCGTCGTCGAACCACCGCCTCCACACCCAATCCAAACTCAGCCAAAACCAGCCAACAAAACCTCAGCAGCATCACCATCTCCTCTCGACCTCCTCCACCAAATCATCACCGATCCAATTAAATCCCAAGCCATCTCTACCAAACAAATTCAATCCTCATTGCCAAATTAAATCCCAAGCCACCTCCCTGCCAAATTAATTCAAACCAAATCCTCTGCCAAATTAAATTGAAATTACCACTTTTCTGGCAAAAATCACCACTGCCGACAGCCACCCGATCTCCAACCAAACCCAAGAAACCAGCAGCCACCATCAATAATCACTGCCGGCAGCCACAAACAACCACCCACTGCCTCCCTCAATCACCAACCCCAACCAGCACCAACAACCACCAAATCAACACACCCAAACTCCCAAAACAGCCACCCATCACCACGATCTGCCAAGAAGAAGAGAGGAGAGTGAGGTCGTGAGGAAGGGAAAGAAAGAAAAGAAACAAACTAAAGGAGAGTGATGCTGCTATAAGAGGAGAGGAGAGGAAAGGAAGGAAAGAAAGAAAATAAAAAGAGAGGAGAGTGAGGTCGTGAGAAAGAAAGGAAAGAGAGAACAAAATGATATTGGAATAGATTCGTGTTCGATTTTTTCTAGGTCTGGTCCCGGGCCTAAAAAACCTCATCGGGTTGAGATCAGGATTGGGAAACTAGTCCCGAATGTTATCCGGGTCTGGTCTGGTCCAGACCCAATGAGGCTCGGGTCTACACTTTTCGGGTCGGGTTCGGACCCGTAGACCTGAATTGACACCCCTAGAGCAGACAAACAAGAAACTCTTTCAATAATTATGTGTTTATTCTTAAATAATTACTAGTAGGGATGATAATGGGTACCCATACCCGCATACGCGCCCATAACCATACCCGTTTGAGTGGGTAATACCTGCATTGATTGGGTATGATTTGAGTATGGGTAATACCCACATTTATAATTGCGGGTATAAATGGGTATGGTACCCGTAAAATACCCGCATATTTTTTCACTTTCACGCTTCGTCACCGTCCTCCTCCTCCCTCTCTCTAGCGTCTCCGTCCTCCTCCAGTCTCAACACCAACCTCAATATTTCTGCTTCAATCTCAACACTGATTTACTGAAACACATCCTAGACCCTTCCTCCTCTATTCCTAGTAATTTTTATTCCTGCATCTGGTTTTTGGTAGATTTTAGGTTTATGAATTGTGTGCTGATTTTGGGAATCTGAGGATTAATGTTATTTTTTTGTTGATTTTTGCAGCATTTCATGAACCTCAAAAAACCCAGTGAATCGGCAAGTCTTGTTCTTTTCCTGAATTAGCATTCCACACCTTCTCGTGCCCCAAATCCCTTGTCCATTATTTCTGGTAAGTCTTGTTCTTTTCCTTCAAGTTTTAATCTTTTGTTGTTTTTATTCGAGAGAGAATTTTCTTTTGGGTCTTCCATTTTATATGAAATAATTTCTCATTTTTAAGGTAAGATTTGATGACCAGAGGCTCTAATCAAACCTAGGAAATCGAAATTGGAAACATTAGCTGAAGTTTAGCATTCTTAAACAATTTGTACAATTTATGGGGTTTCTGCTGAGAGAAGCATTGTGTCATGTAGTGAGTGTGCAAGATGGTGTACACAAAGAATCAAAGATGATAGTATCTCCTAAGTAGGAATTGAAATTATAAATAATATGATGAGGAAAGTTAGCAACTTTGGAATCATCTGCTTGTGAGCTTGTGATGTGTCAGTGTAGAAGTTTAGAATTGAAATTGAAATTGAAAACAAGTACTATTTTTCTAGATTTGAAGTGGTTAGAATTCCAACAATAGCAAATATAAGTCCTTTGTGAATCTGCAAAATATGAACTGTAAAGAATAAAGAATATTTGCAGTTTGCACAAGTGAGGATGTGTTATACATCTTTAAGAGTGAGAGTTTGTAGATGCTGATTTTTTAGTTTTGTAGCACATCATAAATTAATTTCTAAGCAGAAAATTCTATTATTTTGGAAGTTCAAGACGAGATAGGTTTATGATCCTGGAATTGCAAGAAATATTTTTGTGCTCAGAACTTAGAAATGGACAGTGTTATACTAGATTATTTTGTTGTTTCCTTGTAATTAGTAGTAGCAACTGATAATGGAACTTGTTTGGCAACTGATAATGGAACAGTACTAGTTTATATTGAGAGGAGAAGTACCAGTTTATCTATTTTTGGAATTATATTTGTGTTTGAAATTATTTTCAAGTGACAATGGATGCTGCTAGTGGCGCAGATCAAGTTACTGAAGAAAGTGACGAAGTCTCTGTCACTGATATTGTCGCTGAACTTTTTCTATCTCAACTACGAAGTGTTGTATGAAAACACTTTCTAAGAGTAAAAATTAAGGGGATTTCTAAAGCACAGTGCGCTTATTGTGGCAGACATTATGCTGGAACTAGAGCAGTCGGGACTTTTCATTTGCATGCACATCTCAGAACGTATGTTAAGAAGAGAGACAGATAGAGAAAGAGCAAGTAGTAATCAAGAGGGAGAAAGTTCAACCTTTTTATTTGATCATGGCATTGCAAGAAGAGAACTGGCAAATATGATAATCATGCATGAGTACCCACTGTCTATTGTTGAGCATGTTAGGTTTAGGATATTTATTAGTTCACTTCAACCTGAATTTAAATGCCCTTCCTGAAACACTACCAAGAAGGATATATTGAGTGTTTTTATGGAAGAAAAGGTGCGAGTTATGAAGTTTTTTTATGAGAGTGGAGGCAGATTTGCAATTACTATAGACATGTGGACAACAGATAACCAAAAGAAAGGCTATATGGCAATTACTGCTCACTTCATTGACAATAATTGGAAGTTGCAAAGTCGCATTTTGAGGTAACTTTTTAACTTATAAATAACTCTCTACGTATTTTAATTTGGCTTATACCGATTGCAATTCAATTTATTATTAATTTAAGTTTGCATATGTGCCTTCTCCTCACACTAAAGAAGTACTTTGTTCAGTGTTATTCAATTGTTTGATGGACTGGAACATAGATAGGAGATTATCTACTATTATAGTGGATAATATTCAACTAATGATGCGATGATTTCTTCACTATTGATTAATTTGGATAGAGGGTCTTTGATATTATCTGGTTCTTTAATCCACATGAGGTGTTGTGCTCACATCTTGAATCTAGTAGTAAGAGAGGGGTTAGAGGTTATTAAGGAGGGGATTGAAAAGATTCATCAAAGTGTCGCATTTTGGACTGCTTTCCCTAAAAGAGATGAAAAGTTTGAAGAAATATGTAGACAATTGTGTGTTACATATTCAAAAAAGTTGTCACTTGATTGTCCGACTATATGGAATTCCACTTATGTGATGCTTGACAATGCTCTAAGGTATAAGGATATTTTTTATTCGGTGCAAGCAGAGGGATAACACTTATACATGCTTGCCTTGTGATGGTGATTGGGAAATTGCAAAAATAATTTGTGAGAAAGTGAAACTATTTTGCACTGTCACGGAGTTATTTTCAGGTGTTAAATACCCAACTGCTAATATATATTTTCTAAAAATTTGTGAGCTAAAGTTAGCATTGCATGAGTGGTTAAGCTCACCCATAGAGTTAGTGCAAAAGATGGCATCGTGCATGTTGTCAAATTTTAACAAGTACTGGAATGAGATTCATAAGTTGATGGGGGTAGCTACTATTTTAGACCCTAGATATAAGATTAAATTGCTTGAATTTTTATTTTTTAAGATCCAAAGGGAAGAATATTCCGCTAAAGTTAAAGAGATTTGTGATGTTTGTTATAGTTTGGTGGATGAATATAGGCACAAGATGGTTACTTCTAATGAAGTTCTTAGTGAGTCCTCTACTCAAGTAGATCTTGATCCTCCTGCAGATAGCATGTTTGAGTATGATTCCTTTGTAATGAGAGTTTCAAAGAGGCCCAGATTATCTGTTGTTAGGAATGAGCTAGATATCTACTTGGATATGGATGTGTTGCCAAGAAGTGTAGATTTTGATATCCTGCTTTGGTGGAAAGTGAATGGGACAGTATATCCGACACTTCAGGTGATTGCTAGAGATATATTTGCTATTCTTGTTTCTACAGTAGCTTCTGAGTCATCTTTCAGCACTGGTGGTAGACTACTGAGTCCTAACCGCAGTAGACTACATGAAGATACAGTGGAGGCATTGATGTGTTCTCAAAGTTGGTTATGGGCAGGTATTTTTAACACATTAATTATTTTAATTATTTCAATTTGTAACTATATCCTTTACACAATTGATTTTTCTCTTCTGTTAGATGGTGGCAAAATGTCTTCAACAAAATACGCTACTACTTTAAAGGATTGAGATCTAGATACAAGTACTTTAAATACTGACAGTTGATGGACGAGTTTCCATAGGAGTTGATCTTTACTTTATATTTTTGTATGTATATCCCCTATGAATATGGATGCTACCTTTAATTTATTATGATATGGATTGGTGCTTTTTTTATATTATTATGATATATTCAATCTAACTACTATGTTGAGCCAAATATGGTAAAAAATGAGCAAAAATGGTAAAGAATGAGAAAAAATAGTAAAAATGGTAAAAAATGAGCCAAAATGATTAAAAAAAATGAGCAAAAAGGGTAAAAAATGGGAAAAAATGAGCCAAAATAGTGAAAATGAGCTAAAACGGTAAAAAACAAACCAAAATTGAAAAAAATGAGCAAAAATGATGAAAAACGAGCCAAAATAGTAAAAAACTATTCTAACTAGTGAAAACGAATTTAAGTAGTAAATTTTTATTTAATTATAAAAAAATAAGTAAGTAAGTGTAATTAGATATCTATTACATAGCCAATTGAGTATTGGGTATATTAGATATAGGTTATAATGAATATTTAATTTTGACTATGAGTTGAGTATTTATCCATACCCGAGCATATCCGCCCAATTGTCATTCCTAATTACTACTAGTATATTAACTTGAATGTAATTGGTCAAGATTCAGGACTGTATGCGGTCATGGCGACCAAAAAGATATTGACCAAATGAGAGAGTTTGGTTGTTTAAATTGACTTTTTTTCCTTCTTTTTTTTTCTTTGAACTGTAGTGCAAATAAGCCAAGAAGATGGATATATTTTTGTTTCTTTTATGCTGATTAATAAATATTTCAGCCAACCCATTAAGTAGTATATTAATTAGTGTCCTTATAAAAATAACTCTCAATCCAGTTACACATTAATTAAGATAATCATTAATTATAGATTTTGATATATTTTTAATTAATTATTTTATACGCTCAATCAACACTAATTTTAATTCTTTCTTCAATACATTAAAAACGATGAAAATTATAATTTTGTTAAGTACAAAGAAAAATGATAAAGGGTCATTTTTTTTAAGGAAAGAAGTAGTAAAGTAATGTTTGGTTCGAACATGAAAAAATAATTATGTACGCAGGGGAGTTGGTGTGAATGTGATAGATTGATCAGTTGGAAAAAAACCAAAACAGCCATCTCTATATCCCTTATATCTAGAACCAAAACTTAGACACTATTCCGTTCAATGTCCTCAGTATTTGAATTCAATTGACTTTCTAATTAATTAATTAATTTATTTATTTAATTTAGGACCTATATAGATACAATTGAGTTCAAGAAAATCAATTTGAAAATCTGAAAGAAAGTAGTCATTTGTACATCAGCATTCAATAAGCTCAAGTTTGATCAGCTGGGTTTTCTTGACTTTATTATATCAATAAGGAGAATTTTGAAGATTGAAAGTAATTGATGTATACCTTCTTTGTTACTTGCCATTTTTTTCTTTTCTTTTTTTCTTTTCTTGGTTCAACTAGGAATTCGATCCCTACTGCTGCATTACTATCGGCTAACAACCAATGATCGCCTACCAGGAATCTTATCTTTTCAATATTTCTAGTAATTCCTTTCTTGGGTGACTGCGCAAAACTATACAAATTCCCTCTTTTGATTGATCTTTTTTCGAGATGAGGAGAAAAAAAGGGGTTTTACATCTCCCATGCATGTACGGATACAGATACAGATTTTGGTAGGTGAAAAAGAAAAGAAAAGAAAAAAAGGTTCTTTACTTGCCAAGAAATTATGTAATAAAGTTTTGATCTTTCTCAATTCACACTTAATCTAAAATACCTTTTGGTTTTCAATTCCTTATGAATATATATATATATATATATATATGGAGATGAGGCTTTCTTCTCATTCTCTCCTCATCTTTTCTTTTCTTGTGTTGTCATGAAGAAAATTGTTTGATGGGTTTTTGTTTCCCTCCTGTCTAATTCTTTGATACGACAATATTTGATGGGTTAGTTACAAAAGAAAATGGCTACCTGCTCTGCATAGTTTTTCATTTCACCATTATTTTCTTACTTAAATTTGGAAATTGGTTCATGTTCATGTTCTTGTTCTTGTTTGACAGGCTACAGTAGAGAGATGGGTTCCGGAGCAAATGTTCCTCTTATTGTTTTGTTGCTCATTTTAGGCTCATCAAGTAATCTCAGCTCAGGGCAAAAAACCTTCTCCTCTGCTGCTTCTGATCCAGGTAACTAAGGCTTTAACGGTAACCATTTTTGAATTCTGTTCGGTTTACTCCGTTTGGATCACTATACCAGATACCAGTTTTTGATCTGTCTTGCTAATTAGAATTCCTCTCATTTAATTTAAAACCATATCAGCATTCTTGAAATAATTAATAATGCTTCTCAAATCAATAAATTCTTTCTCATCTCTCCAAAAATACTCAAATCAATCAATAAATTCAAAAAAAAAACCATAAAACGAAGTTTATTAATAATGCGGTCTTTAGCGTTGCCAAGGGTCCAAAAGGGTAGACCAGCACGCTTGACGGCCACCGCAAAGTATATCGTCACTCTGGGAAAAAAGAGTCTTTATTTTTCAACCCAAGAAGCAATGCGGTCTTTACCATCCTAGTTTCTTGGAACAGTGCATATTTTTAAATGAAGTCTTTTATATAAAATTTTGTTTTATTATTTGGCAGGCACGAATTTGCTTCAGATAAACAACGTGTCACAACAAGCTGATGATACAGTGAGGGTGGATCCTGTAGATAGTTTCAACAAATACAGAGGTGGATTCAATGTCACCAACAAACATTACTGGAGTGTAAGTCAGACTCACTCTCTCTCAACACACTAATTAATCTCATTTATAATTCTCATCTAATTGCATAACGATATTTCGCAGTCAACCATATTTACAGGAGTGTATGGATATGTTATTGGGATTCTCTGGCTTTTGTGTGGAACTGTTTATGGAACAATTCTGCTTGCAACTCCCTTCTGCATTAGGAGTAGCAACAATGGAAATTATAAGCTAAAGAAGAGAGCACCAAATTGCCACAGACAATGCTACCACCTCTGGCCTATTCTCTTGGCCATACTTTTTACATTTCTAGCAATGTAAGTTGGAGTATTATATTTATGCAATTTTGTATACTACACATCATGCAAATGTTACAGGAGTTCGATAAGTTGAAAAATAAAATAATATTACTCCAGAATTGCTTGTGGGTTAGTTCTTGGAGGCAATGCAAGATTCGATTCGCGAGCCAAAAGCGTGGTGAACACCATCATGGAGACAGCTAATAATGCTACGAGAACCATGTACAACACCACAGGAGCAATGAAAGACATGAGGGATAATTTAGGAGCAGTTAATGACAGTAGGAGCACACAAGCCTCTGGCTTCCTTACCACCACATCTGAGCAGCTTGATGTTGAAGCTGCTGATATTCAAAGGCAAGCTAGGAAGAATCGGCACTTGATTGATAAGGGTCTCAATTTTGTGTAAGTTTCCCTTCAACCTACCTATAGTAGTATCAAATAAAATGTATTTTATTTTTCCATCTGAGTTTTCTGAAAAATGGTTGTTTCTTTCTGCAGATATGTCATAACTACAGTAGCTATTTCCATGAACCTGGTTGCAGTGGTTGCTCTGTCAGGTATATTCACTTGTCCGATCTGTCTAGCTAAACACATCACTTATACCAATTCTCATTGAACTTGGAATTCCTTCTGCAGTCTGTGGAATTCTCAGGCTGCGACGAGCACTTCATTTGTAAGTAAACAGTTTAAACATACCAAACTAGCACATTTCCTGAAGTTGTTGGCTACATGGAAAAAAAAACCCTTAATTTTTACATAAAACTTGTTGATTTCTCCTGCAGACTAATTGTATTCTGTTGGATCCTGTCAGTTGTGTGCTGGTTTTTCTTTGGGCTGTATTTCTTCCTAGGAAAGTAAGTGCAGGTTCTGAAATGATAAGCCATAATCCAATTTATTGTTCTTTCTTTCTTTGGTAATAATGGGGATGAAACTTCATAATTTTTTCAGGTTCTCAGATGATGCATGTACAGCCCTTGAAAACTTCAAAAAAAATCCCTATAACAACAGCTTGAGCTCAATCCTTCCCTGCGACGAATTGCTCTCAGCTAAACCAGCTTTGAATGATGTCAGTCAAGGAATCTACAACATTGTTGACCAGGTAAACCTCAACTATGTTGTGTCTAAATACAGATCGCCAAAAAGGTTTGTTACTAGCATTTGATCTAACGTTACTAAAACCAGTAGCGGTGGAAGAATAGCACGGTCGAATATGATGATATTTCCCCTTATCTGCAGGTGAATGCAAACTTATCAACCATACAAGGAGCGCCGCGAGTGTGCAACCCCTTCTCATCACCACCAGACTACCAATTCCAGGGAGGTGATTGTCCTGATAATACAATTCCAATAGCAGACATTCCACAGGTATATACGCCACAACATTTGTATAGACTTAAAACTATATAATTAAACAAGTAGTAATAGACAGACAGACTAATGCTAATTTCCATGTTCTTAATTGTTAGGTGTTGAAGATGATTACCTGTTTTGATAATGGAACATGTAGCAGTGGACAGTTCATATCGGCGAGCGAGTCCCAAACAGCTGAGGCTTACTCGACATCAATTCAAAGCCTTTTAAATGTGTATCCTGAGATGGAAAATCTGGTGGAATGCCAGTCAGTGAAGGATGCGTTTTCATTGATTCTGGAGCAGCACTGCAAACCTTTGAAGAGATATATTCACATGGTATGGTCGTCAATGGTGTTCCTCTCATTAATGATGGTGTTCTTGATTCTGATTTGGACAATTCAAGACCGCCATGACCAACAAAACCATTGCTTAAATGGTTCCATCAAACCACATTCCTCGACAGGAAGTGAAGCGGAAGTTCAACCATAAGAAGTTCAACAACAAATTTCTGGAGATTTTATTTATTATCAGATTAGATTAGTGTCCGATACAAGACTGGAAGACGAAAGCGCAAGCTGCCTTCCAAGTAACAAACATTAGAGAGGAGCAAGAATGTACAGATTATAAGAAAAAAGGGTAGATAGCATTAGCAAGAAGACTGTGGAGGAGACTGAATTTCTCCCTACGGTATTGAGGCTGAAAATTTAGAAGAAAAAAGAATGATATATTTGTATATTTCAAGTTCTGCTGTCTGAGATTGATTCCATCAAATGAACAGCAGAACAAACATTTATTTATTTTTAACATGTACAAGAAAAAGCAGCAACAAAGTCCCCACATCAGCTTTATTTATTTATTTATTTTTAATTAAAAAATTAAAACAAACCTTTCGAAAAGAAAATTAATAAAGAAGAAAAGAAATGCAAAACGATTTCATAGTAGTATTCTATTTGAATATCTGGGAATAGCGACAATGGAGCGACTGAGTCTGAGAGATTTCATGGAGGAGTTGCTGAGCTTCACTCTCTCTTCTCACATTAACCAATCTCTCGAATTCGATCTCCGTCTCTCCCATCACTTCTGCTCCTCCCTCCTCCTCCCTGATCCAGACGCCGCCGCCGCCGCCGTTTCACTCCCTAACAACTCCCCTGGTAAGTGGTAATTAATCTATCTATATATCCAGACTTAATCTTCCCTTTCCCTCCGAATTATGATTGATAAATTTGTTGTGTAGACTCTTTCCAAGGAGTTCCTGACTATCCCTTGCTCACGCGCCTCGCTTCCGCCTTGTATCAATCCATAGCTTCCGGTTCGTTATGCAATGCTTATGATAAAATGACCAGCTTCATCGACGACAAAGCCACCGTGCGGCCGTTCCAACAAAACGAAGAGAAATGGAACGCTTTGTTTCAGGATAAAGGGTCGGAGCTTTTAAAAGTAAGCCATGCTTGTCACTTCTTTTTGTTTTAACAAACCGTGGGGAATGTTGCTAGCTAATTCTGTTTAAGTTTTACAGATTTTGGAAGGGGTATCTTTTGAAATTCATGCTCAAGAGCCTTTCTTTTCTCAGTTGAAAGGTATTTCCTTTTCTTTTCTTTTGTTTTAAGCTTTTCTAAGCCTATTTCTTTCCTTTCATTGTTCCATAATTTTGTGCACACTCTGTTGGGTGTTGTAGATGGCAGGAAAACAGTGGAAGGAAGGTGCGCAACTGGTGATTATAATAGGTACATTTCTCATTTATTTATTTGCTTTCCGCATATCTGCCTTGTGCAAGAAAGGTCATGTATATGTGTTGTCATATATCAAGTTGAATTGCGAATCTATTTGCTATTTATTCATCTTCTCTTGCTGCCGTAGCATAAAATCTGGAGACTTGATTCTTGTGAATAAAAGCTTGGTGCTTCAAGTTAAGGTGATTTCATGATCACTATTTCTTTCTTTCTTTTTCCGCCCAGTTTGTTTTTTGTGTTGTGTATGCACTGTTTCGTCTGTATAATCTTGTCAATTTGCAGGAGATTCGTCGATACATGTCATTTTCTGAGATGTTAAAAGCTGAGGGTCTTGCCAAAGTGCTTCCTGGGGTTAAAACTATTGAAGAAGGTAATGATGTTGTTATTGATTGTGTGACTGTATTTAAAGTTGTTTAATTCTAACTTTTAATTGTTATGGGTAAATTCTAGGGGTCGAAGTTTATAGGAAGTTCTATACAGAAGAAGAGGAGAAGTCCAATGGTGTCCTTGCGATCAGTGTCTTGAAAATGGCTGCACAGCCTTACCTGTCTTTGGCTAGCATACTGCTTGTGAGTTTCTTTTCACACTTGTGATCGTAAGAAACCAGGTTTTAGAATGATTTGGTCATTCTTTCTATAAGAAATGCATAGAAAAAACATACATTTTGTGAAACCTATGGTTACTTCCCTCGTACTATGCAATGGAGAGAACTGTTTGCAACATGCCAACCTAACTGTCTCGAGGTTATGTGTACAGGGATTGAGTTATAGTGGTGTTCAAAGTCTTCTGGGTCTGGCAAATACTGTTGGAACAGTTGTTGATGCCCTACCTCCACCAAGATCCACTCTTCTCTCATCTTTCATCTTGCCATATAAACCAGAAGTAAGATTATGGTTTATATGAATGAATTGATTCTTGTCTATTGTTGTGGACTGAGGAATTTATTTTATTCTAGTTTGGGTTATGCTCTTGGTTTGGGTTTGTGGAGGAAAGATAATCAGTGGGTGGTGAGAAACACTATAATTAGAGAATATATTGCAATTTTCAGAAACTGATCACATTGAATTGGCCAATACAGGTTTCGGATTTCATTGAATTTGAAAATAGATAAAACTAAGGACAATGAGTGTGATATACAAGCATGTAGGTGATATTCAACTTTATTTATTATGTTCAATCCCTGTTTATTGTTAGACTTCCAGGAGACAGTTATGCAGTAAACTTAACAGTCTGCAACTTGTAGCATGTAACTTTTTTTCTCTTTCCTTTTCCTTTTGAATCTTTTGTCAGTGTATCTTCGCTATGTAATTCTTTCCCATGTTGTCAATGTTAGACATGTTTGTTCAAGTTTTCATGTGCCAATTATAGACTTCTTAAGAGCTTGATTCTTGTAGAAGAGATCTGTGTAAGACAAATGATAGAAGAATCCACCCTTTGAACATGTGGATAATCCACCCTGCAATGAGGAATTTCCCCTAAGACTAGAATCAACTCTGCAAGGAGGTATCGACCCAAAGAATAGATGAAAATCTGCCCCCCTCTAAAATAAAATAAAAGTGAATTTCTTTATTCAGTCTTTAAAATAACAGCAGTAGTAGATTAGGATAGGCTGCTTTGTGAAAAAATGGCAGGATAGGTTGCTTTGTAAACAAAAGTAGGTTAGGCTGCTTTATGAAAAAAAGGTAGGATAGTGTGTTAATGTATGGGCACACCTAAGGAAATCCTAAAGAAATTTATTTAACAGTTTTCTATCATTCTCCTCTGGTTGAAAAAACTCATTCCCGATGAGTTGTACCGTGAATGTGAAACCTGGTATCAATATAATATCAAGTTGCATCTCCAAAGCAATGAGTGATGTGCAATGATGGTCAAGTTTCAATGAGTAGCCATAGAAACCAAAGAAACCTGGGATCAATATAACATCTCCAAAGCACCTTTTGTAAAGGAAAAATACTCCATAAATAAGACTAATATTTTAGCACAATGATTTTGTCTTTATGCTTGAAACTGCAAGTATTTGCTCTCCCATAATTAGTTATATCAACACCCTAAGTCTGAGGGCTTCCAAGCAACACATGAGCAACATTGCTAGGTAGTAAGTCACACCACACCCTATCAAAGTTGTCACCTAATTGCTAGGACAAGGTACTGTTCAGTGACAAGTAAAGAAGTGGTATTATCCCAAGCTACCTTAAAGGAATTAGGGTGAGTTTAAGGTTAAAGGTGTAGTAAGAATACTTTTAGAGATGATACTCTTGCTACACGACTATCTAAACAAACTTGCAGATGTGGTTTGCATATACTTGACAAAAGTATAAAAATTACTAATACGTTCAGCTCATCGCTTTCTTGTACAGGAGCAGCGATGATGGATTACTGCTTATTAGACTTCTTAGGCCACCTTATTAATATTCACTCATATTCAGAATTACTTATTTTTGTTTTATTTATGGGTTTTTCTCGTAATTTTTTAAGGCTCTCTTCAGGATTCTTTCTTGTGTCCCTATATGTATAAGGACCATATTCTACTTTAAGATGGCTGTTATCCAGGATAGAATGAAAAAAATCAGTTTGCATTTTGGAGGTGGATTTGTTCTAGTCTTTGAGGTGGATGCTTCATGTTCAATATTCGGATTCATCTTGACTTCTCCTTCTTAGATTTGTTTTGCATCAATTGGTATCAGAGACTGCTTCATCCAACAGCAACCCTAAAAAATTAAACACAAGCAGTGAACACTCATGCCCTCGTCTCTTTCTTTTGAAAGAGGGGGAAAGAAAAAGAGAAACTTCTGAATGTACATTTCCCTTGAATAATGTGAGAGAATAATAATCCCAAAATTTCTGAATACTATTATAAAATGAAGTCTTAAATTCTACAAAGCAGTCCTCCAGTGTTGGTGATACAGCCATGTTCTGCTTCATGAATACTTATCATCTTTTTTATTGGTTTAAGATCAAAGGTAGTACCTTGAGCCATGGAGCAAGGGCCTTGGAAAAGCACGCTGAAAGGAGCAGCGATAAGTATTGGGGTATTCTTACAGGAAGTGGTGAGAGCACTGTTTCTAAATTTGGTTGCTTCAGCCATGTTTAGATGTTTGGTTCCATTATATGGTTGGCAAACATGTAGTTTTTCTTTCACATACTGTTATTCTATATTACATTTCAAGGTAACTTTATGTATATCATAGATTTTTCTGTGCTTTCCTTCTTTTTCATCTAGCCCATTCTCATCTTCTTTCTTTTTTGTTCTGAAAGATCAAAACCAAAACTCTCCACAATATTAAGTTAACATATTTGCATTTTGACTTATTGGTGCTAAGAGCAACATGGCCTTAGACAAATGGCAATAAGTGCTCTCTAATGGTCAAAATGGATTACCTCTTGCCATTAATTCACACCCAAATTCTCAATCATCACTATGTATAAGCACCATGGCCATGCTCTGCCACTCAATTCCTACTACCTGCTTGTAATTTCTCTCTTCTCAAGTCACTTTGAAAACCTCAGCTAGAGTCCTGGCTCTTACCTAATAACTCCTGGCGGTTAGTGTATACTTGTTGAAGTTCTTTATGCACTGCTGTGATATAGTATTAGTATTGTGCTACTCGTGTACTGCTGCTAGAGAAATACCTTGATTTTAATTTGATAAAAGCTCTATCAGCTATGCCGCCTTATACAGAATAGCAAAACGTGCTCTTCATTGCCTATTTTTCAGTCACTCGTATATATAAGCACCACAACAATGCTATGTCACTGAATTTTCTAAGACCTACCTGCAGTTGCTTTGATCTCAAATCACTGGAAAACCTTAGCTAGAGCTGTGGCACATACATATTTACCAGCTATTCTTCTCTGCTACTTTTGCTTAATAACTCTTTCAGGTTTAGTGTTTACTTCTTTTTCCACAACCGTGATTTAATATCCCAAGAATATTACTCATGTTACTGCAGCTGAGTGATACCATAATTCTAATTTGATAAAGCCCCATTGTTTTAAGGAAAAATGAAATCCTCTTGTAGTATAATTAAAATCCATAAAAGGAGCATTTATATGTCTTATAGTTTTTATAACTGTAGTTTATGCTCACTTTATGGTGTTTTATTGCTTCTATCTCCAGATTCTTCTAAAAATAAGATTGCCATGGATGTCATTGGCCGCTTGATAAGTCATTGTCGTTGGTCAAATATTCATATTGTTCCACAGCACGGGGTTGTCTTTGAGGTGCGGGTTGCTGATGGCTATGGAGCACGTTGGTCTATGGATGGAACTAAGGTACGTTCTTCCCTCATAGGTAATGCTTATAATTGCCCCACCCCCAGCCCAATGTAAGGACAGAATGTGAGCAGGATAAAAACATGTGAAGATGAATCAGTGCGGGTTTAATATATAGTATATTTTAAATTTCAACTTGCAGATTACGTTATCCCCCACTGTGCCTGTAATTATGCTATATCTCCCTACCAACTGTCACGCACCAATCCTAGAACCCAAAAGGCAAAAAAATTCTATGATACATCAGAACATGCCTTTATAGCATTGAATGATTTCTAAGTGTGGATTTCCTGTAGTCTCTTCAGATCTGCATCCTTGAAGCTGATAGCCCATAATGAACAGTTCCATATAGAAATTAACCCAAGGGATGAACTCCATCATCAATCATTTAAGTGGCTTGTTCTATTTGTTCTCTCTTGTTTTTTTCAATTTTAATATGCTTGATTTACTAGTCAAAATATTGATGGTATTAAAAAAAAAAGATTTCCATTGCATTTCTCCATGAATATTACTCCCTCCGGATTTTATTAAACGACTTTTACTATTTGTGCACGCATGTTGAGGAGGTCGGATGACTCACTATTTGAGACAATTTTGGCCCGATTTTTTTCTCGGACGTACGTTAAGGATTAATGTACGTTCAAAAAAAAGTACGAATTTTTTTGTGATCAAATAGTGAGTCATCTGGCCTCCTCAATATGCGTATCTACAGTACGGACGTCGTTTTTTATAATCCGGAGGGAGTATTAGGCAGCTGGTTAATTTCTACAGAATTTGGGTAATTTGGGTGGTCAACCAACATTCCGTGTTCACCTTCCCACCACCCTGGCTTGTCCAGTTCCTGGAAAAGGAAGAACTTTTCAAGGCAAGGGGTTCATTGTAGTGGTAGGTTTTTGTACAACCCAGGCTAACCTATCCGGTAGTTTCAGAAAAGCTCCTAATAGTGATGTTGCAGTGCTAAATCAGTGTAGCTTGATTTTCCAAGACCCTTACATTATGCCGAGTGCATTACTGCTGATTCTCTGATCTGTGTGTGCATCTAACCCTGTTTGTCTTTGTGTTCATTTCAGTTTCTAGGATTTCTCGAGCCATACATGGAAGATGGGCACTCAAAGAGATGGAAGCATTAATCTTGTCAATGAGGTACTCACCCTGAATTTGGTTATTGTTTTTGAGGGAAGAACCACAAACACTAAGGAGTGTATTTCAGAACTACTATTGCTGGTTGCTATGGATATTCATGTGCGGCGCACGAGTTTTTCTACTCGTAGGGCACACACTACACCATTTGTAATGCTGTGTTTACTCGTAGTACTTTTTATGTATGTGTTTAATAGATCTCCTACATGAAACCGTATCCGATTGTTACTTCAGTTATCCATATTCATGTGCATTATTATCTATCTGCTTTACAGGTTGCAATATGGGAGTTTTGAACTGTTCCCAGAACTTTGAGCTTTTTGAGGGTCAAGGTTTTTATGTTCAATCGCACCATGTGATTAAATCAGTGAGTCGAGCGCATACATAAAGTGATGTAAAATTCTACTTTGGCCAAAACATATCAGGTGGCTCTTTAGTTTTCTCATCCAATGTCATTTCTTATTTATTAGAATCATTAGTTACCCTATTATGAGATGAAGATAACTAGCACATGCCTTAATTTTTTTAATAGCTATAATATATTGTATATTAATTTTAAATAAACTAATGTAGTTACTATTTATTATGTTTATACAATAACATAGTTATTATGTTGATTGCAAATAGTTTACAAATAAGAGATTAATTATTTATTTAGACAGTTTGATTAAAAATATTTTACGAATATTTGGATTCTACGTTATGGGTTGGGTCCTGGTTTAGTTGGAAATTTTTTACGAATACAGTGATTAAACTAATAAAAATTATTAGAATGAGTAATTGTATATGCTTTGAAAAAAATATGAAATTCTATAAATATGAGTTCGATTGAATTTTTTTATGAACATGAAAATTAAATTAATTATTTATGAGTTTGATCGAATGTTTTTATGAATATAGGAACAAAATTAATAAGCTAGGGATATATTTGAAAGAAAAATTTTATAAAACAGGGACTAAATACATCAATAAATGGAAGTTAAAAAAATGAGTTGTCAGCAAATTTAGTACGACACTGTTCAAATAGCCATTTTGGCTTAGAAGTATGAGTAATTATTGTTATTTATTTTTCTTGGCCTGTTAAGTAGGCTTAAAGTTAAAGTGAATCTTGATTCTTGAAATGAAATTATTCTGATTGAATGTTTCAAAATAATTTCTAATATTTTAAGCTAGGTTGCAGAATACTTTGTCGGAGTTGAGATTAATAATAATTTAAAAATAGAGGATAAAATTTTGAGTTTGAATTTTTTTATTAGATAATATTTATTAGGAACAATTTTGAATTCCAAAACTTTTATCTTGTAGTTTCTAACAAGATTTTTAGAGGTTGGTATATGGCAGCATGCTAAAAATTAAAATGATTGGGAGCTGAAACTGGAAATGGCTTTGTGTACACAGGCCAGCCATCTTTCTTTTGATAATCACAATAAAAGCTAATTTATAATCTTTATTTCTTTAACAGAGAGAGAGAGGGATAAGGAAGGAAGGAAGGAAGGAAGGAAGGAAGAGAGGAAAATTGAGGGAAAAGGCATAAATTGTCTCCAATCATTGGAGTAAGCTTTGTCTTCTTGTCTAATCATTTGCTTCGAATAAACTTCATTTAGATGCCATTTAAACTTTCCATTAATATAATCCCTTTGAATTTTTCTTTTCTTTTCCTATTTTATACTACATATCACTAATTTATAAACTCATGAATGAATGAAAAATATTTACTTTATTTATTTCTTTTACTCCCTTTTAAACCCTCAATTGTGAACGTGAGGTGTTTGGTAAATAATTTGTGTTTGTTTTCTCTAATCACAATTCCGTCTAAAAGTTGTGTTATGCAAAAATAAAAACATCAGTTGAGGAAAAAGTTTATTTTTAAAATGTTATTTAATTACTTTTATTAAAACATCAGTTGGAAATTTAGAGTAATTACTCATTGATTAATATGAGAAGTAATTATGAAATAATTAAATTTTTTTCATTTTTCAAAACAATAGTTAGCTTTTTATTAGAGTTTTTTTGGCATATATATTTTCTATTAATTTGACGCTATAAAATAACCGAGGGAGTATCAACATTTTGTACTCCCTCCATTATCAAAATGTTATCTTTGTAATCATATTCCCGTAGACCAAGGTAATGATTTTATTATAAATACACTTCCATTTATTATTTCTCTTCATCATATTAATTATTTCACTTTAAATTAATCAATTCAAAATTAACATGATTTAAATTGATTGGCTAGAATTTGGTAACTTATGGAAAAACATAACAAGTATATATAATTAAAAATATCAACCAACCTCCTAGACAATGTAAATAAGACAACTAATTAGAAAAAAACATTTTTATATCCTTTAAAAAATATAGGGAGTAGTAAGAATCATTTGTGGTACCAAACAATAATAATTATTATTATTTTAAAGAAGAGCATTGCATGAGAAGTAGGGCCGTGAAAAAAATTGAACTAACCATAATTGAACCGAAAAATAGATTATCCAAACTTATAAAATGAAATTTTATTCTATGTGTTACCGAACCAAATTTTTCTTTAAATATTGGATATATGAACGGGGAAGTATAGAATATTTGATTAATTTGAACCGAACCGATCCGAAAATAAATTTGTTTCAATTTTTATTAAAGTAAACCCATAAAAATGAAATCAAAATGACCTAAATTATTTTATATGAAGTAAAAATGACACCTTTATAGGCTAACCTTAATTTTATAAATTATTTACTAAATATTTATTTTTTCATGAATTTGTTTTTCAATAAACACTTTAATATTTCCATTGAATTATATTTTTTATTGATTTAACTATTTATTTATTTTTAAATAATTGATTTATTTGAAATGAAACTTTTTACTTAATTCTTCTACATAATCGCAATGATACATAAGCATGATAGGAGTTCTTTTATTTACGAACTTATATGTATATATATACAGTAATTAAGACTTTATGTGAAAAAAATTTCACTATATATATATATGTTAAGTTTCAATCAAGATCGTAGCGGAAAACTAAAAACAGAAACCTAATCCAAGAACTATGCAAACGAATAAATCATATGAGAAATAAGGAATTGAATCGTGTACTTTGCACCTAAAAATTGAAATCGATTAAGCAAACAAACCGAAACCGAAATCCTAATTCTTCGAATGAAATTCAGTCACTCAAGCTTGAATCGAATCAATAGATATTGCCTTGATGAGACAAACACCCTCTATTTAAATCCACACCAACGAGCCGAAATCTGATAGTTTAAAGTATGCTAGCACTAATAGAAAACAGAGCCTGAATAACTCTTTCGCTTTTCTTTGTTGTGCGTTTCTGATGTGTTAATACTTCTATGCGTTTTATTATGTATATATACTCTAGTGTTTCACTTGTAATTAGTTATTTAAATATGTATATCTTAATATATATTAAATAACCAAAAATTTCTAAATAATATATATAAGATACTTATCAAATAGTATCTCAATAAAACCGCACCTAGTATTTATTTAACTCCTTAAATAATTACTATTTATTCTTTTTATCTAATTGGTTAATTTTTCGGGTATAAGACTAACAATATACACATATATGTATAAATTTATAATTTGTTTTAGTAAGAATGGTCATAGCTATATAATCATATAATCATATTTAGTAAAAGGAAAACTAATTGGATTTATGATGAAGTCTAGTGAAAAGAATTATTTTCCTATGTAATTTGATAAATTGACTAATGGTAATATTGGTGTTGCTAATTAATTTTTTTTCTTTATATTTTTAAGAAATTCCATAACCGAATTAAAATCAGAATTTAAAATAACCCATATATACAACCCAACCAAATTGATTCAAATAAATAATTGATCTAATAATAACTGATTTAATTGACTTAAATTGTCTAAACTAATTTTCAAGCTAGATATCCGAGATAAAATAACCGACAGAGAAAATTATTCGACTGTGAACACTCCTAATGGACAAATCTGATTTTTGCTTTTCAAAGAAATTAAAATAGAAAATAAAAGTTTTGTATCCCTGCCTCTCTTATGTTGCTGTCTTATTGGTAGCAAAAACACTAATAGAAACTCAAATCAAATTCAAATTTCACTTCCACCGGAAAACATCTCTTCCATGGTAGAAAAGGAAGTTTGACAGCTTTTGTAATTAAAATGTCAACAAGCATCTTTAACTTTAAAATTGGCAGGCAAACTTTTACCTTATGGACATATATAGCGAGCCCTTTTCTTGATGTACTTTATTAAAGGTCACAGTTATATCCCTTAAGTTAGACAGAAAGTTGCTAATTGAAACCAATATATATTCTGATTAATTAAGCTATGAATTATATAATTATTAACAAACTAACTAAGAAAAATCGAATAATTTGGATTGACCTAATGACAGAATTAGAACTAAGAACGTGCCAAAAGAAAAGTTTATAAAACCGAGCTAGCTAACTTCAAATTGCATTCCTGTTTTGGAATCGAGACATCAATTGATTAGTCTACAAAACCCAGTTGGCTAGTTGGTGCTGCTGATTTTAATCAAATATATATTGTGACCAACTTGGTACCATTAGTCATTTTCAGTGCAATTACATTATTTATATGTCTTTAGCTACTTATTTATGCCTTTTTTTATTGTGCACGCCCTTAGTTTATATAAACCTGTAGCATAGCAACAATGCACCTAGCAACAAATCATTAATATATAAAAATTATACATTCTAATTCAACAACGAGTTTATAGCTCAATAGTATTTTTTATAAAATAGTAAGATAATATATTATCTCGGAGAATAAACGTTCAATCCCTTGTCAAGAGACAAACACTTTATTAATAACTAGTGGGGTGATTTTGACCTCACGAATTATTATTTTTGACTATTTAATTAAAGTTTAACGTTTTGTACCCTAACTTTCAGTGCAATTCTAGATTCTTAATGAGTAGTGAAATTAACAATTAAGCAGGTTTTTCTTGCTTCAAAGCCGATAGTTCATGTTAGGGGTGTTCATCGGTCAGTACCGTAATTTTTCGGTATAAAAATTTCAGTATTCGGTATACCAAACTAAAAAAATCAAATACCGTACCATAGTTTCTATTAATTGATACCGTTACCATATTACCGAAATAATTTCGGTACGGTATTTCGGTATTTCGGTATTACCGAATTACATATAAGCATTAGTTTAATAAATACTGAATTAATTAAAGTGAGCTATTAAACCAACTACTTCTCATGGAACTGAATTAATTTTAATTTTAATAATTCTAAATAAGCATACACGTGAATATATACGAAAATCGTCGAATAAATAAAAGAGTTAAGGGAGGTGTACCCAATGCGGGTACTAATTAATTTAAACCTACATCATCGATTAGTCAGTAGCATAAGCAATAAATAAATAATAAACAAATAAACATATAACTAACAAATAAATAAATACAAACAAAATAAAATGGTACTATCTAACTTGTTTCCAACCGGCCCAACTCCCAAGCATTCAAGCCCATCAACCAACCAAAACCAAATTAGAAATCAGAAATTTGTCTGAGAGGAGAATCAGAGATGGACGATTTTATTTAGGGAAGAAAAATGGAAATGGAAAGAATGGCTTTTTCGGACAGAATTTTGTAGTATGTGGTAGTAATAAATATTCAATAAAAATATATTAATATTAAATACGGTACGGTAATTTCGGTATTACCGAAACTATCAAAACAAATACCGTACCGTACCGAACAAAGTTCGGTCGGTAATTCGGTATACCGAATAGTAAAAAATTAGAAAAAAATACCGATCGAACAGAGTAAACTTCGGTATGGTATTACGGTAATTTCGGTACGGTCGGTATTTGCACAGCCCTGGTTCATGTCATGGTTGTCTAAAAAATTCAGAACTAATATTTACTTACAATGTTTCCTTTGCTTTGTGGTCAAAGAACTTGTTTTGTTACTTTGTGCCGATACATGTAGCTATTACAGCTAAACTTCTGTACAAGGAAAGTACTAAAGGGACAAGAGAATTGCTGCCCAAATGTTAATTACAAGAGGTTGCACAACAAACTAAATCTTTTAAAATAAAATCTTAAATATAAAATATATGCATCTTTAAATTTACTGAGATATAACTAATTATATTCCGTGTCTATAATTAAGAGCACAATTATTCTATATGTAAGGATTGAATAAGCAAAATGGTTTTGTTTAAAGGATAAGAATGTTCAACTGATGATTATATCAATTCTTTTAACTTTTAAAACAAGAATTGAGAAAGGGAAACAAATTGAACTATCATGGTGATGCACAGGAAATGCCAACTATAACAATAGAATATGATTGTCGTGAAAATGACCCCCACTAATTATAATACTCTTTTCCTTTGGAAATCATAGCCCATGCTTGGTCATTTTTGAAACTTAAAATGGAATTGGTGAGATTTTGCAAAGTTGCCTGCCTTTAGCCTTTAGCCTTTAGCCTTTAGAGTCAAAGGCGTCGGGGCCTCCTCTATCACAGATGGGCATAAGTCTCTTCAGTCCAAAAGGATGAATACACTCTCACAACTTCTTAATTCCCAACTTCCCTGCACCCAGCCATGATCAAGTAGCAGCAGCAATAGACATGCAGACCAACAACAACAATCAGTTGCTTACATCAACAAGCCGGTCATCGGATTCCGATGATCAACCTAATCAAGGAGGCTCCGCAGCTAATAACAAATGGGCACCAAAGCTTCTTAGGGAGTGTGCAAGAGCAATCTCAGAGAAGGACTCTAGCAAAATCCATCACCTCCTTTGGATGTTAAATGAGCTTGCCTCCCCATATGGAGATTGTGATCAGAAATTGGCATCATATTTCTTGCAAGCACTCTTCTGCAAGGCCACCGATTCCGGCCACCGCTGCTTCAAAACCCTAACCTCAGTTGCTGAGAAGAGCCACTCTTTTGATTCCGCTCGGAAGTTGATCCTCAAATTCCAAGAGGTAAGCCCTTGGACAACTTTTGGTCATGTAGCAGCAAATGGTGCAATCTTGGAGGCCTTAGAAGGGGAACCAAAACTCCACATAATTGATATGAGCAACACCCTTTGCACCCAATGGCCTACTTTGCTTGAAGCTTTAGCCACAAGGAATGATGAAACCCCTCATCTGAAGCTCACTGTTGTGGTGACCGCTAGCCTCGTGAGATCGGTAATGAAGGAAATAGGGCAAAGGATGGAGAAGTTTGCTAGGCTAATGGGAGTGCCCTTTGAGATGAATGTAATAAGTGGGCTAAACCATCTAGGAGAGCTCACAAAAGAAGTTTTAGGTGTCCAAGAAGATGAAGCTATCGCGATCAATTGTATCGGAGCGTTGAGGAGAGTTGGTGTAGATGAAAGGAGAGGTGTGATTCAAATGTTCTACTCTCTAAATCCTAGAGTTGTGACAGTTGTTGAGGAGGAAGCTGATGTGACAAGCTCAAGATATGACTTTGTCAAGTGCTTTGAGGAATGCCTGAGGTTCTACACTCTATATTTTGAGATGCTAGAGGAGAGCTTTGCACCAACAAGCAATGAGAGGCTGATGTTGGAGAGGGAATGTTCAAGGAGCATAGTTAGGGTTTTGGCTTGTGATGATCATGATCATCATCAGGACACAACAACAACGGATCACATGATCATCATGATCATCACAATCAAGAATGTGAAAGGAGGGAAAGAGGAATGCAATGGAGTGATAGGCTAAGAGAAGCCTTTTCACCTATTGGATTTAGTGATGATGTTGTGGATGATGTTAAGGCATTGCTTAAGAGATACCGCACCGGATGGGGGCTCGTTGTTCCTCCTCCCTCTCCTCCTCCGCCTCCTCCTCCTCAACTCATGGGAGATGATCAAGAACCATATTCTTCTTCTTCTACAGGAATTTACTTAATTTGGAAAGAAGAACCTGTAGTGTGGGCTTCAGCATGGAAACCCTGAAAAGAATTATATATATATTCTCTTGAGTACACTAGCTACTCATCAACTCATCAAGGACTTATAATTAGAGCAATTTATTCACAAGTTGGGGGGAGGGAAGATACTATTTTCATGAACTTACACTAAAATGGAGTTTACTTTTCAGATTTTTCTTGTTCATGCATAATTTTTGTATTCTACCTTATGTCCTCCAACCCTCTTTTCATCTTCTTTTTTTCTTTTATTTTCTTCTGATCATATGCTTTATGCTTGGGAATTTGTGTTGCTTTTTTTCCACAAAGTTTAGATCATTGTATTTGTTCGAAGGCATCATATCTCTATCTCCATCTCCACCTCCACTAGTTGTGGTGCCTCTTTTCCCTGCCATTTTCCCTTTTGGATTTGTTTCCTAATCAGTACTGTTTTCTTTCCATCCTTAATTAGTGGGGCAAGGAACTTGTAAGGATATATTCTGCCATACATATATATATACATGTATTCTTCTATAAAGTGTGTAATTATTACATAAAAGTACACACCTGACCCATCATTCAATTCATATTTTTCTCTTTCACACATGTATATATAAATCTTGTAGATGTCCGGTCGCTACTGATAATTTAGCTAAATTTTTTTCTCACGATAAATTCAACATTTTTTATAATTTTTCTCCTTTTTTTATGAGAAGAAAAGGGAGCGCAAATTAGTGATGATATAAACCCGAAACTATCAAAATCTTGAGCTTTTTTAGTTTGTAGAGATAAAGTTGGCTCTTTTTTAAAATTTCACTCATAATATAAGCTTGTAAACCTCCATTTATTTTTAAAAAATAAGAATAAATTATGATGGCCGGTTAATTATTGAAGTACAAAAATGATAATTAATTAAGAAATTAGTTTGTCTTCACTTCAGATTTATTAGTATTACAATACACATATGACAAACGCGAACATATATTATCCATGAAAAAAAAGTTTGGTACGAATAGCTTTTATATATATATATATATATGCTAATCCTTGTTTTGTCTTTTGTATATATGCTTGCTCATTTTTTCCTTCAATTTAATTCCATGGTAGTTGATCGGCAAATCTTTCATTGAATTTATAAGAGTACAAACATATACATAAGTTAAATTCTCGATGCAACTCTTACGAGTTTACGACTACACCTAACCAAACAAGCTCAATTTTACAAAACTCTTTTTTGAGCAAAATCAGACTATCTTTCAATCCAACTCTTACAATTCTAAAAGTTTACGATTATACATTACTTTTATGAACTTATATGTTAACCGATTCTACCCAATGTTAAAATTCTACAGTTTTATATATATATATTTTTTTAGTGACTTATAGGTTTGAATCCGACCCGCTTATACTATTTTTTTCTAAAAAAATTTCACTTATACTATATGTATATCAGTATATCGGCTTTTAATTTCTACATGGAAGTGGGATTCAAACATTTTTTTGTTTGTTAATAAACAAATAAAAATTTCAAAACTAATTCTCTAGTCTCTACTATTGTTGCGCATGTGTGCCCAAAAGATAGCTACTAACTCACCACTTCTTTCCTTAATCCTCAGTTCGTCTCTTTGTCTCTTAATTTTAGGTAAGTTTATTCTTAACTCTTACCCGTATATGTCTCGTTCATTCAAAGATTTCGTTTCTCACAATAGAGAGAAACTTTATACGTAGAATAAAAGGTTATGTGTTATTATTAGTTTTTAAATTTTTGTTTTTGTTTTATCTAAAAAAAATAATTAAAAGTTTGATGAGATGAATAATTAATAAAAAAAAGTGTAAGAATATAAAAAAATACTATAATTAAAAAAATATTATAATTTATAAACTTTTAAGATTTTACGTTTCGATTTTACGTTCCTTGGCTTGAAAAGCTGAGGTTGACTCTCGAGTTTGAAAACTTTGGGTATATATAATAACCCTTGTATGTTAAATTAGTCACTTAGCAGTCATTGTGCATGTATTTGTAACCGTTAAGTGGTTGTGGCAAATTATACCAAATAAAAGTTTGAGTTTGAGTTCGAGTTCGAATTCGAGTTCGAGTTCGAATTCGAGTTCGAGTTATGCCTCCTTCTATCGAAATGCAACCAAGCTTAGCATACTACACCTCATATCCTCCCCAAAAAAAATCTCTAAAAAATCGCCAACAATGAAATATATACGAGTAAAGTACAATCTATGAAACACAGACACTGACACCACACAGTGATATTACAACACGAGAAAATAAAAAATTATAGAAGACAAACACTACATATATATGTATACATTATATAAAATTTAACTATAAATTATATGTATAAATGTAAAAGTACAAGAATTATAGAGGAAAATTAACAATTTAGTATTATTATCATTCAACAATAAAAAATAGTCAATTTCAACTGTATTTATGAGCATGAATGCAGATGAAACATCAATTTCAAATTAAGTTTACTCTTATAACTTTTTTAGTAATTGTAATTTATGTTCAATATCTATTTCGCACCATTGATTGCTATGAATTACAAGCAAACGAACTAGACATCGAAGATGGTGAGTCTAACACGTGTCGTTGTTCGTCGTGTGTCAGTATTAAAAATGAATCTAACACAAAACACGAAATAAATGAAGGTGTACGTATTTCATAGAGTAGAATTAATTACGTACCTTCAGCTTGGGAGCGTGAAGCAAATGGGTTTTCTAAGCTCCAACAAATAATATGGTTAATTATAGAGTTTTTTTACTTGAGGAAATAGGGGGGAAATTAAACGTGAAATAACTACTGAGTGAGATAACTAGCAGGTCTCTAAATTTTAAATTTTAAACTTATTGAAAATTTAGCTGTCTGCTGGTCAAATCAGACTCCAGTTAGAGTTTGTACTGTTTGGAAAGCTCCTAGTTTGGGTTGGGTTAAATGGAACATGGATGGGTCTTCTTTGGGAAATCCAAGGTCTGCAGGAATTGGTGGAGTACTCGGGGATACAAATGGCATTTTCAAATGTATTTTCTCAAATTACATTGGAGAATCAAACTCAAATTTTGTAGAAGTTGCGGCCATTAGGAAAGCTCTTGAACTATTTGCGTCAAATCCAAGTTTGCTGGGGGGTGGGGGGGATGGGGGTGCGCGCTCTTTGATAATCGAATCGGATTCCACAAACGCGGTAAAATGGGCAAAAATAAGTAAAGAAAGACCTTGGTTATTTTGCCATGAACTCCACAAAATCGACTCTAGTGTTAATAGATTTGCTCGAGTTCTCTTTGTACACATGCTTAGGGAAGGAAACGGAGTTGCGGATCAACCGATAAAACAGGGTTCATCAAGAACAAATGATTTTCTGGCTAGGTTTTAAGGATCTCTCGCTTTGTTGAGTTTTTCCGGGGTTTTCTAAAAAAATTAGTATAATTGAGTTTTAAATAAGGTGTTCTTATATCAATGACTTTCAATTCTCCTAAAAAACCCTAGCCACCCACCCCACCCATCACCCCTACCGGCTAGCCCACTGCTGCCGGAGAACCTAAAATACCAGCTACCCACTGTAGTTGGCGTAACATCAGCCTCAAACCGTTTTTACCTTCCCCCTAATCTCTTTCCATGGAGTCACGTAAGGAGTCAAGGGTTCACGAGGGTCCTGATTCATTCTATCAAAATACGCACCAGCATAGAGAGGAGAGCACCGAGATCGTTACTTACTACGTTGAAAACCTGCCACAACACGTGGATCACAAGGCGTTGGAGCGCTTAATTACCAGGAGGTGGAAACTCCCTCGTTTTGGAACCCTAAAAGATATTTTATACTAGTGCGGAGGAATTTGGCAGGTAAGAGATTTGGATTCATTCGCTTTGATGGAATCGAGAATCCTAGAGAGATAGAACAGGCACTTGACCACCAATTCATAGGAGCATCGGAAATTCGCTGTAGAATTGGGAAATATGGGAGGCATAGGGGACATCCAAACCCGACAAAAACACATGCGCCACAGAGAAACCCGAATAAGGAAAATACAGCAGAGGGGAGGAAATCCTATAAAGAGGTACTAAAGTCGTCGCACAAATCGGCAACTGAGCTACTGGTAGACCAACAAGAAGTAGTAGAGCTGAAGGTCCCAGTGCAAAACGAGATATGGTTGGAAAAGAGTGTCGTGGGAGCGCTTAAGCGGATTGAAGACATTCCTGAGATAGAGGAACTGGTCTTGGAGACGGGCTGGATATGTGAAACAAGGATGATGGGGCGAGGACTTGTGCTTCTAGAATTTGAAAGCAAGTGCGACATGGAAAAAAAGCTAGTGGAAGTGAATGTTGCGACTTGCGAACTATTCCATAAGGTATTAAGATGGAACGAGGCAATGATGGATGAGGGTCGGCTGTGCTGGGTACAATGTGTCGGAATACCAATAGAAGCTTGGGGACCGGATACTTTTGAACAAATTGGTAGCAAGCTGGGAGGCTTGGTTGCTGTGGATGAATATACCTTGGCTAGGAAAAGGCTTGATGTAGGTTGTATCCTAATTTCCACTAACAGCACCCATGTGGACACGGTGATCATGGTAAGGTTGAAGGGGACCCTATGCAAAGTGACATGTCACGAGGAGCCTCTACAAGGTGCTATCTCCAACCTCGACTGGATGATGGGTGTTGACTTGAAGGATAAGGTGCATAGCGAAGAAGAGGAGGAAGTTGAGGGAGATTTCATGAAGAAGGACCAGAAGGGAGATAACTCGACTGGGCATAATGGTAGTATAGAAATAGTGGAGGAGACACCCTCTCGAACTGAGAGGGTCGATGCCCCCTGTGTTTCACTAATCACAGTCAGGCGCCATTGAGGAAAAATGAAAAAACTAGTGGGAACGACGGGGAGTTTGGTGACAGGCAAGTTTGAGACAGGCTCTCTCTCAAGTAGAATACGGGTTGACGATTAGGACATTAGACTTGTGAACAAGGCACTGGATACGACCATCCTAGCAGGGGACATATGGGAGTTGGGTAAAGCAATGTTGCTGACAGACAAAGCTAATGAGGAATCGTTGCGTTCTTTTGACATTGCACGTTTTGGGAAAGAGATTGCAGACTTCAAGAAGTGCTAAGGGACCTCTGCTAGTGTGATTGGGTAAGGATAATGGTTAGATTGTTGTCGTGGAACTGTAGAGGTCTGTAGTTGGTAGCTAAGCGTAGATTCGTTAAGGTAAGTATTCAAAGAGAGGCTAGGTGTGTGTTTCTTGCAGGAAACGAAGAAGACGGATGTTACGGATTTGTTTGTCAGCACTATATGGCGTAGTAACGAGGTTGCGTGGATATCCGTTCCTTCGGTGGGAAGGTCAGGCGGGCTGCTAACGCTCTAGGATAAGGGTTATTTTGTGGAAACTAGTCACGTTGTTGGTGACCGTTTCATTTGGGTGGAAGGGACAATTACTGTGTCCAATTATCGTTGTGCTTTCCTTAACGTGTACGCTTAAAATGATGCTCCTTCTAGGAGCTGCTTGTGGAACCAGTTGGCAGGTTTGGTTGAGGGTTGCGGGGTCCCCGTGGTCGTGGCGGGAGATTTCAATGAGGTCCTAAAGTCGGAAGAAAGACTTCACGGGGGGGCTACCACGAGAGGTATGGCTGATTTTCAGCAATGGGTTGACAGATGTCTGCTACAGGATATGCCACTCACAGGTAGAAGATTCACTTGGGCCAATTCCATTAGTCAGAGTAGAATTGACCGTGTTTTGGTCCACCCTGCGTGGAGCGTCCAGCACCCGGATCTTAAGCTCACCGTCATGGGCAGAAATGGGTCTGATCATGCGCCTCTTTTGGTGCGTGAAGACCAGGTGAACTGGGGGCCTAAGCCGTTCAGAGATATTGGGTCGTGGTGGGATGTTCACGGGTTCAAAGACATGGTACAAGGGCTTTGGACGGAAGCAGAGGGTGAGTTTCTAGGGGAAAATATGGGTGTTCATAAAATGAGATGGATGAAGGGGAAGCTCAAAGCTTGGAACCGTGACCACTTTGGGAATGTTGAAGGCTGGTTAAGAGAGTTGCAAGGAAAAGTGGAGGCCTAGGATAAGATTGAGGATGACCGGCACTTGGATGAAGAGGAGCACGAGGAAAAAATGAGGGATATTACGGCCTTATGAGATCAACAAGGTCATGCCTGCAAACTGTGGCAGCAGAAGTCCCGCTTCAAGTGGGACGTTCAAGGAGATCGAAACACCAAATTTTTCCACATCATGGCCAAAGTTCAGAACAGGAAGAATGCTATCTCGGAGATAATCCATGACCTGGGGAGGGCCACGACCCCAGAAGAGGTTAAAATGGAAGTCGTGAGGCACTTTTCTCATTTCTTTCAAGCGGAAAGGTGGGATAGGCCCAGAATTCCCGACAACGAGTTCCTTAAGCTGAGCGATGCCGAGGTTGACGACCTTGACAGAGATGCCACGGCGGAGGAAATCTGGGAAGCGGTTAAATCCTGTGTGGGGGGGGGGGACAAAGCCCTGGGGCCGGATGGTTTCTCCTTGCGCTTCATCTAGAGAGCTTGGGATATCATTGGTCATGACATGTGTCAGCTTGTGAGGGAGTTTCTTAATACAGGGAGATTCCCGAGGGGAGATAATTCTTCCTTTCTCACCCTTATTCCGAAAGTGACTTCTGCTAAGAGGTTTAGTGAATTCCGACCGATTAGTTTGGTTAGTAGCTTGTATAAGATTATATCAAAACTACTTGCTAATCGCCTGAGTTTAGTGAGTAGCTCTATCATCAGTGAGGGCCAGTTTGGTTTCATCAAAGGGAGGTAGACTCTTGATTGCATGCTAACCGCGAATGAGTCACTAGCTTTCTGCAAGCGTCGAAGCAACAAGGGTTCCTTTTCAAGCTTGATTTCGAGAAGGCTTATGACTCGGTAGACTGGGGGTATTTGGATGATGTTATGACCCACATGGGGTTCAGTATTAAGTGGCGGGGGTGGAACCATCAATGCTTAAGCACAACTAGAGTTTCAGTTTTGATTAATGGGTCTCCGTCGGAGGAATTTAAGGTGGGGCGTGGGCTGCGTTAGGGATGCTAGATGTCTCCGTTCTTGTTTAACATTGCAGCGAAGGGGATGAGTAGACTAATCAGAAGAGCGCAGAGTTGTGGATTGTTACGGGGGGTCGGAAATGAGGAGCTTAGTTGGAGGATTACTCACCTTCAGTTCGCGGATGACACGCTCATTTTTGTTAACAATGATGAAGAGGAGGTCCAGTGCGTTAAGGGTATCTTGCGTTGGTTTGATGCTTATTCAGGGCTGAAAGTTAACTACCATAAGAGCACCTTGGTGGGAATTAATATTTTCAAAACATCAGGTGACGCTATGGCTCGTCGTTCAAGTTGTAAATTCAAAATGCTACCTTTTAGATACTTGGGATCATATGTAGGCATGAATCCTAGGAGAATATCTAGCTGGAATTTTCTTATGCAATCTATGAGGAGGAAGCTGGCGAGTTGGAAGGGAATGTTGTTGTTGGTAGGGGGGAGAATTACCCTTATTAAATCGACATTGACTAGCATCCTGGTTTATAACATGTCCCTATTTCGGATGCCTAGAGCAGTCATCACCCAGTGCGAGAACATCATGCGGAGATTCTTATGGAGCGGAGATGATCAGAAGAGAGGGATCCCAAAAATTAGGTGGGATGTCGTGAAGAGACCCATCGATCTAGGAGGTTTAGGCATAGGTTGTCTGAAGTCCAGGAACGAAGCGCTAATGTTAAAATAGGTGTGGAATCTATTCCGCGGTGAGAACAAATACTGGGCTGAGATTATCCGCAAAGAATATAACTTTAAGTCGCTGGGAGATCTTTGGCGGGGGGAACCAGCGAGGTATTCAAGAGGGTAGGGCGACATTGTGTCTGGGATTAGGTTTTGGGCAGCAAGCATGAGAGCGAAGCTTGGCAATGGCTCAGAGTTCAAATTATGGTGGGACCCTTGGGCCATCCAAATCCCCCTCGCGAGTAGGTATCCTCGCCTTTATTCCTTATCTTTGAACAAGCTGGGCGTTGTTGACGAGTTTGGGGTGTGGGAGGGAAATCGGTGGGCTTGGAAATGGGTTTGGAGGAGAGGGTTGTTTGAATGGGAAGTGGAGGAGTTGAATGACATGATGGAGTAGCTGCCAAATCCTCACACCGGTCATGAACGAGACAGGTTGGTTTGGGACTTGGACCTAGCTGGGAATTACACAGTTAGATCGATGTGTAGAGGGCTTGATCTTCAACGGTTTAGTGATCGAAGAAATGATGTGTTGCACTCATGTTGGAGTAAGCTTGCTCCCCATCGTGTTGAGCTTATGGTCTGGTTGGCGATGCAAGACAGGCTTGTCACGAGGGGTTTTCTTCGTAAGCGGCGCATGTTGGCTGTGGAGGACAACCTTTGCCCCCTATGCTCAGAATCAAAGGAAAGTGCAAACCACTTGTTCCTTCACTGCAAAGTAACGTGCCAAATCTGGAATTTTATCATGAAATGGGTGGGCATTCCATGGGTGGTTCCTAGGACATTGGTTGCTCTCTAGTCTTGATGGGGAGAGCTGCTTGGTTCCTTGTCTACGCAGAAGAGACCCATGTGGAACATATTGTCGTACGCCATCCTTTGGGTTATATGGAATTAGCGCAATGGGGTCACTTTTAATCATCAGAATTTCTGCGAGTTTCGTACGATAAATTCCATCTTCACTACCTGGCACCAGTGGCTTCGTTGTCGAGATCCTCACTTTCCTTACATGTCGATGCAGATGCTTCTTTCCTCCTCTTGGTTTTATGTTTGGGGCGGGACAGCCATGGGGTAACTGTTGGGTGTTTCTTCGTCTGCTTTGTTTCATTCCGTTGTAGTGTGTTGAGTCTGTTGTTGTGCAGCAGCTAACGCTGCGTTTGTTTCTTTTCCTGGGCTGGTTGAGTGCCAGGCTGTTTTGTTCGTCATGAGCTTCATGACTCCTTTCATTCTTTAATAATACATCAGCTTATTAAAAAAAATCTCTCGCTTTGCTATTAACTGTAACCTTCTTGTTATCACCCTTTTCATATGCTACTTTAGCGCAGGCCTCTTTTTCCCTCTCTGTTTTCCTCATCTCTTAAAGTGGTATTTTTTATTAACGAATTTGACTTAGAAAAAAAAAAAGTTAATGTGTAAATTTATTGTTGGATATGTTGGACCAAATCTCATAATGTTTTAGATTTCTATGGATAGCTACAGGTACTAACACTCACAGTTTATTTTACTTAAATGTACATATACTATTTATTTAATATTTATTTAGTGGTTATTTATAATATAATAGAAAATTGATAAATTAAACTCAATGATCTCATATCACATCAATTAATAAAAGTATTACTCCATTTATTCAACATTACATATCGTTTGAGGTTTTTTTTTTAAAATTTATATGTCGTTTAACAAAAAAAGAAAGCTTATTCTCCCCCTACCTTTACAATATTACCCCTACTTTTTGGACTAATTACCTTTGTGATGGAAGGAGAGGTGAGTTGTTGAAGAGTAATTACTTAGTGACATTTGTTGGTAAAAAAAAAACAGTGATGTCTCCTTAATCATTTGTGCATCCCTCCAAACGACTTTTAATTCCGAATAAAGGAAGTAGTATTAAGGAATTAGTATCTTTGATATTATTCCTACCTAATCTCGATTTATAATTTTTCAGAAATTCATCATTCCAAGTGCACTATAACATTTTTTGGAACCCATGTATTTCTACAAGAAGTCAGGATGAGTCATTACATTTATATTAAGCAAAATTTATATTTCTCCATTCAGTCAACATTGATCACTACTACCTAAAACTAGTAATGCCTTGTTTGGCACCTTATAAAAGGAAGTAGAGTTTCGATTTTTTTCTACCAGAAAATAAATTGGAGATTACTTTTATTTCAGCTCAATATTTTTATTAGGGTAGAAATAACCACAATAATTTTTATTTTTATAAGGGAAGAAATAACCATGATACTTTGTAAATTAAATTTTTATAGTATAAGTTTATTGTATAGACATAAAAATCTAGATTATCCCATTTCCCCATTCTGAGCTTTTTTCATGTCCTTGAAAAACAAAACTTATTCTAGTAGAGTACCTGGCAATATCAAATTGTGGGGATAAATTTTTTCGCAAAAACTCAACTCTATATTTAAAATGAATTTAAAATTATTTTTTTCTTTCTAATAATTTGTAGAAAATGCTATTTTTTTTTTAAGGTGTGTCAAACAAGATATTACTATTTTAGGTAATAGTGGTTTATGTTGACTGAGTAGATAAGTACAGTAATTTATTTAGCTTAATTGTAAATGCAGCGACTTATCTTTACTTGTATTACTGATGGGTGTCAAATCCGTCAAAAATAAATTCAACTTATCATTAACTACAAAGATTTATAAATAATGGTAAGAGGTTCGATCCACAGAAAATGGGTAGACTTAAAACTAGACGAAGACCAGATAAAAACAGTAATAACCAATTAAAGGGGGGGTTTATAAGAACTAATTGATAAAATGGAATGCAATAAAAGCAGTAAATAAACAAGTAATGAATGAAATCAGATGATGAGAAAATTAAGTAAAGACATACCCAAAGTTATAATTCATATGTATTGATCATTGATGCAGAGATGTTTAAAATTGAGTTTCATAGGGAGACTATAGAAATCAGATTCACTTTGACGTCCTAGTCTCCTCCTAATCAAGTTTTTAAAAGAGAGCCTCTATTAAGAACTCTAACCTTATTAGCAATCCTAAAGTTCACTTATAGGATTTAACTAGTTGGCTAATAAAAATAGGGAGAGACTGTCCCTAGACCTAGGGAAGAGACCCGATCGCCCCTATAAACCTAATTCTTCTCGATCTCTAACTGAGTCTCGGCTGGCCACGAACTAGTTGCCTACGGATTCCTTCTAACAATGTAGCCCTAAAGTTATTAGGAAAATCTGTAATTATTCAAGTTTAAAACTTAAGTTGATCACTCTTAAATCAAAAAAGAATAAATTGACAAGAAATAAGAAAGAGAAGAAATATAAAATTCATAATTGATTAAATTCATTTAGACCTCAGAATACTAGAATCATGAACCTTGGAGGCTTTACCGGGAATAATTTACTTAGCTAGAGAAAGATATAATAAAAAAAAAAATAATAATTGCATAAAATCAAAAATCTCCTCGTCTCAAGGAAGAAGACGAAGAGAGTAGAAAACAATGGAGTTTCAGTCCAGTTTTAGAGAAAGCAGAAGAAGAGATTGTGATCGTCCCTCCTTCCAACTCTGTTATCTAAATAGACTTGGAAAAACTAAATTGTTTCTATCTTTCCTAGAGTTCTAGATAAAATATAAAAGCTAATTGTTCTTATCCCTTAGGAAGCTTTACAAAACTGAAACTCTTCTGGATAATTGGTTTCTGAAGGCATAGGTGTTGTTGCACTATGAGTCTTTTACTGGGAGCAGTGGTGCTGGCGACTCTTCCTAACTTGCGGCCCAAGCCCATTATGTTGATTCCCAGGCCCGGCTGAAATCGTCTTAGGCCTAGTGAAGAGGCACTTTCCACTGATGCTAATCGACTCCCTCCTAGGCGGGGGAGAGGCATGTTCACTCTGGTCGAGTTCTTTTCACCACTATCTTCTTTTTGCTTTATTTTCTTGGCGTTTTTATTCCTTTTTTTTTCTTATTTGGTTCTTCTAACTAGTTTTTGTCAAAAGGAAGGAAATCCATTAAATATCAACAATATCATTATCTAAAAATAGTGATCAATCAGTTACAAATAGAATGGTGAATTTTACCTTCTATTTTTTAAGGTAGATTTATTGTAACTTCTAAGTGTTGCTCTCAACACCTTTTTATCTCTTAGGAAAAAAAGTTAAAATTTACCACTACATTTATATCACAAGTCATAGTAAACCGTTGTATTTGTCTACTCACTCAACAATGGCCACTACTATCTAAAAATAGTAATGCGTTTTTTGTTTGGCATTTTATAAAAGGAAAGAAAGACTCGAATATTTTTTTACTGAAGAAATTACTTTATACTAACTTATTTTGTTATGAGGGAAGAAATAATCACAACATTTTATTTATTTATTTTATAGACAACGTATATTTATCAACGTCTAGAAAAGTGGGAAGTAAAACACCCAAAATAAAGTTTATAAAGATTACATACAAGCAACAAATTGCTCTATTATCCATCCCTTATTAATTAGCATTCGAAATAACAAAAAAAATAAATTATTTGTTCATACATTCCTATTTTAACCTTCTAAAGAGCATATTTAAATTTTCATTAATTATAAACATAACAGTAAATTTTGCGTAATTTGTAGCATTCCCATTTTAGTAAATCCAGTTCTAGTACTTGACTTCAGAATGAAGAGGGGGTTGGAAATGGTATCACATATCCCGGTGGTAGTTGTGTGGCCGGTTCTGGTTGCCTAGGGATCGATTTCGGGTGGTGGAGCCGCAGCAGGCAGCAAGCTCATGGGTAGGACTGGTAGGGATAAACCGAATTTTGTTTGTAATTTGTTTGTTTTGTGTTTTTTTATTTTGGGGTGGCAGTGGAGATGGGATAGTCGGAGGTGATGGTGTTATATTTTGGCATGTATTTCTTCAGAGTCGTGTCGATCGCACCTTTGTTTGCTTATATATAAAATTATTGCTCATAAAAAAAATACTTGACTTCTGAATCTCTAAAAAATCAACTAACCCACTTATCAATTACATTTGTTCATCTGGCATGATTAATTTGTGAAGAAAATACGTATTGTGTTAAAATATTTTGGGATGCACGTATCAAGAACTTTAGTTAGATGAAGTGTAATGATATTGGAAGAATCTGGACAAATTCGAGTGGAAATCACATGCATAGACAATATGATATAATTTTTACTTATGAATCATAAGTATTTATGAATTTATTAAATTATAACTAATTTTATTTGTATTGGGTGAGTAAATAAAGGCTAAATTACTTAAATACGGACTCGACCTGCTTCTACCCACCCGGCGTACTATAGCATGTTAGAAAAAATAGGAGTCATATTGAACGTAATCAATCCTTTAATTAGAGACTGTGTGACTAATTTTATTCGTACTGGATGAGTAGTTAACTTTATCTTCCTAGAAATATACCTAAAATAGAGACCGGAGGAGGAGATGGGAGGGAGGGGCCGAGAAGAGAAGAGACGTTGGTGGCAAACATAAAGAGTAAAGAGTACCACCAACTAGATCCCATGTTTGCCTTCTTGTCTTGTGATTTGAATAGCATATTTTCTCCTTTAATGGCAAACTCATGCACTCACTTTACTCCAACATTATATAGTGGGAAACAACTTTACTACTTTAGTACTTTTAGTTTTAGATATATGTATAGACTTTGTAGTTTGTATCCCTCCATATCCATTTAGTTTCTACACATTGTATTTCTTGCTTACTTCTTTCTTGTTTTTACATAAAAACATATGTAGCCTGCCTCTGTATAAAGCCGTCGGCACGCAGGACTGGAGTCGGCAACCTTTTTCCTGCAATAATTTGTATCATTATTTTCGCTCATTAAATAACCATTTAATGAACTTGTCAAAGAACACATCTTATCAATTTCCTTGTAGTCTCTTTTGTTTGTTCTAAAAACATAGTTACTATATTGTCTGAAAGTGCCTTGGTATCTATAAATATTCAGTCTCCAAATTCTTCTCCTTCTTTATACATCACAAAACCAAAAATTCACTTAGATTTAGATATTAGAAAAATGACTGAAACTCTATCAGTAATAGATTGGAAAAGGGTTATGAATTTCGATAATATCCAGACAGTATATGTATGAAAACTCCCTTATCATTAGATGAGAAAACCACATAATATTCTTCTACAACCTTGAAACAATTAACTTATTTTCATCTTTAAATTTTCAATTTCTGTACATATATGCGAGTTTTTTTTTCCTTTTTTTTCAATCTTTTTATTTTTTTTTGATTTCTAGGAAATTGTCTACTTAAATACTCCCTCCCTCACTAATAAAATAACTTCTTAGCTAAAAAATATTATCACTAATAAAATATCATTTTTACATTTCAATGTAAAAATTAAATAATAATATTTTTTGGAATCTATAATAAGTGTTTATTGGCTTATTGTGAAAAAAAATGATAGATTCAAAGTATAATTAAATATTAAAAATATTTACTTAATTTCTACAATTTTTACTAGAGAGTTATTTTAATAGTCACAGAGGAGTCTTTAAGTGGGTCATAGCAATCTTTAAGTGGAACTATTGTTAAAATTGATAAATCCAATTGTTAATGGGTCATTAGCACCGTCACCCCCTAAATTATCATCGTCTGACAGATAAATTCTTAATAATGTTTTTGTTGGATTCAGCTCTCTTAATTATTTTCTGTTATGTTTTCCATCCAAAACCTTCATTAATTTGCTTTGATCATATTTTTTTTATTTTTTTTATTTTTTAAAGATGAAAAAAATAGGAAAATATATATTTTTTTAAATTGAAAAAACCAGAAAAAAACCAAAATTAAAATTTTAAAGTGATAAATATTTTTAAAAGTTATAATAAAATAAAAAAATTAGAAAATATGAAATTAACAACAATGCTTTTATTTTTTTATTATTTTTTGATTTTTTCAACAAATTTTTTTTGGGATTAAAAATATACATATAGTCAAAGCAAATATGTTAGAGTTTTTTATGGAAAAACTAACGGAGTGGTCTCTTTACAGCGGAAAAATAATTAGGGGAGTTGAATCCAATAATTTTTTTTTAAAGAACTTACGTGTGAGAGGATAATTCAGAGGATAGTAGTGCTAATAACCAATTTTTATTAGAGAGTTATTTTATTAGTGAGAAAGGAGTGGTCGTAGCAATCTTTAAGTGCAACTATTGCTGAAATTGATAAATCCAATTGTTATTTTTGTGGGGCTTCTGTTATATTTCATCAGCCCAATTAGCTGTTCAAAACCCTAGGAAGCAGAATTGCAGGCCTAATCGAAAAGAGCAGTTAGTGAGTGGTCAACAACAAGTGAACGCGGCCCATTGAAACAATAATAGTCAAACATTTTCTAGGGTTTTGCGGGCTCTATATATATACCATCGTCAGATGTGATTTTAGGGTTCGTAGCGTGCTCTCCCGATTCCTCCCTCACCTTTACCAGCAGCGCAGGGAAAGCTCTTCAACAATGGTAGACCGAACTCGCTTTCCTCTCTCTCCTCTTTGACATAGCTGTTATTCCTGCGTGTGTATGTGTGTCTGTGGCGTGGACGAGATGATGTGCATTTTTAAGTATATGATTGCTTTTAGAATCTGGATTTCTGTTTCTTTACTTCTTTTGGTGTGTAACTTACTGATTATGCTTGGGAATATTGGTAAATTGTGGTATGTCTCATTTTATGAGCATATTGTTTTGGACCAGTTCTCAGTATAAAGTTGCTTAGAATGCGTGATAGTTGGTATGGATATGAAATCATTCAAAAGTCTTAGTACTAAAATTGAAATGGAGATAGGTATTGTTTTGTCCCAAGTTGTAAATCCCCGTACTTGCTGGCCCAATCTGAATATGTAGTTGTTATGTAAATAGCTGTTATTGAATACATTTTGAGCATATTGTCTTGGTTGCAACATGTTGAAAACGAGATAATGAAAGAGTATTAGGCGTGTTAATAGTTGATTGACTGTGTCTTGTAGTCTTGTCGTCAGTTAATGTGTTTCTTTAATCTCATTTTTATGGCAAGATGTTGTGGCTCTGACCTGGTATACTGTTAGTTTTATAAACTGGGATTTGCATTTTGTTGGAACATCCATGACTACTTTGTTGATTAGTATGCTTTTTAATCTTCCACATTTTAGATGCATCTCAGGAAAATGATTGGTTCAATCTTTTTGTTCCAGTGAATGATTATGACCAATTGAAATGTTAGGTACTTGTTCGGTGATTTACCTGTGTTTGCACGTTATATTGGATTTTGTAGTGAAGTTGTTTGTCACTTGCTATGTTATTTCAGTTATCTATTGTGTTGATTTCGTTATTGGATACTTATCCTTTCTTCTGATGTACAGCCTAAGCAGATCCACGAGATCAAGGATTTCCTTCTCACTGCCAGGAGGAAAGATGCACGCTCGGTGAAAATTAAGAGGAGCAAGGATGTGGTCAAGTTCAAGGTCAGGTGCTCCAAGTATTTGTACACCCTTTGTGTGTTTGACTCTGAGAAGGCTGACAAGTTGAAGCAGTCTCTTCCTCCAGGTTAGTTCATACATCACTTATGGCTGTTTGTTATTATAGAAATCTGTCACAACCTGTGTTTTCCCGGTCTGAAATTGTTGTTTTTTATATTGGCAGGTTTGAGTGTACAAGATCTGTGAAAGGTCCAAGCTTGTCAAAAGATTTCTAGGAAATGAAAGCTTTTGTATTGCTCATCCAGTTTTGTTGAGGAGATACTTTCTGATGAGTTTTGCTTTGATATCAAATTATTGTTAAGTGGTGTTATGGACCTTTTGTTAGTTTGATGAATGAATCTTAGACTTTTTCGAGCTTCTCAGACTTCCAATTTTTTCACTTTTTTTTTTAGCCATTGCTTCATTAGCTGATGTGGTGTTTGAATCTGTTGAGTTCCTTCTGAATATAAAGTTGGTGTCGAACCCAGCTTGGATCTTGTTCGATAAGATTTGATTTGAGTTTATTTCTTTTGATCCTTTTTCTCTATAAATACTAAATACTAAATAAATAGAATGAGTTGAAAAATGAGAGTAGAATGAAATTAATTTGAACTTTTTAAAATAATTATTAGGACAAAATGCATGACGAACCTACAAACATTTGGTGATGATTCTAATTGACAAAATCATGCTACAAGTTATTGAGTGTTTGGTTTCCGATTTTAGTTACTTTGTTTTAAAATTAAGTATGGAATACATACTTTTGAAAATAGAAAATTATTTATTTGTATTAAAAATAAGAATATATTTATTTTAAATACAAATTTATTTTAAATATTAAAAATATGTAGTAAGTTCCTTAAAAAATATATTAGTATATAATATTTAATTTTTAAATAGATAAATCTTATATACTTATAATTTTAATGTTATAAATTAATATATAACAACATTTAGATTAAAGTTCAATAAATTAATAACTTTTAAAGATCATTTATTTTAATTAAAACAATTTACAACATAGCACAGTAGTTTTTTTTAACCAAATACAGTTTACTTGTTCATTTCATAGCACCATATACACAAAAAAAAAAAAAACATATTTTAATTAATTAGATTAATTAATATGTCCAAATGGAACATAAGTCATTATGAGAAAATAGAAATATATAAAATTAATGGAAAGTAGAATAACTAAAATTATGCAAATATTTATTTGAATAATAAGTAATTAATTTCTAAGAACCTCGTACTCTTTTCTTAATAAAAAATAAATACTTGTTTTTTAAAATATCAGCATATAATACCATCATTTATAATTTTAGTTATATCAACATTATTTCATGAATTGTTTGAATAATACATCCATTTTTAATTGTTCATCCTAATTTTTCACTTAATTTTTGTCTCATATCTTATCTTTTTACTATAGTTCCATCTATATTTCTTTTTAGTTTTATAGTGTAAAGTATAAACCTTTGAAATAAGAAATTTAATTTTAATTTAATTTTTTATCAATACTATGTGAAAGAATAATAATATCTGTGTTGATAATCAATATAGAGGTTTTGATTAGTTCTGCATATTTCTATTGTGTCATTTTTTTAAAACTCACTTGTTTGCACTTTGCAGTGTGGTCGCTCGTACTCAATTTAAAGGAGAAAAAAAAAAAAAGGAGCGTGAAAATACTTGACCATACAGAATGACCAAAATACCCTGACCCTTAAATAGAATAGCAAACAAGTACTTTTGTTTCTTCATCTTCCTCGCTGCTTTTCCAATGCCCCAATTACTCGCTCCCTGTCTCTGATTCAATCACTCTCTGCTCTTAGGTTCCTCGGACTTGTAAAAACCCAGTAGAATTCTCCATGGTAAGTCCCTTTCGCCAAATTCTTTTTCAAGTACTGTGACGTGATAATGAACATGAAAGTTCGAATCTTTCGTTGATGATTCTGGGCGTCTCTTTCATATATGCATTATTTTATTTTATTTGCTAGTGTAACAAGAAAATGTGGCGAAATTGTAGCTTCGTTTTGAGCTCAAGTTAATGGCTTGGTTTTGATTATGTTGAGATTTTTAGCTAATCAGAATCAACATTTTGTAATCTGTCTGCTGGATTTTCTTTTTGTAGTTTCATCAGATAGTTTCATCTGTTGAAGGCTATTAATAGCACTCCGTTTTAGATTGGTTTGCTAGAGGGGAAGAAAACAAGCAAAAAATTGGGTGTAGGATCTTCTTTGCTGTGTAAAGTGTAGTGGTGCCACTTTTATTGAGTTGTTGTTCTGTGTGAAAGATGGTTGGGAATTCAATAGTCCAGGTTTCTCCACGCCCAACCATGTTTGCTAAATCACTAATGGTCGCCCCACATGGTGGTTCTTTGAGCTACTTGCCTTGTCTTCCATCAAGACCTCGAAAGAAGGTTATGCGGCTAAGAGCTATGCCCGCAGATACAGGACATGGGCAACAACCAGCATCTTCTTCTGAGAAAAAAAATCCATTGGCTATTGTGTTGGAGGTCCCTCAAAAAATTTGGAGACAAACTTTGAAGCCATTAAGTGATTTTGGGTTTGGTAGGAGGAGCATTTGGGAAGGTGGAGTGGGGTTGTTTCTTGTGTCTGGTGCAGTGCTTCTTGCACTAAGTTTGGCTTGGTTGCGCGGGTTTCAGTTGCGGTCTAGATTCAGGAAATACCTGGCTGTATTTGAGTTTGCACAGGCTTCTGGCATTTGCACGGGAACACCTGTTAGGATTAGAGGGGTCACTGTTGGTGAAGTCATCCATGTTATTCCTTCCTTGAAGAGCATCGAAGCAGTTGTTGAGGTCTGTTGAATGAAATTCAACTTTGTGACTGTTCTGTTCTTATATTGGACTTTGTAGCTTCTATATGGGTTTGTTGCTAATTTGTATGTGATAACTAAAATGCTGCAGGTTGAAGATGACAAGATATTCATTCCTAGAAATTCACTAGTTGAGGTGAACCAGTCAGGACTTCTCATGGAAACAATGATCGATATCACTCCTCAAAGTCCAATTCCAACACCTTCTGTTGGACCTCTTGATGCAGAATGTGCTAAAGAAGGTCTAATTATATGTGATAGGCAAAAGATAATGGGATCTCAAGGAGTGAGTTTGGATGTATTGGTTGGGATATTTACCCGTATTGGACGTGAAGTTGAGGAACTTGGTGTTACCAATAGCTATCAAATGGTCGAACGTGTTGCTGCTGTTATTGAAGAGGCAAAGCCACTGCTTATGAAGGTCTGATGTCCTTTCTTATGCTTGCTTCTTGTGTAATTGATAACAGTTAATCATGACTCCACTTTCTAGTTAAATACTAACTTGCTTTTGATTACATTGATTATTTCTTTCAAAACAGCAGTCATTAATTACTAAACCAGTCAAGCATGACCTGTTTTATGTTGAGAAGAGGACCAATGAGAAAAAATGTTCATGACGTATTTGGGAAGTATAATTCCAAACAATGAGTTGCATATGCCACATCACAGGTGTAAACAGAGTAAAGTAGGCATTTAGCATATGGCTTTTTATTTGCAAACTTCCAGCTAAGAAACCATCCACTAAGTTACTAGTTCAGTTGATCAACCATATAGGACTCAACCATCAGGAGCATTTTTCAAGCCGACATCACATGATTCTGGCTTATCTTATTATCTGCAGAAGATGAACACTATTTCCAGTTGTCTTTGTGAGCACTAATATTTAATCAAGAATACACTTTATTGCTGTGCATAAGGCAGTTGTCAATGCAATTCAGTGTGATTCTTGATTAGGCAATTTTAACAAACTTATGCACACCTTTGATTCTGATGTAGTGATGTCTCAGATGCAAGCCATCACCGAAGACGTGCAACCATTACTGGCCGAGTTCCGGAATAGTGGTATGCTAAGGGAAGTTGAGGCTTTGACCAAGAGCCTAAATCAAGCTTCTGAAGATTTAAGGTGAAATGTCCCAACCCTTTTACTTGTGTAAATTTATGTACTCATCACAACCTGCTGCCCTCTCCACAAAAAAATAAACATCACACTTTGGTGACTGGTGGTAATTATGCTGCCAAAAGATATAAGTACTATCCTCACCAACAAAAATAATGCAGCTATGTACTCTGTGTTGCATATTTGCAATAACTAAATTTTCTTGTTTCTGCAGAAAGGCGCATAGTTCCATTTTGACCCCGGAGAATACTGAGTTGATTCAAAAGTCCATATATAGTTTGATTTTTACGTTGAAAAACATTGAGGTGAGACTCTAATTCAAAACTTTAAAGTACTATCTTTTGGCTAAGTGCGAAACTCATCAATGTTTTGTTTTTTTTGTTGTTTTGTTTTCCATGTTTTATTTCATCTTTAACCATACCAGAATATAAGCTCTGACATATTGGGATTCACGGGTGATGAGGCCACAAGGAGGAGTTTAAAAGCACTTATCAAGTCCCTCAGTAGGTTATTGTGAAGGCCAGTGACAAGTGGAAACAGTAGGGTACGTCAAATTGTTTTTTGTTGAACGTATCTTCACTTGACCTACGTAGAAGTCCAGAGTAAATTCTTTCCTTTTATGGAAAGCTCACTTTGTTTTATAAAACTTTATAGCCGCATCTTGAATGTTAGCTGGGAAACTTCGATTTTTCCAATGGTCATCAGTTCCCAGCTAAAAATGTTAATTCAGGAGAAGGATCACATTGAAGGTTCTCCATTCATAATTTTTTTCTTAGCATGTCTTTGTTCCTCCAGTATGAGATATTTATTATTATTATTATTATTATTATTATTATCATCATCATTTGTAGGTTGTATCTTTTCATTCTAGGATGCAGGCTGACTGTTATTGTGTTTGGTAACTGATTTATTCCCCGCTGAGGTTTCAGTTACGTTTTCGAGAAGGGTGGGTAAACACCAAGCTGTGTCATTGTTTCAATGAATATATATTAGTTGTCTGTGATGAATTTATGCAGTTTTTGACCTCAGAAAAACTTGCTTCAAATGGTACGTTGAAATAAAGGAAAAGTGTATGTTTTTCATCTTTCCTATCAGAAATCAGGAGAAAAAAAGAAAAAAATTGTGAGAAGTTATATTTTGAACATGCGTGATAGGTCTCTATCCATGGATATTTTGCAAGTTTGGAATGAATGTTTCACTTTTCTTTTTCTTTTTTATTTATCAAGATCATCTGATATCCGGTCGATCACATTGGGTGTTGACTATTTTGGATTCAGATTCAAGCCGGGCGGCAAAACTCTTTAAGGAATTTTGTGACTCCTCACCGTCAGTCCGGTCCAAGCCCTCTAGCTTTCATTCTTTACATACCTGAATGGTCCCAAGCCAGTAGTTCCCATATTTTACCCGCCTGAATGGTTACATCTTGCACTTCCCCCCCTTTTCATCTCTTAAGGAAATACCAACTTTGTTTTGACCTTTCATTTTGGGGTGCCACTGCTACCGCTAGGTCTTGCGCTTTCTTTTCTAAATGCATCCAGTCTTGTGGTTGAGGATCTAGTTGTTGTCTTGTACTCGGATCTATTTTAGATTACAACCACAGGGAGGGAACTTGTATTGCATTTTGAGGTGACTGTCGGTTCACACCTCACATGCTTCTTCCAATTCCAGCTATCAAGTGTAAATATTTTCATGACTTGGAACTAAACTTGTCAACTGCCATTCACTTCTCATTCATTGCCTATTTTTTAACAAACATTTTAGTTGGGATAATGCAAATTGCTTTCAGTTTTTGTATATATACTCTCTCACCGGTGTATATATGTTTAAGGAAAGCGTAAAAGATACTGTTAGTCAACACAACCCCCTACCCCAACTTTACACTAACACCGTTAAAATATTACCGTTAGTCACATTTTCCTCCCAAAACGATGTTGTTTTATAAAAAAATTTAAAATTTTAAAAATTTGAATAGAATGGAAAGTTAATCAAATATGTATTTAACTACATGATAACTAATTAAATATAAAAAAAGAGAACTAACTCTATATATATATTAACTGAAAGTAAATTAATCGAGAGTTGAGAACTAACTCTATAATCTACCATATAAAAGTACTAAATTAGAATTATGTAAAATTTAAAATTATATATTTATTTATTTCTTAAAAAAATATGTTTAATACTCCCTCCATCCATAAATAACTGTCGCTTTGACTTTGGGCACGCATTTTAAGAAAATCGGATGACTCACTACTTGAGACAATTTTGGCCCGAATTTTTTCTCGGACGTACGTTAAAGATTAACGTACGTTTGAAAAAACGTATGGAATTTTTTGAGGTCAAATAGTGAGTCATCTGGCCTCCTTAAAATGCGTGCCCAAAGTCAAAGCGTCCATTAATAATGGACGGAGGGAGTATATCTAAAAATAATACATGTATTTTTTTCTTTTCTTTTGTTTTATGTTAGAAATTTTAATTTGTTTATATTTAATTTACTTAATTACTATTATTATCCTCAATTAAAATTAGTATATTATTAAATTATGTGTTATTTCTTCATTGGAAAAATAAATAAAATATGTACAAAAAATATAGAATCATTAGTGATCTCTAATTGAGCTTTAATTGCAGTAATTTTTACCACTAGTTCTCTTGCAATTTCGAATGGTATGCTATTCATTTTGGTGTGAATCATTCGATTATTACAGGAGACAACTTTGGAGAGGAAAGGAGAAGAAAGAGGAGAATTAGGCATGGTTCTGGGCATATTTGGAGCAGTTGGATTCCTAGTTGCTATTCTTGACCAAGACTAGGAAGTCATATCTCTTAGCCAAGACAAATTCGCTTGGCCAATCCACCATCTTGCAGAAACCTATGGAGCAGATAGCGGATCGAAGGCACTGGTAGATGATTTTCCTGCCCTGACGATTGGAAGCGTTAATCTCGGACTGATTGGAGATGCGTCCCGCTATTCTCGCTTTGATAGGATTCTTTGGTGAGGAGAGAGCAGTTCAAATACAATTTAAATTTGATTAGGATTTTATTTCCTTTAATTCCGCCTTTAGCTATTTTCTAGGAAGTATTTATACTCTCCTTAGGGTTTTGAGAAAAGGGTCGACCGTCTTTGGGTTGGAATCTCTTCTCTGGTTTTCTATCGTCTTTGGTATATATTCGGATCCTTTGGCAACGAAGAAGTTTTGATTATTTCAATGCATTGTCTATTTTGCTTTCAATTATGAGTATGGGCAGCTAAGTTCACCCTTCTTAGTAGAGGCATTTAAAGCATGAGCATGAATATGCATGAGACCTAATCGAACATTTTAATCTTTAAATCTGCATCTAATCGATCTCGTGAGTATTACTTACGTGTTTTCTATTTGATATTAGACCTGATCAATCTAGGATTGAGTAGATCACGCAACAATCATTCTCCTTGGCTATGGATTATTGTCGCGCCCCCACGAAAATTAAAAACTCGCGAGTGTGCAACGAAATTTGGGACCTTACAATGCTCAGCGTAGACAGACGCCTCGCAACATGCAATGAAGTCGCCACCCTAATTTGGTTGCTAGGCTTTAGGGAACCTTAATCGTCATGGCATAGGAAATATAATAAGTAAAAAAACTAAAGGCACAAAAAAGGGGTCTGGACCCCAGACAAAAGGTTCGGGGTCGTATTATGGTCTCGGGAAGGTGTTAGGCACCCGAGTCACATCCGAAAACGGTTACCGGTTGATGAGAGAGGTGTTTAAAAGGTGTTTTGATGAAAATGCGTTTTATTTTGAAAAAGGGGGCCCTCAGAGGAATCGTCACTTTAGCCTTTTCCACAATCGGGACCGTTCAAAAATAATAAAAAAGATCTTTCGGACGGGGTTACCGTTTATCAAGATTAGTCTATTATTCTTGACCGTAACGTGATGGGACTGAATTTTCTGTAAGACTGAATGAGCGCCCTCTTATTTCATCATCGGGCCATGCATGATTAGATTGATTGCTATGTGAACCTATCATGGATTGCTAACAGAGTACCAATTTTAAATGATTGGTTTTTGAAGTGGAAAACTGATGTGGGATCGAAAGTCCCCATGTACATGCAGTCAATATATGCGAGAATTTAAAATCACATGAATATGGCATTTGAAGCGACTCTTTAAACACGTTGTTCATGTGGGTTGATTTTAATTCTAACAGTTCTATATATCATGCGTACAACTGCTATTTTACGAAAAAAGCGCTGAATAAATAAAAGGGAATCGAAAGGCGTACTTTCGAGCGAAGCTTGAATTTAAAACCTACAAAGTGAGAGTATTAGTGATAGCTTGAGAAAGAAGTAAACAATTTTATGAGTGCGAAAATTTAAATGACAGTTGATTGCATACGAGAAATGATGAATTTTGCGTATACGAAAGTGAGATGCTGGGTTTGACAAAAATGATGACAGTTGTTTGTATGCGAAAAATGATGGATTTTACGCATACGAGAATTTAAATGCTGAGCTGATTTGCATGCGATAAATGATTGATTTTACGCATACGAAACTTAAATGTTGGGTTGATCGTATGTGAAAAATGATTGATTTTACACATACGAGAATTTAAATGCTATGGTGATTGCATGCGAAAAATGATTGATTTTACGCATGTGAGAATTTTAACAGTGCTACGTGATTGCATGCGAAAAATGATTGATTTTAAGCATGTGAGAATTAAAATGCTACGTTGATTGCATGCGAAAAATGATTGATTTTAAGCATGTGAGAATCTAACATCTACGTGATTGCATGCGAAAAATGATTGATTTTAAGCATGTGAGAATTAAAATGCTACGTGATTGCATGCGAAAAATGATTGATTTTAAGCATGTGAGAATTAAAATGCTACGTTGATTGCATGCGAAAAATGATTGATTTTAAGCATGTGAGAATTAAAATGCTACGTTGATTGCATGCGAAAAATGATTGATTTTAAGCATGAGAGAATCTAACATCTACGTGATTGCATGCGAAGAATGATTGATTTTACGCATGTGAGAATTAAAATGCTACGTTGATTGCATGCGAAAAATGATTGATTTTAAGCATGTGAGAATCTAACATCTACGTGATTGCATGCGAAGAATGATTGATTTTACGCATGTGAGAATTAAAATGCTACGTTGATTGCATGCGAAAAATGATTGATTTTAAGCATGTGAGAATCTAACATCTATGTGATTGCATGCGAAGAATGATTGATTTTACGCATGTGAGAATTAAAATGCTACGTTGATTGCATGCGAAAAATGATTGATTTTAAGCATGTGAGAATCTAACATCTACGTGATTGCATGCGAAGAATGATTGATTTTACGCATGGGAGAATTTAATATCTACGTTGATTGCATGCGAAAAATGATTGATTTTAAGCATGTGAGAATCTAACATCTACGTGATTGCATGCGGAGAATGATTGATTTTACGCATGTGAGAATTAAAAAGCTACGTTGATTGCATGCGAAAAATGATTGATTTTAAGCATGTGAGAATCTAACATCTATGTGATTGCATGCGAAGAATGATTGATTTTACGCATGGGAGAATTTAATATCTACGTTGATTGCATGCGAAAAATGATTGATTTTAAGCATACGAGAATTTAACAGTTGGATAATTTGCAGAAAGTAGAGAGTTGATATTTGCGAAAAATAAAACAATTGATATTTGCAGAAAATAAAGCAGTTGATATTTGCGGAAGGATTTCCAGCAGTTGTGCGAAAAATTAAAGCAGTTGATATTGCGGAAAATAAAACAATTGATATTTGCAGAAAATAAAACAGTTGATATTGCGGAAGGATTTCCAGCAGTTTTGCGAAAAATTAAAGCAGTTGATATTGCGGAAATTAAAGTGCGACCGTCCATGTAGGCGGTAAAAATAAATAACTGAATTTTTAAATTGCAGAAAATAAAGTGCGGAAATTTAAAGTGCTAAGAATTAAAACAGTTGATAAGTGCAGAAAATTAAACAGTTGATACGTGCAGAAAATTAAACAGTTGATAAGTGCAGAAAATTAAACAGTTGATAAGTGCAGAAAATTAAACAGTTGATAAGTGCAGAAAGCTCACGTTTCAAACTTTGAACTGGACGATTGTCGCTCAATATGAGCAAGCTGATCAAGAGGGAGAAGGAGCAAGGGTTTCTTGCGATTTTGGTGCCGTTTTTACGTTGAATGGGAGCTCCGATTTATAGGAGAAAATCGCGTGGAGGAGAGGGAGAAGGAGCTGCGCGTGGTGGTGTTGTTCACGCTGGCGGGGCTACGGCCGTGAGGTGGCTGGGCTAGGGGCGTTGTGATGATGGCCGAGGGGACAGGTAACGGCCGAGGGGACGGGAGCGAGCAGCTCGGTGGCTCGCTCCCCTGTTCACGCACGTCCATGGCCGTTCGCGTGTGCCATGCACCATGCCCCTTTAATTTGTCAACCGTTGATCTGGTTGACTTTTCTTGAGTTGACCAGATCATCGGTTGTGATTAAAATGCCCTTTAATTTATTTAAATGGGCTCGAGCTGAGTCCTGCGAGCAAACGCTCGGACTTTTTGATCCGAGGGTACCAGCGCGTAGAGAAAAATATGACGGTTTTAACCGTATACAGCGAAGCATGAAAATTTCGCGTTTGACGCGTTTATTTTCGCGTTCAAAAGCGCGAAACGCGGGAACGGAAAAATAAAAACGTTACGCCGAAAATTACACGAAACGTTGTATACCGTTGCGAGCAGAAAAAAAGCTAGCAACTAGTTGATGGAAAACATTTAAAAGTCAAGCTGTGGTTCGAGCAGACTTACTCGGGTCCAATAAAAGCTCGAATAAAAATACTAATAAAATAATAAAAAATACTAAAAAATGCGTTAAAACCCTAAAAATCCTAAAATTCGTGAGATGACCAAAAATGCAGAAAAAACTAGCATACGACTGCCGGATAGTAAAAAATAGGATTTTTAGGGTGGAAAATAATATTAATGATAATAATGAAAATGCATGCCGAAAAATTGAAAAATGTGATTTCGAAAGCTGACGATGCTAACGACGATGCAAAAATGCAACGAAACACCTAAAAATGCTAGCGATAGTAAACTAACTACAGATGACTGTAAATCAAGTAAAAATGACAGTAAATTAAATAAATGACAGAAATGCTAAAATTGATTAAAAATGGCGTCAAAATTTGGGTATCAACAGTTGCCCCCTCTTTACTATCTTATCGAAGGATTTGATGAGCAGTAAAGACAGCCGCCCCTATATATATCCGAATTTTGGCGACATAACAGGTCTTACCTCAAACCTACAGTGATGATGTCGCTCTGGGAGGAGGTAGTTTGATTGATGCTACCACTAGGGGTAAAAGGTGATTACTTGCCGTCACTCTGGGAGGAGGAGATTGATTGCTGTCACTCTGGGATTAACAGGTGATTGCTTGATGTCGCTCTGGGAGGAGGAGATAGGTTGTTGATCCTGCAAAGATATAAGCTTAGATCTACTCGGGTATTGAGAGAAACATAAGTTGCAGGAAGTGTAAATGATGACTACTCTGCTAGGGATGAAAAGTGATTTTATGACAACGTAAATGACGGCTTCACTGGGGGGTCTGACACGCAACAGACGTTGCCTAGGGAGGATGACGCGCTATTCGTAGATGTACGAACGTTTCGCCCTAATGATGTCAACTCTAAGAGGAAGAAAATAATTATGCAGAAATGTAGAATTATGTGAAGGATATCACTCTGAGAGGGGAAGAAATGCTAAAGCTGAAAAAGGTAGATCTACGCTATGTTGTCACTCTGGGAGGAGAAGAAACGCTACGCTGGAAGCTACACTATGCTGTCACTCTGGGAGGAGGAGAATGCTATGCTGAAATCAAAAGAACGTCGATTCCCGTAGGAGACGACGCGAAATGCGGAAACTTAAACTAAGGTCACTCTGGGAGGAGGAGATGCTGTGCTGGAAGCTAAACTATGCTGTCACTCTGGGAGGAGAAGATGCTATGCTGAAATCTAAAGAACGTCGATTCCCGTAGGAGACGACGCGAAATGCGGAAACTTAAACTAAGGTCACTCTGGGAGGAGAAGATGCTATGCTGGAAATTAAACTATGCTGTCACTCTGGGAGGAGAAGATGCTATGCTGGAAATTAAACTATGCTGTCACTCTGGGAGGAGAAGATGCTATGCTGAAATCTTAAAGAACGTCGATTCCCGTAGGAGACGACGCGAAATGCGGAAACTTGAACTAAGGTCACTCTGGGAGGAGAAGATGCTATGCTGGAAATTATACTATGCTGTCACTCTGGGAGGAGAAGATGCTATGCTGAAATTTAAAGAACGTCGATTCCCGTAGGAGACGACGCGAAATGCGGAAATTTAAACTAAGGTCACTCTGGGAGGAGAAGATGCTATGCTGGAAATTAAACCTATGCTGTCACTCTGGGAGGAGAAGATGCTATGCTGAAAGCTACACTATGCTGTCACTCTGGGAGGAGAAGATGCTATGCTGGAAATTAAACTATGCTGTCACTCTGGGAGGAGAAGATGCTATGCTAGCGGCCTTGATACGAACCTAGAATGCGTCTGCGTCCTGCTCAGGAGGTAACGACCCCCAAGACAAGACTTTCCCACGACTTGCAGCCGTAAGCAGTCCTCACCTGATATTAGTGTTTGCACTCACGCTCTGAAACAAGGCTAAGTGTTTTACACTCATAAAGATGCTACTAACATGATACATAATTTACAGTTCGCAATGTCAATCCGAGTGAATAGACTTCGAATGAAGATGCACATGCATGAGCGTTCTAATAATCGATGGGACTTTTACGGAAAAGAATGAAAGGACATGAAAAGTCCGGAAAGGAGTTTGTTTTGGGAAAAGATTGCTTTGCGAGGAGTTGGAAGGCTTTTTGATGAGTGATGCTTTGCTGATTGGCCCCGATGTGGGCGATGTTTTGCTGATCGGCCCTGATGTGGGCGATGTTTTACTGATTGGCCCTGATGTGGGCGATGTTTTGCTTGATTGATCCTGATGTGGGCGATGTTTTGCTGATTGGCCCTGATGTGGGCGATGTTTTGCTGGGGATGTCATTTTCCCGTCGGCCAGGGGCCCTTTTCTCGAGTCTTCATTGGGGGAGCGTCGTCGCTGCTTTGCGGTTCGCTGCTTGCGGTGTGTCGAGTGGGGCCTTGGGCCTTTCCTGGGGAAGGATGCTTCGAGATTTCTCGAGTTGGCCTTGGGCCTTTTTTGCTCGAGTTCACTGGGGAAGGTTGCTTTGAGATTTCTCGAGTTGGCCTTGGGCCTTTTTACTCGAGTTCACTGGGGAAAGTTTTCTTCTAGATTTCTCGAATTGAGTTGTCCTCGGGTTGTGCTTGCTTTGTCTCTTCGATTGTTTGTTTTATCCGAAGGTCTCTGAGCATTTTCTTTTTTCTTTTCTTTTCCCTTTTCCCTCTCTCCTTTCTTTTCTTCTTTTTTTTTTCTTTTCTCTCTTTTCTCTCTCCCCCTTTTTTTTTTTTTGATTTGATTTTGAAATGCAACAGAGCAGAGCAAGCACAGCCTTCGTCTTGATCTCTTCCCCTTCTGTCTCGAGGCCTCGGCCTTCGTAGTTGCTGCTTCTTCGGTGATAGTCCTTAGCGATCTCCTGGCGCCCTTTTCAGTCTCCTTCGTCGTGAACTTGAACTTGGCGTGCTTTTACTTCCGGCTGGCAATTTTAGCTGAAACTGCTCTTTGGCTCCCGGGGTATGAGTGATATTGTTGGTTTGGGGAGTGATGACATACATGGTGGAAAGAGTAAAGAAACGAAAAAAGTGGAGAAAATCGTAAAAGTCCCACGTCATTTCATAGCTATCCCATGTCTGATTGCGCATGTACCCTGGATATAATGCGAACTCAACTAGTATCTAGTCAGGCCCTTACACTCATGAAGGATACGCCGCGATGGCTCGAAAATGCTTACCGGGATTTGTTTGTGACTGCTTACGTCGGAACAAACCGTGGATATAAGAGCAAACAGGTAATATCATGCATGGCACGTAATTTGGATAGATGCTTGATTTAACAGAGGGATTGAATATTTCTGACCTATGCGATGCATGAAAATGCCTATAAGAGCAGTATGCTTTTGTTTTAGCCGGGCTAAAGAGGGATTTTGATCGATTTTTTTGATTTTTGATTGATTGAGGGTTTGATTGCTCAATGGTTTGATTGCTAGAAGACTTGATTGCTAGATGTGGGGGATGACCTACTTGCAACGTTCTAATGAGAACCTAAGGTTGCCCCCAGTGGGCCAGACGACCGTACTCGGCTTAAAGCTATCAAATCGAGTAAGAATGAAAACAATTTTAAATAAAAGGGGAAAGAAAGATGGACTCCCCTAAGGTGTGCAGCGGGGCCGCAAGGGCGTCTTCCACGAGCTTCACGCGGATGACAGCGAGATGCTTCCGGTCCCTGTGAGATGCAGAGGGGACAACAAACAGAGAAATTAATTTAAAACGAAAAAAGAGATAAGTTCAGGGATTCTCCCTTCTTTTAACTCGGCTTTTCGAGGGTGCCTATGACGTGGTCCCCGGTTCCGGGATGCTTCGCTTCGGTGTGCTGATTGGTTTCTTTTTCAGCTGCTTTATGGGAACCGCTGATCCCGGTTGAAGGGAAAATGGGATCCGCACTGGGTATACTTGCTTACCGGCCCTTGCTAGACCTTTGTTGATGGGCTTAGTGATTGCTTGGGGATAAAGGGGAAAACCCTCCATTCCCGTAATGTGCAGCGGGGCTGCAAGGGCACATGCTTACCGTCCTTATGCGGGCATCGAATGGGGGTGACCCAGTTCCTGAAAAAAAACGATGCGGCAAGAACTAATGAGGAGTAAATGCGAGATGATTTTTGGCAAAAGGAATGTGATTGATAAGTTTTTAAGCTCTCCCTTTTAGACGGGCCACTCGTGGGTCATTGAGCGTGACTTAGGTCGGATGTCGATTGATGATAGCTTTGTTTTTAGATGTGTTGCTGCAGCTCTCGCCTTGGCGTGGGTGATACTTATAGCCTGGCTGTCTCTCGATTAAAGGATACACCGTATTGATCATGGTGCGGATGCCGGAACCTTCTTGAACAAGACCGCATTAAGTATGTTGATGGTGACCCCAGGAGGACGACTTTTTGTCGTGCTTTTCCCAGGAGTCGTTGCCTGTAATGGTGCACTGTGCGACCACGGTGTTTTAGCGATGAGCTCCTCCGAATAGGTGAACGGAGATGGGAGCCGACTTTGATAGCGTTTCGACGGCTTGGCCGGCTTAGGATGAGCTTTGTGACTTTGGTTCAGCATTTAGTCCTTCGAGAACGGTTGTTCGCGATGCCGGTTGTGCTGGTCGCACTGCAGGAAAAAGAATTTCGCTTTAGATGGCGACAGTTTGCCTTAAAATCTTTCCTGATTTGCTCTTGAAGGTGGCCCGTTGCGGCCCTCCAAGAGTCGCTACGAGCGGAAGCTCCGTGGTCTTCTCGTGATGCCAAGATGAGACTATACGCCGCTGCAAAACTTAAAATTGATTAGTGGCGTTAGTCTAAGGGACGCGTCTTACGTCTCGAGCTACTCCTGGGGAGCCATCTATGCCATGCCTCCTTTTGTCATCTCACACGTTTAACGAAAGAGGATAACAAAGTTTTAAAATCATACGCATCTCCTGAAAAAAAAACTTATTTTATTAATTTCAGAACAAACGTTTGTGTTAGATTGTCATGATAAAACCCTATGTCGCTGATCTGGCCGAACGTGTAACCCGTGACACTTCAGGCGTAGTATATCTTGACTGCATCGGCATTCACCGGTCTTAGGAGATCGTCTCCGTCCATGTTGGTTAGCATTAGGGCACCCCCTGAGAATGCACTTTTAACTAGATACGGGCCCTCATATTTGGGGGCCCACTTTCCTTGACTGGCCTCCTGATGAGGGAGAATCTTCTTCAGTACAAAATCCCCAGCCTCGAACTTGCGAGGTCGCACTTTCCTGTCATAAGCGTTGGCCATTCTTTGCTGATATAATTGTGCATGGCAGATAGTGGCCAAGCGCTTTTCGGGAAGGAGGTTCAGCTGCTCGTACCTCACTCTTGCCCAATCTGATTCTTCTACTTCAGACTCTGCCAGGATTCTGAGAGAAGGGATTTCTATTTCAAGGGGAATTACGGCTTCCATGCCGTAAACTAATGAGTAGGGAGTTGCCCCGGTAGATGTACGGGTTGCTATCCGGTAGGCATGCAATGCGAAGGGAAGCATGTCATGCCAGTCCTTGTGAGTGATTACCATCTTTTGGATGATCTTTTTTAGGTTTTTGTTTGCTGCTTCAACTGCGCCATTCATTTTTGGTCGATATGGAGATGAGTTTCGGTGCTTCACCTTCCAATGTTGGCAAAAACCGTCGATCATTTTCCCATTGAGATTGGAGCCGTTGTCCGTGATGATGGTTTCTGGGACTCCGTGACGGCAGATGATGTTTCTTTCGATGAAACGCATGGTCGTCTTCTGTGTGACGTTGGAGTAAGAGGCGGCCTCTACCCACTTGGTGAAGTAGTCGATCGCTACGAGGATGAAGCGATGGCCATTAGAGGCTGTGGGATGAATTTGGCCGATGACGTCGATTCCCCACATTGCGAAAGGCCAAGGCGATGTCATGTTGAAGAGAGGGGCTGACGGTACGTGGATATGGTCCGCGTAAACTTGACACTTGTGGCACTTCCGGAAGTAGTTGATGCAATCCCGTTCGATGGTGAGCCAAAAGTAGCCTTGCCTCATTATCTGTCTGGCCATCATGTGCCCACTAGCATGTGTGGAACACACCCCTTCGTGGATTTCCGTTATGATTCTTTTCGCCTCGGTCATGGTGACGCAGCGAAGCAAAGCTCCATCAGCTCTTCTTTTGTATAAAACTTCGCCGTCGAGATAGAAGTCTAGGGCTAAACGCTGGAGGGTCCTTTTGCTAACCCGGCTTGTCCCCGGTGGATGTTCCCGGTTTCTGATGAATTGTACTAAGTCGTGGAACCAAGGCTTCCCATTGGCTTCCTCTTCCAAGGTGACACAGCATGCCGGCGTTTCCTTTACCTCTACCCTCAAAGGCTGAAGCATTACTCCACACTCTAGTTTGAACATGGAGGCCAAGGTGGCTAATGCGTCTGCGAAGCGGTTCTTTTCTCGGTCAACTCGGTCGAACTTGGTTTCCTCAAATTCCCGCGCGAGCTGAGTGAGTAACCTTTGATAAGGGATGAGCTTGGAATCCCGTGTCTGCCAGAGGTCCTGGGCTTGGTAGATGACGAGTGCTGAATCGCCGAAGATCCGGAGCTTCTTTACTTTTAGGTCGATGGCTGCCGCGAGACCACTGATACATGCCTCATACTCAGCGATGTTATTAGTGCAGGGGAAGTTCAACTTGCATGCTACAGGGAATTGACGGTCGTCTGGGGCTATGACTATGGCTCCCACTCCCTTGCCTGAGAGGTTCACCGCGCCGTCGAAGAACATGGTCCACCAGTCGTCTTCTTGAAGATCCTCTGCGATTTCATCCTCAACTGCTATGATGTCCTCATCGGGGAAGTCAAAGCTCAACGACTCATACTCATCCGAGGCATGATCAGCCAAGTGATCGGCGAGGGCGCTTGCCTTAATCGCTTTCTGAGTTACATAGATGATCTCGTGCTCAGCTAATAAGACTTGCCATCTGCAAATGCGACTTGATAGGTACGGTTTTTCGAAGATGTACTTCAGCGGATCCATGCTAGAGATTAGCCATGTCGTGTAATACAACATGTACTGTCGAAGTCTTCGGGCGCACCATGCTAGGGCGCAACATGTTCGTTCTAACATGGAGTAGCGCATCTCGCACTCGTTGAATTTCTTGCTGAGGTAGTAGATGGCTTGTTCACGTCTTCCCGACTCATCGTGCTGTCCCAAAACGCAGCCCATGGTGCTAGCCGTGATTGTTAGGTACATGAGCAAGGGTCGTCCTGGCGTCGGGGGAACCAGTACCGGCGGGTTTTGCAGGTACGTCTTGATTTTCTCGAAGGCTTTCTGACAGTCTCCGTCCCATTCCGCTTCTCCGTGTTTCCTTAGCATTTTGAACATCGGCTCACAAGTAAGTGTTAACTGGCTGATAAAGCGCGCGATGTAGTTGATGCGTCCTAAGAAGCTTCGTACTTCCGTTTCAGTGCTGGGAGCGGGTAGCTCTTGAATTGCTTTTATCTTATCAGGATCCGCTTCTATGCCTTTGTTACTGACGATGAATCCCAATAACTTTCCGGAGGTTACTCCAAAGGTGCATTTAGCTGGGTTTAGCCTTAGCCGAAATTGCCTCAACCTTTCGAATACCTTCTTCAGGATGTCTACATGGTCTTGCGCGCCGCGAGATTTGGCTATCATGTCGTCGACATATATTTCCAACTCTTTATGCATCATGTCATGGAAAAGGGTGACGGCAGCACGTTGGTACGTGGCTCCTGCGTTCTTTAATCCGAAGGGCATCACTTTGTAGCAGAAGGTTCCCCAAGGGGTGATAAAGGTCGTCTTTTCACTGTCCTCGGGTGCCATCTTGATCTGATTGTACCCGGAAAATCCGTCCATGAAGGAGAACATGTCATTTCCGGCGGCACTATCCACCAAGATGTCGATATGGGGAAGTGGGAAGTCATCCTTAGGGCTGGCTCGATTGAGATCCCGAAAGTCCACGCACATGCGAACCTTCCCATCTTTCTTAGGCACTGGCACTATGTTGGCGATCCATTCTGGGTACTCGGCAACTCTCAGAAAACCCGCGTCCAGTTGCTTGGTAACTTCTTCTTTGATTCTCAGAAGGATGTCTGGATGCATTCTCCGAAGTTTTTGCTTGACAGGTCTAAACTCAGGCTTTAATGGGATACGATGCTCAACTATCCCGGGATCAAGACCTGGCATGTCGGCGTATGGCCATGCAAATACGTCGGAGTAGTCTTTGAGGAGAGAAATCAACCTTTCTCTCTGAGTCGTATCCAAGGTAGTCCCGATCTTGACCAACTTTTGATTCTCATTGCTTGCCCCCAAGCTTACTTCGTCCAATTCCTCCTGATGAGGGGTTACTTCCTTTTCTGAACTTTCCAGTAAACGGGCCAGTTCGTCGGAGATTTCTGCTTTGTCTTCAGTCGTAGCGATGATTTCTTCGCCAATAAAGACATAAGTTTTATCATGACAATCTGAACTAACATTCATCCTGAAATAAAAAAATGCGAAAAAGAGATGCGTAAAATGAAAATTGCATATATATTTGATTTTTAACAGAAGGGGAACGTGAGTTCCTACAAAAAGGTTTTCGTAAGAAAACGTGCAAACATGTGTTTTTCTAAAAGAAGTAATTATGGAGAGACATCCGGAAGCATGGTGATGGTCCAGTTGCACACAGACTCCCCTGACTTCTTAACGAAAATGACTGAACCAGACGACGATCCCTCTTCTCCTAGAGTGCAGATACGGAGGTCCGATACCTTGACAGGATTTCCATTGATGGTTTCGGCGGCGAAGGGGAATGTAGTTCTGATATGGGGGATTGACATCTTGCCCCCTGGCGCAGAACGTCCGAATAGCTTAGCCAGCTGCTTTTCTTTCTTTTCTTGGGCAATTCTAACGAAATCGGCTTTGCCCGGTTGGTACCCTAACCCAAAATGGTCTCCGAAGCTCTTCGGAGGCGACCATCCTTTGGATCCTTGTAGCTTGGCGCCGAGCCATTTTCCCAATTGGAAACTTCCTTCCAGCATTGGTTTAGGGGTGGTTCCGGCTGTCTCAGATTTTGAGGCTTTGCCCACAAGGGACCCCTCCTTGATCCAGTCTGTGCTGACGATTTCGAAGGCTTGGAACGAGCTCTCCAAGGTTTCGGCAGTTTCGATGTAAGGCACGGAGGCGTGCTTAGCCAAGATCAGGGCCTCTTCTACCTTTATCGTGACTAAGGCATTATCCTTGACGTACTTGAGGCACTGATGCAGAGAAGAGGGGACTGCCCCTGCTGAGTGGATCCAAGGTCGTCCCAGTAGCATGCTGTAAGCAGGTTGGATTTCCATGATCTGGAATGTCAGGGCGAAGGTGTGGGGCCCAATGACCATGTCCAATTCGAAGTTTCCGATGATCTCTCGAGTGGTGCCATCGAAAGCCCTAGCCATCATTCCGCTAGGTTTCATGTGAGAGAAATCGACCGGTAGTTGCTCGAGGACGTGCCTGGGCATGACATTCAGCGCGGACCCATTGTCGATGAGGGCCTTGGCTATGACGTGTCCCTTACATTCTACCGTGATGTATAGGGCCTTGTTGTGATCTTTTCCTGAGGGGTCGATCTCTTCTTCAGAGAAGGAAATGCTGCCGAGGGCCTGAATCCTTCCGACAAGGTTTTCCACCCCTTCTGTAGTGATATCCTTAGTTACGAAGGCTTGCTTCAAGACTTTCAGGAGAGCTTGGCGATGAGCCTTTGAAGTAAGTATCAGCTCTATGATGGAAATGCGAGCTGGGGTTTTCTTCAGTTGTTCGATGATGCTGAACTCGCTCTGTTTCATGATTTTGAGGAACTCAGCCGTCTCGTCCGCGGTTACAGGTTGGCTCAAACCTTGTGTTTCCTCTATCGTTTCCTCGCGATTCACAGGGTTTTTCCCTTTAGCTTGTCGTTGCTTCTCTACTTCCTCCGAGATGTAACATCTCCCGGTGCGGGTCATGCCCCCGATATGAGAGGTTTCACCGATAGTGGGTCCTATTGGCGTGACTATAGGAGGGGTGGTGACTACCGTGTACCCGTAGTCGAATGGGACCGCGTGCAGGTCTCGGCTAGGAGTATTCACAGCTAATGTGAACACTACCTTGCGTGGGGTTGTGGAGGTGTCCCCTGTCTGAGCCACATATTCGAAGGAATATGGTGCTGGAGAGTGGTCCCCGATGGCATTGATGGTTCCTCGGGCTTCTCCTTTAGTTTGGATGACTCCGAATGTGGTGAGTTGCTTGACTTTTTGCCGAAAGAGTCCACAATCCTGGATGTCATGCTTGCTTTCCCCTTGGCAGAAGAGGCATTGGGCCTGATTATTCCCCGGGAATGGTAGATAAGCGTTGTTAGCTAGAGCGAAGAACAACTCTTCGTTGGGTGTTTCTTCCATCGAAGGGCGAGGAAAGTTGATTCCTACGGAAGCAATGTCGCCCATCCCCGAATTATGGTGCGGTAGGGGACCCATTGTCACAGCAGGATCCTTTGCTAATCCATGGGGCGAGATTCGCCCTTGTTTAGTTAGGTGCTCTACCTTTTCTCTAAAGGCAGAACAATCCTCCAAGGAGTGTCCTCTGGTTCCGGCGTGATATTCGCAGCTAATCTTTGGATCATACCAGCTAGGGTAAGGAGTGGATTGAGACGGGAGTGGGGATGGCATAATCTGTCCCTCTGCCAAGAGGCTTGTGTAGATTTCCTTCAAAGGAAACAGAGGGAGCGACCACATCGGTAAAGGTTATGATTCGGAGTCTGAGGGTTCCCAAGACGGTAGTGATGGTGCTGGGCCACCATAGGAGGGTGGCGCCGAATACCTGACGAGGTAATCGAATCTCCCAGAAGGTTGGCCCAAAGTATCAATCTCGCGATCGCCCTCGTCGCGGCGTTTGGAGAATCGTTTGCCCGACGAAGTCGATCCCTTCTTTCGGAGGATTGGGAGTGGAGTTCCCTTGGCGTTATGCGAGATAGGAAATCCGTCTCCGATGGCGTTAATGGATCTTCCGTCGTGGGTTGCTTTCTGGGTTTGGATCACCCCGAGATGCGAGAGTTGTACCACCCTTTCTGCGAACACCTTGCAGTTTTGGATTTTGTGATCGTCGCTTTCCTCGCAGTACATGCAGCCACTTGGATTGCTCTCCGAGTATGGCAAGTGCCCTCCTCGAGTTAGGGCCAGGAAAAGTTGTTCCTGTGGCCAGCTTGATGCGGAAAAGAGAAGGTCGTTTCTTTCTCCTGCCGAGATGGCGTTCACTCCTCCCTTTCCCTGGGCATGATTGGGAAGAGGGTTGGTGGATGTGTTGGGTCCTTTTGCTAACCCTTCGAAAGATACCCACCCACTCTTGATCAAGTGCTGGACTTTGGCTTTAAATGCGAAGCAGTTTTCCAGAGTGTGACCTGGGGCTCCAGCGTGGTATTCACACCTCGCGTTGAGATCATACCACTTCGGGTAAGGAGGCAATTGAGGCTGAGCCGACACCGGTACGATCTGTCCGGCTGCCAAGAGATGTTTGTAGATTTCTCCTGCAGGAAGAGGAAGAGGAGGTGGAGGCTCTCGGCTCCACCGATTGTTTGTCGTGTTTTGGTTATTTGGGTTTTTTGGTGGGCTATATGGCTTGGGTTGCATGGGTTGTGATGCTTGTACTGATGGGAAATGCGTAGGGCTTTGAGGCGCGATATTGGCAACAGGCGGCGAGGTGAAAGGAAAGTAGGTAGGTTGATATAATGACGACAGAGGGTAGGGCGATGGCGATAAATAAGGTGGAGGTGGTGGAAATGGCTGCCCCTGATGAGCTTGGGGAGCCACAAATCCAACGTCTCTTTTTATGATAGGTGCTTTCCTGGGCGCAGATTCCGATGCTGAAGGCAAGATTCGTCCTGACTTAATTCCTTGCTCGACTCTTTCGGCAATTAGGACCATATCGGAGAAGCTATTTGAGGGGTTTGAGATCAGGTAGGTGTAGTAGGGAGCCTTGAAGGTGTGCAAGAAGATCGACAGGAGTTCCTTGTCGCTTAAGGGTGGAGAGATCCGTGAGGCCACCTCCCTCCATCTCTGAGCATAGGTTTTTACGGACTCGCCGACTTTCTTTTCCATGTTTTGCAGATCAGCGCGGTCGGGTGCTACCTCCATATTGAACTTATATTGCCGGTAGAATGCGTCGGATAAGTCTCTCCATGTCCTGATCCTGGCTCGATCTAGCCCCATATACCATGTCAGGGCGTGCTTGGTCAAGCTTTCCCGGAAGAGATGAATCAACAACGGCTCATTGTGGATTACCTCTGCCATCTTGTTGCAGTATGCTCTGAGATGGGTCTTTGGGCACTCTACCCCAGTATATTTTTCGAAGTCAGGGATTTTGTACTTCGGGGGTACGACAATCCCGGGGACCATACACATATCGGCAGGGCCGGTAGGGTCAAATGGATCAGCCCCTTCAATTGCTCGGAGCCTTTCCTCAAGTAGGTTTAGCCGATCATTTTTCGGTTGCTCGGCCCCGATGGGGTTGGAACCGAAGGGTAGTGCCAGTCCTGATGAGAACTGCGGTTGTGCTGAGTTGAAAGTGAGGAGCTGAGTTCCCACAGGTCCGGGAACTGTGCTCGGAGGAATAGGAGGGAGATACGGATTCTCTGGGTGGGCCTGGCTCTTGCTGGGGTCCACAGCAGGATTGATTGAAAGGTGCTGAAGCGACGGGGAGATCTCTTCACCCGCCTTAACTGGAGGACTTGCAGCGTTGGGTACAGTGAAGGGACTAACCCATCTCCAACGGCCCGGGGGGCCGGACAGGGGTGAGAGTACCGAAGGTCCTGCGACGGTGAGTAAAGGGGAAGGTCTGTTTGTTTGAGGGGGATCGAAACCCGGTGGCAACTCGGTGACAGCTTCATCTCTTTCCTTTTCGGCCCTGGCGGCCCTTTCCGTAGTGATCCTAACTTGCTCCTCTAACTCAGCAATTCTAGCGGTCAGTGCTTCATCGGTCTTGGCCGGTTCAGTCATTTTTCGCTTTTGAAGTCTAGTCAAAGGGAGCCTGTGCGGAGTAGCTTGCTTCCGAGGAGCTATGGTGAACCTGAAAAAAGGGAAAAAACACAAAAACAGTGAGTATAAATGAAGATACACAGGTGATGTGCAATCCCGAGGTCTCCACATTTGCTCATTCGCTTTTCTGGCTTGTACTTTCATTTGATATTTTCAGGGTGGTCGCGGAGGCGAGATATCCTGGTCGTTGGCGAGATACGAAGGAAGCCTCTATACATTCCAACGATATGACGCAAATCTGAGATGCTAATGGCGAAACCCAAATCAGCAGGGGCAACCAACGCCGTCATGCTAGGGGGATCTCTTTTCACATTATGCTTTCAACGCTGTAGGGCCTGATGCCTAGTGAACCCAACCAAGGGGAGGGACGTCGATCTATGCTATGAACTCGAAAGTTCTTGTGATAAACTAAAAGGATAGGGTCATGAGCGAGGGCTACTTGGCTATATATTGCTTGGTCTGATTTTTCTGGTTTTTTAGTGAAAAGATTGTGTTTATCTCGGAGGGATTTTCTTTTTCTTTTTGCGATGGTCTTTTGAGTTGTATTTGGGATGGATAATTGATATGAAAAAGATAGGCAATTTTAATAAATATCCGAAAGAGTACGACTTTATTAAAGTGTTTACAAAAGTATGGTAAACTTGCCAACTACCTAAGTTCATAAAAAATGGCTAAGATAGATGAAATTAGGGGTCCTAGCTAAAAGAAAAGGTTTGCCGATATCCGAGCCTTTCCCTAAAGGCGTCAATCCTGGGCGTCAGAGTTCTCCTGCCAAAGGTACTCCATCGAAGCCATCTCCCCTTTCTGCATTTCTATCTCAGCTTCTAAGGCGGTAATTCGGTTTTGCAATGCCTGGCTCTTCCTATCTCCTAGATCTGCTCGAGTAGTCAAGACCCTTATCGTTGAATCCTTGTCTTGGATTATGGCACTCGAAGCTTCTTTCTTGCGGGTTTCGCTGCTCAAGCGTTCGTTGAAGGCCCTGAGGGCCACCTTCTGTTTTACTGCTTGTATCCGGACAAAATCCCTATGACGCCGGTGTACCTCATTCTTCTGGACTTCTGCGTAGCATTGACGTGCTTCGACAGTATCTCTTTCCTCTGTCATTAGATCTCGCTCTTCCTGCGCTGCTCGCATTTGTTCTACCACTTGCGCGTAAGCCATGGCATCCATTCCTCCACTTACTTGCGATTCTCCTTCCTCTTCTATCGGTTTCTGATTTTCTGGGTGAGGCAAGACATTGCCGTTGACTCGCTGCAACCTCCACTGTGGATATTGCGGTATTGTTGCGGCAGGGGCGACACGTCCTTTGAGACAAAAGGGGTTGGCCCAGTCTAGGGCGTACAACTGGATGTTCTGATTCTCTCCGGTGTGTGGTAGATCCGTTTTCGTCATGCCGAATGTTACTGGAATGATCTGGGTGATGCAAAACTGCCTGAGTACGAGGGCAGGGCAGTAGTGAGCACATCCCCAAGCTCCGATTAGAGGAACCCAAGGTAGGGGTCCACAGCAGACGATAGGATCGGAGGTTCGTAGCCACTTGGCATGCCAACTGAAGTCTTCCTCTAAGAGGTTGATGAATCGGTTGATCCAGACGTCTTTATTTTCCATCTCCCATTTATCTGTGGTCATTGCATTGATAACTCTGAGCAGAGGGCACGACCTGATGTAGCTCTCGAAGAAGATGGATTGATCAGGAATTTGCTTGAAGTGGCTGATCAACCATACTGTCAGTAGCTGGGCGCAGTAGGTGAGCCTCCCTTTCCCCTTCCTTCGGCAGGAGTCTAAGGAACGAAAGGTCTCGGCCAAGATGGCTGTTGTAGGATTGATGGCATTTACCTCCATCTCGTAAAAGATGTTGGCTGCTGAAGAGTCGATGGCGTTTCTCATCCTCGGAAAAAAGACGAATCCTACAATGGCGCAGGCCAGAATCCTTAAGCGCCTAGCTCCATTTGATAGTTGAAATCGTGCCTCGATATCCGACCAACACCAAACGTAGTCACCCTCCTTGACACGAGTAGGGATTCCTAATAGCTTGTCGAGTCTTATTTTTACACTTGCAGAGTCAAGTCGGACATTCTGGTAGATGATTGATATGGGTGATGTGAAGCACATCAAAGTTGAGTACTCCTCGAGTGTAGGAGTTAAGTCCACTCCTTTGTCAAAAGAGAAGCAATGATAGTAGGAGTCCCAGAACTTCAGAGCTGCCCTGATACAACCCCAATCGGCCTTGACATCCACTAGGGTCAGTAGCTTTCCATAACTACCCTCAAACTGAGTCTCTTCGTCTTCAGTCAGCTCATTCCTTAACATCCGAATCCTAGTCAAATCAAAGTCTACAACCTCTACTTTGATTTTAGTGGTGATGTCAGGGGAGAATCCCCGTTCTAACAGATCTCCTCGGGCAGCTTGATCGTCGAAGCTTCGTCCCCCGAAAATATCAAATGAAAGTAACATAGGTGCTGTCATGGTGAATGAGCAAAATGGGCCGTGTAGGACAAACATCAAAATTTTTAAGTGCTAAGTAAATGGTGTGTGTGAGAAATCCACAGTTTGTATAACAGGAAAAATCACGTCATCATACCAACAAGATAAATAGCCACGATAAACAGGTATAATCATGATGCACGTGCTGGGGCTCTGATTCCGACACCTCTAACTGGCTTGAATGGTTCCCGGATGATACCATGAAAAGGTCCCTAAAGTGTCGTCTGGCGTCCCCGATTCCTTACGAAATCGAGTAATCCTTTCAACTGGCTTTAGGGGTTCATCCGAGTTGGGATTGGTGAACACTACCTAGGACATGTGTCCTAGGGCGTCACTACTACCCTCCTATTTTGGTATTGGTCCCCTGGGTGTAGGGCGCTATGATATGCATATGACAATTGATAAAGCAAATAAATGAACAGATCAGCAATTGATCAAAGCAAATAAATAAACACATAAACACCTCTCTAAAAAAGACAAAACCGGCTCCGACCCAAAAAGTCCCCAGTGAAGTCGCCAAACTGTCGCGCCCCCACGAAAATTAAAAACTCGCGAGTGTGCAACAAAATTTGGGACCTTACAATGCTCAGCGTAGACAGACGCCTCGCAACATGCAATGAAGTCGCCACCCTAATTTGGTTGCTAGGCTTTAGGGAACCTTAATCGTCATGGCATAGGAAATATAATAAGTAAAAAAACTAAAGGCACAAAAAAGGGGTCTGGACCCCAGACAAAAGGTTCAGGGTCGTATTATGGTCTCGGGAAGGTGTTAGGCACCCGAGTCACATCCGAAAACGGTTACCGGTTGATGAGAGAGGTGTTTAAAAGGTGTTTTGATGAAAATGCGTTTTATTTTGAAAAAGGGGGCCCTCAGAGCAATCGTCACTTTAGCCTTTTCCACAATCGGGACCGTTCAAAAATAATAAAAAAGATCTTTCGGACGGGGTTACCGTTTATCAAGATTAGTCTATTATTCTTGACCGTAACGTGATGGGACTGAATTTTCTGTAAGACTGAATGAGCGCCCTCTTATTTCATCATCGGGCCATGCATGATTAGATTGATTGCTATGTGAACCTATCATGGATTGCTAACAGAGTACCAATTTTAAATGATTGGTTTTTGAAGTGGAAAATTGATGTGGGATCGAAAGTCCCCATGTACATGCAGTCAATATATGCGAGAATTTAAAATCACATGAATATGGCATTTGAAGCGACTCTTTAAACACGTTGTTCATGTGGGTTGATTTTAATTCTAATAGTTCTATATATCATGCGTACGACTGCTATTTTACGAAAAAAGCGCTGAAAAAATAAAAGGGAATCGAAAGGCGTACTTTCGAGCGAAGCTTGAATTTAAAACCTACAAAGTGAGAGTATTAGTGATAGCTTGAGAAAGAAGTAAACAATTTTATGAGTGCGAAAATTTAAATGACAGTTGATTGCATACGAGAAATGATGAATTTTGCGTATACGAAAGTGAGATGTTGGGTTTGACAAAAATGATGACAGTTGTTTGTATGCGAAAAATGATGGATTTTACGCATACGAGAATTTAAATGCTGAGCTGATTTGCATGCGATAAATGATTGATTTTACGCATACGAAATTTAAATGTTGGGTTGATCGTATGTGAAAAATGATTGATTTTACACATACGAGAATTTAAATGCTATGGTGATTGCATGCGAAAAATGATTGATTTTACGCATGTGAGAATTTTAACAGTGCTACGTGATTGCATGCGAAAAATGATTGATTTTAAGCATGTGAGAATTAAAATGCTACGTTGATTGCATGCGAAAAATGATTGATTTTAAGCATGTGAGAATCTAACATCTACGTGATTGCATGCGAAAAATGATTGATTTTAAGCATGTGAGAATTAAAATGCTACGTGATTGCATGCGAAAAATGATTGATTTTAAGCATGTGAGAATTAAAATGCTACGTTGATTGCATGCGAAAAATGATTGATTTTAAGCATGTGAGAATTAAAATGCTACGTTGATTGCATGCGAAAAATGATTGATTTTAAGCATGTGAGAATCTAACATCTACGTGATTGCATGCGAAGAATGATTGATTTTACGCATGTGAGAATTAAAATGCTACGTTGATTGCATGCGAAAAATGATTGATTTTAAGCATGTGAGAATCTAACATCTACGTGATTGCATGCGAAGAATGATTGATTTTACGCATGTGAGAATTAAAATGCTACGTTGATTGCATGCGAAAAATGATTGATTTTAAGCATTTGAGAATCTAACATCTATGTGATTGCATGCGAAGAATGATTGATTTTACGCATGTGAGAATTAAAATGCTACGTTGATTGCATGCGAAAAATGATTGATTTTAAGCATGTGAGAATCTAACATCTACGTGATTGCATGCGAAGAATGATTGATTTTACGCATGGGAGAATTTAATATCTACGTTGATTGCATGCGAAAAATGATTGATTTTAAGCATGTGAGAATCTAACATCTACGTGATTGCATGCGGAGAATGATTGATTTTACGCATGTGAGAATTAAAATGCTACGTTGATTGCATGCGAAAAATGATTGATTTTAAGCGTGTGAGAATCTAACATCTATGTGATTGCATGCGAAGAATGATTGATTTTACGCATGGGAGAATTTAATATCTACGTTGATTGCATGCGAAAAATGATTGATTTTAAGCATACGAGAATTTAACAGTTGGATAATTTGCAGAAAGTAGAGAGTTGATATTTGCGAAAAATAAAACAATTGATATTTGCAGAAAATAAAGCAGTTGATATTTGCGGAAGGATTTCCAGTAGTTGTGCGAAAAATTAAAGCAGTTGATATTGCGGAAAATAAAACAATTGATATTTGCAGAAAATAAAACAGTTGATATTGCGGAAGGATTTCCAGCAGTTTTGCGAAAAATTAAAGTAGTTGATATTGCGGAAATTAAAGTGCGACCGTCCATGTAGGCGGTAAAAATAAATAACTGAATTTTTAAATTGCAGAAAATAAAGTGCGAAAATTTAAAGTGCTAAGAATTAAAACAGTTGATAAGTGCAGAAAATTAAACAGTTGATACGTGCAGAAAATTAAACAGTTGATAAGTGCAGAAAATTAAACAGTTGATAAGTGCAGAAAATTAAACAGTTGATAAGTGCAGAAAGCTCACGTTTCAAACTTTGAACTGGACGATTGTCGCTCAATATGAGCAAGCTGATCAAGAGGGAGAAGGAGCAAGGGTTTCTTGCGATTTTGGTGCCGTTTTTACGTTGAATGGGAGCTCCGATTTATAGGAGAAAATCGCGTGGAGGAGAGGGAGAAGGAGCTGCGCGTGGTGGTGTTGTTCACGCTGGCGGGGCTACGGCCGTGAGGTGGCTGGGCTAGGGGCGTTGTGATGATGGCCGAGGGGACAGGTAACGGCCGAGGGGACGGGAGCGAGCAGCTCGGTGGCTCGCTCCCCTGTTCACGCACGTCCATGGCCGTTCGCGTGTGCCATGCACCATGCCCCTTTAATTTGTCAACCGTTGATCTGGTTGACTTTTCTTGAGTTGACCAGATCAACGGTTGTGATTAAAATGCCCTTTAATTTATTTAAATGGGCTCGAGCTGAGTCCTGCGAGCAAACGCTCGAACTTTTCGATCCGAGGGTACCAGCGCGTAGAGAAAAATATGACGGTTTTAACCGTATACAGCGAAGCATTAAAATTTCGCGTTTGACGCGTTTATTTTCGCGTTCAAAAGCGCGAAACGCGGGAACGGAAAAATAAAAACGTTACGCCGAAAATTACACGAAACGTTGTATACCGTTGCGAGCAGAAAAAAAGCTAGCAACTAGTTGATGGAAAACATTTAAAAGTCAAGCTGTGGTTCGAGCAGACTTACTCGGGTCCAATAAAAGCTCGAATAAAAATATTAATAAAATAATAAAAAATACTAAAAAATGCGTTAAAACCCTAAAAATCCTAAAATTCGTGAGATGACCAAAAATGCAGAAAAAACTAGCATACGACTGCCGGATAGTAAAAAATAGGATTTTTAGGGTGGAAAATAATATTAATGATAATAATGAAAATGCATGCCGAAAAATTGAAAAATGTGATTTCGAAAGCTGACGATGCTAACGACGATGCAAAAATGCAACGAAACACCTAAAAATGCTAGCGATAGTAAACTAACTACAGATGACTGTAAATCAACTAAAAATGACAGTAAATTAAATAAATGACAGAAATGCTAAAATTGATTAAAAATGGCGTCAAAATTTGGGTATCAACAATTATCAACCAAGAAGATCGAAGTAGACACCTACGAACTAGCAGAACGTCCGTGAAACGGTAGGGGGAAAGGTTAATTAGAACCCAGTCCCAATTGACGCCTGAGGATACTAGTATGGAGTTGTCTTCCCTTAGTCATTTATCAGCCAATTCAGTAAACCCTTTAACCAGCAAGGTGCTAGTTGGCTAGGCATCATCTCTATGCGTACCTGAGGTGGTGTTGATACAGGAGGAAGGAGGGATCATAAGCGTACCTTGATTCTATAGCAACTATGTAGATTGAAGATGAATACCCCTACGTCGATGATTGTATCTCATGTCTCATAGCTGCCAGCCTCTACAAGGAATTTCTCTTCCATTTGATTCCTATTTCTGAATCTATCGTCTTGACTAAGAACATCATTCTTAGCCAAGACAATTACTCTTTTTATTTACTCTTCTATTTTAGTTTTGATACAAATCCCCCAATTTCACCTAAGTGTTATTTCAATCATTACAAGTCCTCACAAAAGTCATACCATAACTCCCTGTGGATCGAACCTCTTACTGCTATCTACAATTTATTTGTTCTTAGTAGCAAATTGTAATTTATATTTAGTTTTGACGGATTCGACGCCCATCAATCATTATGCCAATTTTTCACACACTTCGGTAAGGAAATGCTTTTTAAACTATCATTATAACTCATTGCATTAAATCCATTGCTAAATCTTGCATTGTTGAGATTTCATTATATCCTTTTGTTTGATGTTGTATGAATATGTAATGCGAAATAAAGTTTAGGAATTGATATCTCAAACTAATAAGAAAAAACTCAAAATTCACGATCAAAACTTCAAAGAGATGTTATTTTTTATCCACGTGTTGGTTCGAGTTCAAATTTTACAAGAAATTTTTTGGACCCTTTGTTTGAATTAGTCAAATTCCACTTTGAAAGGTCTCCAATTGACTGTGATGTTTGTTGGACTTTTGGAAGTCCAACAGTCTACCACTTGGAGATAACTTCAAATAGTGTTAGCTCCTGCTTAGGAAGTGGCTTGACTAGCCCAACCTTAAAGACTTGACTTTGTAAGCCTGTGAGGAAACATAGTTGTACCTCAACCATCACCTTAAGGTTTTAGTTGGAATAATTGTATTTGATCCTAAGAACTTTGCAGTTAAATGTGCACATGTGGGAAGTACAATAAAAAAATTAGTTGTCATTTTTATAATTTTCTATTTATTTAGAACTAAAATTTAGTTTTTAAAATTTAGACTCTAGTTATCTATTATAATTCATTTAGACACTTATTGTTAATTTGAGATTTTTTTTGTTCATTGCCTCAGAAAGGATATGAAGCAACTAAGGGAAAACATAAACGAGAAGAAAATGGTGTAATTACTAAACTAGTGGTTGTTGGCAGGTACACTCTATACTTGACTTGAAAAGTAGTCCGACAATACTTCCTTCCCTCACCACTAATGATTGCATCAAATCTTATATCTTTAGTCATTTTGTTTGCATTTTTATTTTTTTAAAAAGAACATTCGTATACTATATATGCACATTTTATATCAAAATATTTCTGATAATATTCGGGGTTCTAGAGAAGGGTAGGTGAGGAAAATGGCCGTTCGGAATCTCTGTGCTCGCCGTCCGGTGTACCTGCAAAGCGCCGGAGGGGGTCTCCAGCGTAAACACTCCGATGCTTAAGTCAGTATGGTTGTTCCAAAGGGCAGGGGTTCGACTAGCGATCATAGGCTTACCTTTTGTCTTTAATGGTGGGGTATTTATAGGCAAAATATGGGCATTATTTCTAGGGGGTGGGCGTTATCTAGGGAAGATAACGCCCAGGTACCTCAAATGACGTCATGTCTTGCCTGGGATGGGATAACGCCGTGCGTGTTACTGGATAACGGGTGAGACCTCTCCGCTGATGTCGACCATCCCAGGGTTCATCGTTATGTGGGGTAAGAGGCGGTAGCCATGGGAGCTACAGTGTTCCAGCCTTAACGCTGGATATAAGGACGAAAATGCCCCTGAAGTTACGTCTATAGTTATCATAAGCCCAACCGAAAATGAGCCCGAGTGTTTACCAAGGGCTATCACTCCATTTTCGGCCTTGTCTGCTCCGTGTTCTGCGAGATATCGAGGTGGTGCGATTATCGAGAGGCATGTCTTTTCAAACCATCATTCCCTTGGGCCTATAAATTGGATTTTCCATTGCACTAATTCTTCTCATCTCTTCTGCATTTCTTATAACATTTTCACCATGGATGAACTGACCAGAGATTTCTTGATCTCCAAGGCCCATACTTTGAAGAATCTTACTAAAGCCGACGTTGGCTTTCTGGAGACCATGCTGATCAAGACCTCTGAGGACATTTTAGAACTTCAGGCGATGATGACCCCTCTTTTGTCTAAGCAAGGTGCGACTTCCCTGGAGGATTTCAGCCCCTTGGAGAGCGTATCAAAGTTGGCTACTGCTGTCTCTCGCATCCAGGTGGTTATCACCATGCTGCAGCAAAGGAAGGATCTGCTGGGGTGTTGTTTGAAGGGTATGAGGGTTTCCTCCTCCGAACTGACTTCTGTGGCGGATGCTCTGAGGGAGATTCCTTCCGTGTCGGATGACGACGCCTGGTCCAATGCCTGACCGCTTACGGCCGTCCCTTTGTTTCTTTATCTTTATCTTTTATCTTTTTTATGAGGATGTACGTTTTAGGCCGTTTTAGGCCATAAATAAAATCTTTTCCTGTTATATTGCTTGTGACCTTCTGCTCTCTGTGGTGTGTAAACGTCGCGTCAGTTGGGACTAGCGTTAGCCCAACCGAAAATGAGCCCGTCGTTGATCAGATTTCCCGAAGACTTGCTTTTCTTTATTCGCCAAATGGCGATTAAAGGTTGCTGCTAACCGTTTCTTGCATTAATTCCACGCCGCGTTCTCAATGCTAACTGATTGGGCGGTTTTTTAGCATCTCTTGATTAGTGCGAATATCCACCAGGCGTGTGAAAAGGTAATATTGATGCGCATTAATTATCCTCAGAGGGCGTGTGAAAAGGTAGGGATGCCCTTTCACCACAACTATTTAATGAGATTTTTCTTTCTTTTTCCTGTTCATCTTTGTTTTGTTTCTCTATTGAGATTACTTGTAATTTCATGGCCGACTCATATTCCATAGATGCGGCTGAGCGTGATTCTCCACCAACTCCTCCAACTTCTCCCGATTCAGATTACCCTTCTCCGCCGTGTCGGAAGAGGCGGCTCTCTCGATGTAAGGGTCGTAAGAGATCACAAAAGAGAACTTTTGAGTCCTTCGACGCTTGCTCGAATTCTTACACTCCTCCAGTAAGGAGTGGTGATGAACTGTTTCCTCACATCAGTCATTTCATGGAAAGTGATAAGATTCGATGTCGTGTCTGATCGGAACGGCGGCGATCGGCGTCAGATGTACCTGCAAAGCGCCGGAGGGGGGCTCCGGCGTAGACACTCCGATGCTTAAGTTAGTTCGGGAGTACAAAGTAGCAAGAGGTTCTGCTAGGTGATCTCGATCTTACCTTCTGTTTGAAAAAGTAGGGATATTTATAGGCCTCGATGGCGATACCTGGCGATAACAGTCTAGGCGATGTCTGGTGATGACGTCACGAGCGATGCCAGTAGATGACGTCATGAGCGATATCTGACAGGGTTGCCGGGAGCGATAATCTCGCGGTTCCCTAGGATGGGATGGCGCCGTGCGTATAGAGACGCGTGAGTCCCTCCCTCCGCTGATGTCGACCATCCTAGGAATCCTTTGCTGATCCCTGGGCGATATGAAGGTATACTACGGGATTTATAGGAATCCGTCCCGGCAGGAGCCGCAAATACAGTAGTGTCGTTAGGGTTGTCTTGATTGTTATCATAAGCCCAACTGAAAATGAGCCCGAGTGTTTACCAAGGGCTGTCACTCCCTGTCCATGTCTGGAATCTTAGGTGAGGGTTTGTTCTTTCATAAGGCGATATGCTCCTAGGATCTCCGAACTTCCTTGTCTCCTTTAGCTCGACACAGATTGGTTTAAACGATGGGCTAGGGCTCAGATTTGAAGCTTTCCTCCGAGCAAACAGATTCCGGCCTTCATTTTTGTCTCATGCCCAGTCTTCTGGAGGCGTTAAGAGATCCACGGGAGACGCCGCTATCTCGTTCGTAATTATTAGGGCATTGCATTCGCCTAGCGATATTATTCGGCCTGACCCCTTTTGCAGGACTTTGGAAAGTCGCAACTTCACTCCTGTCGCAGGAGAGCTGCTGACGGGCCACTTGCGATGTCGCCAAGGACTGCGGCCGAGTCATTCCGTAGCTCGCCTATGTTCCGGTCCATCATCCTTTCGAGTGTACTGCAAGCACATAGAGGAGATAGGTACTCATGGAGAAATTAGCAAACTTTGTACTTACAGGGATTTTGAGATCACACAGGCCCTGTCTTTCTTTTCCGCTTAAGGAAACAACGATATTGACGCGGTTTTACGCCATCAGCTGCCTTCGATTAATGTGGCTTTATACCATTAGATACCTGTGAGGTCGGTGAGTTTTTATGCACCTAGGTCTACCTGCGACATCAACGCGGCTTTACACTGTGGATACCAGTAACCGTATGGCTTTTCCGTCATGACTACCCGTAATATCGTGCCTTTTGGCGTTTTTCCATATTCTATCTCGTACCCCTCCGAGCATCTGTATCGCGGATAGTTCACGAACACCGACCTTCGCTTCCACTTCGGGTCCATCGGCCCTCGAGGGTAACGGGACGACTCGCCTTTTGAGGACCTCATTTTTCTTTTCCAAGGCCCTTCTCTTGGAGCCTATAAATCGGGGAGCTTTTTCCACCCATGTTCTCATCATCTTTGGCAACTTGCATTATGGATCATTTGACTAAAAATTTTCTCCTTTCCAAGGGCCACTCTCTTAAGAACCTCAACGATGGTGACGTAGGGTTCTTGGAGAACATGTTGATTAAGACTTCTAAGGACATCTTGGAGTTGCAAGGAATGCTGACCCCACTCCATTCTAGGCTGGGAGCCACGTCTCTGGAGGATTTCAGTCCTTTGGAGAGCGTGTCGAAGCTGGCTGCCTCCATCGCTCGGATTCAAGTGGTGATCGCCATGCTGCAGCAACGCAAGGATATGCTGGAGTACTGCCTAAAGGGGATGAGAGCCACCTCTCATGATCTAACTCTGGTCATGGATTCCCTGAGGGACATTCCCGAAGTACCCGATGACGCTGGCTCTGACGCCTGATATTAGTGGCTCCCTTTGAGCCCTTTTTACTTTTCCTCTTGTCATGCCACTGTACTTTTCGGCCATTAGGCCATAATAAATAAATTGTTTTTATTATGCCACTTTGCAACTGTTCTTCTTCTTTAATGCGCCCTTTGTCTTTTTTCCATTGGAGGTATTCTTAGCCCAACTGAAAACGATTCAGCTACTGGGTGGTTTTTTGATTGGCTGTTCTGCATTAAATCTACGCCGCTATTGTCCTAGCAACTGATTGAGCGGTTTTGCGGTTTTCCTTGATTCAAGTAAGATTTCAACAGGCGTGCCTTCAAATCCTTATTTACACTTCAGGCTGTACACGTGTCCACCCTCAAGGGTCGGGTTGGAAGATCGAAGATCCTTTTTTCCTGATTTTCTGGCTATTTAAGGGGATCCTCTTTCCCTTGTTTTTATTCACCTCCTTGTTCATTTTTCCTTAAATAAGTAATCTGCGATCTCATGGTTGATTCTCATTTTTTAGATACGACCACCCGATATTCTCAACCAACTCCTCCGACTTCTCCCGATTCGGATAATCCTCCTCCGTCGCCTCCTTGGAGGCCGCCTGTTCGCCGACGGTGTCGCAAGAGGCGGAGGAAAGATGCTGCGAAGGCATCTAGATTATTCTTTGATTCTCTTGGTTCTCTCTCTACGAAGGGAGAAGAAACGTCTTTCCTTCCTAGCGAGTCACCACAAGGGGCTCCCTCTGCCTGCTCAGCCGTTGGAACGGTATCGCCAGCTGTTAAGGAGGAGTCAGATCGATCGTCAGTTCGCGCAGAGGAGAGGGTTGAGGAACCTTTCCCTCTCGTTGGCAAGGATCCATCGCTTTTAGGTGATGATGATGATGACGTGGTCTATTGCTATGGCATCTCCTGGTCCGACGGTGAATAGTTGTGCATACCATGCCTCTTTGTAAATGCCGTATGGCTTTCCCAAAATAATAAAATGACGCTTTATTTTCTTTTCGCTCTCCTACCGCTTTTCTCCCTTTATTTTTTCAGGTTTCCCGGACTATCGCAGAAGTGTGCCTTTCGCTGGGTGCAACTGCCTTTCAGGTTTCAATCAGTAACTGTCTTCTCCAAAAGACACTGATGACTGCCCACGCGTCCTTTTCCACTCTGCACGTGTTTTATTTTTACAGGCTGTTTCTTTTTTAGGTTTAACCTTTATAAGGAATTCACTCTTCTCTTTTAGTACTTTTGCTAATATTTCAAAATTCTTCATATTTTCTCTCTTCTGTGCTTCTTTCTTCCCAAGGGGTTTTACTGCAATTGCTCGCCGGTGCCGACGGCCTGTTTACTGGCTCTTTGCTCCAGGTATTTTGTTTCTCTATCGCCATAGCTTTACTTTCCAGTTCATTATGTCTCGCGCTAGATCCTCTACAGTTATCGAAAATCCCCTAGAGCCCGAAGTTAGGAGAGCTCGTAGTATTTTTGATTGTAATGAGGTTTTGAGGGCTGAGTTAGAGGAGAACGGTATCACTTTTCCCACGGGATACCGCCCCTTTGTCCCTTTGAAGGATACTCGGCTTATTGATGCCATGTGGGGAACGTTCCGGCTGGTTTATTTCAAGATGTTTACCTACGGATTTCGTTTCCCACTTCATACTTCTCTGATGAAGCTGCTAAACCATTACGATCTCAATCCTGTTCAAATAACTCCACCTTCCTGGTGTGGGCTTTACGCCTTTCTTCGTTCGTGCGAGATGAAGCATATTTTCGCTCCATCGCTCGATCTGTTCCGTACATTTTTCACCATGAGGTGTCGCAGCTGCTTGGTGGATATTACCCCAAGTTGGAATGATGCCCTTGTTCGGTTCTTCTGGCGGAACTTTCAAGGTTTTGAAGAGAACGTGGACAACTGGAAAATGTGGCTTCTTCACCCTTCGCTTGCCCTCTCGGTACTGGCGCGGTGGTTTCAACCGAGAGATTACCAGTGCCGCTTGGCAAAAACCAGATGTGTTGTCTAGTATGGATGTGTATAATGTTACCGCCCTATTAGAAATAGAAAGGCCCTTCCTCATTCGGGAATTTGCTCGATTCAGGCCTTTGCCAGAGTGTCGTTGGTGAGTTTTTCTTTTGTCACCTTATCGCTTCGATTTTCTTGCCATATTAAAATATTTTATTGGCAGGTAACGCTGAGGGTCGCTCTTCCGGGGAAAGTGACGCTCCTCTGAACGTGGTGCCACTTCAGACGTTACCTCCTTCTCCTCCGCCTGAAGGCTCAAGTCGTCCGCCTATTCCGCCATGAGGAAGGAGAAATAAAACCGTCGCGACACGCAGTGCATCCGCTCGACCTTCCCGTTTCCTTAAGAATTGGCTATCGTCTTGCGGTAAGGGAGTGGCTCCGAGTAACCCTGTGATTGAAGAGGTTGACGGTGATAGCGAAAGCATAGATACTGGTTCCAAGCTGCGCCATGCCACCCTTGCCCAACGGATGAAACTTAGGTCGAGAAAGAGTGAAACCGCAGCGGAGTCAACCGAGGACGATAGCGAAGAAATGGCCGCCGAGACGTAGCGTCTCGTAAAGAGAGTTCGTAAAGAGAAATCTGACCCACCAATTCCTCCCGCGGAGGAGGTCAACGCGGTTCCCTCCGAGGGAGTTAACACTTCACACGTCGCGGGTGCCTTGCCGGTGACGGAAGTGGTCAAGGTGCCCTCTGCCATTCCTCCCAAAGTTAACGAGGCTTCAGCAGCGGTGGGCTCTCCCTTGTCGTCTGGCGATCCTATCTCTCCGATCTACTCCTTTATTCCGGATGTGAACTTATCGGTTTCGAATCCAATCACTCCTCCTAACCCTCCCCCGCAGAAGCCTCAGCCTTTGTTTCTTTCTTCGATTTCAGGCATTGGTGATTCCGAAAAAAGTTGTTCTCCTCCTTATATCGCCAATCTTTCCACTCAAAGTCTTCAAGGCCCCACCACATATCAGCTGGACTTGTCTTCCCTTGGTACCGACGGGCTTCGCTCTTTAGGGATATCGGACCCACTAACGCGAGAAGAGCCAGTGGGCCCAATAGTGGGGCAAATGTTTACTTCTTCGAAGGACAAAGAAGAGTTCTTGCGGCATCCTCCTGAAGCACGACATTCACGCCTTCTGACTGACATGCTGGCCAGTTTCCGCGAGCTAAATTACTTTTTCGAAGATCAGCGTGACAAGGTTCGGCCTTCTCTTGATTTGAAGGGTGAACTAAGCGCTGCCTTAGGGAAGGTAACGGAGCTGTCGCAGCTTCAGGAGCGAACCCGGGCGGAGTTGAACGACTGTCGTGCTGAGCTTGCTCGAGAAAAATCGAAAGGGAAGGCTAAGATAGAGCTTCTGGAGGCGGAATTGGTGGTGGCTGACAAAAAGAATATCTTCCTTCGCGAAGAGATTGCGTCTCGTGATGCGGATTTGGCCAAAGTACCTTCAAAGATAGCTTGGTGGAAGAACAAGACCATGGAGGTTTATATCGTTGAATTTATGAGTCTCCATCGCCAGGGAACTGTTAATTCGTCAGTGATGGCTGATTACGCTTCCAAGAGAATGAAGGATCTGGGCGAAGGTGAGGGAGATCTTCCTTCTTCTAGAGAAGAGCGGGGGAATGGTGATTGTGATGTCCGCGAGGGCCCATGATTAATCGAGGTTGCTCCATTTAGAGGATTCTTCTGTTTATTTGTTTCTTTGTCTTGTAATAACGCCTTGTTGTGCGACAATATCCGTATTTTACTGCTATTTGATTTTTATTCCGCTTTTTCGCGTTAGCTCGAAAGCTGCCTTTTTAATTAACGCCATCTTGGGTTATCTCCTTTCTTGCGATATCGCTCTTGTTTTCTCTAAGAAATGGTACCTGCTTTTCAGAGCATTTAATGCTTGCTATCTTCTCATTAGAAAAGTCGCGATTATACAGGCACACGTGTCCATTTCTTCCGGCGCTGCGGGCTAGCGTGCTCGAGAACTTTACCGAAATCGAAGTGTTGTAGCGCTTTTCTAGAATTGCACTCATTACCTGAGTCTGTTCCTCATGTCGCTTCCACGCAACGACTGTGACATCCGCCGTTTCATTCGATTACTAGGGTTATAAAAACCAATATTTATTCTTTTCCTTTTCTTTTATCATCCCACCTTCTCATATTTTCTTGTAGCCGTCTTGTTTTCTCCCCACTATTCAAGGCTCTTCGAAGTGCTTTTTCTCTAAAGGTATTTCCTTTCTCCTCCATCGTCTTCTTCATCTTTACTTCTTTAATTCTGCCATGGCTAAGACTCACCGTTCTGAGTCGAAATCTGCCGATGAGAAAAGGATGGATATTACTGCTAGTGTTATCACATCTGAGGCCGCTCTCCGTGAGCATTTGGCCGCCCATAATGCTGTTATCTCTGACGATTATAAGGCCACTGTTACCCCTGAGTCGATACTTTTGAACAACGTTTTGACGGGCAATCGTAGGGTCCTGTATGCGCAAATGTTCCGTTATGGTTTCCGGCTTCCCATCGACTCTTTTGTAAAAGACTTGCTTGTTGCCGGCGATCTGAATCCGACCCAATTATCCCCGAATGCGTATTGTTGTGTTTATGCTTTTCTGGAACTTTGTAAATACAAAGGGATCACTTCCCCTTCCCTTCTGCTGCTCAAATCTCTTTTTAAGCTGATGAAGTGCCGGGGAGTGATAACGATATCGCCCCGCTTCGACGATGACTCTCTCAAGTCTTTTACTTGGAAACTCCTCCACATCGAGTCTTCTGTTGATGCTTGAAAAAAGGAGTTCTTTGTGATAGATCTTTCTGAAGATCCTGGTTCCTGGTGGCAATCTGGGTTTAACCAAAACGTCGATGATAATGTCTGGAGTCGACCAGGGACCCTTCCTCAGCGTGAACAAGACTGGTTAAACAAATTGCTCAAATTGGAAATCAGCGTTCACATTCGTCAAGTGGCTTGTAGAATGGACATTCGTTCTTGTGTTAAACGTGAGTGTCGCGTTAGTCCCTTCTTTGTTATCACTGATACTAATGTTGACGTTATTTTGTGATCTCGCAGCAACGGATCCCAACTATAAGCCCGAAAGCTTAAGGAGACGCCTAAAGAGGGCTCAAGAAAGAGAAGAAAAGGAGAGAGCTACCTCCACGGAAGCTACTGATAATCCCACGGAACTGCCGGCTACTTCCGCGAGTCTTGCTCAAGTATCCTCTTCTTCAGCTGGTGAGGGGAATACTGATATTCCTTCAGGCGTTCCCATCGTGACTGTTGCTGCTCCTCCCGCCCAGCCTTCTTCTTCTTCCCAGGCTCCTAAGGCCATTGCCAAAGGAAAAAAGAAGAGAAAAACAAGAAGCGTTGCCGCTCTTACACCTTCTCCGGACGCGGCAGGTTCTTCAGAAGCACCTCCTCCCACTACTGTTACAGTAAGGGTGCCTTTTAGCCACGATATGCTACATTCCAATGTCTGCCGTCGTTTGATTTCTCTTTTCTATATTTCATATTGCGTTCTTGGAAGGACCCTACCGTTGTCGCTACCTCTGCTCCTCCCTCAGGCAATATGAATTTGGGCTACATGCTGGCTGGTTCTAAGAAGAGACAACGACTGGGAGGTGAGGGGGGAAATCCATCTTCCTCTACCACCGGGATGGAGAACAGACCTGAGGACATTTTCGACTCCACGGCTGTTCCCCAGGGAGGACATTCCTTGGAATTTTTGGCGAACTTGGGCACAAGCGAGACTTTCGGGGTTTCGCCCAATTCTTTCGGAGGTCCCGTTCACGCATATTCCTCCAATCTGGGATATCAAGAGGGCTTGCAGGATTTTTCAGGCTATCAGCCTCATGGTGTTTATCTTGCTCCAGGGGGTTCGTCCACACAGGTTCACCCTCCTATTCCTCTGGCGTTTGTTCCTTCGAGCATCCCCCTGTTGCACCGTTATGGCGAAGGAGGTGCCACCTTCAACTTTGCGGCGGATCTTAGTCCGATAAGCGGGGGTGGCACTGTGACGCATCAAGTTGGACTGTACGATCTCCGTAATATTGGTTTGGCGGCATTGGGGGGTGATGGCTCGGATGAAGTTTCGGCTTTGCTGGCTTCCCAAATCTTGGCGTCTGCGGCAGAATGGGAGGCTTTCCTTTCCAAGACCGAGGTTGATAGGGTGAACTCATTACGCTCCAATCTTTTTACTAATTTGATGAAATTCCATTACTGGGCGGAGGAGGTGCAGCGTCAGGCTGCCTCTCTTTCCTCCTCCTTGGAGGAATTATCGCGAGAGCGGAATGAGAAGAAGAAGTTGCTGGAGGAGCGTATGCAACTATTACTGGCCCATCAGGAGCTAAAGAAAGAACATTCTAATGCCTTGGCAGCGGAGAGGGCCAAAAATACTGTCTTGGAAAATGAGAAATCATACTTGGCCAAGGAGAAGGTTGCCCTGGAGGAAGAGTCGGCCGATAGGAGTCTGTGGCATGTCGAGCAGACTGCCGCTATTTTAGTCGATTGCTTTGAGGAAGTCCATGGGTCAATGCGTACAAACCTGATGAGGTCACGACGGCTTTCAGGCAAAAATCTGCCCATCTTAATGAGGAGGGTTTTCGCCAAGTTAAAGCGGCAGGCTGGAAACGGAGGAACCCCGAAGGTTGACGTGCCTCAAGCTTTGCCACCCTTTCCTTAGCAATCGAGCGTCACTAGATTTTTGTCATTATTTTGACCACTGAAGTTTGTAGCCCCTTAAAGCATTTTGATGTATTCAGACAACTTCTATTGCTATCTTTCCTTTCCTGTAGTTGTCTCCTTACGAACTCTTTTGGCGTTATCTTCGCCCTGTTATCACGATGCTTTTACTTTTTTGAGCGGATCCTTAGCAGTCCCATCAAAATTACTAAAGTCGGTATCGAGTTAGCTTTCCCGGTAAGCCTTACGATATCACTGCTTACGAGATCATCACTCCTTCCGCTACCCGAAAAAGTATTCTGCACATTCCTAATTGTAAACCATCAGTAACAAAAACACGTTACGAGGGATAGTAATTACTCGTAGGAGCCTTTCCGCTGCCATCATAGGGCGTTACCATGGAACCCGCGTGAATCACTTTCACTATCAGCTCTATACTTCACTAGGGGTTACACATCTGGTTACTAGCTGGAATTTCGCGATTCTCCGCGTTTCCCTCCTTTCACGATCGGCCCGAAAAGTGCCTCATCTTAGTGAGCTGTCGGATCGGGACGGCTATCACAAGGCTGGGGAATTTTCACTTTTGGGCGTTGTCCTCGCGTCTAGAACCGTGTCCTTACTTAATGGCCTGGCTGCAGCAGCCCAGCTGTTAAGATAGGATTCTTATTTCTAGACGGAGTTTCTATTTCTTTGGGGCGTGCCTCGTCTTGATGGGCCGTCTCCACGAGAACGGTCAGTACAAGAGAAGGACTTTTCACTCCCAAAGATACCGGGTAGTGCCCTCACTTAATGAGCCATCTGATCAAGATCGGTCATCACAAGGATAGGACTTTTCACCCCCGGGGGCGTCCAGGATCTTTCAATCCGACGCTAATTCAAGGTATGTTGGGTCGTGCCCTCACTGAGTGGGCCATCTGATCAAGACCGGCCATCACAAGGATAGGACTTTTCACTTCCCAAGATACCCCCTTTTTTATCTGCACAAAGGCAACCACAAACACCCACGAAAGCTCTCTCATCGAGCGTTAGTCATGGTTAGGGTTGACATAAATCAAAGGTGCAGATAAAATTAAATTCTAGGGTAATATAATTTCAAACGAGTGATATTCCAAGAGTTGGATAAGGGTGTACCATCGAGTGTCTCCAGATGATAGGCTCCTTTCCTGACAACGTGGGTGACGCGATATGGTCCATCCCAGTTAGGACTGAGTTTTCCCATACGTTGTCCTGCCGCTCGCTTGTCTCTGAGCACCAGGTCACCGGCTTTCAGCAACCGCTCTTTGACACGCCTGTTATGATAACGGGCCATCTTTTGTTTGTAGTGCTACATTTTCAGAAGGATTTCTTCTCGGACTTCTGGTAACGCGTCCAGGTTAGCTCGTAACCTTTTCTCATTCAGCTCCTCTCGGAAGTGAGCCACCCGTAGGCTCATGGTTCCAATTTCCACCGGTGTAACAGCTTCGGTTCCAAAGGCCAATGCGAAGGGTGTTTCTCCGGTACTAGTCTTAACGGTCATGCGGTACGCCCACATCACGTATGGCAGCTCATCAGCCCACTTCTTTTTAGACCCTTCTAGGTTTTTCTTGATACCGCTGAGGATGCTCCGATTGGTTACTTCCGTCTGTCCATTAGTTTGCGGATGAGCCACGGAGGAAAATCATTGCTCGATCCCGAATTCTGAGCACTGGTCTTTGAACAATTGGCTGGTGAACTGCATTCCGTTATCGCTGACAAGGACGTGAGGTACGCCAAACCTCATGATAACTTGATATTTGAAGAAACGCCAAGTTTTTTCTGCCGTGATTGCGGCGACCGCTTCAGCTTCCGCCCACTTAGTGAAATAGTCTACCGCCACTATCACAAACTTTAGTTAGGACCTTGCCTTTGGGAATGGGCCTAGGATATCGATCCCCCATTTAGCAAAAGGACAAGGGGCGATAATTTCAGATATTTCAGCAGCAGGTCGCCGAGGAATTTTGGCAAACTCCTGGCACTTAGGGCAAGTTTGCACATAGTTGTGGCAATCTCTTCGGATGGTGGGCCAGTAGAATCCGGATCTGAAGACTTGTGCCGCTAGGGTGCCACCTGATACGTGCATACCACATACCCCTTCATGGATTTCGCGCAAGGTGTGAAGACCCTCTTGCTCAGATATACATTTGGCGGCTGGATGAGAAAAACATCTCCGAATCAAATCCCCGTCATAGTACGTACAGCGAGCTGCCTGTTTCAGCACCTTCTTCTTTTCAACGGTGTCCTCCGGCAGTTCCTCATGTTTCAGGTATTTGATTACGGGAATTCGCCAGTCGCTCTCATGCTCTTCCACACATAAAGATGCTTGCTCTTCCATGAAGGATGGTATCGATAGCTCACGATAATACACGCCTTTGGGTATGGACACTTCCGGATTCGCGGCCAATTTGGCTAGATTGTCAGCTTCAGCGTTTTCCTCCCTGGGAACATGCTCGAAGCTGACTTGCATGCCCTCTTTCTTTATCTCCAATAATTCTCGCTTTACTTTGGTGAGATATTGAATCATGATGGGTTCCCGGACCTGAGAGTGCCCCAAGACCTGGTCAATTATCAACTTGGAATCACCACAGATCTTTAGACGCAGGTCTCCTGTTCTTCCGGTATCATGCCTCCCTTTAGAAGAAAGTCCTTTCCCTATTCTGAGCCCGGCTAACAACGCTTCGAACTCTGCCGCGTTGTTAGATAACGGCTGTAGGATTCGAATGGCGTATCGTATTTTCATGTCGTGCGACCCATTTATGAAGATTCCGGCTCCCGCCAGCTCTTGGTTTTTGGCCCCATCCACATGGATGAGACAAAGGTCCGTATAGGTTTCCGAAAATGGGAGATCCATATCGCCCCATTCCGCTTCAGGTATGCCGGCCAAAGGATCCTTTGTAAAGGTACATTCCGCTATGAAATCAGCCAGGATCTGAGCCTTTACGGACGGTCGAGATTGATACCTCAATCCATACTGTTCTAGTTCAAGCGCCTAGATCAACATTCTTCCTGAAGATTCAGGCTTTCGAAATATTCTTTTCAGAGGTTGGTCCGTAAGCACGATAACGGAATAGGACTGGAAATATCGGTCCATTTTGCGGGTAGCTTGAATAAGAGCGAACACTATTTTTTCAATTCGAGCGTATCGCAACTCCGCATCTTTCAGAACGTGACTCACAAAATAGACCGGGCGATGAGAGTGGTTATTGTCGCGAACGAGGACGGCACTGACCACTTCGTCTGTCGCGCCAAGATACAAATATAAGGTATCTCCTGCCTCGGGTCTTGTCAACAGTAGGTCAGACGATAAGTAATCCTTCAGGCCGACAAATGCCTCCTCACATTATGGGGTCCACCCGAACGAGGCTTTCTTGCGTATGACTTTGAAAAAAGGAAGACACTTCTCTCCTTGCTTGGAAATGAATCGCCCGAGGGCGATAACTCGTCCAGTTAACCTTTGCACCTCTTTAATGGTTCTTGGCGATATCATGTCTTGTATAGCTTTAACCTTTGAAGGGTTAGGCTGGATACCTTTTTGGCTGACCACGTAGCCCAAGAATTTTCCCGTCTGAAATGCAAACATGCATTTTCGGGGGTTTAGCTTCATGCGATACCTTTTCATTACGTCAAAGACTTCCTTTAACGTATGCAGGTGATCTTGAAAGTTCGCGCTCTTTACCAATATATCGTCAACGTATGCTTCCACATTCCTCCCTATTTGTTCTTCGAATATTTTTTTGCCATACGTTGGAACGTCGCCCCAGCGTTCTCTTGCCCAAACGGCATCGCCGTATAACAGTACGTGGCCTTTGGAGTGAGGAACGCAGTCTTTTCTTCATCTTCCAAGGCCATGGGGATCTGATGGTATCCAGAGTTGGCGTCCAGTGAACTTAAATAAGCGTACTCGGCGGTCTGATCAACTAACTGATCTATACGAGGGAGCGGGTAGCAATCCTTAGGGCAGGCATCATTCAAATCGGTGAAGTCGATGCACATGCGCCAATCCCCATTGGGCTTAGGAACAAGGACAGGGTTTGCTAGCCAGGTGGGATATTGAACTTCGCGGATAAACCCTGCGTCAAGAAGCTTTATTACCTCTATGTCCACAGCCGACGCCTTTTCACTAGAGAACGCGCGCCGCTTTTGTTGAACCGGTCGGGCATCTGGGTCCACATTGAGCCGATGCTCGGCTATTTTGCGTGATATACTTGGCATGTTTGCGGGTTTCCACGCGAAATCTCCTTGACATTTGTTCAGTAGCTGGGCCAGTTGAAGGTTTTCCGCTGGGCTGAGTTTTTTGCTGATTAGAAAGCTTGCTTCCTTTATGCCGATTACTGGAACGGGTACCATTTTGTCAAGAGATTGAGCGCACTTCTCATCACCCTGCTCGTAGGGGTCCGCTGCTATACACACATACCTATCGCAGCTTCTTTGAGTCATGAGCGAGTAGCATTCCGCCGCCAGCTTTTGGTCGCCCTTTATGGATACTACCCCATCCCAGGAGGGGTATTTCATTTTTAGATGCTTCTGAGATATCACCGCTCCGAAGCGGTTGAGAAAAGGTCGCCCGAGTACGACATTGTAGGGCAAATTTAAATCCACGACAAGGAACAACAAGTTCTCTAATCGTTTATAGGTGTCTTCTTGGAAATATATGGGCAAAGTAATTACCCCCGTAACAGGGATTGGAACCCCATCAACACCGACTATAGGCCGTTTGCTAGGCGTTAGCTCGTTGTCAGGGCGTTTCATGAGATTGTACGCTTCCAGCGAAAAGAGGTTCACCGCGCTCCCGTTATCAATAAGAGTTCTTCTGATTCCATGACTGGCGATGATGGGCGTAACCACCAGTGCATCATTGTGCAGATAGCCAACGCCTTTCTCGTCTTCTTCGGAAAAGGATAATATCATTCGATCCAAGATGCCTATCGCACCTCCTTTTTTTGTCGTGCCATCCCGTGTGCGTTTTTCTCCTTTCGCGGCGGTCGGTTGCTCTGATTCGTCCATATAAGGGGTTCCTCCCGCGATGATGTTAATCATAGGGATGTACTCGTCGTCTACCGTAAGAGTTTCTCTATCTTTTCCTCCGGAGGCATTATTCTTCTGCGGAACGCGAGGAGGAACTGGTCGTTCATCTGCCGTCCTTTTCATGGGATTATTTCTGGCGTCTTCTCTTACTTGGGTGGGGAATTCTCCTAAATATCCTTCTTCCACCAGACGTTCTATCGCCAATTTTAATTCTCTGCACGCTTCTGTGGAATGTCCCCTGGCTTTGTGGAATTTACAATAAGCATTTTCCCTTCTCCCTAGAAGGACTCCTGGTTTTGTAGGCGCAGGGTAGCGGATGGGAAGATTTCGCTGCTCTGCTATCGCTAAAATCTCTGCCCTTGGTACATAAAGGGAAGGAAAATTTGGGTCGTATGTCCGATTTTTATAAGAATCCCCTTGACGTCGAGTGGGGGAACCACCGGTTTTTCCCTTCGAAGGATGACCCTTTTGTCTATTGGAGGCTTTGGGGATATGATCCTTCCGCCTGGCGTAATCGTCGATAAAATGATCGTCAGGAAGGGGCTTTGCGGGAGTAGCGATAATTTGAGATGTCCCATGCGACGCGTTATACGTCCTATCTCTATTTTCTTCTTCTTCCATTTTTGCATAATTATGAGCTTTAAGTCTCAACGCGTCTAAAGTCACTGGAGGGTCCACCATGAGCGCGTCTTTAAGTTTTTCGTAGCGGCAGTTCCTTTTCAGGGCTTCTATAGCAAAATCAATAGTGACGCCCGGCGTTAATGACATTTCCAAATCGAAGCAGCTGAGAAATTCCTTTAAGGTTTCTTGAGGCATTCGTTGTATGTCAAATAACGCGGCGGCAGATTTCCAGATTGGAATCGCCGTACTAAATCTGCTCCGGAATTTAGATTCTAACTGTGAGAAATTATTAATGGATCCACCAGGGAGACCTTCAAACCAGAGACGCGCAACACCCGACAGTGTCATAACAAATATTTGGCACAACGCCGCATCACTGTGGGTCTGAAATTGAACAAAATCCTTCACTTTATTGATATGCGAGATGGGATCCTTGGTGCCATCATAAGTATCAGTGGGAAGCTTCACGCGTCGACTGACCCTGTGACGCCTTATACGACGGCTAAACGGGTGGCCCGACGTATCATCAAGAATTTCACGCGCATGACGCGGGGGAGATATTTCAGCCTGACGCCCCCTATTTCGCGGTTCTGGCGTAAGATGTCGCCTAGGAGATCGACTGTGACTCCTGGGTGATCGACTTCCATACCTTCGACTACTGGATCTTTCACTGTACTCGGGAGACAAACTCCTGTTGACTCCGTCCCTCCGTCTGTCCCACCGGTTCCTAACCCCCTCAAGTTGCCTATCTCCCTGCGGGAGAAGACCTTGTGGCATCTGTGGTACGTAAGCCACTACTCTTCCTTGAGTGAACTGCACAACACTAACCGGAGGATCTCCCGCGGACAAAGGCATCTGGAGGTTTTCTGGAAACAACGGTGATAAAGGTCGATCAGTGACAATAGATGGTGTGAACATGACGCGGGGAGGGAGACTAGATCCAGAAGCACCAGGCGTGATTCTTGCGGCCATTTCAGTCAAATATTCCAACCGAGAACGAAGGGCCGCTATTTCCATTGTAAAAGGATGTTCATGATTAAGTATAGATCCCCCCGAAAGAGGAGTGGAGAAATCGGATCCCGCTGTCTGAGATGACGAAACGACCGTTTGTGAGAAGACAAGTCCCCCTGCAATTCTGACCGAACGGTCTAGAGATCCCAAAATTATTGGTTGCGACGTCATAGAGAGATCAGCAGTGGCAAAAGGGAATAACTGTCTGCGGATTGAGAAAGGGATATTAGAGGATGATGATCGGATCGGCTCCGATCCTGTGATCATGAACGTTCCAATCTTCTGACTAAACGGAGCTTGGCTATTAAGGACGCTCACATAATACACCAAAGCTCTCAATGAAAGCACCATTTGATAAGATTCGATGTCGTGTCTGATCGGAACGGCGGCGATCGTCGTCGGATGTACCTGCAAAGCGCCGGAGGGGGGCTCCGGCGTAGACACTCCGATGCTTAAGTTAGTTCGGGAGTACAAAGTAGCAAGACGTTCTACTAGGTGATCTCGATCTTACCTTCTGTTTGAAAAAGTAGGGATATTTATAGGCCTCGATGGTGATACCTGGCGATAACAGTCTAGGCGATGTCTGGTGATGACGTCACGAGCGATGCCAGTAGATGACGTCATGAGCGATATCTGACAGGGTTACCAGGAGCGATAACCTCGCGGTTCCCTAGGTTGGGATGGCGCCGTGCGTATAGAGACGCGTGAGTCCCCCCCTCCGCTGATGTCGACCATCCTAGGAATCCTTTGCTGATCCCTGGGCGATATGAAGGTATACTACGAGACTTATAGGAATCCGTCCTAGCAGGAGCCGCAAATGCAGTAGTGCCGTTAGGGTTGTCTTGATTGTTATCAGAAAGAATCTCAGCTAGCGACGTAGGTTCTGAAATTACGGCTTCTTCCATCAAGGGGACTCATGTGCGACTTCTTCGAAGATGGCAAAACCTTCAGAGGACCCTCAGCCAGGGCTTGGCAAAGAGAAAAAGGCTGATGACCCTTTCCCTTTACTTGACGCAGAACTACCGTGTTGGAATGGAGATGATTTCTACTGGCCTTCTTATTGGCTCGACGAGGACTGACTGCCCGTTATGCTTATTGTAGATGTGGTATGGCTTTTTCATGAATAAAGTAGTGTTCCCCATTTTCTTTTCTTGGTTGTTGTGTCTCTGCGTTAACTCTATAATTATTGGGTAGTTAACGCCAAGCGGTTGGTCGCTGCTTCGCGCAACCGCCATTCTAACTTCTTGTCGTTAACTGCCTTCATCTTCTAGAGATATAAATGCTTGGTTTTAAATGTTCTTCTGATACGTTTCCAAGTGTGATTTCCAGTTTTACGCGTGTTTCGTTCTGATTGGCCAATTAGTCGTCTTCGCTAGGTTTGGCCTTTAAAAGGAGACAACTTTTTTCTTCTCAAACTTTTACTCGTATCTCGATTTTTTCCTGCTATTCTTTGCTCTTCTTCTTTTCTTGAAGAAAATTGTCCCAACTGCTCATCGACTCAGGCGATCCGTCCGTTATGCTATGCTTCTTTCTAAGGTACCCTGTTTCACCTTCTTCTGGTTTTTCTCTTTATTACCTCTTCATTATGCGTCGCACGAGATCTCAGATTGGCCCTCGGGAGCCTATAGATCTTGAGATTGAGAGTACAGCAAGTATTTTTACTTGCGAGACCATTCTGCGGCTTGAGTTAGAGAGTCATGGTATCTCTTTCCCCAGCGGTTATAGCTTTATGCTTCCAGAGAGGTATATGAGGCTTCACGACGTCCTGTGGGGAACTCGTAGGATGTTGTATTTTAAGATGTTTCTTTATGGTTTCCGCCTTCCTGTTCATGCTTCAATAGAGGATATACCGTGTCAATGTAAGATTAACCTGGCGCAGATAACGCCCTCATCATGGTGTGGTATCTACGCTTTCATCCGCGCCTGCAAAATGAAGAGTATTCTTACCCCTTCTATCAATTTGTTTTGTAAATTCTTCAGCCTCACTTGTCGCAATGGTCTAGTGAGTGTTATTCCAAGATGGAATGACGCGTACGCCCAATCTTTCTAGTAAAATTTTTGAGAGTTTGAAGAAACCGTTGATGACTGGAAGGGTGGTTTCTTCGTCATTGAGTTGCCTTCCCATTTGTGGCGTAGGGGCTTTAACCGGGGCATCACCGATACTGACTAGGTGAAATCGATCGTCTTGTCTAGAAAGGAGTTGGCTCAGGCTAACGCCTTGTTAGAGATGGAGACGCCTTTCCAGATTCGAAACTTTGCCTTGTATAGGCCTTTATCTGAGTGCGCCGTAGGTGAGTCTTTAAATTCTAGCGTTATCCTTTTCATTTACTGATGTGACTTTTTGCAGGGGAAGTTATCAATCAATCGTCTGAAGGGAATGGTGCTCGTTTGAAGGTCGTGCCTCCTCCAACAGCGTCTCCTTCTACGCTTTCTAGAGCTCCACCTGACTGCAGCGTCCCGTTAAAGAAAAGAAGGAGTTCGGGGGTGGCCCTTCAAAGAGGGCGCGTTTCTACACGTGCTTCTCCCTTTGTGGAGAATTGGTTGCCCGTTCGGGAGATAAGGTCTAGCTCAGGTCCGCCAACAGTCAAGACAGAGGTTTTTTCATATGAAGGTGCGGGTGAGGGTGAAGGTATGGATACAGTCGTTGTTATCGCCAATCTTTCCTCTCAAGGGCCTCAGGCGGTTCTTTCTTATCGGTTAGATCTGTCGAACTTTGGAATTGACGGGCTTCGTGCTCTAGGGGTGTCGGACCCGTTATCGCGAGATCAACCGACAACGATTTTAGTGGGTGACATATTTGGTTCTCCTGAAGATGAGGAAAAGTTGCTGCAGCTTCCCCCCGATATTCAACGCGCACGAGTTTTGAATGACTCTTTGGCCTGTTTCCGCAAATTTCATTATTTTACCAAGGCCCATGGTAGTAAGCTTCAGAGTTCGTCTGACTCAAAGGCGCAGCTCGACCACTCTTTGGCCAAAGTGAAGAAGTTAACGCAGCTACATAATCGTACCCAGGCGGAGTTAGGTGCCTGCCGTGCTGACCTTGCGAGGGAAAAATCCATGGGAAAAGCCAAAGTTAAAGCATTGGAGGCTGAATTGGTAGTTGCTAACAAGAAAAATTCTCTTCTCCATGAAGAGATATCGGTTCGCGACGTGGATTTAGCAAGGGAAAAATCCAAGGGGAAGGCTATCGTTGAGGCTTTGGAGGCAGAGCTGGCGGCAGCTGACAAGAGAAACTCTCTTCTTCGTGAAGAGATATCGATTCGTGACACGGATTTAGCCAAGGTTCCGTCAAAGATAAGCTGGTGGAAGAAAAAAGTTATGTGGGCCTTTACCGCCGGGTTCGCGGACTATTATCGCTGTAGGACTTTCGATCCTGCTAAGATAGCCGACTATGCCTCTGCAAAAAATGAGTGAGATTGACAGGAGCAAGGAAGGTTTTCTTTCCTCAGAGGTGGAAGAAGTAGGCGACGGCGGCGATACCGAGACGCTCCCGTTATCTGATGATTCAGATGCCGCGAGGGACGCGAGGGGTTCCACCCGTCCCCGTTAATTGTTGTTTCTTGATTTGATCATTGTTGTCATTGGCTTTGTAATAATAACGCCCACACTTCTTTTAAATAATAATAATTAATCTCTGTCGCGTTATCTCCTTCTTTTGCATTATCTTGGTGACTGTCGACTGAATTAATGCTGCATCGCGTTATCTTGATCATCACGTTATTACGCCTGTCTTGGTTTGAAATATGATTCCACTTTTCCAGAGCATTTAATACTTGAGAATCCCTCATTAATGCAGGAGAAAAGTAATGATAGCCAGACCACACGTGTCAATTCGCAGAGGAGCTAGGGTTGGTGCTCCCTCGAGAATGGTAAAATCGAAGCATCTTCTCGCTTCTCTAAAAATGTACTCATTGCTCGTGTATTTTCTTCTTGACGCTTCCCACAAAATGACTGTTTCAACAGTCGCTTTGACTAACTTCTAGGGTTATAAAACCCGCCACATGCTTCCTTTCCTCCTTTTGTTGTTTTATTTTCTCCATAACATCTCAAGCCATCTTGCGTTTCCTCTTTCCACTGTCTGGGCACTCTGATTTCTTCTCTTAGAAAGGTACTTCTGTTCCTTTTTTGTCACTTTTTTCATCTTTTTACTTCTGCCATGGCTAGAACTATTCGTCGTACTCAATCCAAATCTATTAGGGAGGAAAAGATTGAAAACATTGTTACCACTATCACTTCTCCGACCGTGCTTCAACAGAAATTATCCCAACACAATGCCCACATTCTTGAGGGTTGTTCGGTTGAAGTTACCCCCGATTCGCTACGCCTTAATAGTGAATTGACCGACAACCGTAGGCTTTTGTATGCCAAGATGTTCGGCTATGGTTTCTAGTTTCCTCTTGATCCTTTAGTGGAATAGTTATTTGCCACTCTTAACTTAAATCCTGTCTAATTGACCCCTAATGCGTACTGTTGCATTTACGCATTCATAGAACTTTGTAGATACAAAGGGATTGCCTCTCCTTCCCTTTTGCTGCTTCAATCGCTTTTTCAATTGTATAGTTGTAGGGGTGTTATAGGGATATCGCCACGTTATGATGACGAATCGCTAAAACCTTTTACCTGGAAGCTTCTGCACCTTGGATCTTCCATTGATAATTGGAAAAATGAGTTCTTTATCATTAATTTGTCTGGCCCCTGGTGCAGCACCGGTTTTAATCACGACATCAGGGATGGGGCCTGGGGTCAGCGGAGGCCTCTCCCTTCACCTAAGCAAAGCTGGTTAGACAAACTACTTGAGCTAAACTTTAGCGTTCATACTCGCAAACTGGCGTGCAGGATCGACATTCGAGCCTGTGTTGAAAGTGAGTATTTTGCCATTTCCTTGTTATTTCGAGGGGTACTAACGCTAACATTGTCTTGCGATTGTGCAGAACCTCCGCATGGCTGGAAGCTTGAGTGCGTTAGAAGACGAGAGAGAAGGGCTCAAAAGAGGAGAGAGAGAGAGGAATCTGCCACTGCCGCTGCCTCTGCCACTTCTGTTGCGGTCGTTAATCTAATCTATCATCTGTTGTGACTGTTAGTCCCGTTCAGGGATCTACTTCTCAGATTAGTGAGGAAGCTATTACCGTCCCTGCTTTCATTCCGACTGTTTCTGCCACCGTTACTCCTGTTCAGGCGACTTCTTCTAGAGTTTCCGTCGGGAGAAAAAAGAAGAGGAGAAGATGCGTTGCTGCCCTTGCTCCTCCCTCTAGCATGGTAATCTCTTCAGAGGAGCCCGTTAACGATATCACTACTGTACGTCTTTCTTTCATGCCCTCGTTATCTCACGTATTGCATTTTTTAACATTTTCCAACTTTCTCTTTTGTTTTCTTATCTTTCTCAATATTTCTTGTTGTAGGATACTGTTGTTGCCACTGCCCACCTGTCATCAGAGGATAACATGAACTTTTCTTACGTGTTCCAATAGCATCGCAAGAAACTGCGACATAATGAGGAGGGGACGAGCTTGTCGGGGGGTCCCGTTATCCACCAAGAGGGGGATAGCGAGGATGTTGCCGCCTTTGTTTATGACGTGCCTTCTGGGGGTCAATCTTCTGATCCTTTGAGGACTGTGGGTATTTCCGGGTCCTTTCAGGTTTCACCCAATTCCTTTGGCACGTCGCCTCCTCCTTCCGTTTCCCAGGTCATGGGCTTTACTGCAGACTTAACGGAGTCCGATTTTCCACCCTTCCCCTCTCATGATTCTCTTGGGTTTGTTATGGGCGCTTCTTCTCGTCAGCCTCTGTCCCCCACTACTCTAGTTTTTGTTCCTTCGAATGCTCCAATATGCCCATCTTCCGAGGGGGAGGTTGTTGCTCCCCATCTGATGGCTGATGTGAGTTCGCTGGGCGATTCCGGGCCCGTTACTCATCAAATTGACTTAGGTAACTTGCGTAAAATTGGGTTTGCGATTGTAGGGGGTGACAGTTCCAGCGCGGCTTCTGCTTTCCTGGCCGCTCATGCGTTATCGGTCCAGGAAGAGGAGGAGGCATTTCTTTCTAAAACTTCTGAGGAACAAGTGAGTTTGGTGCGCTCCGACATATTTTCTGCTTTTCACAACTTCCATTATTGGGCCAGGCACATGGCAAGGAAAGTTGAGTCCCTCACTTCTTCCTCCAACAAGCTATATAACGCCCATCAGCAGGTTTCAGAAGAACTTGTTAAGAAACGAGAAGAAGTGGAGAAGATAACGGGGGAGCGTGATGATCTGGTGACAGCCCTGGCGACTGTCAAGAGAGAGATGGAAGAGATCCGTGAACAGGAAATCGCTAAAGTTGCCGCGCTTAACGCCGAATTAGCGACAAAAAAGAGTAAAAGTGTAGCGCTGGAAAGGGAGAAGACGGCACTGGGGGAGGGGAAGGCTGCCCTGGAGAAGGAGTCGGTGGGAAAATATAAATGGTATTGCGAGATGACCGCATGTATCATGTCCGACTGCTTCGTGCAGCTTTACGGGGAAGAAGCGTTTCGTGCTGAGGACCTCACCCAAGTCTTTCTAAAGAAGTCTGGGGTCCTTACAGATGAGAAATTTTGTAGGATGCAGGCAGAGAGTCGCGAAGGGTAGGGGGATAGCGGGACGACACCGCCATAGGCCTCTTTTGTCACCTTTTCTGAATTTCGGGCATCGCCCTCCCCACATTTTTTTGAGGGATTTTGCTTTTGTAACCCTTATGAGGGTTTTTGAACAATCATATAAATTTGTTTGCTATCTCCCTTTGTAGCCGATCTTCCTTGTGTTGTTCCTTTTCTCTGCGGGGCTGCCATAACGCAGCAAAACCATAGAATTCCAGCAGAGATAGTATAGCCGTAGAACCGCCATGTAATCAATAGGATCATAGGCACATGATAACGGGTATTTTGCGATATATCGCGACATGACTAGGTATGCACACTTTATAACAGAATGGAATAGTACTGCTTACTATATAACAGTTTAACAGATAAGAGATAACTTCAGAAATAGAAACTCATGACAATGAGGTGGTATAACGGATATTACCCGCGATATGAAGCATATAATCCGTTTCTGCAAGAGAAGATATCATGGCGTTATTGCCGTATACGCCTTCAAATCGAGAGGATCATTCCGAAGGCATCACTGCCTCAGGTATTACTATCATTCCCTTGAAGAGATAATTTAATCATCGAGATGACTTTCAGAATGCAAATTTTCATAACAACATTGTATTGATGTAGATATTCCTTGTCACTGGCGAGGAATGCCATATAGATGGATGTCGACACGTCCTTTCCTAACAGTGTTTCTTGAATCAGGGTGGCAGAACATATGCCGTTAATGGCACTCATACCATGTAAATCATGATAACAGACCGTGCGATATTACCGCCTGCATGGGCGTCGGTCTTTTCCTGCACATTCTCAATTGTTGTGTTAGTAAAATAATGTGCAATAATAAACACTAGTTGCCTTCAGGGGCCTTCATCTGCACATACCAGAGTGTTATTGGTGTTGCTCATATTGCTTTCTCAACCAATCAACTTCACCAGCTATTTGTCGTCCGGTTACTCGCTGGGATACCGCGATTTACTTTGAATTTCCACGTTCGGCCTGGAGCGTGCCTCGTCTTAGTGAGCTATCTGATCAGGACCGGCCATCACAAGGATAGGATTTTCACTTTCAGGCGTTGTTATTACTTCCCTGGGGCGTGCCTCGTCTTAGTGATCCGTCTATGTGAGCACGGTTGTTACAAGGATAGGATTTTCACTCCCAGAGGTGCCGAGGCGTGCCTTGTCTTAGTGGGCCGCCTATGTTAGCGCGGTTGCCACAAGGATAGGATTTTCACTCCCGACGGTGCTAGAGCGTGCCTCATCTTAGTGGGCCGCCTATGTTAGCGCGGTTGCCATAAGGATAGGATTTTCACTTCCAGCACTGAATCTTTAAGTATGCCAGGGCGTGCCTCGTCTTAGTGAGCCGTCTGATCAGGACCGACCGTCATAAGGATAGGATTTTCACTCCTGGCACCCTTCATTATCTGCACGTAATCAATCACAAAAATACACAAGAATATTTCCGATTCAAGTGTTAACGCATGTTATCCAAACGTACAGAGATATGTCAAATTCTAGCATGGTATAATTTCAAATGAGCTATATTCCAAGAGTTTGGTAAGGGAGTACCGTCAAGTGTTTCCAAATGGTATGCTCCTTTTCCAATAATGCGGGTAACGTGATATGGGCCGTCCCAGTTTGGATTGAGTTTCCACATGCGTTGTCTGGTTGCTCGTTTGTCTCTAAGTACCAAGTCCCCTGCTTTTAGCAGTCATTCTTTAACGCGCATGTTGTGATAATGCGCCATTTTCCTTTTATAATACAGTGTTTTTAAAAGAGTTTCTTCATGCAGTTCTGGCATTGCATCGAGGTTTGCTCCTAACCTCTCTTAATTTATTTCTTCTTTGAAGTACGCCACTCGCAGGCTTAGAGTACCGATTTCTACCGGTGTGACGGCCTCAGTGCCGAAAGCTAGGGCGAAAGGCCTTTCTCCTGTACTAATTTTGACGGTCATGCGGTATACCCACATCATATATGGCAGCTCGTCTGCCCATTTCTTTTTGGAACCTTCTAGGTTTTTCTTGATGCCACTGAGAATACTTCGATTGGTTACCTCCGCCTGACCGTTAGTCTGCGGGTGGGCTACGGAAGAGAATCTTTGTTCGATTTGGAATTCCGCGCACTGGTCTCTCAAGAATTGACTTGTGAACTGTGTCCCGTTATCGCTGACTAGCACACGGGGTATGCCAAATGGCATGATAACTTGGTGTTTAAAAAAACCCCATATCTTTTCCTTTGTAATGTTTGCCTCCGCCCATTTCGTGAAGTAGTCCACTGCCACGACTACAAATTTTAGCTAAGATCTTGCTTTTGGAAATGGGCCCAGGATGTCAATTCCCCATTTGGCAAAAGGACAAGGAGCCACGATTTTGGAGATTTTCGTAGCAGGTCGTCGGGGAATTTTAAAGAACTCCTGACATTTCTGACAGGTTCGTACAAAATTATTGCAATCCCTGCGAATGGTAGGCCAATAGAATCCTGCCCGAAAAACTTGTGCGGCCAAGGTGTCGCCGGACACATGCATGCCACATACGCCTTCATGGATTTCTCGTAGGGTGTGGAGGCCTTCTTGTTCCGTTATGCACTTGGCGGCTGGATGGGAGAAACACCTCCGAATCAGTTCACCGTCGTAGTATGTACACCGTACTGCCTGTTTCAACACTTTTTTCTTTTCGACGTTATCTTTGGGCACTTCCTCATTCTTCAAGTATTTTATTACAGGGATTCGCCAGTCATTTTCAATTTCTTCAATACAGAGCGACACTTGTTCCTCCATAAAGGAAGGCATAGATATTTCTTCAAAATACACGTCTGCGGGTATGGTTGCTTCTGGGCTTGCCGGAATTTTTGCAAGGTTGTCTACCTCAGCGTTATCCTCACGAGGGACGTGTTCAATGCTGACTTATATGCCTATTTTTCTTATGTCTAGCAATTCGCGTTTCACTTAGAAGAGATATTGAATCATAACGGGCTCTCTAGCTTGGGAATTACCCAAGACTTGATCTATTATTAGCTTGGAGTCGCCGTATATCTTCAGTCGTAGGTCTCCCATTACTTCGCCGTCGTGTATGGCTTTTATGGACAAATTTTTGCCTATCCTGAGTCCAGCCAGCAGTGCTTCATATTCCACCGCATTATTGGATAACGACTGTAGGATCCTAATGGCGTATCGTATTTGTATGCCTAGTGGTCTGGTTACTAGGATTTCGGCTCCAGCTAGTTCTTAATTTTTGGCTCCATCCACGTGGACAACCCACAAGTCAGTGTAGGTTTCAGGGAATGGGAGATCTATGTCATCTTGTTCTTCTTCAGGTAAGTCCGTTAATGGATCCTGCGTGAACGTGCACTCGGCTATAAAATCTGCTAGAACTTGGGCTTTAATGGATGGTCGGGCTTTGTACTGTAGCCCATATTGTTCGAGTTCGATGGCATAAATTAACATTCTTCTTGAAGACTCAGGTTTCCTGAAAATCCTTCTCAAAGGTTGGTCTGTGAGCACGATGACGGGGTGGGCCTGGAAATATCTGTCAATTTTTCGTGTGGCCTGTATTAGTGCAAACACTATTTTCTCAATGCGAGCATACCATAGCTCAACATCTTTCAAAACATGACTAACAAAGTACACTGGGTGGTGGGCATGGTTGTCGTTTCGCACAAGGACAACACTAACCACTTCATCGGCAACACCAAGGTACAGGTATAGGGTATCGCCTTGCTCTAGTATTGTCAACACCAGGTCAGATGAAAGATAAGCTTTTAGGCTAGTGAACGCCTCTTCGCACTCCTTTGTCCATCCAAAAGGAGCCTTTTGACATATAACCTTGAAAAAGGGTAGGCATCTTTCACCTTGTTTGGAAATGAAACGCCCTAGAGCGATAACGCGCCCTGTGAGTCTTTGTACTTCTTTGACAGTTCGGGGGGATATCATGTCATGGATAGCTTTGATCTTTGACGGGTTTGGTTGGATGCCCTTCTGGCTGACCACATAACCCAAGAACTTACCCATTTGGAATGCGAACATGCATTTACGGGGGTTTAATTTCATCTTGTATTCTCTCATCACATTGAAAATCTCCTCCAAATCTGCCAAATGGTCCCCAAAGCTTCGACTCTTAACCAATATATCATCCACGTAAGCCTCTACTTTCTTCCAGATTTGTTTCTCGAACACCTTGTTTGCCATGCGCTGGAAAGTTTCTCCAGTATTTTTCAGTCCAAACGGCATCGCCGTGTAGCAGTAAGTGGCCTTCGGGGTGATGAAGGCGGTCTTTTCTTCGTCTTCAACGGCCATGGGGATTTGATGGTAAACGGAGTTGGCGTCTAAAGAGCTCAAATAAGCATACCCGGCAGTCTGGTCGACTAACTGGTCGATTCGAGGGAGCGGGTAGCAATCCTTAGGGAAAGCGTCGTTTAGATCAGTGAAGTCAATGTACATGCGCCACTCTCCATTAGGCTTTGGAACAAGGATAGGGTTAGCCAGCCAAGTCGGATATTGCACTTCTCGAATGAAACCCGCATCGAGGAGTTTTGACACCTCCTTGTCGATGGTTGTTGCTTTTTCTACAGAGAACGCTCGTCATTTTTGCTGGATCGGTTTGACGCTGGGATCGACATTAAGTCGATGTTCCGCTACCTCACGTGAGATACTGGGCATATCTGCGGGTTTCCAGGCGAATTCTCCTTTACATTTGTTTAGCAATCAGGCTAACTGTGTATTTTGTTCGGGGCTTAGCGTCTCGCTAACCAAGAAATTTGCCTTCCTGACCCCATTAACAGGGACGGGCACCATTTTATCCACTGGCTGGGTACGCTTTTCGTCTTTCTGCTCGAAGGGATCCACCGTCACGCACACATACCTGTCACAGCTCTTTTGAGTCATGAGCAGGTAACACTCGACTGCCAGCTTCTGATCGCCTTTAACTGTGACCACTCCATCCCATGAGGGATACTTTAACCTCAAGTGCTTTTGGGATATCGCTGCACCAAAACGATTAAGAAACGGACGTCCAAGTATGGCGTTATAGGGTAAGGTAAGATCCACGACCAAGAATAACAATTCCTCTGACCTTTTGGACGTGTCTTCTTTAAAGTACACAGGCAGTAAGGTGACTCCAGTCACTGGGATAGGAACTCCATCCACCCCGATTATCGACTTTTTGCAAGGTGTCAACTCACTGTCGGGACGCTTCATGAGGTTGTAAGCCTCTAATGAAAATAAATTTACCGCACTTCCGTTATCGACGAGGGTTCTTCTAACTCCATGATTGCCAATGACGAGTGTGACTACTAACACATCATTATGTGGAAAAATGACGCCCTTCTCGTCTTCCTTAGAGAAGGACAACACCATTGACGGGTGTGACTACGATAGTGGAGTGTCCTTTCACTTTATGAAACTTATAAAAAGCATTCTCCTTCCCTCCCATTATCACCCCGGGTTTCACAGGGGGTGGATAACGGATAGGCAGATTTTGCCGTTGAACGATCGCTAAAATTTCCGCTCTCGGAATTATGAGGCAAGGGAGATCAGGGTCATAAACTCGGCCCTTGGGTGGGTCTGCCTATCGCTGAGCGGGGAAGCTGCTGGATCTCCCCCTTGAAGAGTTGCCTCTTTGACGGTTCGAGGCTATTGGAATGTGATCTTTTCACTAGGTGTAATCGTCAATGACGCGAGCGTCAAGGGTCGTGCCGGTAAGTGCGCCAGACGCATGGGGTGCGTTTTGTGGCATATTTCGAATGTTATCCCTGTGTTCCTCTTCCTCTATCCTTGCGTAATTATGAGCCTTCAGCCTTAGCGCGTCCAAAGTCGCTGGAGGGTCCACCATTAATGTGTCCCGTAATTTTCCATAACAACAGTTTCACTTTAAGACTTCCACAGCAAAATCAATGGTGACGCATGGCGTTAACGGCATCTCCATATCGAAACGTCCAAGGAACTCTATCAGAGATTCCTGAGGTCCTCGGTGTATGTCAAACAAAGCTGTTGCGGACTTCCTAATGGGAACGACCGTGCTAAATCGACTTTGACACTTGGCTTCCAGTTGCGAAAAACTGTCTATGGATCTGGTAGGGAGTCCTTTAAACTAAAGACGTGCGACTCCTGATAGTGTCATAAAAAATATCTGGCACAAGGCCGCATCACTGTGAGTTTGGAACTGTACGAAGTCTTTCACCTTGTTAAGGTGAGAGATGGGATCCTTAGTGCCGTCATACGACTCCGAGGGGAGTTTCACGTGCCGACTGACTCTGTGTTGTCTTATGCGATAGCTGAATGAATGACCTAAGGTATCATCAAGGATTTCACGAGGATGACGGGAAGGAGAAATTTCCCTACGATGCCTATGGTCCCTAGGATCGGGTGCATGATGTCGCCTGGGGGATGGGCTACGACTCCTTGGTGAACGGGTTCGATATCTTCTACTACTCGATCTTTCACTGCGTCTAGGGGATACATCCCTGACTATTTCCTCTCGCTTACCATCCCAACGATCTCTATACTCGTCATGTCATTGTTCCTCTTGGGAAACGGGGATTTCTCACATGTGCTGCGCGGAGGGTTCTACTCGCCCATGTGCGAGTTGCATAAAGTTAACAAGGGCCATTGTAGCGAACAAGGTCAGCAGGGTGCTCCCATGTTGCCTAGGCGATAACGGCCGATCAGTAACAATGGACGGGGTGAAAGTGAATATCACATGAGGAGAAACAACAGATCCTAGAGCATTGGGAGTCGGTCCTGCGGCTAATGCAGTCAACTGGTCCACTTGGGCACGCAAAGCTAACAAAGAGTTTGCCCAAAGATTGTTCGCGTTATCCATTACAGATCCCATTAGAGGGGGAGTGGAATAGCTAGATCCTGCCATTTGTGAAGGTGGAATGCTCATCTGGGGAAGGATGTTCCCGTCATTGACCTAGAAAGAAAATCCGTTTGCCCAGAAGGAGTTCCCTGTACTGTGGCAAAAACATTGACAAAAGTAGAAGGAAAAAGTTCTCTACGATGAGCAAAAAGAGTACCATGGGATTGAGGAGGTGTAGATTCTGAATCAGACAGAATTTGGCTATTAAGGATGCTCACTTAATCGAACCAAAGCTCTCAATGAAAGCACCAATTTGATAATATTCGGGGTTCTGGAGAAGGGTAGGTGAGGAAAATGGTCGTTCGGAATCTCTATTCTCGCCGTCCGGTGTACCTGCAAAGCGCCGGAGAGGGTCTCCAACGTAAACACTCCGATGCTTAAGTCAGTATGGTTGTTCCAAAGGGCAGGGGTTCGACTAGCGATCATAGGCTTACCTTTTGTCTTGAATGGTGGGGTATTTATAGGCAAAATATGGGTGTTATTTCTAGGGGGTGGGCGTTATCTAGGGAAGATAACGCCCAGGTACCTCAAATGATGTCATGTCTTGCCTGGGATGGGATAACGCCGTGCGTGTTGCTGGATAACGAGTGAGACACCCCCCCGATGTCGACCATCCCAGGGTTCATCGTTATGTGGGGTAAGAGGTGGTAGCCATGGAGGCGGACGCCTAATAGGAGCTACAGTGTTCCGGCCTTAACGCTGGATATAAGGACGAAAATGCCCCTGAAGTTACGTCTATAGTTATCAATTTCATTTTTAACTGTTAAATTAAATAATGAATATAAAGAGAATGAAACGAGAGAGTAGAAAATACATAAATAATTAGGGACTACGCCTCTTTTATTGGACAAATTGACTTTATATATAAGCATAAAACATGTGTGAAACCCCCTAACTCAGCTGACTACTAGCTAGGTTAGATGCCCAAGCCCGCTGGCCCTGCCCAAGCCACAACCTAGCGTTGTGACTAAGACATGACCTGGTAGGACATCTTGACTTGCGCTCTCTTAGTTAGGATGACTTAGGCTTAGGCCAAGCCATACTTACTAAAACTCCTCATATGTGGAAGCCTTTACTTTAGAGACCATGTACACAACACTCAAAACTTTTATACATCAAAAGATGAGTATTCTACACCAACCTCAAGGTTTCGGGCTAGAACACATAATTTACATAAGTGAGGTTATGCCTCACACCACCTAGCCATCTATTTCTTCATATGCGCGCTTCATCAGATGAAACATTGCACACCTCTCCCAATAATTCCTTAAGCCACGCCTCACACAAGTACGCCATATGAAGAATGATGAATAATTAATTATGAAGCTAAGTATGGCATTTGAACAAGGGTGTAGGACAATGCTAATATGAATTCCTTCAAACTTTCTACTCGCATTACCAAGGGAGTAATCCCTAGATCCTGGCCAAAATTCATGTTGAGAGGCAATCGATATGGTCGTAGGCGTTGTTGCTTACAATGACAATAACATATAGAAAGTGTTAGCATGATCTCCTGAAACAAATACGAATCAAAGAAATAAACCACCGCGAGGAAAACTAGTGAGTAATTAAAGCCATAAGACTTATATACTAGAATCTTCATAATACGTATTTATAAACATGCAATACTGATGCCAAATACACACCAATTTTCATGCAAAATCCATTGTCGAGGCAATGCTTTTCATTGATGGATGGTATCCATTATAGCCAAGAAACTCACTCCACCCTACGATTCCAAAGTGGTCTCATAACCTCCACTTTGCCGGACATACTTGTCTACCATGATATAAGGTGGAGATTTCCTTCAAACATGCAACATTAATATTTCTGTATGCTAGAAAGCTAGCCTTCATAAGCATAACGTTATGGCATCATGAAAAGCCTTATAGGCTGTCAAGAATATAATAGCAACATTATCATTATTGAAAATTAATCAACTCAATAATTCCTTACATCAAAGAAATATCTTTCGTATTGCATAATTAGGTGTTAGGCACCTGAGTCACATCCGAAAACGGTTACCGGTTGATAAGAGAGGTGTTTAAAAGAGGTTTGATAAAAATGCTTTTTAAAAGGGGGTCCTCAAAGGAATTGTCACTTTAGTCTTTTCCATGATCGGGACCGTTTAGGAATAATTAATCGTTGGACGGGGTTACCATTTTAAAAATATTTTCGGACGGGGTTACCATTTTCAAGACCGATCGATTATTCCTGACCGTAGCGTGATGGGACTGAATTTTTCGTAAGACTGAATGAGCGCCCTCTATTTCATCATAGGACTATGTATGATTAAATTAATTACTACGTGATTCTATCATGGATAGCTTAACAAAGTATAGATTAAATGAGAGGTTTTGAAATGATAAACTGATGTGGGATCGAAGCCACCAAGTACATGCAGTCAATATAAGCGGGATTTAAAATCAAATGAACATGGCATTTTAAGCAAGTCTTTAAACAAGTTGTTCATGTGGGTTGATTTTAATTCTAGCAATTCTATATATCATGCATACGATTAATATTTACGGAAAGCATTGAATAAATAAAATGGAAAGAAAGGCGTACTTTCGAGCGAAGCTTAAAATTTTAAACCTACAAGATGAGAGTGTTAGTGATAGCTCAAAAAATAAATAAGCAGTTTATGAATGCGAGAATTTAAATAACAGTTGATATTTATCAAAAAAATTAAACAATGATTTTTACGAGTACGAAGATAAAATGGTGATTTGACACATACGAAAATTTAAATGATGATTTGATAAGTGCAAGAAAATTTAAATGATGATAGTGCATGCGAGAAATTTATATGATGACAGTTGATAAGTACGAGAAATTTAAATGATGATTTGATGCATACGAAAATTAAAATGATGATTTGATGTATGCGAGAAATTAAATGATGATTTGATAAGTGCGGAAATTTAAATGATGACTTGATGCGTATGAAAATTTAAATGATGATTTGATGAAAAAATTAAAGATTTGATATTTGCAGAAAATTAAGCAGTTGACGATTTGCAGAAAATTTAACAGTTGATGATTTGCAGAAAATTAAGCAGTTGATGATTTGCAGAAAATTAAACACTTGATGATATGTAGAAAATTTAAACAGTTGATGATTTGCAGAAAATTAAATAGTTGATGATTTGCAGAAAATTAAACAATTGATGATTTGCAGAAAATTTAATAGTTGATATTTGCGAGAATTAAAAATGCGACCGACCATATAGGTGGTAAATTAAATGACTGAATTTAAATTGCAGAAAATAAATTGCGAAAAATTGAAGTGCGAAGAATTTAAACAGTTGATAGGTACAGAATTTTAAAGCAACAGTACAAAAAAAAGAGTCATACGAAACATACGAATATTTTACGAAAAAACTCGATCCGAGGTCTCGGAAAAATGAAAATGGGCTGGGCCCAATTTGAAAAATAAAAGAAATGGGCCAGGAATAGTTCCTGGCCCAAAAAATCACATTTTAATGGTGATGGGCCAAGCCCATCACCTTTCTTCTTCCTCACGCGTGAATAGGCCCAACATGGCACTATTCACCGTCACCTTCCTTGGATCGCCGGCGCCACTGCCGGCGACCAAGGTCCGGCCAACTGTGGCCGAAATGAAAAACCTTCGTACCGAGATGCTCGTCTCCTCGACGACTTCCCGACCGTACGAACCTCGACTCTCGGTTTAAACCGTACCGAGTTTAATTTTGAAAAAACGACGAAAATGATAATTACTGAAAACTATTTAATTCGCAAGATTTACCTAACAATTAAGCGAACTAAAAATGTGTATTTAATCTATAGCAGGTGTAGGATTTAATGGCATAAAAACAAGCAATTTATTTGATCAAAATCTCGTCCTAAAAATTAAAAATGAATTTGGCTGAAAAAAGCAAAAAAACTCACCGACAAAAAGCTTTGAACTATGGAGAACGACGCTCTAAGTGAGCGATCAGTCAAGAGGGAGAAGAAGGAAGATGCTTGGGTGAATTCGTGGCTTTGAAATGGAGAGGGGAGCCTCGTATTTATAGGCTTTTGGCGAGTGAGGACGAAGTGCAGCGCTGCGCGTGGAGGAGCGAAGCATCGCACTGGTGGAGATACGTCGTGCTGGCCGTGATGATCGTGGATGGGACGGGAAACGATAGGTCAGAGCTAGGAAACGACGGGAGCAAGCAGCTCGGTGGCCTGCTCCGCTGCTGCTCCACGTCGCTGTTCATGTGCACCATGCACATTTAAATTGGGAGTCGTTGATCTGGTTGACTTTCCTTGGTCAACCAGATCAACGGTGATGATCAATTGCGCCTTTAATTTTATTTAAATGGCCTCGAGCCATTTTCGTGAACAAACGTTCTGAATTTTCGAGCCGAAAGTGCCAGCGTGTATAGAAAATTAAGATGAGTTTGACAATCTACAACGAATGAAGAAAATTTTTCATTTAACGTGTTTATTTTCTCGTTCGGAAACATGAAATGTTCGGATGAAAAATAAACGACGTTACGACGAAAACTACGCGAAACCAAGTTGGTCAACGTGAATGAAAAAAAGAGTAGGTAATAGTTGATGGAAAACATTACGTGTTCAAGCTATTGTCTGAGAAAACGTACTCGGGTATAATAAAAGCTCCAATAAAAATAATAATAAAAAATAAAAATGCTAAAAAAGTGATAAAATACTAAAAATCCTAAATTTCATGCTATGATGTCACTCTAGGAAGAGGTAAGTTTGTTGATGTCACTCTGGGAGGAGGTATGCTTTTGATGTCACTCTTGGGAGGAGATAAGTCATAGATGTCACTCTGGGAGGAGATATAATTTGATGATGCCATTCGTTGATATCACTCTGAGAGGAGATAGATTATTGATCGGATGTCCTGCAAAGGTATAAGTCTAGACCTATGCAGATATTAAAGGAAACATGAATTGTAGAAAGTGTAAATGAGTTACTTTGACAAGAATGAAAGGTAGTTTTACGAAAATGTAAATAACGGCCCCACTAGGGGGGTATAAGCGTTTGATATGTAACGACGTTGCTTTGGGAGGATAATGCGCGATCCGCAGAAAATACGAATGATTTATCCTAATGATGTCTCTCTGGGAGGAGGAAAATGCAAATGATGTCACTCTAGGAGGAGGAAAATGCATTATGTCACTCTAGGAGGAGGAAATACGTGCTGTCACTCTATGAGAAGGAAATACAAATGATGTCACTGTAGGAGGAGATAATAAGTATATAGAAATGTAGAATTATGTAAAGACATAGTCGCTCAAGGAGGAGGAAATACGTGCTGTCACTCTAGGAGGAGGAAATACAAATGATGTCACTCTGGGAGGAGAAAAATGCATTATGCTGTCACTCTGGGAGGAGGAAATGCAGTACAAAAACGTAAACAACGTTAATCCTGTAGGAGAAGACGTGAAATGCGGAAATTAAACTACGGTCACTCTAGGAGGAGGAAATGCACATGATGTCACTCTAGGAGGAGAAAAATGCTGATGTTGTCACTCTGGGAGGAGGAAATATAAAAATGCGGAAATTTAAATGACGTTAATCCCGCAGGAGAAGACGTGAGGTGCAGAAATAAACTAATCATCACTTTAGGAGGACGAAACGTAGATGTTATCACTCTGGGAGGAGATAGATGCAAATGATCACTCTAGGAGGAGAGAAATGCACTTTTGTTACCAGCGGCCTTGATATGAACCTAGAATGCATCTGCATCCTACTCAGGAGGTAACGACCCCAAGGACAAGACTTTCCCACAATTTGCAGCCGTAAGCAATCCTCACCTGATATTAGTGTTTGCACTCACGCTCTGAAACAAGGTTAAGTGTTTTACGCTCATAAAGATGCAACTAACATGGTACATAATTTTCAATTCGCAATGTCAATCCGAGTGAATAGACTTCAAATGAAGATGCACATGCATGGGCATTCTAATAATCGATAGGACTTTCACGAAAAATAATAAAAGGACATGAAATGTCCGAAAAGAAGCTTGTTTCAGTAAAGATGTGCTTTTTCTGAAGAGTTTGAAGGTTTTTGATGAGTGGTGCTCGTTGCTCGGCCCTGACGAGGGCGAGGCGCGTAAGTTCTTCCATTTTTTGCTGGGGATGCTTTCTTGACAAAGTGTATGAGTTCTTGGATCCTTGCCGGGAGTGTTGTTTTCCTATTGGCCAGAGGCCCTTTTCTCGAGTCTTTACTGGAGAATGTTTCCTTTGAGATTCCTTGAGTTGGCTCCGGGCCCTTTTCTTCTTGAGTTCTCACTAGGGAGTGTTATTGCTGTTCTTTTCGAGATTTACTGCTTGAATTGGCCTTGGGCCCTTTTCTTCTCGAGTTCTCACTAGGGGATGTTTTCCTCGAGATTTATTGAGTTTAGTTGTCCCTGGGCTGTGCTTGCTTCGGTTTTTTGATTTTTTGTGTTCTTGGAATGTCTCTGAGCATTTCTCTCTTTTCTTTTCTCTTTTTTCTTCTTCTTTTTTTTCTTTTCTTTTTTCTTTTTTTTTTTTTTTTTTTTTCCTTTTCTCTTTTTTTTTTCTTTTTTTTTTGATTTGAAACGCATCAGAGCAGAGCAAGCACAACCTTTGTCTCGATCTCTTCCCGTTCTGGCTTAAGACCTCGACCTTCATCTTTGGGTTTTTGGTCTCTCTTCGGTGATGGTTCTTAGCGATCCTTCGGTGACCTTTTTCGTCTCCTTCATCATGAACTTGAACTTGGTGTGCTTTTTACTTTCGGCTAGCAATCTTAGCTGAAATTGCTCCTTGGCTCCCGGGGTATGAGTGATAGTGAAGGTTTTTTAGGAGTGATGGCACATGTGGTGGAAAGAGGGAAGAAACGAAAAAATGGAGAAGATCGTAAAAGTCCCATGTCATTTTATTGCTATCCCATGTCTAATAGCACATGTACCCTGGATATTATGCAAATTCAACTAGTACCTAGTCAGGCACTTACACTCATGAAAGGATAAGGCGCGATGACTCGATAATGCTTACCGGGATTTGTCTGTGACTGCTTACGTCTGAGCAAATCGTGGATATAAGAGCAAACAAGTAAGATCATGTATGACATGTAATTTTGACGGATGCCTTATTTAACAGAGGGATTGAACATCCCTGACATATGGAATGCATGAATATGCTATGAGAGTAGTATGGATTTTTATTTTAGCCGGGCTAAAAAGGATTTTTTGATTGATTGATAGTTTAAAGCTAGGACGCGGGGGATGACCTATTTGCAAGAGTCCAACGAGAACCTAAAGGGTTGCCCCCAGTGGGCCAGACGACCGTACGCAAATTAAAGCTACAAAGTGAGCAAGAACAAAAATAAATTTAAATAAGGGGGAAGAAAGATGAACTCCCCTGAAATGTGCAGCGGGGCTGCGAGGGCATCTTCCACGAGCTTTATGTGGCTGATAGTGGGATGTTTCAAGTCCCTGCGAAATGAAGAGGGGACAATAGAGCAGAGAGGAAAACTGATTTGAAAACAAAAATGACATAAGTTTAGGGATTCTCCCTTTCCTTAGCCTGACTTTTCGAGGGCGCCTACGGCGTGGTCCCAGTTCAGGAATGCTTTGCTTAGATGCTGATTGATTGGTTTCTTTTACAGATGCTTTGCGGGAACCGCCGATCCAGGTCGGGTGAGGATGAGATCCGCTGATTTGCTCCGTGATTGCTCTGGGATATGGGGAAAACCTTCTGTCCCTGAAATGTGCAGCGGGGCTGCGAGGGCGTCTTCTAGCAGTCTCTTGCAGGTAACTATGGGGTGACCTAGTTCCTGAAAAAAAATGAGGCGAGAAGAATGAGGAGTAAATGAAAGACAATTTTTAGAAAAAGTAATGTCATTGATAAGTTTTAAGCTCTCCCTTTTGGACAGGCCATCCGTGGGTCACTGCGGTGTGACTTGCATCGGATGTTGGTTAATGATGGCTTTGCTTTAGATGCTTTGCCGCAATTCCCGTCTCGGCGGGGGTGATACTTGCAGTCCGGCTGTCCCTCTTCAGAGAGGAGTTCTGACACTTTTTACAGCAAGGGATTGTGGATAAAACAAGTGAATGCGATCAACTTCAGTCAGCAGTTAGTGGCCCACAAATTAAAGGATTGATCTTCATCGTGTTGATCATGGTACGGACGTTGAGAAACTTCTTGAACGAGACCGCATTAAGTATGTTGATTGTGGTCCGGGGAGGATAGCTTTTTGTTGTGCTTCTTCTCCAGGAGTTCTGCATGCAAAGGGTGCTTGGCGACCGTGACGTCTTGATGGTGAACTCCTCCTAATAGGCGAATGGAGATGGGAACCTATGCCACTAGCATTCCGGCAGCTCGGCCGGCATGGGATGGGCTTTGTGACTTTGGTCCAGCATTCAGTCCTCGCTCAAACTGGATAATAGTATTCCTGCGAAATTCTAACTGTAGATAGTCTTTAAGTTCTTGAATAGTGTTACAGGCTCAGACAATCCTCCCGATGATCGGATGATAGCTTCGCGGGGTGATCTCCCTTGATACGTTCGGTCCTTTGAGACTGGTTGTAGGCTGTGCTGGTAGTACTGCAAGGAAAAATAATTTTTTTAATTTAGATGGTGACTGGTTTTTAAAATCTTTCCTGATTCGCTCTTTAAGGCGGTCTGCTGCGGCAATTCAGGAGCTGCTACGAGGGGAATTCCCTGGCCCTATCGCGATGATGAGATGAGGTGTGAGATATTACGTTCCTGCAAAACTTTAGATTGATTAGTGGCGTTAGTCTAAGTGTCGTGTCTTATGTCTCGAATTACTCATTGGGAGCCACCGATGCCATGCCTCCTTTTGTCATCTCACAAGTTTTAAGAAAAAGGAAAGACAAGTTTTAAAATAACATCATCTCCTGAAAAAACTCATTTTATTAATTTCAGGATAAACATTTGAGCGATATTGTCATGATAAAACCCTATGTCTTTGATTTGGCAAGATGCACGGTCCGCGATACTTTAGGCAAAGTATATCTTGACGGCATCAGCATTTACCGGTCTTGGTAGATCATCTCCATCCATGTTGGTTAGCATTAGGGCACCCCCCGAGAATGCACTTTTAACTAGATATGAACCCTCGTACTTTGGGGCCCACTTTTCTTGACTAGCCTCCTAATGAGGGAGAATCTTCTTCAACACTAAATCCCCGATCTTGAACTTGCGAGGTCGCACTTTCTTGTTATAAGCGTTGGCCATCCTTTGCTGACATAATTGCGCATGGCAGATAGCGGCCAAGCGCTTCTCAAGAATGAGGTTTAACTGCTTATACCTCACCCTTGCCCAATCCGATTCTTCTACTTCTGATTCTGCTAGGATTCTGAGAGAAGGGATTTCTACTTCAAGAGGAATCACAGCTTCCATGCCATAGACTAATTAGTAGGGAATTGCCCCTGTGGACGTACGAGTCGCTATCTGGTAAGCATGCAATGCGAAAGGAAGCATGTCATGCCAATCTTTGTGAGTGACCACCATTTTTTGGATGATCTTCTTCAAGTTTTTGTTTGCCGCTTCGACTACGCCATTCATTTTTGGATGATATGGGGATGCGTTTTGGTGCTTCACCTTCCAACGTTGGCAAAGACCATCGATCATCCTTCCGTTTAGATTACTGTCGTTGTCTGTGATGATCATTTCCGGGACCCCATGGCGGCAAATGATGTTCTTCTCAATGAATCGCATGGTTGTTTTCTGAGTGATGTTGGAGTAAGAGGCGACTTCTGCCCACTTGGTGAAGTAGTCGATTGCTACGAGGATGAAGTGATGGCCATTAGAGGCTTTTGGATGAATTTGGCTGATGATGTCGATTTCCCACATGGCAAAAGGCCAAGGCGATGTCATGCTGAAGAGAGGGGCTGGAGGGACATGGAGATGGTCCGCGTAAATCTGACATTTGTGGTATTTCCGGAAGTAGTCGATGCAATCTCGTTCCATGGTGAGCCAAAAATAACCTTGTCTCATTATTTGTCTCGCCATCATATGTCCATTTGCGTGTGTAGAACAAACCCCTTCGTGGATCTCCGTTATGATTCTCTTGGCCTCAACTATGGTGACGCAATAAAGTAAAGCTCCATCAACTCTCCTTTTATACAAAACTTCACCGTCGAGGTAGAAGTCTAGCGCTAAGCGTTGGAGGGTCTTTTTGCTAACCCTGCTTGCCCCCGGTGGATACTCCCGGTTTCTGATGAACTGTACTAAGTCGTGGAACCATGGCTTGCCGTCATGTTCTTCTTCCAAGGCGACACAGCATGCCGGAGTTTCCTTTACTTCCACCCTCAATGGTTGAAGCATTACTCCGCATTCTAACTTGAACATCGAGGCCAACGTGGCTAACGCGTCTGCGAAGTGGTTCTTTTCTCTGTCGAATTTGGTTTCCTCGAATTCCCGCGTGAGTTGGGTGAGTAACCTCTGATAAGGGATGAGCTTGGAGTCTCGTGTCTGCCACAAATCCTGGGCTTGGTAGATGACGAGGGCTGAATCGCCGAAGATTTTGAGCCTTTTTAGTTTTAAGTCAATTGCCGCCGTCAGACCATTGATGCATGCCTTGTACTCGGCGATGTTGTTGGTACATGGGAAGTTTAACTTGCATGCTATGGGGAATTGACGGCCATCTAGGGCTATAACCACGGCTCCTACTCCCTTGCCTGAGAGGTTCACCGCACCGTCGAAGAACATGGTCCACCACCAATCATCTTCTCTAGGGTCTTCTGTGATCTCGTCATCAATCAATACGATGTCCTCATCAGGGAAGTCGAAGCTCAACGACTCATATTCGTCCAAGGCGTGATCAGCCAAGTGATCGGCGAGGGGCTTGCCTTAACCACCTTCCGTGTTACATATATGATCTCGTGCTCGGCCAATAAGACTTGCCATCTACAAATACGGCTTGTCAGATACGGCTTCTCGAAGATGTACTTCAGGGGATCCATGTGGGAGATTAGCCATATCGTGTAATACAATATGTACTGCTGGAGCCTTCGGGCGTACCATGCTAGGGTGTAACAAGTTTGTTCCAACATGGAGTAGTGCATTTCGCATTCGTTATTTTTTTTGCTAAGGTAGTAGATGGTTTGTTCATGCCTTCTTGACTCATCATTGCGCTAGCCGTGACTGTCATATACATGAGCAAGGGACGTCCTGGTGTTGGGGGAACTAGTACAGGTGGGCTTTGTAGATATGTCTTGATTTTCTCAAAGGCTTTCTGGCAATCTTCATCCCATTCTGCATCTCCGTGCTTCCTTAACATTTTAAACATCGGCTCGCAAGTAAGTGTTAACTGGCTGATAAAGCGAGCAATGTAGTTGATGAGTCCTAAGAAGCTTCGTACTTCTCTTTCGGTGCTGGGAGCGGGTAGCTCTTGAATTGCCTTTATCTTATCAAGGTCCACTTCTATGCCTTTGTTTCTGACAATGAATCCTAACATCTTTCTGGAGGTCACTCCAAAGGTACACTTAGCTGGGTTTAGCCGTAGCTGAAATTGCCTCAACCTTTCGAATACCTTCTTCAGGATGTCTACATGATCTTGCGTCCCGTGAGATTTGGCTATCATGTCATCGACATATATTTCCAATTCTTTATGCATCATGTCATGAAAAAGGGTGACGGCAGGGGATTTCGACGTTGTCTTCGGTTGTGATGACAATTTCTTCGCTAGTAAAGATAGGTTTTATCAAGACAATCCGAACTAAAATTCATCCTGAAATTAAAAAATGCAAAAAAAAAGATGCGTAAATTGAAAATTGCATATATATTGATCTTTTTAACAAAGGGCAACGTGAGTTCCTACAAAAATGTTTTCGTAAGAAAACATGCAAACATTATATTATCATATTTTTTCAAAAGGAGTAATTACGGAGAGACATCCAGAAGCATGGTGATGGTCCAGTTGCACACAGACTCCCTGACTTCTTTACGAAAATGACTGAACTAGGCGACGATTCTTCTTCCCCCAGAGTGCAAATACCCTGATCGGACTTTTATTGATGGTTTCAGCTGCGAAGGGGAACGTGGTTCTGATATGGGGGATCTGTATTTTGCCACTTGGCACAAAACGTCCAAATAACTTAGCTATCTGCTTTTCTTTCTTTTCTTGGGCGATTTTGGCAAAATCGACCTCGCTAGGTTGGTACCCCAAACCAAAGAGGTCTCCGAAGCTCTTTGGAGATGCCCAGCCTTTTGACCCTTGTAACTCAGCCCCGAGCCATTTTCCCAGTTGGAAATTTCCCTTTGGTATCAACTTAGTGGTTACTTCGGCCATTTTAGAGTTTGAGGCTTCAAAAATGGAGGATCTTTCCTCAATCCAATCCGCGTTGACGATATTGATGGCTTGAAAAGAGCTCTCCAAGGTTTCAGCAGTTTCGATGTAAGGCACGGATGAATGTTTGGCCAGGATTAAGGCTTCTTTTGCCTTTATTATGACGAGGGTATTGTCTTTGACGTATTTGAGGCATTGATGTAAGGAAGAGGGGACGACTCCTGCCGAATGGATCCATAGCCGTCCTAGAAGCATGCTGTAAGCGGGTTGGATTTCCATGATCTAAAATGTCAAGGCGAAAGTGTGGGGCCCGATGACCATATCCAACTCAAAGTTCCCGATGATCTCTCGAGTGGTGCCATCGAACGCCCTAGCCATCATTCCGCTAGGTTTCATGTGAGAAAAATCGACCGGTAGTTGTTCGAGGACATGCCTGGGCATGACATTCAGTGCGGACCCGTTATCGATCAGGGCCTTTGCTATAACATGTCCCTTGCATTCTATCGTGATGTATAGGGCCTTGTTGTCATCTCTTCCTGTGGGGTCGATTTCTCCTTCGGAGAAGGAAATGCTGCTTAAGGCTTGAATTCTTCCGACGAGGTTTTCCACCCCTTCTGTAGTGATATCCTTAGTTACAAAGGCTTGCTTCAAGACTTTTAAGAGAGCTTGGCGATGAGGTTCTGAAGTAAGGATTAGCTCCATGATGGAAATACGAGCCAGGGTTTTCTTTAGCTGTTTGATGATGATGAACTCGCTCTGTTTCATGATCTTGAGGAACTCAGTTGTCTCGTCCTCGGTTACAGGTTTGTTCAACCCTTGAGTCTCGTCTACCGTCTCTTCACGGATCACATGATTTTTTCCTTTGGCCTGTCTTTGCTTCTTTACTTCCTCCGATATGTAGCACCTTCCAATGCTGGTCATGCCCCCGATATGAGAGGTTTCGCCGATAGCGAGCCCTGTTGGTGCGGCGATAGGAGGAGTGGTGACCACCGTGTATCCGTAGTTAAATTGGACCGCGTGTAGGTCTTGGCTAGGAGTATTCACAGCGAATGTGAACACCACTTTGCGTGGAGTTGTGGTTGTATTTCTAGTTTGGGCCACATATTTGAAGGAATAGGGTGCTGGAGAATCGTCCCCAATGGCGTTGATAACTCTTCGGGTTTTCCCTTCGGTCTGAATGATCCCGAATGTTGTAAGTAGCTTGACTTTCTGCCGAAAAAGTCTACAATCTTGGATTTCGTGCTCGCTTTCCCCTTGGCAGAATAGGCACAGGGCCTGATTATTCTCTAGGTATGGCAGGTGTCCACCTTTAGCTAATGCAAAGAAAAGTTCCTTTTTGGGCGCTTCTCTCGCTGAAGGGAGAGAATCGTTGATTTCTTAGGACAAAATGTCATTCCTCGCAGGATTATAGTGCGGCAGAGGACTGGTCGTCACATCAGGACCTTTTGCTAAACCTTCGGAAGAGATTCGTCCGTGATTGGTCAAATGATCGACCTTTTCTCTAAAGGCGTAACAGTCTTCCAAGGAGTGTCCTCGGGTTCCGGCGTGATATTCGCAGCTAACTTTTGGATCGTACCAGCTAGGGTAAGGAGATGGTTGAGGCGAGAGCGGGGATGGTGTAATCTGCCCGTCTGCCAGGAGGCCTACGTAGATTTCCTTCAAATGAAACGGAGGATGTGACCACATCGATGAAGGGTATGATTCGAAATCTGGGGATTCCCAAGAGAATGGTAATGACGCTGCACTAGAGTGGGAGGGTGGTGCAGAATACCTGACAAGATAGTCGAATTTCTCGGAAGGTTGGCCCAGGGTGTCAATCGCACGGTTGCCCTCGTCGCGTCGCGTGGAGAACTGTTTGCATGACGAAGTTGACTTTTTCTTTTGGGTGATTTGGAGTGGGGTTCCTTTGGAGTTATGCGGGATAGGAAATCCTTCTCCAATGGCGTTAATGGATCCTTCCCCGTGGGTCACTTTCTGGGTTTGTATTACTCCGAAACCCAATAGTTGTCTCACCTTTCTTGAAAACAACTCGCAGCCTTGGATCTTATGACCGTTGTTTCCCTTGTAGTACATGCAGTGACTGCGATGGCTTTTCGAGTATGGTATATATCCTCCTCGAGCTAGGGCGAGGAAAAGTTGTTCTTGTGGCCAACTTGATAGCAAAGAAGGAAGGTCGTCGATTTCTCCTACTGAGATGGCGTTTACCCCTCCATTTCCTTGAGAATGATTGGGGAGAGGGTTGGTGGATGTGTTGGGTCCTTTAGCTAATCCTTCGAAAGATACCCACCCACTTTTGATCAAGTGATGAACTTTCACTTTGAAGGCGAAGCAGTTCTCCAGAGTGTGACCCGGGGCTCCAACGTGGTATTCGCATCTTACGTTGAGATCATAAAATTTCGGGTAAGGAGGAAATTGGGGTTGAGCTGGAATTGGTATGATCTGCCCAGCTGCTAAGAGATGTTTGTAGATTTCTCCCGCAGGAAGAGGAAGAGGAGGCAAAGGCTCTCGGTTCCACCGATTGTTTGACGTGTTTTGGTTATTTGGGTCCTTTGGTGGGTTATATGGCTTAGGTTGCATGGGTTGTAATGATTGTGCTGGAGGTGGTGGGAAATGTAGAGATGGTGTAGGATTTCGAGGCGCGATATTAGCAACGGGTGGTGAGGTAAAAGGAAAGAAGGTGGGTTGATATAGTGATGGCAGGGGATAGGGCGGTGGCGATAAATAAGGCGGAGGTGGTGGAAATGATTGCCTGTGATTAGCTTGGGGAGCGACAAATCCAACATTCTTTTCACGACGGACGCTTTCTTTGGCGCAGACTCTGGTGCCGAAGTTATGATTCGTCCGGACTTAATCCCTTGCTCGACTCTCTCGGCGATTAGGACCATGTCGGAAAAACTATTTGAAGGATTCGAGATCAGGTAGGTGTAGTAGGGCGCTTTGAAGGTGTGCAAGAAAATCGACAAGAGTTCCTTGTCACTTAAAGGAGGAGAGATTCTGGAAGCCAACTCTCTCCATCTCTGAGCATAGGTCTTTATGGACTCGCCGATTTTCTTTTCCAAACCTTACAGGTCCGCGCGGTCGGGAGCTACCTCTATGTTGAATTTATATTGTTTGAAGAAGGCATCGGACAGGTCTCTCCACGTCCTGATCCTAGCTCTGTCTAGACCCATATACCAAGTTAGGGCGTGCTTGGTTAAGCTTTCTCGAAACAGATGAATTAACAATGGCTCGTTGTGGATCATTTCTGTCATCTTATTGTAACATGCTCTGAGGTGGGTCTTTGAGCACTCGACCCAGTATACTTTTCAAAGTCGGGGATCTTGTATTTCGGTGGTATAACGATTCCGGGGACCATGCACATATCGGCGGGACCAGTAGGGTCAAACAGATCAGCCCCTTCGATCGCTCTGAGTCTTTCTTCGAGCAGATTCAGTCTGTTCTTGGAGGAAGGGGAGGGAGATACGAGGCTTCTGGGTGGGCCTGACTCTTTCCGGAGTCCACAGCAGGGTTGGTTGAAAGGCGCTGAAGTGACGTGGCAATTTCTTCACCCGTATTAACCATAGGATTTGCTGCGGTGGGTATAGTGAAGAGACTAATCCATCTCCACTGGCCCTCGGGGCTAGAAAGTGGCTGAGGTACTGAAGGTCCTGCGACAGCGAGCGAAGAGGGAGGTCCTACTGTTTGAGTGGGCTAAAAACCCGGTGGGAATTCGATGGTAGCTTCATCTCTCTCCTTTTCTGTAGTAATCCTAACTTGTTCCTCTAACTCTGCGATTCTGGCTGTTAGTACTTCACCGGCCTTAGCTTGTTCAGTCATTTTTCATTTTTGAAGTCTAGTTACGGGGAGCCTGTGTGAAGTAGCTTGCTTTCGAGGAGCTATCGTGAACATGAAAAGAGAAAATACAAAAAAGGAGTAAGTACAGGTGATGATATGCAGGTGATGTGCAACCCCGAGGCCTCCACGTTGCTCATTCGCGTTTCCGGCTACACTTTCACGTGATATTTTTAGGGCTGTCGGAGAGGCGAGATATCCCGGTTATTGACAAGATATGAAGGAAGTCTCTATTCATTCCAACGATGTGAAGCAATCTGATATGTTATCTGTGAAACCCAAATCAGCAGGGGCAACCAATGTCGCCATGCTAGAAAGATCTCTTTTACATTATGCTTTCAAGCGACGCAGTGCCTGATGCCTGGTGGACCCATCTGAGGGGAGGGACGATGATCTATACCATGAATTTGGAGTTTTGCGATAAGCAAGGAGAACATGGTTATGAGTAATATTCGGATGTTTTGAGTATTTGGTAGGAAATTGTTTTTTGAAATTTCGGTGAAACGATTGTGTTTATTCTGGAGGGATTTTCTTTTTTCTTTTTGCGATGGTCTTTTGGGTTGTATTGGACGGACATTTGATATAGAAAGTAGAGGCGCTTTAATAAACATCCGAAAAAGTACAACTTTATTAAAAGGTGTTTACAAAATATGGTAAACTTGCCAACTACCTAAATTCATAAAAAATGGCTAGAATAGATGAAATCAGGGATCCTAGTTACACGAAAAAAGAAAGGGTTGCCGACATTTGAGTCTTCTTATGAAGGTGTCAACCCTGGAAGTCAGAATTTTCTTGCTCCTGCCAAAGGTATTCCATCGAGGCCATCTCCCCTTTCTGCATTTCTATCTTGGCCTCTAAGGCTGTAATCCGGCTTTGCAGTGCCTGGCTCTTCCTGTCCCCCAAGTCTGCGCGAGTAGTCAAGATCCTTATCACTGAATTTTTGTCTTCAATTATGGTACTGGATGCTTCTTTCTTGCGGATTTTGCTGTTTAAACGTTCCTTAAAGTCCCTGAGGGCCACTTTCTATTTTACCGCTTGTATGCGGATAACGTCCTTGCTACGCCTTTCCAACTCATTCATCTGGAATTCTACGTAACATTGATGGGCTTCGGCATCATCCCTTTCCTCTGCCATCTGATCCCATTCTTCTTACGATGCTCGCATCTGTTCCACTACTTGAGCGTAAGCCATGACATTCATTCCTTCGCTCACCTGAGATTCCCCTTCTTCTTCCATTGGTTTCTGATTTTTCGGGCGGGGTAAGACATTACCGTTAACTCGTCTTAACCTCCACTAAGGATATTCCGGTATCGTTGCTGCAGGGGCGATGCGTCCCTTGAGACAAAAGGGGTGAGTCCAGTCTTGGGCGTACAGCTAAATGTTTTGATTTTTCCCAGTGTGTGGCAGGTTTGACCTTTACATGCCGAATGTCACGGGGATTACTTGCGTGATGCAAAACTGTCTGAGGACGAGGGCGGGGCAATAGTGAGTGCACCCCCATGCTCCGATCAAAGGAACCCAAGGTAAGGGTCCGCAGCAGACGATGGGATCGAAGGCCTGCAGCCATTTGGCGTGCCAACTGAAGTCTTCTCCCGAGAGGTTTATGAATCTGTCGACCCAGACATCCTTATTCTCCATTTCCTATTTATCTGTGGTCATTGCGTTGATAACTCTGAATAAAGGGCACAATCTTATGTAGCTTGCAAAGAATATGGACTGATCTGGAGTCTGTTTAAAGTGGCTGACCAACCATACTATCAACAACTGGGTGCAACAGGTAAGTCTCCCTTTCCCTTTTCTTTGACAAGAGTCTAGAGAGCGAAAAGTTTCGGCCAATATGGCTGTTGTAGGATTAATGGTGTTTGCCTCTATCTCGTAAAAGACATTGGTTGCTACAAAATCGATGGCGTTCTTCATTTTAGGAAAAATGACGAATCCTACGATGGCAAAAGCCAGAATCCTTAAGCGTTTTTCCCCGTTGGACAACTGAAATCGCGACTCAATATCTGACCAACACCAGAAGTAGTCACCTTCTCTGACACGAGTAGTGATTCCTAACAACTTCTCAAGTGTTATTTTGACACTCGAGGAGTCGAGTAGAACATTCTGGTATATGGCCGATATAGGAGATGTGAAGCACATCAGAGCTGAATATTCCTCTAGTGTGGGAGTCAAGTCTACCCCTTTGTCGAAAGAGAAGCACCGATAATAGGGATCCCAGAATTTTAGGGCTGCCCAGATGCAACCCCAATCATTCTTCACATCAACCAAGGTCAGTAGCTTTCCGTAACTACATTCAAACTGTGTCTCTTCATCTTGAGTTAACTCATTTCTTAGCTTTCGAATCCTAGTTAAGTCAAAATCTACGACTTCTACTTTGACCTTAGTGGTGATGTCAGGTGAACCCAGGTTCCAATAGGTCTCCTCGCGTGGCCTGATCGTCGAAACTTCATCCCTCAAAAATATCAAGTGAAAGTAGTGCAGGTGCCGACATATCGAATGAGGAAAATGGGTCCTATGGGACAGAAATAAAATTTTAAATGCAAAGTAACCTGTACGTGTAAGAAATTTACAGTTCGTATAACAGAAAATTTACGAAAAATAGAAATCATGGCAACAAGATAAATAGAGCCACGACAAAGAAGATATAATCATGATGCACATGCTGGGGTTCTAATTCTGACTTTTCTAACTGGCTTGAACGGTTCCCGGATGATACCATGAAAAAGTCCCTAAAGTGTCATCCAGTGTCCTGATTCCTTGCGAAATCGTGTAACCTTTCGACTATCTTTAGGGGTTCATCCAAGTTGGGATTGGTGAACACTACCCAGGACATGTGTCCTAGGGCGTCACTACTACCCTCATAATTTGGTAATTGTCCCCAGGGTGTAGGGCACTATGAAGTGCATATGACAATTGATATCAAAGCGAAATAAATAAACAAATCAGCAATTTATCAAAGCGGGTAAATAGACAAATAAACACCTCTTAAAAGATAAAACCGGCTCCGACCCTAAAATCTCCCCAGTAAAGTTGCCAAACTGTCGCGCCCCGCGAAAATAAATAAAAAGTTTATTCGCGAGTATACAATGAATCTGAGACCTTACGATGCTCTGCGTAAAAGGACGCCTCACAACATGCAATGAAGTCACCACCCTAATTTTATCTCTAGGCTTAGGGAACCTAATCGTCATGGCATAAAAAATAAAATAAATAAAAACTGAAGGCACCAAAAAAAGGGTCTAAACCCAAGACAAAGGTTCGGGGTGGTATTAAGGACTCAGGAAGGTGTTAGGCACCCGAGTCACATCCAAAAACGGTTACCGGTTGATAAGAGGTGTTTAAAAGAGGTTTGATAAAAATGCATTTTAAAAGGGGGTCCTCAGAGGAATCGTCACTTTAGTCTTTTCCATGATCGGGGCCGTTCAGGAATAATTAATCATTGGACGGGGTTACCGTTTTAAAAATCTTTTCGGACAGGGTTACCATTTTCAAGACCGATCGATTATTCCTGACCGTAGCGTGATGGGACTGAATTTTTCGTAAGACTGAATGAGCGCCCTCTATTTCATCATCAGACTATGTATGATTAAATTAATTACTACGTGATTCTATCATGGATAGCTTAACAGAGTACAGATTAAATGAGAGGTTTTGAAATGATAAACTGATGTGAGATCGAAGCCACCAAGTACATGCAGTCAATATAAGCGAGATTTAAAATCAAACGAACATGGCATTTTAAGCAAGTCTTTAAACAAGTTGTTCATATGGGTTGATTTTAATTCTAGCAATTCTATATATCATGCATACGATTAACATTTACGGAAAGCATTGAGTAAATAAAAGGGAAAGAAAGACGTACTTTCGAGCGAAGCTTAAAATTTTAAACCTACAAAATGAGAGTGTTAGTGATAGCTCAAAAAATAAATAAGCAGTTTATGAATGCGAGAATTTAAATAACTGTTGATATTTATCGAAAAAATTAAACAATGATTTTTACGAGTACGAAGATAAAATGGTGATTTGACACATACGAAAATTTAAATGATGATTTGATAAGTGCACGAAAATTTAAATGATGATTGGATAGTGCATGCGAGAATTTTATATCATGACAGTTGATAAGTGTGGAAATTTAAAATGTGGAATTGATGCGTACGAAAATTTAAATGATGATTTGACGAAAAAATTAAAGATTTGATATTTGCAAAAAATTAAGCAGTTGACGATTTGCAAAAAATTTAACAGTTGATGATTTGTAGAAAATTAAACAGTTGATGATTTGCAAAAAATTAAACACTTGATGATTTGCAGAAAATTTAAACACTTGATGATTTGCAGAAAATTTAAACAGTTGATGATTTGCAGAAAATTAAACAATTGATGATTTGCAGAAAATTAAACAATTGTTGATTTGCAGAAAATTAAAAAATTCATGATTTGCAAAAAATTTAAACAGTTTATGATTTGCATAAAATTCAACAATTGATGATTTGCAGAAAATTTAATAGTTGATATTTGAGAGAATTAAAAATGCGACTGACCATATAGGAGGTAAATTAAATGACTGAATTTAAATTGCAGAAAGTAAATTGCGAAAAAATAAAGTGTGAAGAATTTAAACAGTTGATAGGTACAGAATTTTAAAGCAACAGTACAAAAAAAGAGTCATACGAAACATACGAATATTTTACGAAAAAACGAGATCCGAGGTCTCGGAAAAATGAAAATGGGCTGGGCCCAATTTGAAAAATAAAAGAAATGGGCCAGGAATAGTTCCTGGCCCAAAATATCACATTTTAATGGTGATGGGCTTCCTCATGCATGAATAGGCCAAACATAGCACTATTCACCGTCACCTTCCTTAGATCGCCGGCCCCACTACCGGCGACCAAGGTCCGGCCAATTGTGGCCGAAACGAAAAACCTTCGTACCGAGATGCTCGTCTCATTGAGGGCTTCTCGGTCGTACGAACCTTGACTCTCGGTTTAAACCGTACCGAGTTTAATTTCGAAAAAATGACGAAAACGATAATTACCAAAAACTAATTAATTCGCAAGCTTTACCTACCAATTAAGCGAACTAAAAATGTGTATTTAATCTATAGGAGGTGTAAGATTTAATGGCATAAAAATAAGCAATTTTTTTGATCAAAATCTCGTCCTAAAAATTAAAAATGAATTTGGCCAAAAAAACCAAGAAAACTCACCGACAAAAAGCTTTAAACTATGGCGAATGACGCTCTAAGTGAGCGATCAGTCAAGAGGGAGAAGAAGCAAGATGTTTGGGTGAATTCGTGGCTTTGAAATAGAGAGGGAGCCTCGTATTTATAGGTTTTTGGCGAGTGAGGACGAAGCGCAGCGCTGCGCGTGGAGGAGCGAAGCATCGCCCTGGCGGAGCTACGTCGTACTGGCGGGGCTACGTGTTGGCCGTAATGATGGTGGATGGGATGGGAAGCGACGAGTCTGAGCTAAGAAACGATGGGAGCAAGCAGCTCGGTGGCCTGCTCCCCTGCTGCTCCACGTCGTTGTTCATGTGCACCGTGCACATTTAAATTGGGAGCCATTGATCTAGTTGACTTTCCTTGGTCAACCAAATCAACGGTGATGATCAATTGGCCCTTTAATTTTATTTAAATGGCCTCGAGCCATTTTCGTGAACAAACGTTCTGAATTTTCGAGCCGAAAGTGCCGGCACGTAGAGAAAAATAAGACGAGTTTGACAGTCTACAGCGAATGAAGAATTTTTTTCGTTTAACGTGTTTATTTTCTCGTTCGGAAACATGAAATGTTCGGACGAAAAATAAACGACGTTACGACGAAAACTACGCGAAACGAAATTGGTCGACGTGAATGAAAAAAAGAGTAGGTAATAGTTGATGGAAAATATTACGCGTTCGAGCTATTGTTCGAGCGAACTTACTCGGGTCCAATAAAAGCTCGAACAAAAATAATAATAAAAAATAAAAATGCTAAAAAATGTGATAATATACTAAAAATCCTAAATTTCATGCGATGACCCAAAACGAAGAAATAACTAGGAAATGACTAACGGATAATTAAAAATGTGATTTTTAAGGCTGAAAATATTAATGAAAATTCGTGACGAAAAATAAAAATGCGATTTCGAATGCTGACAATGACAATGACGATGATAAAATGCGATGAGAATTTAAAAATACTAACAACAGTAAATTAATTAAAAATGACAGTAAGTTAAGTAAAATGACGGCAATGCTAAATTAAATTAAAAATGGCGTCAAAATTCGGGTATCAACACCGTTCTTGGTAAGGGTTGTTGAGCCAAATTTATTATGCTTCGTGAGGTCTAAGTATTCTTAATAATCTTCATCTTTGTAATTATTTATTTTCTGGTTTAACAAATCGTTTTCTTGTTAAAGTTTAGAACTGATCACTCTTAAATTCTAGCTTGAAAGTTGCAGTCAACTTAGAAGGGGACGAGCGAAATCGGATAGGCCAAGTAGACAAGTAGACCTCGAGATAGGCTAGAGAAAATGAATTATAACTCAGACCCGATTGACAACCGAGGGCCTTAATTGTGAGGTAAACTTGAGTTAGGCGATGTCTTCCCCTACGTCATTGATGACGATTGTGCTACCTTTCAATCTAATTAAGCCATCAACCAAGGTAGTAAACCCTTTAATCAGCAAGGTGTTATTTAGTTAGGATTGTCTAGTAGGGAGTACCCGCTAGGGAATTTGATAAAGGAGGGATGTAGGAGTGTACAGGAGTCCTTGCATTCTATAGCAACGCTATAGAGATGAAGATGGATATCATTGAATCAATGATCGAAGCATAAGAAACACAATGATGGGTGTCGAGTCCAACAAAAATAAATACAACTTATCAATACCTACAAAAGATTACAAATAGTGGTAAGAGGATCGATCCATAGAGAATGGTTAGACTTAAAATAAGATAAAAGACCAAAATAAAACACTTAGGTGAATGGGAGTTTTTGTTTAAAACTAAGAACTGGAAAATAAATAAAGCAAGTAAACAGTCTTGGCCAAAAACGAGATTCTTGATCAAGACACAAATCTAGAAACGGGAATCAAATATATAAGGCGAATTCCTAATAGAGGCTTGGAAAGCGATTAGATATGAGTTGCAATCATAGACACAAGAGTATTCATCTTCAATCTACAGAGTTGCTATAGGATCAATGTACGCTTATGACCCCTACTTCCCTCCTGCATTAACACCACCTCAGGTACGCTTAGAGATGATGCCTTACCAACTAGCACCTTGTTGGTTAAAAAGTTTATTGAGTTGACAAATGATTGATTAGGGGAAGATAACTCCAGACTAGTATCCTCTGGTGTCAATCAGGATTGGATCTGATTAACCTTTCCCCCTACCATTTCGTGATCCTGCCACTAGCGCGTAGGTGTCTACTTCGATTCTCTTGATCGATAATCCACGACCAAGGGAAATGACAGCTGCATTATCTGTTCAATTCTAAATTAGCTATGTCTAAAATCAATCAGAAAACACATTAAGAATAGTCGTGAGATTAATTAAATGTAGATTTAAAGATTAATAAGATCGATTAGGTCTCATGCAAACTCATACTCATGCTTTAAACACCTCTACTAAGAATAGGAAAGATTAACTAAAGAAAGACAAGAAAAATAAAGAAAATGATAGTACTATTAAATATAAAATTCCTGCATCTTCAAGGTTGAAGACGATAGGAGAAACAAGTTCCAAACCAGAGAAAAGAGAAGAAGAGATGAGATCCTGCGATGATCTGCGATGCCCCTTAATAGGGAGAGTAAGGGAGAGTATTTATAGTGTTCTTCCTCCCTTAAAATCCTCTAACAAATTCCTAAAAATCCTCTAACAAATCCTAGTTTAAAAGATTGTGATTTGATTCTGAATTTAAATTCTAAATCACCAACCAAATCAAATCAAATCACAAATCCCTAATTTTCCTCCGTGCTTTGAATTTCAGAGATATGTCCAACCACTTCTTCTAGAAGCAGCAGTGCAAGCAAGCGTCCTCTATCAAGCGGTCTAAGCCCAAGCTCTCTACTAGCTAAGAAGGGTCGTCTTGGCCAAGAAATGTGTCTGCTCCATTTTGTCCAGATTTTGCTCTTTTTTGCCCTCTTTGCTTACTTTCTCTCTAGATCTGTTTCCTACGATAATCGAGTGATTCACACCAAAACCAATAGCATACCTTTCAAAATTTCATGAGAACAGGTGGTAAAAATCACTACAATTAAGGATCAATCACGCAACTTTCAAAACACCCTTACCAGGAATTTCCATTCTCTAAATTTCAAACCCAACTATTTTGTCTTAGTCAAGCCCCTAACCAAGCCCATTTTATTGTTTAATTGTTATTCTTTTATTTTTAGTTTCAGAATCAAACCAACAATTTCAGTGACGAGGAAGTCAACCGAAAACTACACACCCGAGGAGTCTCTGAGGACGATCCTCTTACCACCATCTATAAACCCTTTGTAAGTCATGATAAGTTGTAACTCTCTCTTAATTCATATCTATTTTACAACTATTTTTTACGCTCTCGACAGATGATCAAATTTTAGCCCCGTTTCCCGGAACTTCTTACGGTGTTTGTAGTTTTTGTTTTTGTTGATGACCAGGTCCTCAAAAGAAAAATTAATCCCATACAATCCAGAGCTCACTAGGATCGAGACGCAGATTAGGAAGAAAGCAAAAAGAAAGAAGAAGTAACAAAATCAGAAGCTTCTAGTTCACAGTCAAATTCTAACTCTGATAATGAGCTTGGCCAAGCCAGAGGCCAAGAAGAAGAAATCCAGAATATAGCAGCCGGACCACAAGAGCAAACCTTGAGGGAGCCAAACAGAGGAGCTGAACAGGAAACCTACTCATGCATCCAGCTTGCTCCTGTACAACATGATTGGTCTATAAAGACCAATATAATATCCAACCTCAAGAAATTTAACGGGCACTCAAATAAGAACCCTTATACCCATCTAAGGAACCTCCATCTGGAATGTGATAGCTTGAAGCCCAACGTTTCCATCGACAGAGCCAAGTTAAAGGCATTTCCATAGTCCCTTGAGGACTCAGCAAAAAAATAGTTTTATAGTTTGCCCCACAACACGATTAGAACATGGGCTGAGATGTCATCGGTCTTCCTCAATAAATACTGGAATGCCAGCAAAGGAGGGGCCGCGAGAAAAATTTTGGTTGATGTCCAGCAAAGGAGAGCCTTGGTGAGTATTAGACTTGTCAATTAGACCCGGGGACCCGAGACCCGGTCCCGAGACCTGGGAAATCGGGCTGGGTCGGGTCCCAATATTAGTCCCGAAAATTTTCAGGACCGAGTCTGGATCCGACCCGAAAATTTTCGGGACCGTCGGGTCTACGGGTCTGACCCGAGACCCGACCATCACCATCCCTTAAAAAAAAAAAAACCCTAAGTTTCTATTTTCTAATATGCTATTGCTAAGTTAGAAAATAGTTGGATTTGGGCTTAGGGAGATTAAAACGTGATGGGGTGAAAGGAAACTAGTTGGAGTGTTTGGGTTTGGATTTGGTAAGAAGAAGAGTGGTAATACCGTAATGGAATGTGTTAGGGGAGGTGGATTTGGTAAGAAGTGATGGTGTCATTTAATTGCATGAAAATCAAGGAATTGAATTGAATGACAATTATTACCTCCCATTTCCCAATTCAATTCAATTCAATTTCCCAATCCAATTCAATTCAATTCAATTTCCCAATTCAATTTAATTCTTTGATTTTCATGCAATTATTAAATGCACTCTTCCCTCTCTTTTTTTAACTGACATGTATATTTAGTATATTTATTATATTTATTATTTTAATTTGGTTATTTTCAATTGAATAACGGTCACAAGGGAGCTTTAATAATGAACAAAAGAAGAAAGTGGTTAATGTCATTTATGCATAATGCATGAATGATATTTCTTACATTTGACTCATTTTTTAAATTAAATTTGATTGATTTTTAAATTAAATTTGATTGATTTTAATTTTTAATGTTTGATTGATTTTTTATTTTTTTAAAGCATTGATTGTTATAATTTATAGTAATTAATTAACTAAATAAGCATTAGTTTAAATTTTAACGAAAGGACCTAATTGAAAATTGATGATTATGAAAGGAGGAGGACTTAATTGAAAACTGACAATTAAAAAGGATCAAATTGAATTTAAAAAAAAAAACCAGGTCGGGTCGGGTCAAGTCCTGGACCCGAGCCATTTTTTTTGGCCGGGACCGGGACCAAAAATTGGTCCCGTATTTTTCCCGGGTCGGGACCAGTCCCGTCCCGATTTTTTCCGGGTCTGTCGGGTCCCGGGTCGGGTCCGACCCGCAGACCCTGATTGACAGGTCTGGTGAGTATCACCAACGGTTAAAGGATTTGCAAGACATATGCCCTACACACGGAGTGACACCTCAAGCCCTTGTCCAGTATTTCTATGACGGTATGAACTAGAAGGATAAAGACCGAGTGGATTTCGCAGCTAGAGGAGCCCTATAAGATCTCACTCCCACCCGGGGCAAGCTACTGCTCCAAACAATGGCAGAAAACTGCTAGAACAATGCATCCGTTGAGAGAAATTCTATTCTTCCAATTTAAATTCAATTAATGTTGAACAAAAACTATCTGAAATATCTAACATGCTTCATAATCTTTCTGCAGGTGTACTAGTGCAGGCAGCAGCCCCAGAACATATGGCTATGGTATGTGGAGTATGCCAACAGCAAGACCACCCGATACACAGTTGCTATATGGTGCAGCAACCAGATGATCCAACTCAAGTCAATGCAGCATACGGATACAACTAGGGGCAGAAATTTCCCCACGAGAGCAACCAGTACTTCTAGAGGAGCCATCCAAGTCTAAAATGGCGGCAAGACCCACCACAACAGAATCAAGGTGCACCTCAGCAATTCCAACAACCACAACAGCCTCAACAATCTCCAATTAACTTCCAGCATTTAGTGCCTCGTCCTCCACAGAACCATCCTCCTATGCCACAGTTGCCTCCTATACCTCAGCCTTTGAAGCTCACTGGTGTGCCGATAGAGGAAACTCTCAAAAAATTCATGCAAGCAACACAGTCCAGCCTGATAGAAATGCAAAAATAAATCACCTAGTTGACACAAAAGCAATTGGAGAACCAGGGCAGATTACCTTCAACCATGGTGAACAATCCAAAGCACAATGTCAGAGCTATAAACTTGAGGAGTAGGTGTGTACTGCCATAGAGGTAAGGTGCAAAGACAAACCAAGAGATTGAAGCACAGACATTGTAGAAGGAGGAGGAAGAAATTCAGATAGAGACAAGGCTTGACCAAGCCTCGGGCCAAGCCAGACATTGAAGCAAAGATGGGAATGGAAGAAACAATCTTGGCCAAGATGAGGTAGTAATTCAGCTGGCAGACGGGTCAGTAATTCATCCGAAGGGAGTAGTGGAAGATGTCCTTGTTTTGGTCAACAATTTTATTTACCCTATTGATTTTTATATTGTTGAAATGAACATTGATCTTCCTTCGAGCTCGACTGATATTCTTTTAGGAAGGTCATTTCTAAGGGTAGAGAAGACAAAAATAGATGTATACGAGGGTCATATGCAGTGTCATGTGATGTTTGGACATGAAATTAAAAAAATTGTGCGAACATCAATCATGAAATAAGATTTCCATAGAGTGATTTTTGTTCTTTTAATTAAAAACCAAAATGTAAATATTTAATTAATGAAATTTTGGCTGAGTCATTCCAAATAAACTGCGGAAGAAAAATAGAGAAAGAGTTATATTAGACCCTCACTTTTTTCCTAACTTTTAAATTCAACCCTAATAAAACTCTCTTTTAAAATAGGCTCCTAACTTTATCTCTATTACTCACGTTTACCCATAATTTTATTATCGTTGGTCAAACACACCGTTAAGAAGCTATTGTTAGTCACATTTTCCTCTCAAAACGACATCGTTTTTAAAAAAAAATAATAAATAAAAAATTTAAATATTACTGTAGAATAGAACGGAAAGTTAATCTAATATGTATTTAACTACGTGTTAACTAATTAAATATGAAAAAAGAGAACTAACTTTATATATATTAATTGAAAGCAAATTAATTGAATCTCAATCCAGACATATTTTTTCCTCTCATTGCTCTAATTAATTAATAATCCGTAATCAGTTAATCCTTAAAATCTGATCCAACTTTAAAAATAAATAAATTACTATAATAATAAAAATAACAACTAATTGAAAAAAGGCTAAAGAAAATTTAGAATATATACATCTCTTGAGAAACTCATGTTAGATGCAATGCAATGTTTATTCACCCATATACATAATTGGTTAAAAAAAATTAGGGTATTGTTTTACATACTAACAATTTTCATACCTATTGATAAAACTTGAATGATGTACTTTGAAGTGAACTAAAGTACACAACTTAAATTTTCCAAATCAATTAGTGTGACAATTTTGTAAGATGTGTTAGTATGTGTAGAATTACCCTTTATTATTGTTATTATTATTAGTATTATTACACATTGAAATTTAAAAGACTATAATAAGTTTTAATCAACCAAAGAAGAAGAAAAACAACAACAATCCATACAGAGAGAATTATACACTTTATATACCGAGTATACTTATTTTTAGTATCTAACTAAACCACTTAACCTGCAATGTGGGTCCGTCCAGTGGTTATAGACCGAAAATTTCATAGTGTGCAGAAAATGTAGGAAGCGTAAATGGGAATCAAAATTGAGATTATTGAATTTGTGAGGGAAAAAATATTTGTAATATAATTGTTAGAATTCATAATGGAATGTGTCATGGAAGACCAGAAGGAGCCCATTTGACACTATAACCTAAGTCTTTGGGTTAAAAAATATAGTGATGGAGAAAAATGTATTGATAATTGGGTAGTTATTTATTTTTGAATTTTAATTTTTTTTATTGTGAACCAATCATATGGAGAGTGTTGATGGAAAGTTGCTTAAAGTGACTGTCCTTAGCACTACTCTTAACTCTATTTTTCTTTGTATGTCGTATCATATTACTCACAGTCTCCCCTCCACATCAGCCACTAGAATTAGCACATTGACATTGCATTATTTTTCATACTTAGTGGTTATACGCACAAATTTCTCCAGAGTAGGAGAAAATTACATGTGTTAAATTACAATAATGAATGAATGTAAAATAAAGTGGTTCTTATACTCTTATTTTCTCTGATTTTTTAATCGATCTTCACTCTTGATTTGGGCTCAGACTTAAGATTGGTGGATGACGAACTGACCTTAAATCAACTTGTAGTTCGCGGTTGATTTGAGAAGAAACCAGGTTTGAATCAGCTTGTGGCTTCCCCTTTGATTTTCTTGGAGCTTGAGAGAAAAACTGGCCTTAATGGCTTATAGTTTTCTCTTTCTTTCTTGTGGATCATATGTCTAGACTTGATCTTCAATTCTTGAGGCTTGCAACAATCTCCATTATTTTCTCATTTTTTTCTCTCTGACGAGACCTCTATTTATAAGCTCATAAAGATGATATTGAATTTTAGAAGATGGTGCATGTGTCTTCATCCCATTGGTCATTGTTAAATATCTAACCAAAAATATTTGATTTAGTTTAGATTTAATCTTGATTTTAATTCAAATTTGATTTGGATTTGAATTTGATTTCTGAATTTGAATATTAATTAATTTGATATTTAATCAAATTAATAAATAAATATGAAATGAGTTTGACTCATTCAAACTTGAGATTGTTGATAGGTCTTGACTTGAAATCTTACTCATTGACTATTTGGCTTTATGGGCGTTAGCCAAATAAGTTTCACAGGTTTTGGATAAGTAGGCTTTTCGAATTTTGCCAAATAATTTATTTGTGCTGAATTTTTTATGTTTATAAATATCCCCTCAAAATTATTTTAAGATAATTTTGATTTTTTTCTTTCACGAGTTTGAACGGGACTTCTATCCATGAACCATTTATTAGGAATCAGTCCAATAATAGCACAAATTGGGCTTGAGGTATTGCCACTTGCGCCGACCTTCAAGTCAGTTTTTTGTTGTTTGTTTGTTTACTTTCTTTGGACTATAAATCCAATTGGGATTAAATTTTCCGCCAATTACTTCTACTTGATATAGGAGTACTGGACTTTGACTAGCACTAAAAGATAAACTTGAACCCATCTAGAATTAAGGTTGACTTTTATCTTGGTCTAATCTCTTTGACGCATACATATTTATCACAAAGTTACTTGATAATTTCCATAGTAAATCAATGGTTCCTCCGTCATTTTTTTCTCTTTTCTTTTTCGTTCAACGCCTTCGACTGACTCGATTTTGATCTACAGAGTCGAACTAGCTTTGTTTGACGAATCAAGATTGTGTATTTGCACGAGATAGGAGAAGGTAATTCTCATTTGCTTTACAATAATGCATTCATATTCTGTTTGCATGGCTTGAGATTTATGTCCTTTGTTCCTATTACCTCTCCCGAGATCCTTGGATCGACCCTCTCTTTGTTCCTTTTGGATTAATAACGCATGTGCATTTGATTAAATTAACAACTTGTGCACTGATATTTTTTTTTTCAAATGCACCAGTAACCACCCTTCAATTTTTCTTATTCTCACGCCACTGCTGGAACCTAATGACCACGATTAAGACTAGATTTAAACAAAATAATAAAATAAATAAGGGGCTGAGTTGTAGAATTAAAAATAAACTATTTGCAGAATAAGGAAGAAAATAAATAAGAGAAAACTTTCTAGCAAAGACCTTCTTAAGAGAAACAACTTTAAAGTACATTTATAGAGAGACATTGACTGTCTAACAACCCCAAATGTACGCTTATAGGGATTTAGCCAAACAACCCAAGAAGTTGAGAAAAGACTCAGCTTGGGCAAGATTAACTATACGCTCGAAACTTTTAACCCAAATTATTTATTTATCTAACCTATGAGAGTAACGATATGGTGACTTCGTATTAGATGTCTACTTTATTTTCTAATATTGCAATTACGAACAAAACTTTCTAAAATGACTGTAACTACTCATGCAAATCTTGAGTTGCCTGAATCACGAATCAAAGACAAATAATATGATGTTCAAGCAATAAATAAATACAAGCACTGGAATCTATTAAGAACGATTAGATCTCACGATTGAATGAATGAAAAACCTTCAATTGTCTTTACTAAGAAATCGAAATAAGTTCCACAAAGAAAATATAAACAAAAAAAATAAAAATAAATATATACATAAGGTAAAGAAGAGAAGAGAAAAAGAAGCTAAGAACCCTAGGGTTCTGAAAACCAGCCCTATTTTCGAGCTTATCGAAGTTTAGAATAAAGAAGTGTATATATATATATATATATATAATTTTTTATTCCTATTCTAATGAGAAAATGACTCATCTTGACATGTTTTTTCTTTCTGGACACGAAAACGACTCCTTTGACCATCTCTTTCCTTTCTAGACACAAAATAAGTAAAATTTCGAATTTGTAGGTGTTTTTTGAATAAGAAAGCGTCTTACTTCCATCTTATGTTTTTATCTCAGAGCAGTGTACTCAGCCTACGATGTGTCTTGGGCAAGACATAGGTAAAATAGTCCTGAAATCACCAAAATAGCTTCATTTCAACCAAATCGCCTTTTTCATGGTTTATTTGCAAATATGAATCAAATAGACACTAATCAATAACATTAAAATTGAAAGTAAGACAAAAAAAAGAAAAAAATATGAATTATATGCTCATTATCAAGTTCGGGATTTATTTTACTACGAAGACGAGAACAAATATTGCAAGATTTGAAGAATTATGGGATATAGTTGTTTTTGATTATTAATTCATGGTTGCAAATAAAAAGTAGAAAACAATTGGTCAAATGATATTTTTGGTCCTTAAAATATGACACTTTTTTTTTTGTTGAATAAGCTGAAGATTTTATTCTTGCCTAGAAGATGTAGGCAATCAGAAGTGAAGAATAGAATGTACAGAAGATAGCTCCTCAAGTGAGGAAGCGACTAAGAAAACAACCAAAGAAGGAACCAAGCATACTAGACTACTGAACTGCCCGACCCAACGATAATAACCAGGAAGGGGACAACAACATCATTCCCAAACTGTAAGGGAATGCATGATCAGAACTCTTTAACCATCTGTACCAAAATGAGTAGGCGGAATTGAAAACACCTCTCGAGCAAAAGGAATGTTGATGAAAAACTACCTGGTTTCTCTGCAACCACAAGCTCCAAACCATAGTATAAAATAGTACCCTCCACTTCTCCTTTATGTGCATCCCTCCACTTGGAAGTAAGGTCTCCCATGAAACCCATAGCTCACCAATTGTCCAAGGAGGACACCAGGACACTCCCAAGCATAGCATCACAGCATTCCAGCAAGAGAAGGATGATTGACAGTGAAGCAAAATATGCTACACTGATTCCCCTTGCCTATCACACATAGAACAAACGTTGTCCTCCTCATTAAGCATGCCACGTTTGCAGAGAAATTCCCTAGTTACCAAACGCCCGCGCATTGCCAGCCATAGGAAAAATTCTACCCTGTAAGGAACTAAATTGGACCAGCATGACTCTAAACCCTGATTGGTCTGAAAATGTTGTTTGTCATAACCCAAGGACCAGGACCCAACCGAATACTCTCCTTCAGAATTTAACTGCCACCTATTCTTAGCAGTACCATGTATATTGATTGGCACCGAGATAAGAGAAGCCAAGCCTACCCACTCTTCCATTTCCCACTCATATAGCTTGCGGCGCCACTGAATATTTCAGAACCATTGATGCCCATTCCAGTACCCATGATCAAGGATAGATCCATTAGCATTAATTGCTAAATTGTAAAGCCTTGGATAACCAAGGGCTAAATGTGTATTGTTGTGCCAAGGATCCCACCAAAAGGACACCGAGCGGCCATTACCCACTACGAGTTTCACGTGTCTCACCCAAAAATCGAACCAATCACCTCCCCTTTTAAATAAACGAAATATATCTCGCCAAATAAAAGACACCTTAGCCACTAACTCCTTCCACAGGAATCCTAAATTGGTGAAACCATACTGTCTCCTTACTATGTTCGCCCACAGTTTCGTGCTTCCACTGCATAGGTCCCATACCCACTTAAATAAAAAAGCTGCATTCCGAGTTTCAAGATTACCTATACCTGTCGCGCCCCCACGAAAATTAAAAACTCGCGAGTGTGCAACGAAATTTGGGACCTTACAATGCTCAGCGTAGACAGACGCCTCGCAACATGCAATGAAGTCGCCACCCTAATTTGGTTGCTAGGCTTTAGGGAACCTTAATCGTCATGGCATAGGAAATATAATAAGTAAAAAAAACTAAAGGCACAAAAAAAAGGGGTCTGGACCCCAGACAAAAGGTTCGGGGTCGTATTATGGTCTCGGGAAGGTGTTAGGCACCCGAGTCACATCCGAAAACGGTTACCGGTTGATGAGAGAGGTGTTTAAAAGGTGTTTGATGAAAATGCGTTTTATTTTGAAAAAGGGGGCCCTCAGAGGAATCGTCACTTTAGCCTTTTCCACAATCGGGACCGTTCAAAAATAATAAAAAAGATCTTTCGGACGGGGTTACCGTTTATCAAGATCAGTCTATTATTCTTGACCGTAACGTGATGGGACTGAATTTTCTGTAAGACTAAATGAGCGCCCTCTTATTTCATCATCGGGCCATGCATGATTAGATTGATTGCTATGTGAACCTATCATGGATTGCTAACAGAGTACCAATTTTAAATGATTGGTTTTTGAAGTGGAAAACTGATGTGGGATCGAAAGTCCCCATGTACATGCAGTCAATATATGCGAGAATTTAAAATCACATGAATATGGCATTTGAAGCGACTCTTTAAACACGTTGTTCATGTGGGTTGATTTTAATTCTAACAGTTCTATATATCATGCGTACGACTGCTATTTTACGAAAAAAGCGCTGAATAAATAAAAGGGAATCGAAAGGCGTACTTTCGAGCGAAGCTTGAATTTAAACCCTACAAAGTGAGAGTATTAGTGATAGCTTGAGAAAGAAGTAAACAATTTTATGAGTGCGAAAATTTAAATGACAGTTGATTGCATACGAGAAATGATGAATTTTGCGTATACGAAAGTGAGATGCTGGGTTTGACAAAAATGATGACAGTTGTTTGTATGCGAAAAATGATGGATTTTACGCATACGAGAATTTAAATGCTGAGCTGATTTGCATGCGATAAATGATTGATTTTACGCATACGAAATTTAAATGTTGGGTTGATCGTATGTGAAAAATGATTGATTTTACACATACGAGAATTTAAATGCTATGGTGATTGCATGCGAAAAATGATTGATTTTACGCATGTGAGAATTTTAACAGTGCTACGTGATTGCATGCGAAAAATGATTGATTTTAAGCATACGAGAATTAAAATGCTACGTTGATTGCATGCGAAAAATGATTGATTTTAAGCATGTGAGAATTAAAATGCTACGTGATTGCATGCGAAAAATGATTGATTTTAATCATGCGAGAATTAAAATGCTACGTGATTGCATGCGAAAAATGATTGATTTTAAGCATGTGAGAATTAAAATGCTACGTTGATTGCATGCGAAAAATGATTGATTTTAAGCATGTGAGAATTAAAATGCTACGTTGATTGCATGCGAAAAATGATTGATTTTACGCATGTGAGAATCTAACATCTACGTGATTGCATGCGAAGAATGATTGATTTTACGCATGTGAGAATTAAAATGCTACGTTGATTGCATGCGAAAAATGATTGATTTTAAGCATGTGAGAATCTAACATCTACGTGATTGCATGCGAAGAATGATTGATTTTACGCATGTGAGAATTAAAATGCTACGTTGATTGCATGCGAAAAATGATTGATTTTAAGCATGTGAGAATTAAAATGCTACGTTGATTGCATGCGAAAAATGATTGATTTTAAGCATGTGAGAATCTAACATCTACGTGATTGCATGCGAAAAATGATTGATTTTAAGCATGTGAGAATTAAAATGCTACGTTGATTGCATGCGAAAAATGATTGATTTTAAGCATGTGAGAATCTAACATCTACGTGATTGCATGCGAAGAATGATTGATTTTACGCATGGGAGAATTTAATATCTACGTTATTGCATGCAAAGAATGATTGATTTTACGCATGGGAGAATTTAATATCTACGTTGATTGCATGCGAAAAATGATTGATTTTAAGCATACGAGAATTTAACAGTTGGATAATTTGCAGAAAGTAGAGAGTTGATATTTGCGAAAAATAAAACAATTGATATTTGCAGAAAATAAAGCAGTTGATATTTGCGGAAGGATTTCCAGCAGTTGTGCGAAAAATTAAAGCAGTTGATATTGCGGAAAATAAAACAATTGATATTTGCAGAAAATAAAACAGTTGATATTGCGGAAGGATTTCCAGCAGTTTTGCAAAAAATTAAAGCAGTTGATATTGCGGAAATTAAAGTGCGACCGTCCATGTAGGCGGTAAAAATAAATAACTGAATTTTTAAATTGCAGAAAATAAAGTGCGGAAATTTAAAGTGCTAAGAATTAAAACAGTTGATAAGTGCAGAAAATTAAACAGTTGATACGTGCAGAAAATTAAACAGTTGATAAGTGCAGAAAATTAAACAGTTGATAAGTGCAGAAAATTAAACAGTTGATAAGTGCAGAAAATTAAACAGTTGATAAGTGCAGAAAATTAACGTACGATGCGTACGAATTATTTTTACGAAAAACTTGCGATTTGAAATTTCGGAAAGAATTGAAAATAGGAGGGGCTTAATTGAAAAAATTGAAAACTTGGGAGGGGGGCCAAAACGGCGCCGTGTGATGAATAGGCATGGCACTATTCATCACCCCCTCCCTTGGTCGCCGGAGCTACTGCCGGCGACCCAACTCCGGCCACACTTGGCCGTTTTGAAAAATGGACGTACCGAAATGTTCGTCTCTTCGACGACTTTCTGACCGTATAAACCTCGATTTTTAGTTTGACTCGTACAAAATTTAATTTCGAAAAAATGACCGAACCGTTAATTATCGAAAAACTAATTAATTCGAACAATCTAGCCAACGATTTTCAAAATTGAAAGCATGTATTTAATCTACATTACGTATGTGAATTAATAGCACAAAAACAATCAATTTATTTGCTCAAAATCAAGCCAAACGAAATTAAAGAAAACTTGCGCAGAAAAACCGAAGATGAGCTAGAGAGAGAAAGCTCACGTTTCAAACTTTGAACTGGACGATTGTCGCTCAATATGAGGAAGTAACGACCCCAAGGACAAGACTTTCCCATGATTTGCAGCCGTAAGTAGTCCTCACCTGATATTAGTGTTTGCACTCACGCTCTGAAACAAGGCTAAGTATTTTTACACTCATAAAGATGCTGCTAACATGATACATAATTTACAGTTCGCAATGTCAATCCGAGTGAATAGACTTCGAATGAAGATGCACATGCATGGGCGTTCTAATAATCGATGGGACTTTTACGGAAAAGAATGAAGGGACATGAAAAGTCCGGAAAGGAGTTTGTTTTGGGAACAGATTGCTTTTGCCGAGGAGTTGGAAGGCTTTTGATGAGTGATGCTTTGTTGATTGGCCCTGATGTGGGCGATGTTTTGCTGATCGGCCCTGATGTGGGCGATGTTTTGCTGATCGGCCCTGATGTGGGCGATGTTTTGCTGATTGACCCTGAGGTGGGCGATGTTTTGCTTGATTGACCCTGATGTGGGCGATGTTTTGCTGATTGGCCCTGATGTGGGCGATGTTTTGCTGATTGGCCCTGATGTGGGCGATGTTTTGCTGATTGGCCCTGATGTGGGCGATGTTTTGCTGATTGGCCCTGATGTGGGCGATGTTTTGCTGGGGATGTCATTTTCCCGTCGGCCAGGGGCTCTTTTCTCGAGTCTTCATTGGGGGAGCGTTGTCGCTGCTTTGCGGTTCGCTGCTTGCGGTGTGTAGAGTGGGGCCTTGGGCCTTTCCTGGGGAAGGATGCTTCGAGATTTCTCGAGTTGGCCTTGGGCCTTTTTTGCTCGAGTTCACTGGGGAAGGTTGCTTTGAGATTTCTCGAGTTGGCCTTGGGCCTTTTTACTCGAGTTCACTGGGAAAGTTTTCTTCGAGATTTCTCGAACTGAGTCGTCCCCGGGCTGTGCTTGCTTTGTCTCTTCGATTGTTTGTTATTCTTCGAAGGTCTCTGAGCATTTCTTTTTTCTTTTCTTTTCCCTTTTTCCTCTCTCTTTTTTTTTTTCTCTTGTCTCTCCCTTTTTTTTTCTTTTCTTTCTTTTTCTTCTTCCCTTTTTTTTGATTTGATCTTGAAATGCAACAGAGCAGAGCAAGCACGGCCTTCGTCTTGATCTCTTCCCCTTCTGTCTCGAGGCCTCGGCCTTCGTAGTTGCTGCTTCTTCGGTGATAGTCCTTAGCGATCTCCTGGCGCCCTTTTCAGTCTCCTTCGTCGTGAACTTGAACTTGGCGTGCTTTTACTTCCGGCTGGCAATTTTAGCTGAAACTGCTCTTTGGCTCCCGGGGTATGAGTGATATTGTTGGTTTGGGGAGTGATGACATACATGGTGAAAAGAGTAAAGAAACGAAAAAAGTGGAGAAAATCGTAAAAGTCCCACGTCATTTCATAGCTATCCCATGTCTGATTGCGCATGTACCCTGGATATTATGCGAACTCAACTAGTATCTAGTCAGGCCCTTACACTCATGAAGGATACGCCGCGATGGCTCGAAAATGCTTACCGGGATTTGTTTGTGACTGCTTACGTCGGAACAAACCGTGGATATAAGAGCAAACAGGTAATATCATGCATGGCACGTAATTTGGATAGATGCTTGATTTAACAGAGGGATTGAATATTTCTGACCTATGCGATGCATGAAAATGCCTATAAGAGCAGTATGTTTTTGTTTTAGCCGGGCTAAAGAGGGATTTTGATCGATTTTTTTGATTTTTGATTGATTGAGGGTTTGATTGCTCAATGGTTTGATTGCTAGAAGACTTGATTGCTAGATGTGGGGGATGACCCACTTGATTGCTAGATGTGGGGGATGACCTACTTGTGACGTTCTAATGAGAACCTAAGGTTGCCCCCAGTGGGCCAGACGACCGTACTCTGCTTAAAGCTATCAAATCGAGTAAGAATGAAAACAATTTTAAATAAAAGGGGAAAGAAAGATGGACTCCCCTATGGTGTGCAGCGGGGCTGCAAGGGCGTCTTCCACGAGCTTCACGCGGATGACAGCGAGATGCTTCCGGTCCCTGTGAGATGCAGAGGGGACAACAAACAGAGAAATTAATTTAAAACGAAAAAAGAGATAAGTTCAGGGATTCTCCCTTCTTTTAACTCGGCTTTTCGAGGGTGCCTATGACGTGGTCCCCGGTTCCGGGATGCTTCGCTTCGGTGTGCTGATTGGTTTCTTTTTCAGCTGCTTTATGGGAACCGCTGATCCCGGTCGAAGGGAAAATGGGATCCGCACTGGGTATACTTGCTTACCGGCCCTTGCTAGACCTTTGTTGATGGGCTTCGTGATTGCTTGGGGATAAAGGGGAAAGCCCTCTGTTCCCGTAATGTGCAGCGGGGCTGCAAGGGCACATGCTTACCGTCCTTATGCGGGCATCGAATGGGGGTGACCCAGTTCCTGAAAAAAAACGATGCGGCAAGAACTAATGAGGAGTAAATGCGAGATGATTTTTGGCAAAAGGAATGTGATTGATAAGTTTTTAAGCTCTCCTTTTAGACGGGCCACTCGTGGGTCATTGAGCGTGACTTAGGTCGGATGTCGATTGATGATAGCTTTGTTTTTAGACGTGTTGCTGCAGCTCTCGCCTTGGCGTGGGTGATACTTATAGCCTGGCTGTCTCTCGATTAAAGGATACACCGTATTGATCATGGTGCGGATGTCGGAACCTTCTTGAACAAGACCGCATTAAGTATGTTGATGGTGACCCCAGGAGGACGACTTTTTGTCGTGCTTTTCCCAGGAGTTGTTGCCTGTAATGTTGCACTGTGCGACCACGGTGTTTTGGCGATGAGCTCCTCCGAATAGGTGAACGGAGATGGGAGCCGACTTTGATAGCGTTTCGACGACTTGGCCGGCTTAGGATGAGCTTTGTGACTTTGGTTCAGCATTTAGTCCTTCGAGAACGGTTGTTCGCGATGCCGGTTGTGCTGGTCGCACTGCAGGAAAAAGAATTTCATTTTAGATGGCGACAGTTTGCCTTAAAATCTTTCCTGATTTGCTCTTGAAGGTGGCCCGTTGCGGTCCTCCAAGAGTCGCTACGAGCGGAAGCTTCGTGGTCTTCTCGTGATGCCAAGATGAGACTATACGCCGCTACAAAACTTAAAATTGATTAGTGGCGTTAGTCTAAGGGACGCGTCTTACGTCTCGAGCTACTCCTGGGGAGCCATCTATTCCATGCCTCCTTTTGTCATCTCACACGTTTAACGAAAGAGGATAACAAAGTTTTAAAATCATACGCATCTCCTGAAAAAAACTTGTTTTATTAATTTCAGAACAAACGTTTGTATTAGATTGTCATGATAAAACCCTATGTCGCTGATCTGGCCTAACGTGTAACCCGTGACACTTCAGGCGTAGTATATCTTGACTGCATCGGCATTCACCGGTCTTAGGAGATCGTCTCCGTCCATGTTGGTTAGCATTAGGGCACCCCCTGAGAATGCACTTTTAACTAGATACGGGCCCTCATATTTGGGGGGCCACTTTCCTTGACTGGCCTCCTGATGAGGGAGAATCTTCTTCAGTACTAAATCTCCAGCCTCGAACTTGCGAGGTCGCACTTTCCTGTCATAAGCGTTGGCCATTCTTTGCTGATATAATTGTGCATGACAGATAGCGGCCAAGCGCTTTTCGGGAAGGAGGTTCAGCTGCTCGTACCTCACTCTTGCCCAATCTGATTCTTCTACTTCAGACTCTGCCAGGATTCTGAGAGAAGGGATTTCTACTTCAAGGGGAATTACGGTTTCCATGCCGTAAACTAATGAGTAGGGAGTTGCCCCTGTAGATGTACGGGTTGCTATCCGGTAGGCATGCAATGCGAAGGGAAGCATGTCATGCCAGTCCTTGTGAGTGATTACCATCTTTTGGATGATCTTCTTTAGGTTTTTGTTTGCTGCTTCGACGGCGCCATTCATTTTTGGTCGGTACGGAGATGAGTTTCGGTGCTTCACTTTCCAATGTTGGCAAAGACCGTCGATCATTTTCCCATTGAGATTGGAGCCGTTGTCCGTGATGATGGTTTCTGGGACTCCATGACGGCAGATGATGTTTCTTTCGATGAAACGCATGGTCGTCTTCTGTGTGACGTTGGAGTAGGAGGCGGCCTCTACCCATTTGGTGAAGTAGTCGATCGCTACGAGGATGAAGCGATGGCCATTAGAGGCTGTGGGATGAATTTGGCCGATGATGTCGATTCCCCACATTGCGAAAGGCCAAGGCGATGTCATGTTGAAGAGAGGGGCTGGCGGTACGTGGATATGGTCCACGTAAACTTGACACTTGTGGCACTTCCGGAAGTAGTTGATGCAATCCCGTTCGATGGTGAGCCAAAAGTAGCCTTGCCTCATTATCTGTCTGGCCATCATGTGCCCACTAGCATGTGTGGAACACACCCCTTCGTGGATTTCCGTTATGATTCTTTTCGCCTCGGTCATGGTGACGCAGCGAAGCAAAGCTCCATCAGCTCTTCTTTTGTATAAAACTTCGCCGTCGAGATAGAAGTCTAGGGCTAAATGCTGGAGGGTCCTTTTGCTAACCCGGCTTGCCCCCGGTGGATGTTCCCGGTTTCTGATGAATTGTACTAAGTCGTGGAACCAAGGCTTCCCATCGGCTTCCTCTTCCAAGGTGACACAGCATGCCGGCATTTCCTTTACCTCTACCCTCAAAGGCTGAAGCATTACTCCACACTCTAGTTTGAACATGGAGGCCAAGGTGGCTAATGCGTCTGCGAAGCGGTTCTTTTCTCGGTCAACTCGGTCGAACTTGGTTTCCTCGAATTCCCACGCGAGCTGAGTGAGTAACCTTTGATAAGGGATGAGCTTGGAATCCCGTGTCTGCCAGAGGTCCTGGGCTTGGTAGATGACGAGTGCTGAATCGCCGAAGATCCGGAGCTTCTTTACTTTTAGGTCGATGGCTGCCGCGAGACCACTGATACATGCCTCATACTCAGCGATGTTATTAGTGCAGGGGAAGTTCAACTTGCATGCTACAGGGAATTGACGGCCGTCTGGGGCTATGACTACGGCTCCCACTCCCTTGCCTGAGAGGTTCACCGCGCCGTCGAAGAACATGGTCCACCAGTCGTCTTCTTGAAGATCCTCTGCGATTTCATCCTCAACTGCTATGATGTCCTCATCGGGGAAGTCAAAGCTCAACGACTCATACTCATCCGAGGCATGATCAGCCAAGTGATCGGCGAGGGCGCTTGCCTTAATCGCTTTCTGAGTTACATAGATGATCTCGTGCTCAGCTAATAAGACTTGCCATCTGCAAATGCGACTCGATAGGTACGGTTTTTCGAAGATGTACTTCAGCGGATCCATGTGAGAGATTAGCCATGTCGTGTAATACAACATGTACTGTCGAAGTCTTCGGGCGCACCATGCTAGGGCGCAACATGTTCGTTCTAACATGGAGTAGCGCATCTCGCACTCGTTGAATTTCTTGCTGAGGTAGTAGATGGCTTGTTCACGTCTTCCCGACTCATCGTGCTGTCCCAAAACGCAGCCCATGGTGCTAGCCGTGACTGTTAGGTACATGAGCAAGGGTCGTCCAGGCGTCGGGGGAACCAGTACCGGCGGGTTTTGCAGGTACATCTTGATTTTCTCGAAGGCTTTCTGACAGTCTCCGTCCCATTCCGCTTCTCCGTGTTTCCTTAGCATTTTGAACATCGGCTCACAAGTAAGTGTTAACTGGCTGATAAAGCGCGCGATGTAGTTGATGCGTCCTAAGAAGCTTCGTACTTCTGTTTCAGTGCTGGGAGCGGGTAGCTCTTGAATTGCTTTTATCTTATCAGGATCCACTTCTATGCCTTTGTTACTGACGATGAATCCCAATAACTTTCCGGAGGTTACTCCAAAGGTGCATTTAGCTGGGTTTAGCCTTAGCCGAAATTGCCTCAACCTTTCGAATACCTTCTTCAGGATGTCTACATGGTCTTGCGCGCCGCGAGATTTGGCTATCATGTCGTCGACATAGATTTCCAACTCTTTATGCATCATGTCATGGAAAAGGGTGACGGCAGCACGTTGGTGCGTGGCTCCTGCGTTCTTTAATCCGAAGGGCATCACTTTGTAGCAGAGGGTTCCCCAAGGGGTGATAAAGGTCGTCTTTTCACTGTCCTCGGGTGCCATCTTGATCTGATTGTACCCGGAAAATCCGTCCATGAAGGAGAACATGTCATTTCCGGCGGCACTATCCACCAAGATGTCGATATGGGGAAGTGGGAAGTCATCCTTAGGGCTGGCTCGATTGAGATCCCGAAAGTCCACGCACATGCGAACCTTCCCATCTTTCTTAGGCACTGGCACTATGTTGGCAATCCATTCTGGGTACTCGGCAACTCTCAGAAAACCCGCGTCTAGTTGCTTGGTAACTTCTTCTTTGATTCTCAGAAGGATGTCTGGATGCATTCTCCGAAGTTTTTGCTTGACAGGTCTAAACTCGGGCTTTAATGGGATACGATGCTCAACTATCCCGGGATCAAGACCTGGCATGTCGGCGTATGACCATGCAAATACGTCGGAGTAGTCTTTGAGGAGAGAAATCAACCTTTCTCTCTGAGTCGTATCCAAGGTAGTCCCGATCTTGACCAACTTTTGATTCTCATTGCTTGCCCCTAAGCTTACTTCGTCCAATTCCTCCTGATGAGGGGTTACTTCCTTTTCTGAACTTTCCAGTAAACGGGCCAGTTCGTCGGAGATTTCTGCTTTGTCTTCAGTCGTAGCGATGATTTCTTCGCCAATAAAGACATAAGTTTTATCATGACAATCTGAACTAACATTCATCCTGAAATAAAAAAATGCGAAAAAAGAGATGCGTAAAATGAAAATTGCATATATATTTGATTTTTAACAGAAGGGGAACGTGAGTTCCTACAAAAAGGTTTTCGTAAGAAAACGTGCAAACATGTGTTTTTCTAAAAGAAGTAATTACGGAGAGACATCCGAAAGCATGGTGATGGTCCAGTTGCACACAGACTCCCCTGACTTCTTAACGAAAATGACTGAACTAGACGACGATCCCTCTTCTCCTAGAGTGCAGATACGGAGGTCCGATACCTTGACAGGATTTCCATTGATGGTTTCGGCGGCGAAGGGGAATGTAGTTCTGATATGGGGGATTGACATCTTGCCCCCTGGCGCAGAACGTCCGAATAGCTTAGCCAGCTGCTTTTCTTTCTTTTCTTGGGCAATTCTAACGAAATCGGCTTTGCCCGGTTGGTACCCTAACCCAAAACGGTCTCCGAAGCTCTTCGGAGGCGACCATCCTTTGGATCCTTGTAGCTTGGCGCCGAGCCATTTTCCCAATTGGAAACTTCCTTCCAGCATTGGTTTAGGGGTGGTTCCGGCTGTCTCAGATTTTGAGGCTTTGCCCACAAGGGACCCCTCCTTGATCCAGTCTGTGCTGACGATTTCGAAGGCTTGGAACGAGCTCTCCAAGGTTTCGGCAGTTTCGATGTAAGGCACGGAGGCGTGCTTAGCCAAGATCAGGGCCTCTTCTGCCTTTATCGTGACTAAGGCATTATCCTTGACGTACTTGAGGCACTGATGCAGAGAAGAGGGGACTGCCCCTGCTAAGTGGATCCAAGGTCGTCCCAGTAGCATGCTGTAAGCAGGTTGGATTTCCATGATCTGGAATGTCAGGGCGAAGGTGTGGGGTCCAATGACCATGTCCAATTCGAAGTTTCCGATGATCTCTCGAGTGGTGCCATCGAAAGCCCTAGCCATCATTCCGCTAGGTTTCATGTGAGAGAAATCGACCGGTAGTTGCTCGAGGACGTGCCTGGGCATGACATTCAGCGCGGACCCATTGTCGATGAGGGTCTTGGCTATGACGTGTCCCTTACATTCTACCGTGATGTATAGGGCCTTGTTGTGATCTTTTCCTGAGGGGTCGATCTCTTCTTCAGAGAAGGAAATGCCGCTGAGGGCCTGAATCCTTCCGACAAGGTTTTCCACCCCTTCTGTAGTGATATCCTTAGTTACGAAGGCTTGCTTCAAGACTTTCAGGAGAGCTTGGCGATGAGCCTCTGAAGTAAGTATCAGCTCCATGATGGAAATGCGAGCTGGGGTTTTCTTCAGTTGTTCGATGATGCTGAACTCGCTCTGTTTCATGATTTTGAGGAACTCAGCCGTCTCGTCCGCGGTTACAGGTTGGCTCAAACCTTGTGTTTCCTCTATCGTTTCCTCGCGAATCACAGGGTTTTTCCCTTTAGCTTGTCGTTGCTTCTCTACTTCCTCCGAGATGTAACATCTCCCGGTGCGGGTCATGCCCCCGATATGAGAGGTTTCACCGATAGTGGGTCCTATTGGCGTGACTGTAGGAGGGGTGGTGACTACCGTGTACCCGTAGTCGAATGGGACCGCGTGGAGGTCTCGACTAGGAGTATTCACAGCTAATGTGAACACTACCTTGCGTGGGGTTGTGGAGGTGTCCCCTGTCTGAGCCACATATTAGAAGGAATATGGTGCTGGAGAGTGGTCCCCGATGGCATTGATGGTTCCTCGGGCTTCTCCTTTAGTTTGGATGACTCCGAATGTGGTGAGTTGCTTGACTTTTTGCCGAAAGAGTCCACAATCCTGGATGTCATGCTTGCTTTCCCCTTGGCAGAAGAGGCATTGGGCCTGATTATTCCCCGGGAATGGTAGATAAGCGTTGTTAGCTAGAGCGAAGAACAACTCTTCGTTGGGTGTTTCCTCCATCGAAGGGCGAGGAAAGTTGATTCCTACGGAAGCAATGTCGCCCATCCCCGAATTATGGTGCGGTAGGGGACCCATTGTCACAGCAGGATCCTTTGCTAATCCAAGGGGCGAGATTCGCCCTTGTTTAGTTAGGTGCTCGACCTTTTCTCTAAAGGCAGAACAATCCTCCAAGGAGTGTCCTCTGGTTCCGGCGTGATATTCGCAGCTAACCTTTGGATCATACCAGCTAGGGTAAGGAGTGGATTGAGACGGGAGTGGGGATGGCATAATCTGTCCCTCTGCCAAGAGGCTTGTGTAGATTTCCTTCAAAGGAAACAGAGGGAGCGACCACATCGGTAAAGGGTATGATTCGGAGTCTGAGGGTTCCCAAGAAGGTAGTGATGGTGCTGGGCCACCATAGGAGGGTGGCGCCGAATACCTGACGAGGTAATCGAATCCCCCAGAAGGTTGGCCCAAAGTATCAATCTCGCGATCGCCCTCGTCGCGGCGTTTGGAGAATCGTTTGCCCGACGAAGTCGATCCCTTCTTTCGGAGGATTGGGAGTGGAGTTCCCTTGGCGTTATGCGAGATAGGAAATCCGTCTCCGATGGCGTTAATGGATCTTCCCTCGTGGGTTGCTTTCTGGGTTTGGATCACCCCGAGATGCGAGAGTTGTACCACCCTTTCTGCGAACACCTTGCAGTTTTGGATTTTGTGATCGTCGCTTTCCTCGCAGTACATGCAGCCACTTGGATTGCTCTCCGAGTATGGCAAGTGTCCTCCTCGAGTTAGGGCCAGGAAAAGTTGTTCCTGTGGCCAGCTTGATGCGGAAAAGAGAAGGTCGTTTCTTTCTCCTGCCGAGATGGCGTTCACTCCTCCCTTTCCCTGGGCATGATTGGGAAGAGGGTTGGTGGATGTGTTGGGTCCTTTTGCTAACCCTTCGAAAGATACCCACCCACTCTTGATCAAGTGCTGGACTTTGGCTTTAAATGCGAAGCAGTTTTCCAGAGTGTGACCTGGGGCTCCAGCGTGGTATTCACACCTCGCGTTGAGATCATACCACTTCGGGTAAGGAGGCAATTGAGGCTGAGCCGGCACCGGTACGATCTGTCCGGCTGCCAAGAGATGTTTGTAGATTTCTCCTGCAGGAAGAGGAAGAGGAGGTGGAGGCTCTCGGCTCCACCGATTGTTTGTCGTGTTTTGGTTATTTGGGTTTTTTGGTGGGTTATATGGCTTGGGTTGCATGGGTTGTGATGCTTGTACTGATGGGAAATGCGTAGGGCTTTGAGGCGCGATATTGGCAACAGGCGGCGAGGTGAAAGGAAAGTAGGTAGGTTGATATAATGACGGCAGAGGGTAGGGCGATGGCGATAAATAAGGTGGAGGTGGTGGAAATGGCTGCCCCTGATGAGCTTGGGGAGCCACAAATCCAACGTCTCTTTTTATGATAGGTGCTTTCCTGGGCGCAGATTCCGATGCTGAAGGCAAGATTCGTCCTGACTTAATTCCTTGCTCGACTCTTTCGGCAATTAGGACCATATCGGAGAAGCTATTTGAGGGGTTTGAGATCAGGTAGGTGTAGTAGGGAGCCTTGAAGGTGTGCAAGAAGATCGACAGGAGTTCCTTGTCGCTTAAGGGTGGAGAGATCCGTGAGGCCACCTCCCTCCATCTCTGAGCATAGGTTTTTACGGACTCGCCGACTTTCTTTTCCATGTTTTGCAGATCAGCGCGGTCGTGTGCTACCTCCATATTGAACTTATATTGCCGGTAGAATGCGTCGGATAAGTCTCTCCATGTCCTGATCCTGGCTCGATCTAGCCCCATATACCATGTCAGGGCGTGCTTGGTCAAGCTTTCCCGGAAGAGATGAATCAACAACGGCTCATTGTGGATTACCTCTGCCATCTTGTTGCAGTATGCTCTGAGATGGGTCTTTGGGCACTCTACCCCAGTATATTTTTCGAAGTCAGGGATTTTGTACTTCGGGGGTACGACAATCCCGGAGACCATACACATATCGGCAGGGCCGGTAGGGTCAAATGGATCAGCCCCTTCAATTGCTCGGAGCCTTTCCTCAAGTAGGTTTAGCAGATCATTTTTCGGTTGCTCGGCCCCGATGGGGTTGGAACCGAAGGGTAGTGCCAGTCCTAATGAGAACTGCGGTTGTGCTGAGTTGAAAGTGAGGAGCTGAGTTCCCACAGGTCCGGGAACTGTGCTCGGAGGAATAGGAGGGAGATACGGATTCTCTGGGTGGGCCTGGCTCTTGCTGGGGTCCACAGCAGGGTTGATTGAAAGGTGCTGAAGCGACGGGGAGATCTCTTCACCCGCCTTAACTGGAGGACTTGCAGCGTTGGGTACAGTGAAGGGACTAACCCATCTCCAACGGCCCGGGGGGCCGGACAGGGGTGGGAGTACCGAAGGTCCTGCGGCGGTGAGTAAAGGGGAAGGTCTGTTTGTTTGAGGGGGATCGAAACCCGGTGGAAACTCGGTGACAGCTTCATCTCTTTCCTTTTCGGCCCTGGCGGCCCTTTCCGTAGTGATCCTAACTTGCTCCTCTAACTCAGCAATTCTAGCGGTCAGTGCTTCATCGGTCTTGGCCGGTTCAGTCATTTTTCGCTTTTGAAGTCTAGTCAAAGGGAGCCTGTGCGGAGTAGCTTGCTTCCGAGGAGCTATGGTGAACCTGAAAAAAGGGAAAAAACACAAAAACAGTGAGTATAAATGAAGATACACAGGTGATGTGCAATCCCGAGGTCTCCACATTTGCTCATTCGCTTTTCTGGCTTGTACTTTCATTTGATATTTTCAGGGTGGTCGCGGAGGCGAGATATCCTGGTCGTTGGCGAGATACGAAGGAAGCCTCTATACATTCCAACGATATGACGCAAATCTGAGATGCTAACGGCGAAACCCAAATCAGCAGGGGCAACCAACGCCGTCATGCTAGGGGGATCTCTTTTCACATTATGCTTTCAACGCTGTAGGGCCTGATGCCTAGTGAACCCAACCAAGGGGAGGGACGTCGATCTATGCTATGAACTCGGAAGTTCTTGTGATAAACTAAAAGGATAGGGTCATGAGCGAGGGCTACTTGGCTATATATTGCTTGGTCTGATTTTTCTAGTTTTTTAGTGAAAAGATTGTGTTTATCTCGGAGGGATTTTCTTTTTCTTTTTGCGATGGTCTTTTGAGTTGTATTTGGGATGGATAATTGATATGAAAAAGATAGGCAATTTTAATAAATATCCGAAAGAGTACGACTTTATTAAAGTGTTTACAAAAGTATGGTAAACTTGCCAACTACCTAAGTTCATCAAAAATGGCTAAGATAGATGAAATTAGGGGTCCTAGCTAAAAGAAAAGGTTTGCCGATATCCGAGCCTTTCCCTAAAGGCGTCAATCCTGGGCGTCAGAGTTCTCCTGCCAAAGGTACTCCATCGAAGTCATCTCCCCTTTCTGCATTTCTATCTCAGCTTCTAAGGCGGTAATTCGGTTTTGCAATGCCTGGCTCTTCCTATCTCCTAGATCTGCTCGAGTAGTCAAGACCCTTATCGTTGAATCCTTGTCTTGGATTATGGCACTCGAAGCTTCTTTCTTGCGGGTTTCGCTGCTCAAGCGTTCGTTGAAGGCCCTGAGGGCCACAAAATCCCTATGACGCCGGTGTACCTCATTCTTCCGGACTTTTGCATAGCATTGACGTGCTTCGGCAGTATCTCTTTCCTCTGTCATTAGATCTCGCTCTTCCTGCGCTGCTCGCATTTGTTCTACCACTTGCGCGTAAGCCATGGCATCCATTCCTCCACTTACTTGCGATTCTCCTTCCTCTTCTATCGGTTTCTGATTTTCTGGGTGAGGCAAGACATTGCCGTTGACTCGCTGCAACCTCCACTGTGGATATTGCGGTATTGTTGCGGCAGGGGCGACACGTCCTTTGAGACAAAAGGGGTTGGCCCAGTCTAGGGCGTACAACTGGATGTTCTGATTCTCTCCGGTGTGTGGTAGATCCGTTTTCGTCATGCCGAATGTTACTGGAATGATCTAGGTGATGCAAAACTGCCTGAGTACGAGGGCAGGGCAGTAGTGAGCACATCCCCAAGCTCCGATTAGAGGAACCCAAGGTAGGGGTCCACAGCAGACGATAGGATCGGAGGTTCGTAGCCACTTGGCATGCCAACTGAAGTCTTCCTCTGAGAGGTTGATGAATCGGTTGATCCAGACGTCTTTATTTTCCATCTCCCATTTATCTGTGGTCATTGCATTGATAACTCTGAGCAGAGGGCACGACCTGATGTAGCTCTCGAAGAAGATGGATTGATCAGGAATTTGCTTGAAGTGGCTGATCAACCATACTGTCAGTAGCTGGGCGCAGCAGGTGAGCCTCCCTTTCCCCTTCCTTCGGCAGGAGTCTAAGGAACGAAAGGTCTCGGCCAAGATGGCTGTTGTAGGATTGATGGCATTTACCTCCATCTCGTAAAAGATGTTGGCTGCTGAAGAGTCGATGGCGTTTCTCATCCTCGGAAAAAGGACGAATCCTACAATGGCGAAGGCCAGAATCCTTAAGCGCCTAGCCCCATTTGATAGCTGAAATCGTGCCTCGATATCCGACCAACACCAAACGTAGTCACCCTCCTTGACACGAGTAGGGATTCCTAATAGCTTGTCGAGTCTTATTTTTACACTTGCAGAGTCAAGTCGGACATTCTGGTAGATGATTGATATGGGTGATGTGAAGCACATCAAAGTTGAGTACTCCTCGAGTGTAGGAGTTAAGTCCACTCCTTTGTCAAAAGAGAAGCAATGATAGTAGGAGTCCCAGAACTTCAGAGCTTCCCTGATACAACCCCAATCGGCCTTGACATCCACTAGGGTCAGTAGCTTTCCATAACTACCCTCAAACTGAGTCTCTTCGTATTCAGTCAGCTCATTCCTTAACATCCGAATCCTAGTCAAATCAAAGTCTACAACCTCTACTTTGATTTTAGTGGTGATGTTAGGGGCGAATCCTCGTTCTAACAGATCTCCTCGGGCAGCTTGATCGTCGAAGCTTCGTCCCCCGAAAATATCAAATGAAAGTAACGTAGGTGCTGTCATGGTGAATGAGCAAAATGGGCCCTGTCGGACAAACATCAAAATTTCTAAGTGCTAAGTAAATGGTGTGTGTGAGAAATCCACAGTTTGTATAACAGGAAAAATCACGTCATGATACCAACAAGATAAATAGCCACGATAAACAGGTATAATCATGATGCACGTGCTGGGGCTCTGATTCCGACACCTCTAACTGGCTTGAATGGTTCCCGGATGATACCATGAAAAGGTCCCTAAAGTGTCGTCTGGCGTCCCCGATTCCTTACAAAATCGAGTAATCCTTTCAACTGGCTTTAGGGGTTCATCCGAGTTGGGATTGGTGAACACTACCTAGGACATGTGTCCTAGGGCGTCACTACTACCCTCCTATTTTGGTATTGGTCCCCTGGGTGTAGGGCGCTATGATATGCATATGACGATTGATCAAGCAAATAAATGAACAGATCAGCAATTGATCAAAGCAAATAAATAAACACATAAACACCTCTCTAAAAAAGACAAAACCGGCTCCGACCCAAAAATTCCCCAGTGAAGTCGCCAAACTGTCGCGCCCCCACGAAAATTAAAAACTCGCGAGTGTGCAACGAAATTTGGGACCTTACAATGCTCAGCGTAGACAGACGCCTCGCAACATGCAATGAAGTCGCCACCCTAATTTGGTTGCTAGGCTTTAGGGAACCTTAATCGTCATGGCATAGGAAATATAATAAGTAAAAAAAACTAAAGGCACAAAAAAAAAGGGTCTGGACCCTAGACAAAAGGTTCGGGGTCGTATTATGGTCTCGGGAAGGTGTTAGGCACCCGAGTCACATCCGAAAACGGTTACCGGTTGATGAGAGAGGTGTTTAAAAGGTGTTTGATGAAAATGCGTTTTATTTTGAAAAAGGGGGCCCTCAGAGGAATCGTCACTTTAGCCTTTTCCACAATCGGGACCGTTCAAAAATAATAAAAAAGATCTTTCGGACGGGGTTACCGTTTATCAAGATCAGTCTATTATTCTTGACCGTAACGTGATGGGACTGAATTTTCTGTAAGACTGAATGAGCGCCCTCTTATTTCATCATCGGGCCATGCATGATTAGATTGATTGCTATGTGAACCTATCATGGATTGCTAACAGAGTACCAATTTTAAATGATTGGTTTTTGAAGTGGAAAACTGATGTGGGATCGAAAGTCCCCATGTACATGCAGTCAATATATGCGAGAATTTAAAATCACATGAATATGGCATTTGAAGCGACTCTTTAAACACGTTGTTCATGTGGGTTGATTTTAATTCTAACAGTTCTATATATCATGCGTACGACTGCTATTTTACGAAAAAAGCGCTGAATAAATAAAAGGGAATCGAAAGGCGTACTTTCGAGCGAAGCTTGAATTTAAACCCTACAAAGTGAGAGTATTAGTGATAGCTTGAGAAAGAAGTAAACAATTTTATGAGTGCGAAAATTTAAATGACAGTTGATTGCATACGAGAAATGATGAATTTTGCGTATACGAAAGTGAGATGCTGGGTTTGACAAAAATGATGACAGTTGTTTGTATGCGAAAAATGATGGATTTTACGCATACGAGAATTTAAATGCTGAGCTGATTTGCATGCGATAAATGATTGATTTTACGCATACGAAATTTAAATGTTGGGTTGATCGTATGTGAAAAATGATTGATTTTACACATACGAGAATTTAAATGCTATGGTGATTGCATGCGAAAAATGATTGATTTTACGCATGTGAGAATTTTAACAGTGCTACGTGATTGCATGCGAAAAATGATTGATTTTAAGCATACGAGAATTAAAATGCTACGTTGATTGCATGCGAAAAATGATTGATTTTAAGCATGTGAGAATTAAAATGCTACGTGATTGCATGCGAAAAATGATTGATTTTAATCATGCGAGAATTAAAATGCTACGTGATTGCATGCGAAAAATGATTGATTTTAAGCATGTGAGAATTAAAATGCTACGTTGATTGCATGCGAAAAATGATTGATTTTAAGCATGTGATAATTAAAATGCTACGTTGATTGCATGCGAAAAATGATTGATTTTACGCATGTGAGAATCTAACATCTACGTGATTGCATGCGAAGAATGATTGATTTTACGCATGTGAGAATTAAAATGCTACGTTGATTGCATGCGAAAAATGATTGATTTTAAGCATGTGAGAATCTAACATCTACGTGATTGCATGCGAAGAATGATTGATTTTACGCATGTGAGAATTAAAATGCTACGTTGATTGCATGCGAAAAATGATTGATTTTAAGCATGTGAGAATTAAAATGCTACGTTGATTGCATGCGAAAAATGATTGATTTTAAGCATGTGAGAATCTAACATCTACGTGATTGCATGCGAAAAATGATTGATTTTAAGCATGTGAGAATTAAAATGCTACGTTGATTGCATGCGAAAAATGATTGATTTTAAGCATGTGAGAATCTAACATCTACGTGATTGCATGCGAAGAATGATTGATTTTACGCATGGGAGAATTTAATATCTACGTTATTGCATGCGAAGAATGATTGATTTTACGCATGGGAGAATTTAATATCTACGTTGATTGCATGCGAAAAATGATTGATTTTAAGCATACGAGAATTTAACAGTTGGATAATTTGCAGAAAGTAGAGAGTTGATATTTGCGAAAAATAAAACAATTGATATTTGCAGAAAATAAAGCAGTTGATATTTGCGGAAGGATTTCCAGCAGTTGTGCGAAAAATTAAAGCAGTTGATATTGCGGAAAATAAAACAATTGATATTTGCAGAAAATAAAACAGTTGATATTGCGGAAGGATTTCCAGCAGTTTTGCAAAAAATTAAAGCAGTTGATATTGCGGAAATTAAAGTGCGACCGTCCATGTAGGCGGTAAAAATAAATAACTGAATTTTTAAATTGCAGAAAATAAAGTGCGGAAATTTAAAGTGCTAAGAATTAAAACAGTTGATAAGTGCAGAAAATTAAACAGTTGATACGTGCAGAAAATTAAACAGTTGATAAGTGCAGAAAATTAAACAGTTGATAAGTGCAGAAAATTAAACAGTTGATAAGTGCAGAAAATTAAACAGTTGATAAGTGCAGAAAATTAACGTACGATGCGTACGAATTATTTTTACGAAAAACTTGCGATTTGAAATTTCGGAAAGAATTGAAAATAGGAGGGGCTTAATTGAAAAAATTGAAAACTTGGGAGGGGGGCCAAAACGGCGCCGTGTGATGAATAGGCATGGCACTATTCATCACCCCCTCCCTTGGTCGCCGGGGCTACTGCCGGCGACCCAACTCCGGCCACACTTGGCCGTTTTGAAAAATGGACGTACCGAAATGTTCGTCTCTTCGACGACTTTCTGACCGTATAAACCTCGATTTTTAGTTTGACTCGTACAAAATTTAATTTCGAAAAAACGACCGAACCGTTAATTATCGAAAAACTAATTAATTCGAACAATCTAGCCAACGATTTTCAAAATTGAAAGCATGTATTTAATCTACATTACGTATGTGAATTAATAGCACAAAAACAATCAATTTATTTGCTCAAAATCAAGCCAAACGAAATTAAAGAAAACTTGCGCAGAAAAACCGAAGATGAGCTAGAGAGAGAAAGCTCACGTTTCAAACTTTGAACTGGACGATTGTCGCTCAATATGAGCAAGCTGATCAAGAGGGAGAAGGAGCAAGGGTTTCTTGCGATTTTGGTGCCGTTTTTACGTTGAATGGGAGCTCCTATTTATAGGAGAAAATCGCGTGGAGGAGAGGGAGAAGGAGCTGCGCGTGGTGGTGTTGTTCACGCTGGCGGGGCTACGGCCGAGGGGACAGGTAACGGCCGAGGGGACGGGAGCGAGCCCCATGCCCCTGTTCACGCACGTCCATGGCCGTTCGCGTGTGCCATGCACCATGCCCCTTTAATTTGTCAACCGTTGATCTGGTTGACTTTTCTTGAGTTGACCAGATCAACGGTTGTGATTAAAATGCCCTTTAATTTATTTAAATGGGCTCGAGCTGAGTCCTGCGAGCAAACGCTCGGACTTTTCGATCCGAGGGTACCAGCGCGTAGAGAAAAATATGACGGTTTTAACCGTATACAGCGAAGCATGAAAATTTCGCGTTTGACGCATTTATTTTCGCGTTCAAAAGCGCGAAACGCGGGAACGGAAAAATAAAAACGTTACGCCGAAAATTACACGAAACGTTGTATACCGTTGCGAGCAGAAAAAAAGCTAGCAACTAGTTGATGGAACACATTTAAAAGTCAAGCTGTGGTTCGAGCAGACTTACTCGGGTCCCATAAAAGCTCGAATAAAAATATTAATAAAATAATAAAAATACTAAAAAATGCGCTAAAACCCTAAAAATCCTAAAATTCGTGAGATGACCAAAAATGCAGAAAAACTAGCATACGACTGCCGGATAGTCTAAAACGTGATTTTTTTAGGCTAAAAATAATATTAATAATAATAATGAAAATGCATGCCGAAAAATTGAAAAATGCGATTTCGAAAGCTGACGATGCTAACGACGATGCAAAAATGCAACGAAACACCTAAAAATGCTAGCGATAGTAAACTAACTACAGATGACTGTAAATCAAGTAAAATGACAGTAAATTAAATAAATGACAGAAATGCTAAAATTGATTAAAAATGGCGTCAAAATTTGGGTATCAACAATACCCAAGCCCCCAAGATCCTTCGGACGAATCATATCACCCCATTTTACCTTCGACAACCCGCTTTTAGAATCATCTCCACTCCACATGAACCTTCTCATTATCCCTTCACATTTACGGCGCACACTTTTTGGCATATTGTAAATTGACATGTTATAAATAGGAAGACTAGAAACCGTTGACTTAATCAAAGTAACACAACCGCCAACAGACAAAAGATGACCCTTCCATGTCGCCTTCATTTTCTGAATAAGAAAATCCCAGCTAGAGACTCTCCTAGGATTAAGCCCCACAAAAGAACCAAGATACTTGAAGGGTAATTGTTCATACTTACACCCAGCTCTCCTGGCTAGGCGTCCCCCTACCTGCTGGCAAATGTTGATACCCACAAGCGAGCTCTTGTGAAAATTGACTCGAAGCCCTGAGTAAGCCTCAAACCAACGAAGCATCCCTTTCACTCCTTGTATCTCACTCTCATCATTCTTAACAAAAATCAGAGTATTATCCGCAAACTGAAGATGAGTAAGCTGCCACCCAGCATGCTCATTACCCACGCCGCTTAACAACCCCACCATTTTAGCTCGCACCAATAAACGATGTAACCCTTCTGCCGCTATATTAAAAAGATAAGGGGACATAGAACAACCTTGCCTTAGCCCACGGCTAACCTCAAATTGATTAGTAGGAGAACCATTAATCAAAACAGAAACTCTGGAAGTACTTAGACACTGCCGAATCCACCCCCTCCAACGTTCCCCAAAACCCATTTGGCACATCACCTCGTCTAAGTAACTCCATTCGACTGAGTCATAAGCCTTTTCAAAATCCAATTTGAAGAGTAAGCCTTGTTGTTTAGAAGTTTTCAAATGATTAACAACTTCATTTGCTGCCATCACACAATCAAGCGTCTGTTTACCTCTCATAAACCCATGTTGTTCCTCGCTTATCACCTTCTCTATCACCCTGCTCAACCTTGACGCTAAAATTTTAGAAATTATTTTATAATAGCTACTCACCAGACTGATGGGACGGAAATCACTAAACCTCTTTGTAGCTTTAGACTTTGGCAGAAGCGAGATGAAAGAGGAGTTGGCCCCCTTCGGGAAGATACCAGTTCTAAAGAATCCCATAATCAAGACATAATAGTCTGGGCCAATGGTATGCCAAGCATTCTGGATGAACCTAAGCGAGTAACCGTCAGGACCAGGAGTCTTTTGCCCATTGCAACTCCTAACAGCTTCCCAGATCTCCTCTGTAGTAACCTCACCTTCTAACCCATTTGCTTCAATCTCATTCAAACTATTAAACCCCAAATCTGGAATCGTAGGTCTCCCCCAACTCATCGAACAGAAGAAGGAAGAAAAGTGTTGAACTGCAGCAGATTTGATCTCAGTAGGATCGGTCATGCGACCATTAGACGTCACAATATCAGTCACTCCCTTTCGTAAATAATTCACTTTTGCTAACCTATGGAAATACCCTGTGTTTCTGTCCCCTTGAGAGTCCCATTGAGTTCTAGCTTTCTGTTTCCAGAACCTGTCAACCCGCCCCTGCTGATCCCAAATCTCGTTAGTCAGCTCTAACCTCTGGCCTTGTTCTTTTAAGGACAGAGCTCTCTCATCAGCTATCCTATCTAGCTCAAATTCCTTCTCTTGAAGCTCCTCTAATCGCTTCTCCACATGACCATAAACCTCTGCATTCCAACTTTTGACTTTCTGTTTCAACCATCTTAACTTCTGTATTACTCTGCAAGATCCTGGAATTTCAGTGGTAGCCTCGCTCCACCAATCAGCCACCAATTCCTTGAAGCCCGCTACCTCCCACCAAATACCTTGATCTCTGAAAGGTTTTGGGCCCCAATTTACTGTATCCTGAGTTAGAAGCAAAGGTGAGTGATCTGAACCATGTCTGGGCACTGGAGTCAACCTATCCCTCTGCAATAGAGTGCCCCAACCTGCTTGAATGAAGACCCTGTCCAATCTACTTCTACTAATCGCATTAGCCCACGTAAAGCGTCTACCAACTAGACTCATATCCTGAAGCCTGCATCTGGCCACCCACTCCTGGAAATCTTCCATACCTCTTGCATGGCTTGAACCATTAAGCCTTTCAGAGGGCGACAAGACTTCATTAAAATCTCCTCCAATAAGCACTGGATGAGGACAATTCTCAACTAGATGAGCAAGAGTATCCCACAGTTGACGTCTTCTATCCACATCATTATACGCATAGACATTCAGGACAACACAGTGGAAATTCCCTCTATTCAGAATACCTTCTAACCAAATGTAACGCTCTCCAAATAACGATCGCTCAACAGAAAAAGAGCTACTGTTCCACATTGTGAGTAACCCTCCAGAACGACCATTAGACGTAGCACTCAACCAACGCGCCTCCTGATTCCCCCACAAAGTCTGAATGAAGTACTCGTCAATTTCCTCCAATTTGGTTTCCTGAAGCAAGCAAAAATCCAAGTGCTCTCTTCGCCAACAATGCTTGACAAACTTCCTCTTCCTGGCTGCTCTCAACCCTCTGCTATTCCAAGACATTAAACTAACCATAGAAAATAGAGACATATTCCAGAGAGGAACTAACGAATGTATTGTTCCATCTCAGCGATGAATCTTTCTTTATCGAAAGAACGGAAGGCCTTTTCATCCACATGTTCAGTTAATGCGAGAATTCTGCCCACATTCCAAGCATCTGATTCAATCATCGTGGCATCTGTCACCCGGTTCATGCAAACTATCTCCTCATCTTCTGCTTTCTGAATATCCACCCTGGAACCCACTACAGAATTGGCTGTTTCAAGGCTTCCTGCTTGACCAACTAGCTTTTTAAGTTTATCACCCCTCTGCCTCACTGTGATGAGGGGGAAAGCATCCCTGATTGCTGCTTCACCTGCTGGTCTAAAAACCCCATGTACCTCTTGATCGTCTATGCCCTTGTCCTCTCCTGATAAGATCTTTTCTCCCTCCCCACTATTCTCAAACTCACCAACTCCCTCCTCCGACGACCCTTCAGATCCCTCAAAATCTGCCCTCATCCCCACCATCCAATCTATGTTAGTGACAGCCTCATGCATGGGTTCCTCTTTGCAGAGAATCTCATGAAATTTCCCTTCTACCATTACCTGCATGGACTCGTCTAAATTGATACGATCCGAGGAGATAAGAAACCTCGCTACATCAAGTCTTGTCCTCTCAAGAGTGTTGTCGTCCACTACCACCAATGATCCCAAATGACTGTTAATCTTTTCAAAAGTCGAATAACCCCAAGTCTGAACAGGGATTCCTACGACCTGGACCCAACATAGTCTTCCTCCCTTAGCGATCTCATCCTCCCAAGCAACTACCTTGGAGAACAGCCTTGAGCAAGGCTCTGCTAAAGCCCTATCTCTATCAATTAACCTATCAAATTCCAACCAAACTAGTTATTAAGTCTCTCAAGTATAAATTAGGTATAATACTTTATTTTATTTTGTCCATCAATTACTTCAAAGCGGTTGAGGTTGATGACGTGCCAGTTTTTGGCCACGTGTTGTGCAACTAACATGCATTAGTAAGTATAAATTTGTCTAATCTAATGCCTAAAGTATAAATTTTGTTTAATTTAGCCCCTAAAGCATAGTCATTTTGTTTAATTTGGTCCTTTGACACGTAATATGTAACTTACACATTAGCACTTTAAGTCGGTGAAAAAACTTAAAGGGACTAAATTAAACAAAGGTGTATAATTTAGGTACCAAATTAAATAAATTTATATTTTAGGGATCAAATTAAATAAAGTATTGTAGGACAAAAAAATGGCGAATTGGTAACCGCAAAAATGAGTTGGTGAGTTTGAATTAATTGCGGGGATAAGTGGCGACGACAACCAATTACTTCAAATTTTTGTTTTAGTCACTTAGGGCATAGGAAATATCAAAATGTCGAGTGAAAATAGATCTATTATATTTTTTTTACATATATTTTTTTTAAATTAATACACCAAAACGATACCGTTTTGGTTAAAATAATTTTTAAAAAAACTGTATAAACCCGACAGTTTCTATCAAAGCATTCGGTTCGTCCCTTTCGCATGAAAACTGACCGGATCGACAATCAAATCAGACCTTTTTGCATTTTCGGTATTAAATTGCATAGACTTAATTTGTATGGTATTTAATTTTTTCAATTAAACCGACCGATCCAATTTAATTTTTATAAGTATGCTATCAAAGAGTATATCAATAAATAAATAGATTGTGTATACAAAGAGTATATCAATATATAATTTATTTATTTGCATCTTCGAACAAACAACATAGGTACAGGACAGATTCCTGGTCCACCACTAATCTATCCCACGTGCTAGTAACTTAACAAACTTCAAAGTCCAGGGAGAAAAACAATTCCCATAACATTATAACAATAAAATTTATTAATTTATTGTAGAAATGTATTGAAAAAAAATATTTTTATTTTACTTAATTTAATTATCCAAAACTTTTAATAGAGTGTTAACATAAATTGCACGTTTTGTAAGGTATATATTATTATATTATTTACTTTTTATATGCTAATCAAGGATAAATACATTCATAGTTAAATACTTCCTCTCGTCCGAAATGTATAACTTTCTCGCATCCTAATATTCAGTAGGGAACGCATATCGAGGAGACCGGATGAGGCACTATTTGACCCCAAAAAATTCCGCACTTTTTTTCGAACGTACGTTAATCCTTAACGTACTTCCGAGAAAAAATTCGGGGCAAAATTGTCTCAAATAGTGACTGTTCCGGCCGTCTTAAGATACGTTCCGGAACAGTAAAAGCAAATGCTAAATCGTCATACATTTCGGACCGGAGGGAATATATTATTTATTTCCTTACTTTTTTGAAAAAAAACATCCTATTTTTTTTAGTATTTACAATTATCAACTTGTATTCAAATATGTATATATCAATAATCGTTAAAAAAACTAAATTGCTTATATTTTATTAGAAAAAATGTATTAAACTTTGAATAAAATTGGAGGTATATATTTTAAATCACTTAATTTTTTATATGCTAATCAAGTATATATACATATATGAAAATTAAATAACGTTTTAAAGTTTTATTTTGGTTAAATTAAATAATATTTTATTATTTTTATATAATATTTTTGTTAATTTTACTAATTTATTCACAATAAAAAACTTAATTTGTAATCAAAAGAATATGATCCTCACTTTGTTTAATCAATAAATAAAAGTTGAAGTCGAAACAAAAAATCTTAGGCCCCGTTTACTTCGCAGAATTCTCCCGAAAATTCTCCATTTTTCTGAAAACTGATGTGAAAAATGGAAATCGTGTTTACTTGGCCGTTTTTTCCGTTTGAAAACGAAAACGAAAATACTCTATTTGAAAAATGATGGAACAAATTTTGAAAACGCCTGAAAGTTGTTCTCTATTTTTCTAAATTTTTTTGCCTTCACTTTCTCAAATTGAAAACACGCGTTTTCAGTTTGAGTGATTAATGAATCTTTTTAAAACCCAATTTTGCCCTCATCCCCTCACGCTGCGTTCCTTCTTCTTCTCCATTGCAACACGGTCTCGTGCTAGCAGTTGCCACCTCCGCCCTCCACCCTCCACCCAGTCCTCCGCCCTTCGCGTCCCTCTCTCCGCCTAATCCCGCCTCCCACTCTGCCGTAACTCTGAGCTCTGACGACGTGGCAAAATCGCTTGTAGGCACCGCTGTTTACATAGTCAGCAACTCTAACAACGAGTTCATCCTCATCTCCGACCCTGATGGAACCAAGTCCATTGCAAGAAGAACAAAATCAGCCATAGGAGCTTCTGCAACCAAAAGTCGAACAAGTCGAACAAGTTGAACAGGAGGAGGAGGAGGAGGAGGAAGATGAACGGAGGCATAGGAGGAAGAAGATGAACAGTAACTTATACCAAATTAATTATAATGGCACAATGGTAAATTTAGAACAAATAATTTTTTATGTCCATTTTCTACTTAATTCAATTGCTTGCATTTTAGAACAAATTGATGATCAATCTGTTGTGAAATATTTAGTCTTTAATCTCTAGATTAATTACATGCTTTCAATTTCGTAAATTGATTAATGGTTTGCTCCAATTTCATGTTTTGAATTAATTTGTCAAATTACTGTATTTTTGAAATTAAATCTTGTGTGTTGAGTAATCAGATTTTTGGTTCGAACGGGTGGATCGACATTAATTTTACGAATATTTTGGTTGTCTCGGAATTTTGATAAACCGAAATTGACCGGACCTTGGTCGCCGGTGGCTCCGGCGACCCAAGGTCAGGGATGAGCAAAGCTGGTGGGCCTTTCGGGCCGAGGAAAGAAAGAAGGATGAGCAAAGGTGGTGGGCCTTTCGGGCCGAGGAAAGAAAGAAGGAAAAGGAAAAGATTTATTTAAAGCTAGATTTCCAATCTAGTTAATCATAATGATATATTAGAATATATTTACATAATAGTAATAATAATTATGTAATGAACAATAATAAATTAGAATAATCATAATAATAAATTACAATAATAATAACAATAATATTTCCAATCTTAATAATCATAATAATAAATTATAGGCTCATCATAATAATCATTAGAATATCATCTGTTTTTATATTTACATATTGAACAATAAGACTATTTTATACGTTTTTTATTTTCATGTAGAAACATGAATTACTATATTTATATGTAATGGAATATTAGTAGATTAATGATCAATTTTAGATTTTTCAATTATAATAAGTGTCAATTTTTTCCTATAAATATATTTATTAGTTTGTTAATCTTTGTAAATAGAAGGAAATAATAACATGATTTTTTTAATGAGAAAATTCAAGTTGTTGGAACAAAATTGTTTTTGGTTTTGCAATAATTTGAAAAAGTGACGAAGTAAACAGGTTTTCCAGTTTTTCAAATCAGGAAAAGTGACGAAGTAAACGCGATTTCCAGTTTGAAAATTCTATTTACAAATTTTAGAAAAACAGCAAATTTTAGAAAAACAGCAAATTTTTAAACTGAAAATTCTGCGAAGTAAACGGGGCCTTAGTACTTCATGTATAATACGCCACCACAACGAACGTAAGTAGATGACAATTCACAAGTGTTTTTGCTGTCTCGGGGATGCCACACCTTCTTTTCAGGTAGCCGACACGCCATGGCATTGTTTCTAACACCCCCATTGCATTGCATGTGCACCCATTTGCCTTCTCATACACATTTCTAAAAAAACAAAAAAAAAACTTAATATGTTTAAATTATTTATGGAGTCTATAAAACAGGGCCCAAAGGTCAAGGCACCCAACTAACTAGTGATGAAGAGTCTTTTTGGTTTTTCCTTTTCCAATCGGGATGATAATATTTTTAACATATCATATTTTTATATTAATTTAATTAGACGTTAATTCTTGTGATGTGACATTGTTTAATATTGTTTAGTTGACGTAACAATTAATGTAAGATGTCATGTTAGATTTTTTTTAAATTAAATTTTTAGTCTATTTATTCGGCCCATTAAAATATGAAATGGGTTAATTGGTCGAGTAAATGGATTTAAAATCCAATTTTTTTTTTAAAAATCTGACGTTGCATCTAATATAGATTGCTACATCAGCTAAACAATGTCACGTCACCAGATTTAATGTCTGACTGTGCACGACGTTATCTAAAGGGATAAATTAATATGAAAACATGAGTGAAAGAATCAAATCCAACCAATAATAAAGTGAGATGCCAAATCAATACGAAAAATCGAATAGAGGTGTCAAAAATATTATTATCCATTTTCTATTTTTTTAATTCTATTGCTACATCTTAAATAAATCTCACAAATTTTAATACAACTATTTATTTAAAATTCAAATTTAAGGCTTTTTAACTAATTAAGACATTTTTTTATCAATTAATTTACATAATTGTGAGTTTTTTTTAATAATGTTTACGGTAATATTTAGTTTCAAGGATGCTATTACCTTTTCATCTAAAATCACTATCTAGGATTTTGGTTTGATTGACTTAAAATTAAACAATATTTTTTTTTCCCAAATTGTGCAAAGTTCATCATACAATTTGAAAAACAAAACTTGAAAGAATGGCAACGATATTATTATTTTTACATACCATTGAGTCGTCAGAAAAGAAATTTGTCTCTTTTCAAAAGTTTGGTGGCGTAAGAAGCCTGAACATTTCATTTTTTATGATGTGTGTCGGATTTATTTCTGTGGACATCCCTATAATATATATCCGACTTACCACATCACGTTTTATTTTTTTTATCATAATTCTAAATAATTATTGGTGCTAAAAAAAATGACAGAATGATAGAATTCTCTAAAAAAGCATTTACTGATGTACTTTATTTTTCTTTTGTGAATCATCATAATTAATTGTACTTCAACAATACTAAATCCTCTTTTAAAGAATTACAAAATCGATGACCCATAGATCAATGATGATAAATAAAATATGAAGCCCAAAGGTAAAAGAGAGGACCAAAATATAGAACCAAAACATTCAGTCAGCCTAACTGATTGATTACAACCCATTCCTAGTGTTAGAAATGACAGAATGAATGAATATGAATAAATTGTGTATTATTGATTGATTTAAATTGTACAAATATTGGGGTACCCATTCCTAGTGTCATGATATGAGTGAGTCACCAAGAAAGAAACAATATCCAATAGTGGATCGTCGATTAGTTGGATCACTTGCCCAATCAGCGTCAGAGTAGTCTTGCAACTGCAAGGTAGAGTGCGATGATAAATGAAGGCCATGAAAGATGGTGCATTTGACATAGCGTAAGATGCGAAGCACAATGACAAAGTGACTAGAGCGAATCTGATTGAGTAGGTGCACGATATCAGAAATATCAAAACGAGTGACTGTAAGGTAGATGAGACTTCCAATAAGTTGACAAGTTGGCGATAAAGGGTGACATCAAAAAGTTCTCGATCATTTGGGCCAAATTTGATGTTGGATTCAAAAGGAGTGGCTGCAATTTTACTATTAAAAATGCCAGCTCGAGACACTAGATCATATGCATATTTTTCTTGAGATAAAAATAACCATCAGAGCATTTTGTTACCTCGATGCCGAGAAAATACCCAAGATTCCCCTAATCTTTCATCTCAAGTTGTTGATTCACGGAGGATTTGAGCTCACAAATACCAGAGATATCTCTAGTGATGATCATGCCATTTATGTAAAGAAGTAGAATGATGGTGACCTTATCTAATTTCCGCATAAATAAGGCAGAATTGTGAGAGTTGGATGATAAGCCAAGACTGTGAATGGCATTGCTGAATTTTGAAAATCAAACTCGTGGAGTTTGTTTAAGGCCATACAATGCCTTGCAAACTTTGTTGGAATTGAGATTTAATATAGACGGAGGCTGCATATAGACTTCTTCTTCAAGATCCTCGTTCAAGAAGGCATTTTTGACATCCATTTATGAGAGAGACCATTTGAGTGAAGCAGCAACAACAATAAGGGTTTGGATGATGGTGATGCGAGCAACGGGAGGGAAAGTCTCCTCATAGATGATGTGATCACGGAGGCATCGAACGGACCCTTGAGCAAGCCAAGGATTTCTGTCAAATTGAAACCACAGGAGACCAAGAAATCAAGTTCTTCTCATGCATTTTATAGAACAGTTGGCAACCATAACGCAGAAAGCCACACTTTTGTAGTAAAAGTGTCAGATTCCACATCAGAAATAATGAATTGAGCGTGGACTTGTTGCTTGCAGTATTGGGGTTGCTTGATGTGAGCGATTGTAGGAGGTTGACAACTTGAAGCCTTTTGAGCCTTGAGTTGCAGGAATGGAGAATATGGGTTTTAAGGCAAGCAAGGATCCCTTCCACCATGTCAAGGATTTTTGCCAAGGTGAAGCTGCTGGAGCGGGCGTCATCACGCCACCTTCTCGGCGTCATCATGTCATCATGATAAGCTAAGGCAAGCAAGGAACCAGCGTTACCACTCCAGCGTTAGCAAGCAAGAAACCAGCGTTACCACACCAGCGTTATCTTTCCATCACGCCATCATCTCGGCGTCATCACGCCGGCCATGTGGCGTCATCACGCCAAGCCGTCAACAGTACATGGCCAACCTTCTGTTCGCAAAGTGATTACGCCATCCCTGTGGCATCATCACGCCAGGTCTGATCTGCGGAGCCATCAGCCTTCTTCCCTTCCAACGGAAAATTCAAAAAATTCAGCTTTTTCTTGAGTTTTTGTAATCTTCTTGAGTCTTTTGCTGAGTTTAATCTTTCCTACTCTTGTTCTAATCTTGAGAATTTGCGAAGGTAGTGTGAACAAAACGCTTGGCCTAAGTCACAAGTTTGTTTGCGGCAAGGAGTTGCGTGGTGAGCAAGCTTTGTGTGTGGGGTGTATTGAGCGATTTGTGAGGCTATCTTTTGCGAGTGATTAAACACGAGTGTTAAACACGTGAGGGAGAGATGTATTTTCTAACCCTTGTTTAAGTGTGCATGTACACGGAGAATGTGAAGTTGAGTGTTTGTGAGCCCGTATTTTTCAAGTGACCTAAACACCTAAACACGAGTGTTTAAACACGTGAGGGAGAGATTATTTACTAACATCTATACATATATATATATATATAGTTTGTTCAATTTTTTCAGGAGCAATGTCGCAATATAATGACTGTGAGTCTTTTGACCAAGGACAGTACTATGATGATGATATTTCTCAATGCAATGATGATAGTGGCTATGAATCATATGGTGATGCTAGTTGCCACTCCAATGATGATGAGAACTTTGAACCGTGTGGTGAAAGCGGTGATGAGCATAGCGTTGACAGTACGGATGAGTACCAAGATGGAAGTGAAGCAATTTATAGTGAGAATGAAGACAATGACGAACCTCCAAGTCCTCTTATCTTTAGTCGTGACACAAGTTCAAGTTGTAGTGAGGAGGACGACGAAGATTTTCCAAGTCTTCAAGTCTCAAGCTATGGCCTCGGTTCCATTGCACACCAAAGCCTTCGCCATGGCCCTAAACCAAGACACTTCCTCTCCTCAAGAGTACAAGTCCGCACTAAACAAGATGGAACGCCAAGCCGAGTTCCTCCTTCTCCTCCTTCGAGGGTTCGACCTCACCAAGGTCGCCCGAGTGATCTAATCTCTTCTTTCGCTTCCACATCTGAGTCTACATCGAAAGTATTCCAACCTGGCCAATTCACTTAACAACAACAACAACAACAACCCATTCTATCTCAATCTCTTGAGCTTCAAGCTATTGCTGCAAGGAAGAGTGAAAAACGTAAGGTTGAAAAAGAGAGAAAAAGAAAAGAGCGAGAGCTAAAATAAAAGAGGGAGTGTGGAGAGAAGAAAGTAAGCGATGAGGAAAATACACGACATGAAAATAGCAAGCATGCCAATGAGAGTGAGTGTAACCACACCTGTGAGAATGAATTGAGTGAATTCATTGAGCCAAATCAGTTTCAAGTTGTTGACAACCTATTGTTTGAATTATATTATGGCAATCCATTGTTTGAGCTTGAAATTGAGGAAAAAGAAAGTGAGCAAAACAACCCCCATTAAAGAAGTGAGCATGGGTCGAGAGATAGTGAGCAAAACAACCCACATGAAAAGAACGAGCATGCGAGAGAGAAACACATATATGAGAGAAGTGAGCGAACAGAAAAATTGAGAGAAGAAAGTGAGGAAAAGAAGCAAACGGAAATTGTGGAAGCTATTGATCCAATGAGTATGCGTTTGTGCAATGAGGATCAATTAGGTCATGCTAACCTTGATACTTCTTTTCCTACTGTTTGTGTGCCTTTCTTGCAGGAGAATCCTCGGGCTTTTCAGGATAACCCACGCCTGAATGCTCCAAGGAGCGAGGATGGTTTTAAACCATCAATCCTAGGAGGCATTGGAAGTGTAATTGCTCAGCATTGGTGCTCCCAACGACAAGGTCTCGAGGTAAACCTTCCCCACCTTCCCGCTTTGCCCGAAAGGTGCGTACCAAAACCTTCATTGAATACTCAATTGTTTGAGGCTACTTATTTCACTCATCTTTATTCACATGCTTAAAATTTTTATGACAAACATTTATCGTGTGATAAAGAATCATTCTTGCATTTCATTGAGCATGATTCCTTTGTCCGTGTTTTCGAAAGCCACTTAGGTATGACTTTATTTGCATGCCCCAAAAACCACCTCGTACCCTTCGTCAAGCATGATTCTTCTTGGTTTGAGCATGGAAATTACTTGAATGAAACTTTTGTGATGTGCTAAGACTCTTAATTTGCATTTCATCAAGTATGACCCTTTCTTGCTCAAACGTGCTAATTTTTGTAATTATTCGGATAATACGTATAAATTATTTATATGTTATTTATACTCGGAGTCCATGACTGATTTGCATGGAGTGTGGAAACAATTCCTTTGCGCGAACTTGTTAAAATTTAATGAGACTACATGCTGCAAAGAATTGTATTTCCTGCTGTGTCAAATGTTTGGTATTCCTATACATTTTGTGTATGGACAAGTGGCTCAATTTTCCTGGCTGATTCTTAGAAGTCGTTTTGAGAAAAATGGCCTTTGTCTATGTTGTTTAATAATTGGTGATACCGTGCGCATCCTTAATGTTGTCTTAAAGACCAATGTGCATAAATATGAAATGGATGTGTATGTTTTTGAATTGGATGAATTATGTCTTGCCAAGTGTAGCCTACATGAGTTATTTGAGGATGACATGCACTTAAATGCCATGAATATGTCATGTGTTAGGAGAACACAAATGTTTGGACCGAATTTGTCAATAATTAATCGGTTTAATTCTTACGAAAAATTGTGTTTTCTCTTACAGAATTTGTTTGGTATTTTCACGTGCATAGTGCCCTTTTGTAGTGCTCAATTCTCTTGGCTGGTCATTGTGAGTCGTATAGAGAAAATAATTCATCCTGTCTGTTGTTCTATGAATTGGGATGTCATCCGTATTTTACATGACATTTTAAGAAACGATGTGCATCAATGTGCTATTAATGTTGTTGATTCTTCCTTGGACCAACCTAGGCATAAGCATGCGCGATTGCGCCCCCTTGGTATCTCACCTTTGTTTTCAAGTGCTCTTAAGTGTGTAGGTGAGAGGATTGAAGTAAGGGATTCGAGGACAAATCCTTTTGAAGAGGGAGAGGTTGATGTGATCACGGAGGCATCGAATGGATCCTTGAACAAGCCAAGGATTTCTACCAAATTGGAACCACAGGAGACCAAGAAATCAAGTTCTTCTCATGCATTTTATCGACCAGTTGGCAGCCATAACGCAGAAAGCCACACTTTTGTAGTAAAAGTGTCAAATTACACACTAGAAATAATGAATTGAGCGTGGACTTGTTGCTTGCAGTATTGGGGTTGCTTGATGTGAGCGATTGCAGGAGGTTGATAACTTGAAGCCTTTTGAGCCTTGAGTTGCAGGAATGGAGAATATGGGTTTTAAGGCAAGCAAGGATCCCTTCCACCATGTCAAGGATTTTTGCCAAGCTGAAGCTGCTGGAGCGGGCGTCATCATGCCACCTTCTCGGCGTCATCACGTCGTCAGGCCACTTTTGCAGCTTCCTTTGTTTTTGAAGTTTAAACTGTTGATAAAGACCTTTGAGTTCATATATCCCTTGAATTGAAAATTTCTTCATCTACAGAAGCCATTCGTTGCTGGAATGGTAAAGATCTTTGTCCATCATTCGTTGCTGGAATGGTTTATATTGTAGGCGTTTACTGTTGCATTACTAAATTATTTCCAGAATATCCTGATCTTCTGGTTTAGTGGTAATGTTGATAATTATGGCCTTGAACTTATGTGTAACTTGGAGAAGGGAGGTGCATATGTTCATCTAAGAAATAGAAATAAGTTTTAGAGTAGGAATCTTTAATTGGCTTTGAACTTTAATTTTTTACACTTTTTATGCTTTTAGGCATATAAGCCTTATATGACAATAAGGGACTTTTAATGTCCAAACAAGAGCATTTACTGGCATTCTTGCACATATTCTGTTTTTTTTTTGGTCAGACACATATTGTTTGTTCACTGAAAAAGTGTATAATGAGGTGAAAAATGAGAAATTATTGAAAACTAAAGAAGAAGTTATTGAAATTTAGGCCAGTCCTGCTTTGACAAAATGGATTTTTTCTCTCTTTTTTTCTCTGTTTTGGGACATGGAATTTAGAAAAAGAAAGAAAAGAAAGGGCTTGGGCTGCGGCCCAAAGGAAAATAAGGAGGGAATGGGCTGAATTTTATTGACTAATGGGTTCGAATTTTGATATATTTTTCTTCTTGTATAATAATTCTAAATATTTTTACAATTTTTTTAGAATATACGAGCAAAAAAGATAAAAAGGAGCCAAAATAAACAAAAATGGTGAAAAATGAACAAAAATGGGAAAAAACGAGCCGAAATGGTAAAAAACGACCCAAAATGGTAAAAAACGACCCAAAATGGTAAACAAATTAGCCAAAATGGAAAAAACGAGCCAAAATGATAAAAAATTAGTCAAAATGGTAAAAAACGAGCCAAAATAATAAAACGATCCAAAATGGTAAAAAATGAACCTAATTGGTGAAAACGAACCTAAATAGTGAAATTTTTCTTAATTATAAAAAAATAAAATAATTTGATGAATTGGATATCCATTACATACCCAATTGGGTATTGGGTATATTGGGTATGGGTAATAATGGATATTTAGTTTTGGGTATGAATTGGGTATTTACCCATACCCGCTTTAATATACCCATACCCGCCCAATTGCCATTCCTAGTCATCACGCCAGGCCGTCAACAGTACATGGCCAACCTTCTGTTCACAACGTGATTACGCCGTCCCTGTGGCATCATCACACCAGGTCTGATCTACGGAGCCATCGAGCTTACTGGTTTGGGCGTTATTACACCCTCCTCATAGCGTCATGACGCAGACTTTGTAAAGAATTGGACAATTCCCAATTTTGACGTTTTTTATTCCTTTTGTATAAATAGGATAATTCTTTCATTTGTTGGGAGCTTTAGTCATTTTGTGTGATATTTGTAAAGTGAGGTTACTCCTTCTCTTATCACCTAAGCCTTGGCTCATCACTTTAATTCCTTGAGAGGGATCGCTTGAGTTTGAGATTACTCCTCCCGATCTCTCTCCGGGAAATCAAAGTTTGTAATGGTTTTGACGATGTTTGTTTGAGTGAAAAAATCTATGTTTTGTTTGGTTGATCATCCGTAGAACCAATCTTGGCCCTCGGCGTATATCTTGATCAAGCAAATCTTTTGTGTGAATGTTCACTACTTCGTGTTGTGCTCATCTCCGATCCTTCCACCCGTCTTCTAATTCCCGGTAACTCCCATCTTTCCATCGCTCTTTTGTGTATTTTCTCCGCTATCCATTTATTTCTTGTTGTTTCCCTCCCTTGTGGTCATGGTTTCCCTAGATAATTCGCTTGGCTAGGTCCTCCTTAAGCTCCATATGTTATCCGGCTTACTAACCCTAGGCAGGATCACATCAATAGTCGATGCCATATTCTTGTGCATATGCTTTGGCTACTAATCGTTCTTTGTATTGTTCAATGCTTCCATCGGACCTGATTTTGATTTTATAGATCCATTTACATCCCACCTTTGTTTTTCCTGCAGGAAGATCAACAATATCCCATGTGCTATTTTTTTGTAGGGCATTTAGTTCTTCTTGCATTGCTTTCTGTCAAAGAGTTAGAAGAGGCCTCACGAAAAGAGCAAGGTTCATGCAATGTAGTATAGTAGAGGGAACACGAGTTCTAGTTGGATAACGAGAGCTTGTAGAAGATTTAGTACCTGAATTTTGTACCTCACCGCCATGTGGAATTTGTAGGTCACTAGATGGACTTTGGGAATTTGTAGCCAAGTTTGAAGTATCACTATTATCCATCTAGTGACCTACAAATATGTATTCTCCCAAAAAAAATCACATGTCGAGATATACGAAGTCGTCGGCTGACTGGATCATAACAACGTTAACCTTTACGATTAATCCCATAGCTAAGAAAACAACATAATCGTGATCGAGGTTGAAGCTTATTGTTTTCGTGCAATTGGGGCAAGACAAAACATGCACATCCAAAAGGCTGAAGGTTAGGGTAAAAGTGTATTAACCCTCACGATAATCATAAAATAGTTTGGCATCCTAAAGCATTGCCATAATGATTCAGAAAGAGCTAACTGATCTGTTGGAGAAATAAAAGCCACCTAAGTCTCTCTTAATGCAATGATATTGTCCACTTTAGGCTTAAGCCCGCATGGTTTTCACAAAAGGTCTCATGCCATTAAGAAGATTAACTCCTCTTATAGTTAGTCTTTATTTCTCTTTTCTTTTTGATGTGGGACTTTGGTTCGCACACCTCAACATGATCCCATTTATAAGACATTTTAGAATAAAAATCAGAGTTCGATTGTCCAGGATCGTGACACATATCATGCAAAGAGTTCTGATATTGCAAACGGGAGGCAATATTAGTAGTAGAGTAACGCTTAGCCAAAAATTTGCATACCTCTTTGGTCATGTCAAAATGACCAAATTGTTGTTGAATGGAGCGAACATAAGTGTTGCCAAACCACGAAATTATTTTATGATTGTTGTGGTCCCATTCTTCAGGTTTGGGTCGAAATGAGTCATCACCCTCGTCCTTTTTCTTCTCAGGTTCTTTAATATCACCGGTGACATAACGCCAAAGTTTGCGTCCTTTGAGGAAATTGCTCATATCTTGAACCCATAAAGTGTAATTAGAACCATCAAGGATTGTGGAGATAGGCTAAGTCACATTATCTTGAGCCATAGTGAGAAAAATACGAAAGATTGCAAGTAAAATGGACTAAATCGGATATATAGAGGTAAATTTTGGACAAATGAACCTCAAAATAAGAAAGATCACACCTGAAAACGTGGAAAACTTGCCTCACCCGCTCAAGAACTGGACAAAAAGATGGTGAACCGGATAGTCAAAGTCAATATTTCATCTAGGTCAAAGTCAACGGGAAAAGCCAACTAGAGAGAGACAGGTCAGCAATAAGGAACCAATGGATGACAGACACATAGACGAATTCAGTGAGGACACGTGTCAAAGTCAACAACAAGAACCAGAGAGAGACACGTCAACAATAAGGAACCAATGGATGATAGACACGTGGATGCATCCGGTGAGAACACGTGTCAAAATCAACAACGAGATCCAACTAAAAAGTGACACTCTAGTAGAAATAGAACCATCGGGAGATGGACTCGTGTTAATGACAGACGAATCAAACGAAACCAATGGGGGATGAAATGTGTCACCATAAGACCATCCACAACAATGGGTGTTAAATTTATGGTGTTATTCACTTTCTCTCACTTCCACATCAGCTTAACACCCAACCAAAAAGCATTTAACACCCACGCGCTCACAGTAGGGGATTATTTAGGGGGTTAGAAACTCTCTCCCTTCCACATCATTTATCATATACCCCACCATATTTTTCATTTCTTTTTCTTATTAAATTTATAATTACTATAATAATTACTTTTTATAATATAATAAATAATAAATAATATTTTTTTAATATAAATTAATTAAATTTCATAATTTTTTTCAGATTTAAAAAAAATTATACTTTTTCAATACAATAAATAATATAATATTTTTTACGAGTAACACACGATATTATTTATCACTCTGTAAATCAAACATATATAGATTATTGCAAACGAACAAGAAAATACACACAAAATAAACTGGTAAACTTGAGAAACACTACTGAAATGGGGTGTGTTTGGCTGATTAGTTTGTTCACTATTTGGATAGCGCACAGGAGCGTGAACATAGCTGGTTCCAGGAACAGGTTGATAGCCATAAGGCATATAAGGATGATTATACGGGTATTGCATGCCAAAATTTGGGGGCATCATATACTGCGATCCAAAATTAGGTTGCATCCCCGTATTCTGAGGATTTTCTGGGCATTGAATGTTTGGGTTCGGAGGTCGCATATTTGGATTTTGAGCTTGGTTAGGGAAGTTGTAATTTGGGAAAAAATTTTAATTTTGTGAAGGATCCATGAAAGAGCTTGAAGATTGTAAAAGACTCAGGATTTTTTTTGGTATCCAAATGACACAAACACAAGCTCTATTTATAGATCTCAAAACATAAAAATAATGGTATATTTTTTTAAATTATTTTGAGTAATTATTATGAAAAAAAGCATTTAAAAAAGAAGAAAATGAAAAAAAGTGTAAAAAACTCTGATTTTTTTTAGTGTCCAAATAATACAAACCTAGTCTCAATTTATAGATCTCAAAAAATTAAAAATAATGGTATATTTTTTATAAAATTATTTTCAGTATTTATTATAAAAAAACTCATTTAAAAAATGAGGGGGGGGGGAATAAATAATGCACCAGCCAATGGCAGCGTGCCACGCGTGCGCTGCCATTGGTTCTCTAATTTTGTTTTTTAAAAAAAAAGAACTGACAGTGGGGTTCCCACTGTTAGTTTAACCCAGTACCAAATTTTGCTACCGGGATCATCCTATGCTAAATTTAGTCCCCATTTAACACCCTGCTGCACCCAAAAAAAAGGATTTGACACCCTTTTGATACCCAGCTGCTGATGGTCTAAGTGCATAGGAGATTGAGGCATGTTACAATGTGTGGGAAGCCCTAGCGGAGCGTGGGACCATTTTCTAGAACCAAAATTTCTAGAATAGTTGTGTGTCATGATAGGATTCTAGTGGTGTGGAGTGTGTGGAATTTGAACACTGTGAAGTGTATGAATTAAATGTTGCAGAGGATGAGTGGAGCTTGGATTATGGCTCGCCAGAGATGATGACCGAATAAAAGGGAAAAAAGAGAGAAATATTTTTTAGGAGCCTAGCTTCGCTACCATATTAGAAACGGCAAAAGGAATGAATAAATTGTGTATTATTGATTGAATTAAATTGTACAAATATTGAGGTATGTATACTACAAGAGTATATACACATAAGGTAGAGTATCAAAATATAGTGGCAAGCATATTTACAAGGATTATATTTAGAGGAAATCATATGTAATATTGATAAACAAGGTAAGTATATCAACACCTAGCAACGTAAGCAATCTGAGATGTTGCTCCTACCATCTTGGGAGAGCAGGTTCCAAGCTCCAAATTCAGGATTCCATCTACTTCAGAATTGATTGCAAGGTTGTGTAATAACTTAAAAAATCGAAGAACTAGATGGAAGCTTCCCGCACATGGAAAATAAGAAAAATCGAGAAACCACCATTATTGGTAGTTACTGACGAGAATGCACGATAAACAACATCAAGCCTCATCTAGAATTGAAATGGATGTGTTCCTCCAAACCATAAGCAAAAAAATTATTTTTAGTCTCGTAGTTATTTGTTCATAAGAAATTGGTTAAATTATATGCAGAGGTAATAGTCACATGAAAGTCTTGTGATTATTAGTTTGACGGTCAAAATTCAGATGAGAGGGTCCCTGGGAAAAAAGAAGTTGGTGGAGATAAAATGTGATTTCTTGATGTGGAGAAAGGTATTTTTTTTTCGCGAATAGTTCAGAGGGTAAAATAATAGTACCCCAACAAAAAATTATCCTTCTTTCAGTCCTAGTCGTGGCTGGATCAAAAGTGGTGGGAGATCTTCCTTTCTTACAGGGAGAAGAGAGAGAAGGTAGCCAAAAATCCGATGGTTATTGAGTCACAAAAACTCAACTCGTTGTAGAGGAAAACTCTCTCAAGAAACTAGAGAAAGAAACAATATAAAGTACTCCCTTCGTCATTTAATATTTGACGCGGGCCCACGATTCACGAGTTTTAAGAGAAGCCTGACTTTGTGACTGTGCAGCCCAGCATTTTCTATTTATTGTCCGTGGGTTAGCGCACTCCAACGGTAACATTTCGAAGTCTGACCCAAATTCAAATCCAAAGGACAACTTCTCATTTACGCTTCCGCTCGTCTCTATCTTTCTCATATCCCAACCCATTTAAGCGTCCAAACGAAGCAGAGGACCATCTCTATCAAATTCCCTTCCTAATTTCAATTGAAACGCAAACCCTAGCCCGTAATTTTTTCCCCCAAAATTTGAACAAAATTTCATGTGCAATTTGCTTCCCTCCATCCCAAACAGTCCCTTTTTGTTTAAATTTGATTATGGGTTTCAAATTTCTGTCTCCCTCTTACTCCAACCATTTCAATTCGATAACCCCTTTTCTCCTCCAACCCAAAACAGAAACTCTAAAATAGTTTTTCCATTGTTTGATCTTAATGAATTGCTAGTCAGTCCTCAATCCCCGACAATCAACTCGCCTAGCCTTGATGATTTAGAATCAAATGCCACTTCTTTTTTCGGAACAAATAATGCCAATGTGATTACTGATGAGGAGGTTGATCAAGAAATCGACATCACAAAGTTGGATCTAGAGCCAGAAAGCTTGGAATTGGAAACTTAAGGTTACAAATTCCATCTCATTGTGAATCCTCAATTTGCAATTTCTGGGATTCCTTAATTTCTGACCTTGTTCCTTATTGCTATTATTAGGTCGCAAGAAAGAACTGACCAGCGCAGAAAGACTTGTTGCATATGAGTGCCTTCTGGAAAGAATGGAAGAAGGGATTTTGAAGAGAGGATCAACAAGGGTGGTGGTTGCTATGTTTGGAGTTGGAATTAGATCAATTCAGAGGTTGTGGAAACGTGCAAGGGATTTTGGTAACCGCGACCATCAAGCTCTAAGAGTCAGAAATTATGGGCGAAAAAGAATTGAATTTGATATGGAAAGGATTAGAGACATTCTTCTGACGCAGAGGACCAGCATTAGAAGCCTTGCATTTGCCCTTGGTGTGTCCAGGAATTTTGTTTGTCAGAAGTTGAGAGGGAGCAATCAGGCGCCACACAAATGCAGTCAAACCGTCGCTGATACAGGACAATCTGACCAGGAGAATCAAGAATTACCTCAGAAATTTGGACCCAACTACAGTACCACACTCTCCAACTTTCAAGAACAAGAGCAATTCAATCACTCCAAAGAAAAGAGTGTGCTAAGTTCATTGTTGAATTAATAGGGGCTATTGAATATGCATAGCAGACATTCTCAGTGAAGAAGAGAAACTACATCTTCTTGACATTGTAGACATGCATGAATGAAGTGTTAAAATGTGATGGGAGTAACACCTACAAGATCCCTCACATTATGGGCTTTATCATCAACAATACAGTGCAGTCTAGAGGTGTACGCAAATGCATTGCCTTCAGTCTCTCCATAAAATATTTTAGGTGAATTATCTAACTGTGTTTAGCATTTCTACACTCTCTCATTTAACGTATGATATGGTTTCATTGTTGGTGTGGTTGCTGGACATTCTTCTGTTGGTTGTTGTTCAGAAAGCAATTAGTTCCCCCTATCGATCAAGCAGTACAATTTGTGAAGATGTAAATGCTTGTTTTGAATGCAAAGACAGTGTAGTTTGATTTTTTGGTAATTACTGCATTTTGTGCAACTTCTGTAAAAGTTGTAAATTTTGTTGTGTAGATAGTTATACTTTTGTGATCCATTATGTTGGAAATGTCAATGTTTGGATCAAGTAATTTATGACAATATTTTAATTGTGTATATGGCATAACATATGAATTATACAAAGATGGAATTATGTTCTTTATTTGAATTATGCATATCACAGATGTTTCTGATACTTGGTCTTCTTCAGCTATACACATTGATAAACACTGAGACTGATTGAATGATAAATGGATTAATAAATTATGTAAGTATAAATCATTTTCTAATGTCTACACTCATTACATTGGTACATATTTATACACATGTGGTAAACACAAGCACAATATAATCCACTACTGAGGAAGTTAATCTGTCTTATGTTGCTTGAGTAAATCACAGCTTCTGTCTCTAAACTTCAATGAGCATCTTCTGGTCTGATACAATTTTGCACATCCTTTGCCTTGAGCGCATTATCCACATCCCCTGTGTCAAAGGTTAAACACAGCTTGCAAAGTACCCGTCTCACACAACTCACCACAAATATACACATTCTCAAGTATGAAAAATACCTATTACAAACCAAATTCCACATCCTATGTATCAAAACAGAGGACGCACACCCAATCACACAATCAATTTGCCAAAAAAAATAGAGTAAAATCAACCACAGTTCACATCAATAATTAAAACATACCAACGGTCTTTGTTTAACATAAAAAAAATTAAACCAAACATAAATTAGTTCATACATAAACAACAACTTAATCATTCTTTGGGATCCCCAGGATCTTGGTTCCATACTTGTCCAGTTGTCCTTAAGCAAGCCTTGCAATGTAGATGGTCCCTCCAAGCTTTCATTCTTGGCTTCTAAGAGTTGAATAGCACTTTCAAGATGTACAAGGCAGTCGCTCACAGTGTCCACAATGACAATACCATCATTTGCATGCAATCTCTCCATTGCCTGGGCCTTTATGAGCCTCAATCTTGCTGCTTGCTGGTTCAGCCTGTTGATGTCATAATTTATGGATAGATGGTTGGATTATATTGTGCTTTTGTTTACCATATGAGTATATATGTACCAATGTAATGAGTATAGGTCAGAGATGAATTGAAGCAGATAAAAACTAGGAAGAAAGAAAAGATAAAGAGGCAGACAATGGAAATTTTGGTGTGATGAAATAGGGGATGGTGTAGGGGTTATAAAGAGGATGTTGTGGAGGAGTTATGATTGCCCTCAACTTCTGTCTAGGTTTGAATGGGTTACGTTTATGGAAGATTACAACGTCTCCTTTATGGTTGTTCCAACCGTCACGCCTGCATAAAATAAATTACAGAAATGTATCAACCGAGAATCTCTCTGTCAATCTCCCCTGTTTTATAGGGATGGAATCCATGCAATTTTAGAGAGGCCTATTGACATCACAACACCATTTGAACACGACTTCCAACCTCCTCTGCATCCACAACCGTATCCATACTCAATCACGTTGCTTGATTCTATTTCTTTATTGTTCACAGACTAAACAGAAACACTCTATAAAAATGCACAATCTTCACTAATTAACCATACTATCAAACACTTTCTCAACTTTTAAAAATACCCCTCTTGCTTTTGTTTCTAACAACCTTCTTCATCCAAAACTATAACCATGAATCCACGTGAGGCTCAAAACATCTTAGACATTGTAGGTGCTGCTGGAACTGCCCTCCACAAAGATGTAATTGATGTGGAGAACATGTTGCTCTCCACAGATCAGCAAATTGACAATATACAAGAAGTCTGTCGCAGACTCAAGGATATCAAGACTGGTGTACTCTACCATTATGATGAGCATGGTTTGGATGCAGAGAAGTTCATCCTGACTATGGGCAACGCCCTTCTTCCACTGGCCAAAACCATCTACAGGTTGGAGGCAAAAAGGGTGGACACCAATTCGCGCTCCTCAGCAGGACTGAGCTCGCTAGAGATGATCACCGGGAGTGTATCATACTCACCAAGGTAGGCGTACTTGAGGTGCAAGGGCAAGCTGTTCAACTCCAACTTTGGGCCCTGCAAAAGAGATGGGAGTTTAGTGTGATCAACGGGAAGAGGAGAAATAATAGAAGGGGGAGGGATAATAGAATGCTCTTCCAAATCAGTGACGACTTCATGCAACTCAAGTGGAGTCGCAAGCATTAAGGCCAAGGGGTCTAGTGCTGCGGGCGGGATACTACTGTCTCAGGCAAGCTGCAAAGAATCATCAGTAGCAAGTTCAGAAACATTTGTAGTAATAGGGGCAACAATATTAACAAAGTTTACGCTAGAAAAATCGGTGGGGTGTCTCGAATCGTCAGGCATATTGAACTTGATAATTTCGCCGTCAAATTCAATAGTGATGGAGGCGTCATGGACATCAATCTTTGCTCTTGCGGTCCGGAGAAAGAGTCACCCAAGAAGCATGTTCGAGGCCTTGACGGACTGGTCGCCTTCCATATCGATTACGTAGAAGTCAGCTGGATATATGAAGTCCCCAACCTGCACCAAGACGTCCTCAATAACACCCTCGGGTAGGATAACAGATCGGTCCGCTAGTTGGATCGTGGTCTTGGTGGGGTTGAGAGGTCCAAGGTCTAAACTGTTGTACATCGTCAGGGGCAAAACGTTGATACCTGCACCAGAATCACACATAGCTCTACCAATGTCAATAGTACCGATTGTACATGGGAGGGAGAACATACCTTTGTCCTTGCACTTGGGTGGAAGCTTTCATTGGATAGCAGCTGAAGCGTTCCCACCTATGTTAATCTATTTCACACCTACCATGTTACATTTGTTAGCACACCAATTTTTCAAAAATTTAGCATAGCGAGGAATGTTTTTAATAGCCTGCAGCAAAGGAATATTGACTTGGACTTTACTAAACATGTCAAAAATTTCACAATCCTCCCCATCTTTGTTAGACTTGACTAATCGTTGAGGAAAGGGAGGCTCAAGCACTTTTATGATGAAATCTTCACTGAATTCTGGGTTTGCCCCCTTTGTTTGTGGAGAGTCGTGTCTTCTGGCGTAGTGGACACGCTTCTCCTTTTCTACGTCTGCCTTGGCTTCTTTTGGTTCGGGCACGGGTTTAGGTAGTTCAACATCTAGGGTAGGCAGCTCGCGGGATGGTATTTCTGTACCACTTCGAAGTGTCACGGCACAGACAGCATGTTGCGGGTTGAGTTCTGGTTGAGGTGGCAGGCATCTTTGGCACTGTATCTCCTTAATTTCTACAGTCAAAACACTCAACTATTTTTGCATATCAAGCATAAAATTTGTTACCTCATCGGATAATGGTGCTGGAGGCACTGGTTCTTGAGGAACTTGATGTTGAAAGTGTTGAAGGTTGAGCGGAGACTGACTAGGGTATTGCTCATGATTTGGGTACTCGTACTGCTGCGGTGACTGACTAGGCCAAGACGGTTGCGGATTGTTGTACCAACTTTGGTTAGGATGGTGCCAACCCTGGTCATAGTTGTTGGTATAAGGATCAAACTGTCATGGAGCTCCGTTGTAATTACCAACCGTATTAACTTGGAATTCATTCAGATGGTTAGAAAAGTTGTGAAATCTGTGCGTCTTGCCCTGGACAGGTTGTTTTGCGGCTAAAACCTAAATCATACTAGTGATGGTGGCGAGCTATTTTCCATAGAAGCAGCACAAATGTCTTTGGCGTTGGCCATGGTGGGGAATTTGGGGGGTGGTGATGATGTTTTCAGCGTCTAGGTCTTGACGCAAAAGTGAGTTGGAATTGTAGGATCTGGTCTCGATGTCCTGTTCACACAAACAAAAGAAAGAAATCAGTACCGTTAGTCCCCGGCAACGGTGCCATTTTGATGTGTTGTCGAAGCACATACAAATATAATAATAAAAACCTACTATCAAATGCATAATAAATTGTATATAGTGGCAACAGGGTCGAACACAGGGACTAAGGGTAGATGCTGACTTTCATGTGTGACTAGGGCAAACAGACCGAAACAGTAATAAATGGGGGGTTTTGAGAGTGTTGATTAATCTAATATAAACTAAGAAAGTAATAACAAACAGTAATAAAGCAAGTGAAAAATCAATAGAGAGAGGGTCCTCGGTAGAAATCTATCTCCGGTTGCATTTATGGTCGGCCAGTCATCGGTCCAAGGATCGTCTACCCCTGGCTGGTAGACGCGCTATAGGGACCAGGTACGCTTAGGTCCCCTACTTACCTTCGTAATAGAAGCTACCCCAAGATACGCTTATGGGATAATCTTGACAATCCGTCGTCCTCCAAGGTACGCTTATGGAGACAATACTCGGATGCCCATGAAGAGGAGGTAAGACACGTCTAGGGCGAGACACTCAGTACGCTCGAGGAACTACCCTAATTACTCGTTTAACCCAGCTGAATGAGACCACGAACCCGATTACTTCCAAACTGGTTGTCTACTTTACCCTGCAGCTTCGCGTTAGTTATAACAGCAGAGATGACTTTAATCGGCTAGGTCTAGCAGCTAGTTGGCCAAACTAGAAACAACCCTAGTAGATTTGACAAGAATTCGTTAAACAAATAAATACAAACCAGTGGTATATTAATATCAATTCAACCTCATGGCTTTCCTAAGCAACCTTCGATGATTCCTACCAAGAACAAGATATTTAGCTACTCATAAAAAGTAAAACAAATAAATAAAAAGAAGAAAATATGAAATAGTATTAAATGTTACCGGCCGGAGCAAAGCTCCAGTATATTACAAAGCTGCTGGAAAAAGTCTGGAAGAAGAGAGAGGCAGAAGAAGAAGAAGAGAGGAAGAGGCGGAAGAGAGAACCCCCCTTAAAACCCTAATTATTTTAATATATATATTAAATAAAATAGAAGTCCTAAGTCTAATAGAACTAGGTTTTCCTTAATTATGCCTCTGCTGAGCTGGGAACACGGAGGGGAAGTCGGAGAATCAACCGGATTTATTAAATTTCCTTTTTCGCACTTTCCATTTTCGGCAGCTGGCCTGCGAGCGATCAGCAGCTAGGCCTAGATGCTCGAAACACTCCAAAATCCAGCAAATAATGTATCTTTCTGGAATTTCCTCTCCTAAATCCTGAATCTGCAATAAGTAAGGAAATAGAGACTAATCAGTAGCATCAAGATCCAAAAAGGGCTAGGAAAGGAAGGGAAAATGTGGACAAAATACGTCATATCATTTGCCAACAAGGTTCCTGCAATCCCTAAGATGGACTGAACACTCTGCTTTTATTAATGTAACTCTCTTTTATTTTAAATAATAAATAAAATTGGCATTATGATATTCATATATTCAGTTACTTCCACAATTTACATAATCCATCATTACAAAAATTACCCCAAATTGTAAATTCTTGCAAAAAAAATCAGAATTTACATAATCCACAAAAACCTAACTGCAAAATTGGTTTTTAACACCCATCATACACATAATTACTTAATCTAATGGAAACCTGGTACAAAGATACGCAACATGAGGATGAAAGTCTTTTCATCAACACCATCTGTAAACTGCCACCGACCAGCAGTTGGCAATTTATTCAGGTCAAAATCACTGTCCTCATGGACCTCAGCTTCTTTAATTTTGGGTTTTCGTTCATCATCATCATCATGGGGTTTTTGATTCAAATCAAAACTTCTGCGTTCCTTAACTCTCGGAGAAAGAGGGGGAGATATTCCCACAAAGGGTATTTCATTTAGATAAAAAACAAAAGGGGGTTTTACTTTTCTTACCTCGTTGACGTTGTTTGCAAAGTCAGTAACCGTAGAAATGAGCTTATCCTCCGACACAGCTTGCCCAGAAATCGATTCTTCCTCTCTGACCTTCAACCGCGAGCTCTCTTCTTGCCCACCCACATCCTCAATAAAGCTTTCTTTCTCCTTTTTCTCATATGTGTTTTCAACGATTTCATCGGATATGGCATTTTCTTCGACTCCGACCATTTCCTCATTGTCGAGAGCGACAGACTCGAGCACAATCATATTAGAGTTATCAAACTTGAAATAACTGTCATTCTGTTAATTCTTGAAATAAATTCCCCCTATTTTTTCCTAAATTGTTCTTACATAGTTTTGAAATAGAAGTGAGAGAGCAGGAGAATTGGGAGAAGATGGATGTGAGAGGTCTGGTGCCTCTGTTTCGAAATAGGGATGGAAATTTCAATTGCCACGCGTGTTTGATTTCATTTAAATTTTATTTCCCTCCGATCCCGTGTGACATGTAGTTTCTTCACCAAACGACCTGTCGTTTGAAGGACAAAAATGTAAAAACACAGATGATAATGACACAATCAACGAAGGCGTCAGTTATTTTCGCACAACCATTTTTGGACTAGAGCGTCGAATATTAAATGACAGAGGGACTATTAAGAATGATTTTTTGTTTTCACTTCCATGTTGTCGGACCCCCTTTTTCGTTGAAAATGAGTAAAGGTTCGGGACGGGCCACAATGCGAGACAAGCGTTGGACTTGTCTTAACATCATGCAAAATGAAGTCGGCACCCTAATTTTCTAAGGTTTAGGGGACCTAATCTTTATGGCAAAAAAATAAATAAACTAAGGCACAAATGGTCTAAACCAAAGAACAACGGTTCGAGTTCGTGATTATGGACTTGGGAAGGTGTTAGGCACCCAAGTCACATCCTTTAAAAGGTTACCGGTATGCGAGGTGTTTAGAAAATATTTTAAACATGTAATTGGGGCCCTTAAAGGTGACGTTACATCTTAGCATTTGGAACATTGTTATTTCCGTTTGGGGCCGAGGGATGGGGTTACCATTTTTTCTCGATGCTAGAGCGGACGTTCCCCCCTTATCGTTGGGCCATGCATGACTTAATTATTTACTAGGTGGTCTAATCATGGCTAAACTAACAAAGTACATTTTTATGAATGCACATATATTCCGTGTGGGATCGAAAACCACCATACACATGTATCAATACAACAATTAATTTCATGGCCTTTAAACGTAAGTGATTTAAACATGGTATGCATGTGGGTTGATTTTAATTTTAACAATTTTATATGCCATGCATACGAATGGGTGGTTTTAACGCCTACTAAGGTGTCATGCATACGATTCAGTTTTAGCATTTAAATAAACATACAAGGGAATGTTTTAAGGTAAGCTTACCTTTTGGATGAACCCCGATCGATCCATCTCTTCAAAACCACGGTTAATCACAATTGACATAAATACGTAGGTATAAACAAGCATACACAATTTTAACTACTTAACTAATTATTACAAACCACAATTCATAATAATAACCACTCATCTAATTATTACAAATCACAATTCATAATAAAAACTACTTATCTAATTATTACAAATTGGAGGTCGGAATAACTAAACTATTACACCAAGTGAAACAATTAATTAAAGAATTAACTAATTATTACAACAAGTTTAGCAATGTAGTGTTATCACTTTCGAGCGAAGATTCAAGGTTTTTAACCTACAAAGTGAGAATATTAGCAATAACTCAATAAATAATAAATAATAAAAATGCATGCAAACATTCATTTAATTTCTAACAAGCAAGCACTTAATTAAATAAACATGGCAAACAAATCATCATAAGCATGAGAGCATTTCTTACGATTTAAACATGTCTAAAAAAAAGCATACGAACATTTCATACGATTTAAACATGTCACAAAAAGCGTACGAACATTTCATACGATTTAAACATGTAATGAAAAGCATACGAACATTTCATAAAAATTGACGAAAATAAATGGGTCGGGCCCTACATTTTAGATTTTTTGGACATTAAAAAATGGGCTTGGAATTAATCCAAGCCCAAACCTTTTAATTTAAAACAATTGGGCTTGGCCTTTCTTTCCTTTCTTTCCCGCGCCCAGCATCATCTACTTCCCTTTCTTCTTCACGTCGGCGGCGCCATGGCCGACGACAAAGGAGGATGCTAACTCGTTAAGACTGACCCGAAATGACCCAAATAAATCCCTCGGCTCCCCAACAAGCCAACCCTACGAAAACAGCAAGGAAGTTTAAACAAAACAGTGGCGTTCTTTTTTAACAAGAAAACAAACATGCATTAAATGGTAATTATGCAATTAATTAACCAAGACAACATGTAATCAAATTGACAGAAGGGAAATGAAATTGACATGAAAATAAGACATTTGAAACAAGTTTGAGCAATTTATGAGTTGATTAATGGCCTAAATAAATTTATGGAAAAAACTAGGTAGAAAAACTTACATTGCTTCCTTTGCTACTGGAGTGGTTTGAGCTGAATAAAAGGGGGGGACTAGAGCCGGATTGGTCCCCCCTGTTCTTGTTTCTTGAAGGTTTGTATTTATAGAAGAAGTGGAGGTTCGAGCTTGTGGTTGTTTGGCCGCGCGTGGGCGTTGGCGGGAGGCTTAACGACGAGTGAAAGGTGAGCAGTGCCAGAGTGGTGAGCAAGTTTCTATTGTGAGGCCTAGGATCCATGGATGAGATGTTTGTGATGATCAAAGGTGAGTCGGTAGGATCAATTTTGTGAGAAAGGTGACGAGGCTGGATGAGGATGCATTAATTGGCATTAATGCATTAATTTAGACAGGAGCGAGATATTATTGGTATGAGCGAAATCACTCGAAAATGAAAATAAATCTGAGCCGAGGAAACCACGACGTGTAGAAAAATAAGACGAGAAAACTAGTATACAATGAAGAAATGCAAAACTTGATTTAACGCATTTATTTTCTCTTTCAAAAATGTTAAAAGTTTGGACGCAAAATAAATGTCCATACGACAAAAATTGAACGAAACCAAGCTCGATGGCGGGAAAGAGAAAAATCATATGTATTTATCAATTAAAGAAATAACGCGTTCAACCCATGGTCCGAGGAAACTTACTTGGGACTGAGAAAAGTTCGAGCGAAAAGACAGTCGAAAGTACGAAAAAAATGAGAAGGCACGAAATGACACATAATATTAAACAAAGTAGCCTAGGATCAAGAATCGATAGAAATTTGACCTAGACGAGCTATTAAATGCGGTAAACATAAAAATGCGTAAAGTTGAGACGAAAAGTCAAAAATCGGGTAGCAACAGTTGCCCCCTCTTTACTATCTGATAAAAAATACAGTGTAACTGAAAATTTTGATTAGCAGTAAAGACGGTTACCCCAAGTACTACCACGATTTTGGAAATGATGAAGACTTACCTGGGAGTGGGGTGAGCTGTAAATTCTAGTCTGGGCGAGGCTATCGCATTGCGAGATGCTGGTACTGAAAGTATAGTCGCTCAAGGAGGAGTTATATAGATATGCAGAAAAGTAGTCGCTCAAGGAGGAGTATTTAGATAGACAGGAAAGTAGTCGCTCAAGGAGGAGTATTTTAGATAGACAGGAAAGTAAGACAGGAAAGTAGTCGCTCAAGGAGGAATATTTAGATAGACAGGAAAGTAGTCGCTCAAGGAGGAGTATTTAGATATGTAGAATTGTAGAATGTAGTCGGGAATTTCATAAACAATGCCAATTGCAGGAACATAAATGCAGACTACTCGGATATTGAGGGAGAATGCAGAAATGCAGAAATGTAAATGACAACTTCTCTGATAGTGAGAAAAAATGTAAATTGTAGAATTGTAAATGAGAATTAGGACGTACCTTTGGTCTGATATTGATTGATAGTAACGTACCTTTGAGGGAAATGTCTCTGATAGTGAGGACGTTGATGATCTTCTCTAATAGTGAGGATGTTTGATGATCTTCTCTAATAATGAGGAGATGTTGTCTTCTCTGATAGTGAGGATGTTTGATGATCTTCTCTGATAATGAGGAGATGTTGTCTTCTCTGATAGTGAGGATGTCTGATGATCTTCTCTTCTCTGATAATGAGGAAAGTTGATCTGGTCTTCTCTGATAATGAGGATGTTGATGATCTTCTCTGATAATGAGGAGATGGTCTTCTCTGATAGTGAGGATGTCTGATGATCTTCTCTTCTCTGATAATGAGGAAAGTTGATCTGGTCTTCTCTGATAATGAGGATGTTGATGATCTTCTCTGATAATGAGGAGATTATCTTCTCTGATAGTGAGGATGTCTGATGATCTTCTCTTCTCTGATAATGAGGAAAGTTGATCTGGTCTTCTCTGATAACGAGGATATATTGCTTATGCGAATTTGAAAGACATGGTGTGGGGACGAACCACTTACGCAAACTTAAAAGACAAGGTGTGTGTGGGGATGTGACCTATCACAACACTAAGCAGACAAGATGTGGGGATGTGACCAATCACAACCTTTTAAAGACACGATGTGGGGACGTGACCTGAACACAACGCTAAACAGACAAGATGTGGGGACGTGACCAATCACAACTTTTTTAAATGACAAGGTGTATGTGGGGACGTGACCTATCACAACACTAAACAAACAAGATGTGGGGACGTGACCAATCATAAATTTTTAAATGACAAGATGCGAGGACGTGACCAATCGCAATATTTTAAAAGACAAGGTGTATGTGGGGACGTGACCTATCACAACACTAAACATATGGTGTAAAGGAAAAGTATGTCTTACCTTGAACTTACCGTATGGATTGAAATTGATTTGAACGTGAGGGAGCGTGATCCGCCATATGAATTTGATTTGGGAGTGGTAACGTACTCCATTCGATGTTGATTGGATTTTGACAAAAATCCAAGACGGCGAGGGCTTTACAACGATGCTGTGATCGAAGACCCATGATTGAGGAGTTTCCAATGAAGCATACCTGTGCCCTGCAGATAGGAAGAAAGCAAACACGAAGCAACAACATATAGAAAAAAAGAGAGCAATTGATAATGTGTGAAACATCAAATATTCCTACATTTAACCCAATTTTTGTTTGGAATGAAAATGATTTCTTTATTTTAAGAAAATAAATTCAAGCATTTTTTTGCTAAAACGTTCGTCCAATTTTCGTTATATGAACATGATTGATCCAAGTCTAGATAACGTCTGCCTCTTGTTCAGGAAATAACAACCTCAAGAACAAGACTTTCCCACGACATGTAGCTGTAAGAAATCCTCACTAGATATTACTGTTTGCGCTCACGCTCAGAAAATAAGGCTAGGTGTTTACATTCCTAAAAATGCAATAAACATAGCACAAAAATTAAATTTGCAATGTCAATCCGAGTGAATAGACTTCAAATGAAGATGCACATGTATGGGTCTACTAATAATCGAAAGAACTTTGCGAGGGAGAAAAAAAGGGGGGATTTTGTAGAAGATAGTGTTGTATTTTTTTTGGCGAAAGGTTTTAATGAGTTTGTGCTGGACGACTGATTGCGTTGAGGACAAATTGTGGTGAATGATGCTCGACGATTTGATTGCGACGAGGGCAAAGTGCACAAATTGTTGAATCTTTGCTTGAGATGTTCCTTCTGGATTGTTTTGAGGGCACTGTGCCCGAGTTCTTCAATATTTATGGGGAACGATTTCTTTTCCTTTTGATGTTTGACCATTTTTTTGTATGTACTTGCTTCTGCTATTATTTTTATTAAATGTGTTCTTTGAACACTCATCCCTTCTTCTTTTTTTGTGGTTTTTTTGTGTTTTTTTGTGTTTATCTTTTTGTTTTTTTGTTTTTTTTTTGTTGTTGTTTTTTTTTGTTTTTTTTTGTTTTTGGTTTGTCATCCTCTCTGTCTTTGGCAGAGGCCTCCAAGTCTTGTTTTATTTGGCCTTCTTCTGACGCTGATTTGTCAGCGATCCTCTAAGGGCTCCCTTGTCATTCCCTTGCTTGATGTGTAACTTCAACTCCAGTTTAGTGGTCCCAGTCGAGCACTAACTCACTTGGTTAAAAGGCTTTTGGGTGTTTGATAGAGTTGTACATGGTGTACAAAATATGTATTTTGGGGGCAAAAAAAGTTGAAAAATGAAAAATGTGGAAGAAGAGCAAAAACAAAGTCCAATGTCATCTTACCCCTATCCCATGTCTGATTGTTCATGTACCCTGGATATTATGCAAATCTAACTAGCACCTAGTTTAGCATTTACACTCATGAAAGAAAATAAGGCGTGAAGGCCCAAAGTGCTCACAGGGATATATTTTGTGACTGCTTACATCTAAATATGTCATGGACATAAGAGTTAATAGACAAAATCTCGTATGCTCATACAATTTGTAATGAACGCAAAATGATGAATGCTTTGATTTAAAAGGTTCAAAAAACGTGGGATTTTTTTCGTTTTCCTTCTTTTTAGCCCAAGTAGTACATGTACTAATTTTTTTTTTGAGAAAACTAAACGTTACACGCGCATATTTGTAACAACACAAATCGTAGAAATTTCTAAAATTATGGACAACGTAAATTACGGAAATATAAATTGCGAAAACATAAATTACGGAAACGTAAATTGCGGAAAGGGAAATTGCAAAAGGTAAAGGATAGCTTACCTGAAAAATGAGCTTTGACATTTTTCAACACCTTCTTTTGGTCGTCACTTCATTCGCTTTTTACAAGTCTCGTTGCACCTGAAATGAAGAGACAATTAAATAGTAAATTCATAGGGAAAAAGTATCCCAAGATGTTGAATTTAAAATTAACAAAAAATAGAATAATTGAAATGAACACGTGGGTTGCCTCCCACGAAGCGCCCTTGTTTAAATTCATAGGCTCGACTAACATGTACGGCTTCCCTTCATACCTCTGTCCCGCAAGTAGGAAAGAAAAGAAACTAATCAGTAGTGTCCAAAGTTAGAAATTTTGACGAAAGTGGGGGGGTGAACCGCCACACAAAATTTTGATGAAAAGTGGGGGTTAGTTCGCTTCCTGGGAGCCATCGTTAACCTGAAAAAGACAAGTGAAAATAAATAAAAGTGAGTATGGGCAATGCAATCCTGAGGCCTCCACGCTGCTTGTTCGCTCTTCCGGCCACACTTTCACTTAATACTTTTAGGACAAATGAGAAGACGACACTTCGGTGAAGATACGAAGGAAGCTTTTATTCATTCCAATGACGCAATGTGATCTTGGATGCTATCAACAAAACCCACGGGTAGGCGCTACGAGGAGATGTTGGCCAAAACAAAAAGGGCGCGCAGCTGAGAACGAGAAGAAACTGTTATCCTCGCGTCTGAATATTTTGTGAGAGATGTGCTACCCAGAAAATTCTGAAATTTGGTGTGGGCCTACCTCAACCTGTTATCAACGTCTTTCATGATTTGACCGAGCGAAAAATCCGAGCCAATCGTATCCGTATTGGCCAAGGTAAAAGAGTGTGCGGCTGAAATCGAGAAAAACAACTGTCTTCGCGTTCTGAATTTTTTTTGTGAGAGATGTACTGCCCAGAAAAATCTGAATTTTGGCACGGGCATACTTCAATTTGTTGCCTACGACTTTCATGTTTTTACTGAGCGGAAATTCTGAGCCAAAAGTGACTATATTTGCCGAGACAAAAGGTCGCACGGCTGAGACTGAGAAAACTGTCATCCTTACGTCCAAATTGTTTGCGAGCGAGGCGCTGACCAGAAAAATCCCATCTTTGGTATGGGAAATATTCAATGTGTTATGAACGTTTTTTGTGTTTTGTCCAAGGGGAAATTCCAAGCCAATTGCGTCTATATCAGCCAAAACAAAAGAACGCGCAGCTGAGACTGAGGAGAGTAGCCGTCTTCATGTCTAAATTATTTGTAAGAGATGTGTCACCCAGAAAATTCTGAAATTTTGTGTGGGCATACTTCAATCCGTTATCAACGTATTTCGTGTTTTGGCCGAATGGAGACTCCTGGCCAAACGTGTCCATATTGGACAAAATAAAAGAGTGCGCGGCTGAAACCGAGAAGAAATGGTTATCTTTGCGTTATCATCATTTGGTTTTTTTTTTTTAGTGTGTTTTCATTTCGAGGGTTAGTCTTTTGTTGTTTTTTTTTTGGGCTCTATATGTGGTTTATTTTGGTGAAGGTTTCTCTTCTTTCTTTCTTTTTGTGAGGGATGGCCAATTGATGCTCTTGGATAAACGAAAGAAATTCCTTTAAAAGGTGAGGGCACTCATTTAATAAATATCAAGATACGAATGAACTTGTCATTTACGAACTTTGTCCAAAAAGGGTTCCAACCGTTGTAAGCTTGGTCAACTGATGTGATCCTGCCTAGGGTTAGTAGGCCGGATTACAATAGAGCTATCGAAGGATCTAGCCGAATCAAATTATCTAGCACAACAAGATCACAAGGAAAGGAAAGACACAAACAAGTTATATTTAGCGGAGAATAGATAGGAATTAGCGGAGATTTAGGGAAAATATGTACCCGGAAATTGATAGAATTGATAAAGGATTGAAATTGATCACACGAACTTCCAAGAATTAATCCAAGCAACTTGACATCCACGGTTCTTGAAGCTAGGAAATTAATAAACCTTTATTCATTCCTAGAAACTTGCCAAATTTACACATACAAATTCGAGGTTTCCCCGAGCAATAATCGGAAGGAGTAATCTCAACTTAATCGATTATTACTCAAGAAAATGTGAAGAGTTTCAAGGCTTAAGTGATAAGAGAAGGAGTATTCTCACTTGACAAATTATCACACAAAGTCTAAAACTAAGGAGGAAAAAATGATACAAAGAGATATATATATAGTGGCATGCAATTTGGGCTTGAAAAAGCCCAAAATTCGTTTTTCTCCTTATGTCTGGCGGCATGCCGCTCCACAAGAGATGGCCCTAGCGCCATGTCGCTAGCTTCGCTTGACAAGGGGGAATTTAATTAAATTCCTGGCGGCATGCCGCTACAAGCGTAGCTGTCCTGGCGGCATACCGCCAGGCGTCTGAAATGGATGCTCATTTCCTTGATGGAAGGTCACGTTGACAGCCCGTTCCTTGGCCTTGATAGGTTCCGTCTCTCTCATTTTGGCTTCAAACCACAGAGGCAACCCTCTTGCTTTGCTTCGGGTGATCGGGCCTTGAGGCAACATGTTTTGGGTGTCGAAATTGGTTGTGGAAGGCTCCGAGATCACATCATCAACTATCTAGACTCATCCAAGGAAAGGCTAATAGACAAAAGTCTAGGAACATCGTTACATGGGGCGAAAAGATAAAAATCTAAGTAGCCGATGCACGATTTTGAAGGTGTGAATCTTGGAAGTCAGAATCTGTTTGTTCTTCCTAAAAGTATTCTAATGACGCAACCTCCCTTTTTCTGCATCTCCACTTCTTCCTTCCCGATCTTGGTCGTAATATCGGGAATAAAATCAGATTTCAACGTGTCCCCTTGTTCCGACTGATCGTTGTAGCTTGACATCCCGAAAGTATTAAGTGAAAGCATCGTGGGTGTTGCCATTTGAGTGAACAAGTAAGGTGGGGCTATTTTACGAGAAGAAAAGAAAATTATTGTGTTAGCGAAAAAATACCACATGAGAAAAATACAAGTGTAAAGTAAAACCGTAACACATAAACATGGCATCAATAAAATAAATGCACGAACATGATGCATATGCTAGGGTGACTCTGACTCTATCTAACTGGCTGAAAAGTTCCCGAATGTTACCCTAAAAGGGGTCCCTTATAATTGGATACGAGAGCGTTGACCGAATCATGGCAAGGATTCTGTGCGCTCAATCCATTTAAGGGTTCAACATCCGAGTTAGGGTTCATGAAAGCTTACCAAGGCGTGGGCCCTAGGACTTCACTACTACCAATCCTAATCCTATTTAGTATTATGGCCGGCGATAGGCAGTTATGTATGAGATGCATATGAACAATTTATTAAAGCCAATAGCATATAACAATCACGAAAACAATTTATTTAAAGCAAGTAAATAAAAAAAGCAAACACCATAAAACCAGCTTCGACCCTGCTAGTCCCTAGTGAAGTCGCCAAACTATCGCACCCCCTTTTTCATTGAAAATGAGTAAAGGTTCGGGACGGGCCACAATGAGAGACAAGCGTTGGACTTGTTTTAACATCATGCAAAATGAAGTCGCCACCCTAATTTTCTAAGGTTTAGGAAACCTAATCATTATGGCATAAAAATAAATAAACTAAGGCACAAATGATCTAAACCAAAGAACAACGGTTCGAGGTCGTGATTATGGACTTGGGAAGGTGTTAGGCACCCAAGTTGCATCCTTTAAAAGGTTACCGGTATGCGAGGTGTTTTAAAAATACTTTAAACATGTAATTGGGGCCCTTAAAGGTGACGTTACATCTTAGCATTTGGAACATTGTTATTTCCGTTTGGGGCCGAGGGATGGGGTTGCCATTTTTCTCGATGCTAGAGCGGACGTTCCCCCCTTATCGTTGGGCCATGCATGACTTAATTATTTACTAGGTGATCTAATCATGGCTAAACTAACAAAGTACATTTTTATGAATGCACATATATTCCGTGTGGGATCGAAAACCACCACACACATGTATCAATACAACAATTAATTTCATGGCCTTTAAACGCAAGTGATTTAAACATGGTATGTATGTGGGTTGATTTTAATTTTAACAATTTTATATGTCATGCATACTAATGGGTGGTTCTAACGCCTACTAAGGTGTCATGCATACGATTCGGTTTTAGCATTTAAATAAGCATACAAGGGAATGTTTTAAGGTAAGCTTACCTTTTGGATGAACCCCGATCGATCCATCTCTTCAAAACCACGGTTAATGAAAATTTACATAAATACGTAGGTATAAACAAGCATACACGATTTTAACTACTTAACTAATTATTACAAACCACAATTCATAATAATAACCACTCATCTAATTATTACAAACCACAATTCATAATAAAAACTACTTATCTAATTATTACAAATTGTAGGTCGGAATAACTAAACTATTACACCAAGTGAAACAATTAATTAAAGCATTAACTAATTATTACAACAAGTTTAGCAATGAAGTATTATCACTTTCGAGCGAAGATTCAAGGTTTTTAACCTACAAAGTGAGAATATTAGCAATAACTCGAAAATTAATAAATAATAAAAACGCATGCAAACATTCATTTAATTTCTAACAAGCAAGCACTTAATTAAATAAACATGGCAAACAAGTAAATAATTTATTTCATATGAGCATGCAAATATTTCACATCAAAACATGGCATAAAGCAAATAAAGCACCATGTGAGGATATGAATAGTTTTACGATAATTGACATGGCATAAAACAAATAAAACATCACGTGAGCATATGAATAATCAAGTGAGGAAATAAACAAATCATCATAAACAAAGTGAGAATATTAGCAATAACTCAATAAATAATAAATAATAAAAATGCATGCAAACATTCATTTAATTTCTAACAAGCAAGCACTTAATTAAATAAACATGGCAAACAAATCATCATAAGCATGAGAGCATTTCTTACGATTTAAACATGTCTAAAAAAAAGTATACGAACATTTCAAACGATTTAAATATGTCACAAAAAGCGTACGAACATTTCATACGATTTAAACATGTCATGAAAAGCATACAAACATTTCATAAAAATTGACGAAAATAAATGGGTCGGGTCCTACATTTTAGATTTTTTGGACATTAAAAAATTGGGCTTGGCCTTTCTTTCCTTTCTTTCCCGCGCCCAGCATCATCTTCTTCCCTTTCTTCTTCACGTCGTCGGCGCCATGGCCGACGACAAAGGAGGATGCTAACTCGTTAAGACTGACCCGAAATGACCCAAATAAATCCCTCGGCTCCCCAATAAACCAACCCCACGAAAACAACAAGGACATTTAAACAAAACAGTGGCGTTCTTTTTTAACAAGAAAACAAACATGCATTAAATGGTAATTATGCAATTAATTAACCAAGACAACATGTAATCAAATTGACAGAAGGGAAATGAAATTGACATGAAAATAAGACATTTGAAACAAGTTTGAGCAATTTATGAGTTGATTAAGGGCCTAAACAAATTTATGGAAAAAACTAGGTAGAAAAACTTACATTGCTTCCTTTGCTACTGTATAAAAGGGGGGACTAGAGCCAGATTGGTCCCCCCTGTTCTTGTTGCTTGAAGGTTTGTATTTATAGAAGAAGTGGAGGTTCGAGCTTGTGGTTGTTTGGCCGCGCGTGGGCGTTGGCGAGAGGCCCAACGGCGAGTGAAAGGTGAGCAGTGCCGGAGTGGTGAGCAAGTTTCTGTTGTGTGGCCTAGGATCCATGGATGGGATGTTTGTGATGATCAAAGGTGACGAGGCTGGATGAGGATGCATTAATTGGCATTAATGCATTAATTTGGACACGAACGGGATATTTTTGGTATGAGCGAAATCGCTCAAAAATGAAAATAAATCCGAGCCGATAAAACCACGATGTGTAGAAAAATAAGATGAGAAAACTAGTATATAGTGAAGAAATGCAAAACTTGATTTAGCGCATTTATTTTCTCTTTCGAAAATGTTAAAAGTTCGGACGCAAAATAAATGTCCTTACGACAAAAATTGAACGAAACCAAGCTCGATGGCGGGAAATAGAAAAATCGTACGTATTTATCAATTAAAGAAATAATGCGTTCGACCCACGGTCCGAGGAAACTTACTCGGGACCGAGAATAGTTCCTGCCAAAAGACAGTCGAAAGTAAGAAAAAAATGAGAAGGCACGAAATGACACGGAATATTAAACAAACTAGCCTAGGATCAAGAATCGACAGAAATTTGACCTAGACGAGCTATTAAATGCGGTAAACATAAAAATGCGTAAAGTTGTGACGAAAAGTCAAAAATCGGGTAGCAACACATGTATTGTTTAAAAAAAGCTATATTTGTAAAAGATATCATTTTTTTAATAAAAAAAATGAGTAAACAAGATTATAAGTTTTCTTAAACTCACGAGAAAATGTGACTAATATTGTTCGACATATGAGTCCGTCCACTAAGGTATAAAATACTCATATTGAGTAGTTACTACATCCATTTTGATCAAAAGAAAAAGTTACTACATCCATAAGATAAAAAACATAAGAGCACTAAATTAACATGATACTTTTTTTTGTTAGAAAAATATTAATTTCATTAAGGATAAGTTTAAACAAGAGGTCTAAGACATAGACAGTAGAGGTAAGGAGAAGCCCACATGGCTTGGTTAAGATACGGGTATTCACAGGTCGGGTACCCTACTCATTTGTGTTTTCGGGTCGTTGACTTTTTTACCCAATCAAATCAAGAACCAGTTTGACTGGGTATCAAATTGAATCGGATCGGTTTGGTTCGATAAATCGGGTAATGTTAACTATGAGTTTCGTTTTGAAATTTTGGAAAAATAAATCCACGTAAATCTCGTCCAAACCGACCTATATTGGTTTTACGAGGAGTTTGTAATTTTAGGCCTGAGCTTGATCCGACACATCTAATAAACAGATCTAACCTTACAGACCTTAGAATATTTACCCTAAATTTAATAGGTTGATTGAGAATTTTGGAACGGTGAAGTGGCTAAAATGTCTTTTTCTATTTATATAAACAACTTATTAAAAAAAAAGTTCATTCTTTATTATAATATTAGGGGTGGTAAAATGGTACCACAGGTTGGTTCTGGGTTCTTATCAGTTTAGTTCTGTAGACCTATGGGTCAAGTCCGGACCCATTCTGTAAAAAAACAGCACTGAAAAAATGGTCCCGGTCCTGACCCGTGGGTTCTGACGGGTCTGATCCCGTAAAAAAAGGGTAATAGTATTTTCCACTCCTGTACTATCGCCGAAAAACATATACCTCCCATATCCTTTAAAACGTCAATGACACCTCCCCTGGACTAATGTTCGCGTGCACAAAACCCCTTCCGTCCATTTTGAGTAACGAATTTGTTAACTTGACCTCCTGCATCCGGTTGTCCGGTTGTCTTTATATTTTTTCCGTTAACGTAGTAAATTAATTAAATTAAATTAAAAGAAATGTTAATTTGTTTTAAAACAAAGATTAATTTTGGAATTTGAAATCCTTTTGTCTTTATATTTTTCCCGTTAACGTAGTAAATTAATTAAATTAAATTAAAAGGAATGTTAATTTGTTTTGAAAAAAAGATTAATTTTGGAATTTGAAATCCCTTTCATTTCTTCGCAAAAGCAAACAGGTCAGAAGGGAAAAAATAGAAAAGGAAAAGAACAGAGCCGAGAGAAAAGCAAAGAGAAGAAAGGCAATTCTGATTATGGTTTCTGAACAAATCGAAGAGAAACAGTTGGTAGAAGACGAAGAACTTGCAGAAGACGATTGGGTTTCTGAACTGTTGATAGAAGACGAAGACTTGGTAGAAGTCGAAGAGGAGTGGTTCGTAGTTAGTGATAAGTTTTTCCCCTCTTACTAACAACAACGAAGAAAGGAGCGGTTGCGAGGTAGGCCATGGTCTTTCTCCCCTTTTATTGTCAACACAAACGTGGCATTGAAATGTGTGTATGCATATTCAAAGCTATTAGGGTTTGAATAATAAATTAGCATTGGTTTTACTTTATTCTCTTTACAAATAGTTTTTGTCTAGTTGTTTGATATGTTGTTTTCTTATAGTGTTTTGTACTTTGTGGTGCTATAAAGGAGATTCCTTTTTGGTTGGTGTCTGGTGTTTGACAAAGTATAGAATGTATTTTATTCACCATTATGATTTGTGGTCCTACTTCATATTATGGATATTTTTATTAATTTACTATAAATGCATAGATACTGGTTCTACCATTACTAAACATATTCGTAATATTGCTTAAAAATTGGTAAACATAATGTTGTATATTTCTGGATATTCCATGACAGAATGCTTCTTAATGTGAAAATCTTCATGGGTGGAACATGGATCCTAGTTCCAAAGTTGAAGTATGTAGATGCAATGGAAGAAAGTTTCTTCATTGAACATGATGAGCTGACAATAGGACACATACATGACAGAGTGTTAAGGTTAGGACTCCTTAATGCTCTACATTATGATGTGAAATATCCATGGGAGAAAATTGAGGAAAGGGATTAAGGGTTTGAGGAAGGAGAAGCATATGAAGAAAATCATTGCAGAAATGTTAAGAAATGGTGAGGATACACTCGAAGTGTATGTGGAGCATGGCATCAACACCCCCATAACGGTTATGAATCTTGATAGTAGTGATGATGAGATAGAAAATGTAGTTTCTGGTGCTGAAGATGAAGTAGGGGGGATTCCTATATTGCTAACATATGGAGATGAGGTTGTGGTGGAGAGATATGGTGATGGAGATAATAATGAAACAGTGGTTGGAGATAAGGTTGTGGTGGAAAGTTGTGGCGATGACAGTGAAGATTGTGATGAGTGGATTGAAACAGTGCAAGAGATAGACCCTAAAAGGGGGTCTGCAGCTACAGAGTGTGATGGAGATGATGGGCCTGAAAAAGATGGGCCTGAAAATGAAGGTGATGGAGATGATGAGACTGATTATGACAGTCATGCTGACAGAACGTATAGTTGGAAAGTGAATGGTAGCAGTAGTAGTTCTGAAGAGCTCAGTGACTTTGTAGACTCTGAAAATGAGGATGAATGTATGAAGGGTTTGATGAGGAAGTGGCTGTGGAATTTGAGCAAGCATCGGTGGGGGTTCGGCAGGGCAAAAGTGACAAAGTTAATAGACCACCAGCAGCACATTTTGGACCAGGTGTGCCTGATGTTGAAACTGATGAAGAGGATAGTGATAGGTTAGACAACCCCCTTGTTCTGACAGTGAGGATAAAAGGGAAAGGATGAAGTCTAGATTCCCAATATTCAATGAGAGTAGAGATATGACTGGAGAAATTAAATTTGAGGTTGGATTGAAGTTTGCTAGTCTTGATGTATTTAGGAAGGCATTGGAGGCTTACTCATTGCAGATTGGACATGATTATAGGTATGAGAAGAATGAGAAGACTAGGATCACTGCCTACTGCAAAAACAAATGTGGATGGAGAATACATGCTTCACCATTAGCAGACAGGACCTCCTTCCAGATAAAAACCTTCAAAAGCACTCACTGCTGTGGAAATGACATAGTGCACAGTAGAGCATTTACCACCTGGATTGCGCACACATATTTGGCAGACTTCAAGGATAATCTTGATACTGATTTGGATATCTTAGCAAGTAGGGTGAGTAGAGAGAAATTTGTTACAGTTTCACAACATAAGATGGTGAGGGCTAAGAAAATAGCACAAACTATTATTAAGGGGGCAACTAGTGGATGAAAGACCAACTATGGGATGCAGCTAGAGCATACACAGCCACAAAGTTCAAGTCTGAGTTTAGGGTCAACTAGTGGATGAATGACTGATTTGCATGGAGTGCGTAAACAATTCCTTTGCGCGAACTTGATAAATTTAATGAGACTAAATGCTGCAAAGAATTGTATTTCCTGCTGTGTCAAATGTTTGGTATTCCTATACATTTTGTGTATGGACAAGTGGCTCAATTTTCCTGGCTGATTCTTAGAAATCGTTTTGAGAAAAATGGCCTCTGTCTACGTTGTTTAATAATTGGTGATACTGTGTGCATCCTTAATGTTGTCTTAAAGACCAATGTGCATAAATATGAAATGGATGTGTATGTTTTTGAATTGGATGAATTATGTCTTGCCAAGTGTAGCCTACTTGAGTTATTTGAGGATGACATGCACTTAAATGCCATGAATATGTCGTGTGTTAGGAGAACACAAATATTTGGACCGAATTTGTCAAGAATTAATTGGTTTAATTCTTACGAAAAATTGTGTTTTCCCTTACGAAATTTGTTTGGTATTTTCACGTGCATAGTGCCCTTTTGTAGTGCTCAATTCTCTTGGCTGGTCATTGTGAGTCGTATAGAGAAAATAATTCATCCTGTCTGTTGTTCTATGAATTGGGATGTCATCCGTATTTTACATGACATTTTAAGAAACGATGTGCATCAATGTTCTATTAATGTTGTTGATTCTTCCTTGGACCAACCTATGCATAAGCATGCGCGATTGCGCCCCCTTGGTATCTCACCTTTGTTTTCAAGTGCTCTTAAGTGTGTAGGTGAGAGGATTGAAGTAAGAGATTCGGGGACAAATCCTTTTGAAGAGGGATAGGTTGATGTGATCACGGAGGCATCGAATGGACCCTTGAGCAAGCCAAGGATTTCTGCCAAATTGGAACCACAGGAGACCAAGAAATCAAGTTCTTCTCATGCATTCTATCGAACAGTTGGCAGCCATAACGCAGAAAGCCTCACTTTTGTGGTAAAAGTGTCAAATTCCACACTAGAAATAATGAATTGAGCGTGGACTTGTTGCTTGCGGTATTGGGGTTGCTTGATGTGAGCGATTGCAGGAGGTTGATAACTTGAAGCCTTTTGAGCCTTGAGTTGCAGGAATGGAGAATATGGGTTTTAAGGCAAGCAAGGATCCCTTCCACCATGTCAAGGATTTTTGCCAAGCTGAAGCTGCTGGAGCGGGCGTCATCATGCCACCTTCTCGGCGTCATCACGTCGTCATCACGTCGTCATGATAAGCTAAGGCAAGCAAGGAACCGGCGTTACCACACCAGCGTTAGCAAGCAAGGAACTAGCATTACCACACCAGCGTTATCTTTCCATCCTGCCATCATCTCAGTGTCATCACGCCAGCGTTACCTGTCTGGTTCCCAATGCTACTGATCGCGGCGTCATCACGCCGGCCATGTGGCGTCATCACTAGGGATGGCAACGGGTATCCATACCCGGATACCTGCCCATACCCATAGCTGTTTGACCGGGTAATACCCAAACCATACCCGGTTTGACTGGGTATGGTTTAGGTATTACCCATATCCGTTCGGGTATAACCGGGTATGATACCCGAAAATACCCGAACGGGTATATGTATTTTTTTTGTTGATTTTTCCAGTTTCTACTTCCACTTCGACTTCCACACCTTCTCGTGCCCCATTTCGCCATCTCCATCTTCTCCGACCAATGCGAAGCCCCTCACCCTCACCCTCGCCATCTCATTCTTCTCCGACCAGAACCCTCGCCGCCTCGCCTCTTCTTCTTCTCCGACCAGGACCCTCGCCACCTCTCCTTCCTCTCCGACCATATACAAGAGCTCCTCTCTCTCATTGCCTCTCTTTCATCGCCAGCACCAATAATTGCCGCAAAATACACCTCCAGGTACATCTCTTGCTCTGCTTTTGTCGGCGTTGTAAATGGTGTACTTTCTAATATTAATCACTTTTTAGAGCTGAAGTTGTGGTGTTCTCCATATGGGCATCAAATTTTCCTTGGTGTTTGATGGTGAAATTATGATGTTGGGAAAATATGTGTTTGCATTTCTTAGATAGTAGGATAACAGGTACTGGGCAAAAGTTTAATGTTTAGTATACAAAGTTGTTGAAGAATACTTGATAATGGTGATAAGAGGTTTTATATGAATTTTGCTAGATAACCCTTTTATTTTCCCCTTGGAATTCAACAGTGCGGAATACAATTTTCTGTGCGTATGTGCAATTCTAGAAATGTATTTGTTCTTCGTATAGAATGAACAATTCTAGAATGAACAGTTCTTGTTGTGGTTGTAGTTTTGAGAAGGATGCTCATCTAATCTAAATTTAGTAGTGGTTGGTTTGCATTCAAGATTATCCAAGAAAGTTAGATGTTTTAACACCCTTTTTTTGTTTCCCAGTTGAGAAATGTTGTTAATAGAAAGAAGAAAGAGTGATTTACAAGAGAAAAAATCAGTGAAATCAGTGATTGTTATAATCTCTGACTGATAGAAATATATATTGATGTGCATTTTAGTTTCATTTCCAGGTTTGGGTCATGATTTTCTCTGTTTTGATGATACCACTCTTGTTTAGATGCTCAAATTAGGAGACTTGTTGATAAAAAGGGAAGTTAGGTTTTGATGCAAAGGGAAAAAGAAGATGGGGTTTCTTTCAGTTACTACTCATCCATCTTTTTGTTTGATTCGATGAGGCTGGAAATTGAAAATGGAATTAGCAAGTGAGAGTGACTGAGCGAGACACCTGACTTGAATAATGGTGGTTATTATATCGCCATATACATAGCTTTTATTTGCATGTTTGAGGCACCTAACTTGAATGACATCATTTTGAAGCCAATTGTATGCTGTGTAAGCTAGATATATATTTTGCAGAGAATGTGGATGGAGGAACGATGATACTCTGCTTGCATGTGAGGACCCATGTGATGTTTGTTTGGAAAGAAAGTGCTCAGTTGCTGCCCAAGGTAACTTATTACCAATTATTACTAATATCTATTTTCTGCAGTTTCCTTTGTTTTTGAAGTTTAAACTGTTGATAAAGACCTTTGAGTTCATATATCCCTTGAATTGAAAATTTCTTCATCTACATAAGCCATTTGTTGCTGGAATGGTAAAGATCTTCGTCCATCATTCGTTGCTGGAATGGTTTATATTGTAGGCGTTTACTGTTGCATTACTAAATTGTTTCCAGAATATCCTGATCTTCTGGTTTAGTGGTAATGTTGATAATTATGGCCTTGAACTTATGTGTAACTTGGAGAAGGGAGGTTCATATGTTCATCTAAGAAATAGAAATAAGTTTTAGAGTAGGAATCTTTAATTGGCTTTGAACTTTTATTTTTTACACTTTTTATGCTTTTAGGCATATAAGCCTTATATGACAATAAGGGACTTTTAATGTCCAAACAAGAGCATTTAGTGGCATTCTTGCACATATTCTGTTTTTTTTTTGTCAGACACATATTCTTTGTTCACTGAAAAAGTGTATAATGAGGTGAAAAATGAGAAATTATTGAAAACTAAAGAAGAAGTTATTGAAATTTAGGCCAGTCCTGCTTTGACAAAATGGATTTTTTCTCCTTTTTTTTCTCTATTTTGGGACATGGAATTTAGAAAAAGAAAGAAAAGAGAAGGGCTTGGGCTGCGGCCCAAAGGAAAATAAGAAGGGAATGGGCTGAATTTTATTGACTAATGGGTTCGAATTTTGATATATTTTTCTTCTTGTATAATAATTCTAAATATTTTTACAATTTTTTTAGAATATACGAGCAAAAAAGATAAAAAGGAGCCAAAATGAACAAAAATGGTGAAAAATGAACAAGAATGGGAAAAAACGAGCCGAAATGGTAAAAAATGACCCAAAATGGTAAACAAATTAGCCAAAATGGAAAAAACGAGCCAAAATGATAAAACATTAGCCAAAACGATAAAAGATTAGCCAAAACGGTAAAAAACGAGCCAAAATAATAAAACGAACCAAAATGGTAAAAAATGAACCTAATTGGTGAAAACGAACGTAAATAGTGAAATTTTTCTTAATTATAAAAAAATAAAATAATTTGATGAATTGGATATCCATTACATACCCAATTGGATATTGGGTATATTGGGTATGGGTAATAATGGATATTTAGTTTTGGGTATGAATTGGGTATTTACCCATACCCGCTTTAACATACCCATACCCGCCCAATTGCCATTCCTAGTCAGCACGCCAGGCCGTCAACAGTACATGGCCAACCTTCTGTTCGCAACGTGATTATGCCGTCCCTGTGGCATCATCACGCCAGGTCTGATCTGCGGAGCCATCGAGCTTACTGGTTTGGGCGTTATTACACCCTCCTCATGGCGTCATGACGCCGACTTTGTAAAGAATTGGACAATTCCCAATTTTGACGTTTTTTATTCCTTTTGTATGAATAGGATAATTCTTTCATTTGTTGGGAGCTTTAGTCATTTTGTGTGATATTTGTAAAGTGAGGTTACTCCTTCTCTTATCACCTAAGCCTTGGCTCATCACTTTAATTCCTTGAGAGGGATCGCTTGAGTTTGAGATTACTCCTCCCGATCTCTCTCCGGGAAATCAAAGTTTATAATGGTTTTGACGATGTTTGTTTGAGTGAAAAAATCTATGTTTTGTTTGGTTGATTATCCATAGAACCAATCTTGGCCCTCGGCGTATATCTTGATCAAGCAAATCCTTTGTGTGAATGTTCACTACTTCGTGTTGTGCTCATCTCCGATCCTTCCACCCGTCTTCTAATTCCCGGTAACTCCCATCTTTCCATCGCTCTTTTGTGTATTTTCTCCGCTATCCATTTATTTCTTGTTGTTTCCCTCCCTTGTGGTCATGGTTTCCCTAGATAATTCGCTTGGCTAGGTCCTCTTTAAGCTCCATATGTTATCCGGCTTACTAACCCTAGGCAGGATCACATCAATAGTCGATGTCATATTCTTGTGCATATGCTTTGGCTACTAATCGTTCTTTGTATTGTTCAATGCTTCCATCAGACCTGATTTTGATTTTATAGATCCATTTACATCCCACCTTTGTTTTTCCTGCAGGAAGATCAACAATATCCCATGTGCTATTTTTTTGTAGGGCATTTAGTTCTTCTTGCATTGCTTTCTGTCAAAGAGTTAGAAGAGGCCCCACGAAAAGAGCAAGGTTCATGCAATGTAGTATAGTAGAGGGAACACGAGTTCTAGTTGGATAACGAGAGCTCGTAGAAGATTTAGTACCTGAATTTTGTACCTCACCGTCATGTGGAATTTGTAGCCAAGTTTGAAGTATCACTATTATCCATCTAGTGACCTACAAATATGTATTCTCCTAAAAAAAATCACATGTCGAGATATACGAAGTCGTCGGCTGACTGGATCATAACAACGTTAACCTTTACGATTAATCCCATAGCCAAGAAAATAACATAATCATGATCGAGGTTGAAGCTTATTGTTTTCGTGCAATTGGTGCAAGACAAAACATGCACATCCAAAAGGCTGAAGGTTAGGGTAAAAGGGAAGTTTACCAAATAATTTCTAATGCGGTGTATGATTGTGAAGGACAGAAGAAGGAACTCCGTTGATTATATAAACAACTGTTAGAGCAGCTTCTCCCCAAAATTTATTAGGAAGAGAGACAACAATGAGTAATGTTTGAACGATGTCAAGTATATGTCTACGCTTACTTGTTTTTGAGTTTCCAATACTATTTTTATGGTGTGATCTTTTTCTTTGCAATATTTGCAAGAGTCCTCACAGGTGGTGTCAATGAAACTTAAATTTGGAGGTGTTGTGGTGGTGGCTAAGACAAAGTGTGTAGGAACACGAGTAGAGTTGCGGTGAGTCTCTTAAGCAATGAGATCATTAACAACTTTATCAACACTTGGTAAAGGATCACGATGAAGTAAAATGGTTTTGATGTGTTCAAAGTCACTATGAATAGCTATAAAAATTTGAGACAACCGCAACACATCACGATAATGGGTTAATATAACTCAAGGTCCCAAATTTGTGCCATTTTATTTTACTCAGTCCCAAAAAAAAATTCTATTTTTCTTAGTCCCAAACATTTATTCTATTAGTTCAATTTAGTCTCAACTGTCCAAAAAACACTTAACGGAGACAAACTCTGTCAAAATTGAAAATATTTAGGATTTAATCTATTTAAAACAGCACCGTTTCGGCATTTTAATATCGGTGCAATCATTTTGTATTTTGAGAGTTTGAATTAGCATTTGAATATGAATGAAATTACAGCTGGATCGGCTCCTGGATATCATGAATTCAATTGTTTAGATTTGAGGAAGCTGCTTACTATTTTTTCAACATTTTCTCCACAATTTTTAGGTATTTCGTTGGATAATTGACAGAGGGAGACGAAGGAGATGAAGAGTGAGTCTATGGGGTCATTCGGTGGGTCCCACTCCTCATATTTGAATATTATTTTTTCGGTTGAGTATTTTTCCTTCCTTCTGTTTGAGCGTGAACAAGAGTGACATGTCACTGGATGTATTAACCACTAGGGTGGGACCCGTTTATCAACAACGAACATTTAAAAATTCAATTTTGATGGAGTTTGTCTCCGTTAAGCACTTTTTGGACATTTAAGACTAAATTGAACAAATGAAATAAACGTTTGGCACTAAGAAAATTAGAAGAAAAAAAATTGGGACTGAGTAAAGTAAAATGACACAAATTTGGAACCTTGGGGTGTATTAACCCTCACGATAATCATAAAATAGTTTGGCATCCTAAAGCATTGCCATAATGATTCAGAAAGAGCTAACTGATCTGTTGGAGAAATAAAAGCCACCTGAGTCTCTCTTAATGGAATGATATTGTCCACTTTAGTCCTAAGCCCGCATGGTTTTCACAAAAGGTCTCATGCCATTAAGAAGATTAACTCCTCTTATATTTAGTCTTTATTTCTCTTTTCTTTTTGATGTGGGACTTTGGTTCGCACACCTCAACATGATCCTATTTATAAGACATTTTAGAATAAAAATCAGAGTTCGATTGTCCAGGATCGTGACACATACCATGCAAAGAGTTCTGATATTGCAAACGGGAGGCAATATTAGTAGTAGAGTAACGCTTAGCCAAAAAATTGCATACCTCTTTGGTCATGTCAAAATGACCAAATTGTTGTTGAATGGAGCGAACATAAGTGTTGCCAAACCATGAAATTATTTTATGATTGTTGTTGTCCCATTCTTCAGGTTTGGGTCGAAATGAGTCATCACCCTCGTCCTTTTTCTTCTCAGGTTCTTTAATATCACCGGTGACATAACGCCAAAGTTTGCGTCCTTTGAGGAAATTGCTCATATCTTGAACCCATAAAGTGTAATTAGAACCATCAAGGATTGTGGAGATAGGCTGAGTCACATTATCTTGAGCCATAGTGAGAAAAATACGAAAGATTGCAAGTAAAATGGACTAAATCGGATATATAGAGGTAAATTTTGGACAAATGAACCTCAAAATAAGAAAGATCACACCTGAAAACGTGGAAAACTTGCCTCACCCGCTCAAGAACTGGACAAAAAGATGGTGAACCGGATAGTCAAAGTCAATATTTCAGCTAGGTCAAAGTCAACGGGAAAAGCCAACTAGAGAGAGACAGGTCAGCAATAAGGAACCCATGGATGACAGACACATAGACGAATTCAGTGAGGACACGTGTCAAAGTCAACAACAAGAGCCAACCAGAGAGAGACACGTCAACAATAAGGAACCAATGGATGATAGACACGTGGATGCATCTGGTGAGAACACGTGTCAAAATCAACAACGAGATCCAACTAAAAAGTGACACGCCAGTAGAAATAGAACCAACGGGAGATTGACTCGTGTTAATGACAGACGAATCAAACGAAACCAATGGGGGATGAAATGTGTCACCATAAGACCATCCACAGCAGCGAGTGTTAAATTTAGGGTGTTATTCACTTTCTCTCACTTCCACATCAGCTTAACACCCAACCAAAAAGCATTTAACATCCACGCGCTCACAGCAGGGGATTATTCAGGGTGTTAAAAACTTTCTCTCCCTTCCACATCATTTATCATATACCCCACCATATTTTTTATTTCTTTTTCTTATTAAATTTATAATTACTATAATAATTACTTTTTATAATATAATAAATAATAAATAATATTTTTTTAATATAAATTAATTAAATTTCATAATTTCTTTTCAGATTTCAAAAAATCTATACTTTTTCAATACAATAAATAATATAATATTTTTTACGAGTAACACACGATATTATTTATCACTCAGTAAATCAAACATGTATAGATTATTGCAAACGAACAAGAAAATAAACACAAAATAAACTGGTAAACTTGAGAAACACTACTGAAACGGGGTGTGTTTGGCTGATTAGTTTGTTCACTATTTGGATAGCTCACAGGAGCGTGAACATAGCTGGTTCCAGGAACAGGTTGATAGCCATAAGGCATATAAGGATGATTATACGGGTATTGCATGCCAAAATTTGGGGGCATCATATACTGAGATCCAAAATTAGGCTGCATCCCCGTATTCTGAGGATTTTCTAGGCATTGAATGTTTGGGTTCGGAGGTCGCATATTTGGATTTTGAGCTTGGTTAGGGAAGTTGTAATTTGGGAAAAAATTATAATTTTGTGAAGGATCCATGAAAGAGCTTGAAGATTGTAAAAGACTCAGGATTTTTTTTGGTGTCCAAATGACACAAACACAAGCTCTATTTATAGATCTCAAAACATTAAAATAATGGTATATTTTTTTAAATTATTTTGAGTAATTATTATGAAAAAAACATTTAAAAAAGAAGAAAATGAAAAAAAGTGTAAAAAACTCTGATTTTTTTTAGTGTCCAAATAATACAAACCTAGTCTCAATTTATAGATCTCAAAAAATTAAAAATAATGGTATATTTTTTATAAAATTATTTCAGTATTTATTATAAAAAAACTCATTTAAAAAATAAGGGGGGGGGGGGGGAATAAATAATGCACTAGCCCTGCAGCGCACGCGCGACAGCCCTACAGCGCACGCGTGGCGCGCTGCCATTGGTTCTCTGATTTTTTTTTTTTAAAAAAAAACTGACAATAGGGTTCCCACTGTTAGTTTAACCTGGTACCAAATTTTGGTACCGGGATCATCCTATGCTAAATTTGGTCCCCATTTAACACCCTGCTGCACCCAAAAAAAAGGATTTGACACCCTTTTGATACCCAGCTGCTGATGGTCTAAGTGCATAGGAGATTGAGGCATGTTACAACGTGTGGGAAGCCCTAGCGGAGCGTGGGACCATTTTCTAGAACCAAAATTTCTAGAACAGTTGTGTGTCATGATAGGATTCTAGTGGTGTGGAGTGTGTGGAATTTGAACACTGTGAAGTGTATGAATTAAGGGTTGCAGAGGATGAGTGGAGCTTGGATTATGGCTTGCCAGAGATGATGACCGAAAAAAAGGGAAAAAAGAGAAAAATATTTTTTAGGAGCCTAGCTTCACTACCATATTAGAAACGACAGAAGGAATGAATAAATTGTGTATTATTGATTGAATTAAATTGTACAAATATTGAGGTATGTATACTACAAGAGTATATACACATAAGGTAGAGTATCAAAATATAGTGGCAAGCATATTTACAAGGATTATATTTAGAGGAAATCATATGTAATATTGATAAACAAGGTAAGTATATCAACACCTAGCAACATAAGCAATCTGAGATGTTGCTCCTACCATCTTGGGAGAGCAGGTTCCAAGCTCCAAATTCAGCATTCCATCTACTTCAAAATCGATTGCAAGGTTGTGTAATAACTTAAAAAATCGAAGAACTAGATGGAAGCTTCCCGCACATGGAAAATAAGAAAAATCGAGAAACCACCATTATTGGTAGTTACTGACGAGAATGCATGATAAACAACATCAAGCCTCATCTAGAATTGAAATGGATGTGTTCCTCCAAACCATAAGCAAAAAAATTATTTTTAGTCTCGTAGTTATTTGTTCATAAGAAATTGGTTAAATTATATGCAGAGGTAATAGTCACATGAAAGTCTTGTGATTATTAGTTTGACGGTCAAAATTCAGATGAGAGGGTCCCTGGGAAAAAAGAAGTTGGTGGAGATAAAATGTGATTTCTTGATGTGGAGAAAGGTATTTTTTTTTCGCGAATAATTCAGAGGGTAAAATAATAGTACCCCAACAAAAAATTATCCTTTTTTCAGTCCTTGTTGTGGCTGGATCAAAAGTGGTGGGAGATCTTCCTTTCTTACGGGGAGAAGAGAGGGAAGGTAGCCAAAAATCCGATGGTTATTGAGTCACAAAAACGCAACTCGTTGTAGAGGAAAACTCTCTCAAGAAACTAGAGAAAGAAACAGTATAAAGTACTCCATTCGTCATTTAATATTTGACGCGGGCCCACGATTCACGAGTTTTAAGAGAAGCCTGACTTGTGACTGTGCAGCCCAGCATTTTGTATTTATTGTCCGTGGGTTAGCGCACTCCAACGGTAACATTTCGAAGTCTGGCCCAAATTCAAATCCAAAGGACAGCTTCTCCTTTACGCTTCCGCTGATCTCTTTCTTTCTCATATCCCAGCCCATTTAAGCGTCCAAACGAAGCAGAGGACCATCTCCATCAAATTCCCTTCCTAATTTCAATTGAAACGCAAACCCTAGCCCGCCATTTTTTTCCCCAAAATTTGAACAAAATTTCATTTGCAATTTGCTTCCCTCCATCCCAAACAGTCCCTTTTTGTTTAAATTCGATTATGGGTTTCAAATTTCTGTCTCCCTCTTACTCCAACCATTTCAATTCGATAACCCCTTTTCTCCTCCAACCCAAAACAAAACTCTGAAATAGTTTTTCCATTGTTTGATCTTAATGAATTGCCAATCAGTCCTCAATCCCCAACAATCAACTCGCCTAGCCTTGTTGATTTAGAATCAAATGCCACTTCTTTTTTCGGAACAAATAATGCCAATGTGATTGCTGATGAGGAGGTTGATCAAGAAATCGACATCACAGAGTTGGATCTAGAGCCAGAAAGCTTGGAATTGGAAACTTAAGGTTACAAATTTCATCTCACTATGAATCCTCAATTTGCAATTTCTGGGATTTCTTAATTTCTGACCTTGTTCATTATTGCTATTATTAGGTCGCAAGAAAGAACTGACCAGCGCAGAAATACTGGTTGCATATAAGTGCCTTCTGGAAAGAATGGAAGAAGGGATTTTGAAGAGAGGATCAACAAGGGTGGTGGTTGCTATGTTTGGAGTTGGAATTAGATCAATTCAGAGGTTGTGGAAACATGCAAGGGATTTTGGTAACCGCGACCATCAAGCTCTAAGAGTCAGAAATTATGGGCGAAAAAGAATTGAATTTGATATGGAAAGGATTAGAGACATTCTTCTGACGCAGAGGACCATCATTAGAAGCCTTGCATTTGCCCTTGGTGTGTCCAGGAATTTTGTTTGTCAGAAGTTGAGAGAGGGAGCAATCAGGCGCCACACAAATGCCGTCAAACCGTCGCTGATACAGGACAATCTGACCAGGAGAATGAAGAATTACCTCAGAAATTGGACCCAACTATAGTACCACACTCTCCAACTTTCAAGAACATGGAGAACACAGTTCATATTGATGAAAATGGTTATTTTTTAGCAAGAGATCATAGAGATATTACCTTCTGCACGACGAGATGGATCTAGTAAGAACCATTAAAAACTCAAATTATATTCCTAAAGTGATGTTCTTAGTTGCGGTTGTAGGGCCTAGATATGACTCCAATGGTATTTGTACTTTTGATGGTAAAATTGGTATTTTTCCCTTAGTTGAATCTGTAGCAGTAGTTAGATCGAGTCAAAATAGGTCGCGTGGTACTTTGGAGATTAAACCAATTAATAACATCACCAGAAATGTGATTAGGGAGTTCATGATAGGGAAAGTACTACTAGCTATTGCCAATAAATGGCCTAGGGACAGCATTTTGGAGAGGATTTTCATTCAACAAGACAATGTCAAGACCCATACTAAATGTGTCTCTTGTTTGTCAACCTCCTAATTCTCCAGATTTGAATGTCTAAGACTTAGGCTTCTTTAGAGCAATTCAATCACTCCAAAGAAAAGAGTGTGCTAAGTTCATTGTTGAATTAATAGGGGCTATTGAATATGCATAGCAGACATTCTCAGTGAAGAAGAGAAACTACATCTTCTTGACATTGCAGACATGCATGAATGAAGTGTTAAAATGTGATGGGAGTAACACCTACAAGATCCCTGACATTATGGGCTTTATCATCAACAATACAGTGCAGTCTAGAGGTGTACGCAAATGCATTACCTTCAGTCTCTCCATAGAATATTTTAGGTGAATTATCTAACTGTGTTTAGCATTTCTACACTCTCTCATTTAACGTATGATATGGTTTCGTTGTTGGTGTGGTTGCTGGACATTCTTCTGTTGGTTGTTGTTCAGAAAGCAATTATTTCCCCCTATCGATCAAGCAGTACAATTTGTGAAGATGTAAATGCTTGTTTTGAATGCAAAGACAGTGTAGTTTGATTTTTTGGTAATTACTGCATTTTGTGCAACTTCTGTAAAAGTTGTAAATTTTGTTGTGTAGATAGTTATACTTTTGTGATCCATTATGTTGGAAATGTCAATGTTTGGATCAAGTAATTTATGACAATATTTTAATTGTGTATATGGCATAACATATGAATTATACAAAGATGGAATTATGTTCTTTATTTGAATTATGCATATCACAGATGTTTCAGATACTTGGTCTTCTTCAGCTATACACATTGATAAACACTGAGACTGATTGAATGATAAATGGATCAATAAATTATGTAAGTATAAATCATTTTCTAATGTCTACACTCATTACATTGGTACATATATATACACATGTGGTAAACACAAGCACAATATAATCCACTACTGAGGAAGTTAATCTGTCTTATATTGCTTGAGTAAATCATAGCTTCTGTCTCTAAACTTCAATGAGCATCTTCTGGTCTGATACAATTTTGCACATCCTTTGCCTTGAACGCATTATCCACATCCCCTGTGTCAAAGGTTAAACACAGCTTGCAAAGTACCCGTCTCACACAACTCGCCACAAATATACACATTCTCAAGTATGAAAAATACCTATTACAAACCAAATTCCACATCCTATGTATCAAAATAGAGGACGCACACCCAATCACACAATCAATTTGCCAAAAAAAAAAAGAGTAAAATCAACCACAGTTCACATCAATAATTAAAACATACCAACGGTCTTTGTTTAACATAAAAAAAATTAAACCAAACATAAATTAGTTCATACATAAACAACAACTTAATCATTCTTTGGGATCCCCGGGATCTTGTTTCCATACTTGTCCAGTTGTCCTTAAGCAAGCCTTGCAATGTAGATGGTCCCTCCAAGCTTTCATTCTTGGCTTCTAAGAGTTGAATAGCACTTTCAAGATGTACAAGGCAGTCGCTCACAGTGTCCACAATGACAATACCATCATTTGCATGCAATCTCTCCATTGCCTGGGCCTTTATGAGCCTCAATCTTGCTGCTTGCTGGTTCAGCCTGTTGATGTCATAATTTGTGGATAGATGGTTGGATTATATTGTGCTTTTGTTTACCATATGAGTATATATGTACCAATGTAATGAGTATAGGTCAGAGATGAATTGAAGCAGATAAAAACTAGGAAGAAAGAAAAGATAAAGAGGCAGACAATGGAAATTTTGGTGTGATGAAATAGGGGATGGTGTAGGGGTTATAAAGAGGATGTTGTGGAGGAGTTATGATTCCCCTCAACTTCTGTCTAGGTTTGAATGGGTTACGTTTATGGAAGATTACAACGTCTCCTTTATGGTTGTTCCAACCGTCACGCCTGCATAAAATAAATTACAGAAATGTATCAACCGAGAATTTCTCTGTCAACCTCCCCTGTTTTATAGGGATGGAATCCATGCAGTTTTAGAGAGGCCTATTGACATCACAACACCATTTGAACACGACTTCCAACCTCCTCTGCATCCACAACCGTATCCATACTTAATCACGTTGCTTGATTCTATTTCTTTATTGTTCACAGACTAAACAGAAACACTCTATAAAAAAGCACAATCTTCACTAATTAACCATACTATCAAACACTTTCTCAACTTTAAAAAAAAAAACCCTCTTGCTTTTGTTTCTAACAACCTTCTTCATCCAAAACTATAACCATGAATCCACGTGAGGCTCAAAACATCTTAGACATTGTAGGTGTTGCTGTAACTGCCCTCCACAAAGATGTAATTGATGTGGAGAACATGTTGCTCTCCACAGATCAGCAAATTGACAATATACAGGAAGTCTGTCGCAGACTCAAAGATATCAAGACTGGTGTACTCTACCATTATGATGAGCATGGTTTGGATGCAGAGAAGTTCATCCTGACTATGGGCAACGCCCTTCTTCCACTGGCCAAAACCATCTACAGGTTGGAGGCAAAAAGGGTGGACACCAATTCGCGCTCCTCAGCAGGACCGAGCTCGCTAGAGATGATCACCGGGAGTGTATCATACTCACCAAGGTAGGCGTACTTGAGGTGCGAGGGCAAGCTGTTCAATTCCTACTTTGGGCCCTACAAAAGAGATGGGAGTTTAGTGTGATCAACGGGAAGAGGAGAAATAATAGAAGGGGGAGGGATAACAGAATGCTCTTCCAAATCAGTGACGACTTCATGCAACTCAAGTGGAGTCACAAACATTAAGGCCAAGGGGTCCAGTGCTGCGGACGGGATACTCCTGTCTCAGGCAAGCTGCAAAGAATCATCAGTAGCAAGTTCAGAAACATTTGTAGTAACAGGGGCAACAATATTAACAAAGTTTACGCTAGAAAAATTGGTGGGGTGTCTCGAATCGTCAGGCATATTGAACTTGATAGTTTCGCCGTCAAATTCAATAGTGATGGAGGCGTCATGGACATCAATCTTTTCTCTTGCGGTCCGGAGAAAGAGTCACCCAAGAAGCATGTTCGAGGCCTTGACGGACTGGTCGCATTCCATATCGATTACGTAGAAGTCAGTTGGATATATGAAGTCCCCAACCTGCACCAAGACGTCCTCAATAACACCCTCGGTAGGATAACAGATCGGTCCGCTAGTTGGATCGTGGTCTTGGTGGGGCTGAGAGGTCCAAGGTCTAAACTGTTGTACATCGTCATGGGCAAAACGTTGATACCTGCACCAGAATCACACATAACTCTACCAATGTCAATAGTACCGATTGTACATGGGAGGGAGAACATACCTTTGTCCTTGCACTTGGGTAGAAGCTTTCGTTGGATCGCAGCTGAAGCGTTCCCACCTATGCTAATCTATTTCACACCTACCATGTTACATTTGTTAGCACACCAATTTTTCAAAAATTTAGCATAGCGAGGAATGTTTTTAATAGCCTGCTGCAAAGGAATATTGACTTGGACTTTACTAAACATGTCAAAAATTTCACGATCCTCCCCATCTTTGTTAGACTTGACCAATCGTTGAGGAAAGGGAGGCTCAAGCACTTTCATGATGAAATCTTCACTGAATTCTGGGTTTGCCCCCTTTGTTTGTGGAGAGTCGTGTCTTCTGGCGTAGTGGACGCGCTACTCCTTTTCTACATCTGCCTTGGCTTCTTTTGGTTCGGGCACGGGTTTAGGTAGTTCAGCATCTAGGGCAGGCAGCTCGCGGGATGGTATTTCTGTACCACTTCGAAGTGTCACGGCACAGACAGCATGTTGCGGGTTGAGTTCTGGTTGAGGTGGCAGGCATCTTTGGTACTGTATCTCCTTAATTTCTGCAGTCAAAACACTCAACTATTTTTGCATATCAAGCATAAAATTTGTTACCTCATCGGATAATGGTGCTGGAGGCGCTGGTTCTTGAGGAACTTGATGTTGAAAGTGTTGAAGGTTGAGCGGAGACTGACTAGGGTATTGCTCATGATTTGGGTACTCGTACTGCTGCGGTGACTGACTAGGCCAAGACGGTTGCGGATTGTTGTACCAACTTTGGTTAGGATGGTGCCAACCCTGGTCATAGTTGTTGGTATAAGGATCAAACTGCCATGGAGCTCCGTTGTAATTACCAACCGTATTAACTTGGAATTCATTCAGATGGTTAGAAAAGTTGTGAAATCTGTGCGTCTTGCCCTGGACAAGTTGTTTTGCGGCTAAAACCTGAATCATACTAGTGATGGTGGCGAGCTATTTTTCCATAGAAGCAGCACAAATGTCTTTGGCGTTGGCCATGGTGGGGAATTTGGGGGGTGGTGATGATGTTTTCAGCGTCTAGGTCTTGACGCAAAAGCGAGTTGGAATTGTAGGATCTGGTCTAGATGTCCTGTTCACACAAACAAAAGAAAGAAATCAGTACCGTTAGTCCCCGACAACGGCGTCATTTTGATGTGTTGTCGAAGCACATACAAATATAATAATAAAAACCTGCTATCAAATGCATAATAAATTGTATATAGTGGCAGCAGGGTCGAACACAGGGACTAAGGGTAGATGCTGACTTTCGTGTGTGACTAGGGCAAACAGACCGAAACAGTAATAAATGGGGGGTTTTGAGAGTGTTGATTAATCTAATATAAACTAAGAAAGTAATAACAAACAGTAATAAAGCAAGTGAAAAATCAATAAAGAGAGGGTCCTCGGTAGAAATCTATCTCCGGTTGCATTTATGGTCGGCCAGTCATCGGTGCAAGGATCGTCTACCCCTGGCTGGTAGACGCGCTATAGGGACCAAGTACGCTTAGGTCCCCTACTTACCTTCGTAATAGAAGCTACCCCAAGATACGCTTATGGGATAACCTTGACAATCCGTCGTCCTCCAAGGTACGCTTATGGAGACAATACTCGGATGCCCATGAAGAGGAGGTAAGACACGTCTAGGCCGAGACACTCAGTACGCTCGAGGCACTACCCTAATTACTCGTTTAACCCAGCTGAATGAGACCAGGAACCCGATTACTTCCAAACAGGTTGTCTACTTTACCCTGCAGCTTCGCGTTAGTTATAACAGCAGAGATGACTTTAATCGGCTAGGTCTAGCAGCTAGTTGGACAAACTAGAAACAACCCTAGTAGATTTGACAAGAATTCGTTAAAAAAATAAACACAAACCAGTGGTATATTAATATCAATTCGACCTAATGGCTTTCCTAAGCAACCTTCGATGATTCCTACCAAGAACAAGATATTTAGCTACTCATAAAAAGTAAAACAAATAAATAAAAAGAAGAAAATATGAAATAGTATTAAATGTTACCGGCCGGAGAAAATCTCCGGTTTATTACAAAGCTGCTGGAAAAAGTCTGGAAGAAGAGAGAGGCAGAAGAAGAAGAAGAGAGGAAGAGGCGGAAGAGAGAACCCCCCTTAAAACCCTAATTATTTTAATATATATATTAAATAAAATATAAGTCCTAAGTCTAATAGAACTAGGTTTTCCTTAATTATGCCTCTGCTGAGCTGGGAACACGGAGGGGAAGTCGGAGAATCAGCCGGATTTATTAAATTTCCTTTTTCGCACTTTCCATTTTCGGCAGCTGGCCTGCGAGCGATCAGCAGCTAGGCCTAGACGCTCGAAACACTCCAAAATCCAGCAAATAATGTATCTTTCTGGAATTTCCTCTCCTAAATTCTGAATCTGCAATAAGGAAGGGAAAATGTGGACAAAATACATCATATCATTTGCCAACAAGGTTCCTGCAATCCCTAAGATGGACTGAACACTCTGCTTTTATTAATGTAACTCTCTTTTATTTTAAATAATAAATAAAGTTGGCATTATGATATTCATATATTCAGTTACTGTTCCACAATTTACATAATCCATCATTACAAAAATTACCCCAAATTGTAAATTCTTGCAAAAAAAATCAGAATTTACATAATCCACAAAAACCTAACTGCAAAATTGGTTTTTAACACCCATCATACACATAATTACTTAATCTAATGGAAACCTGGTACAAAGATACGCAACATGAGGATGAAAGTCTTTTCATCAACACCATCTGTAAACTGCCACCGACCAGCAGTTGGCAATTTATTCAGGTCAAAATCACTGTCCTCATGGACCTCAGCTTCTTTAATTTTGGGTTTTCCTTCATCATCATCACCATGGGGTTTTTTATTCAAATCAAAACTTCTGCGTTCCTTAACTCTCAGAGAAAGAGGGGGAGATATTTCCACAAAGGGTATTTCATTTAGATAAAAAACAAAAGGGGGTTTTACTTTTCTTACCTCGTTGACGTTGTTTGCAAAGTCAGTAACCCTAGAAATGAGCTTATCATCCGACACAGCTTGCCCAGAAATCGATTCTTCCTCTCTGACCTTCAACCGCGAGCTCTCTTCTTGCCCACCCACATCCTCAATCAAGCTTTCTTTCTCCTTTTTCTCATATGTGTTTTCAACAATTTCATCGGATATGGCCTTTTCTTCGACTCCGACCATTTCCTCATTGTCGACGGCGACAGACTCGAGCACAATCTTATTAGAGTTATCGAACTCGAAATAACTGTCATTCTGTTAATTCTCAAAATAAATTCCCTCTATTTTTTCCTAAATTGTTCTTACATAGTTTTGAAACAGAAGTGAGAGAGTAGGAGAATTGGGAGAAGTTGGATGTGAGAGGTCTGGTGCCTCTGTTTCGAAATAGGGATGGAAATTTCAATTGCCACGCGTGTTTGATTTCATTTAAATTTTATTTCCCTCCGACCCCGTGTGACATGTAGTTTCTTCACCAAATGACGTGTCATTTGAAGGACAAAAATGTAAAAACACAGATGATAATGACACAATCAACGAAGGCGTCAGTTATTTTCGCACAACCATTTTTGGACTAGAGCGTCGAATATTAAATGACGGAGGGACTATTAAGAATGATTTTTTGTTTTCACTTCCATGTTGTCGCACCCCCTTTTTCGTTGAAAATGAGTAAAGGTTCGGGACGGGCCACAATGCGAGACAAGCGTTGGACTTGTCTTAACATCATGCAAAATGAAGTCGCCACCCTAACATTCTAAGGTTTAGGGGACCTAATCGTTATGGCAAAAAAAAATAAACTAAGGCACAAATGGTCTAAACCAAAGAACAACGGTTCGAGGTCGTGATTATGGACTTGGGAAGGTGTTAGGCACCCAAGTCACATCCTTTAAAAGGTTACCGGTATGCGAGGTGTTTAGAAAATATTTTAAACATGTAACTGGGGCCCTTAAAGGTGACGTTACATCTTAGCATTTGGAACATTGTTATTTCCGTTTGGGGCCGAGGGATGGGGTTACCATTTTTTCTCGATGCTAGAGCGGACGTTCCCCCTTTATCGTGGGGCCATGCATGACTTAATTATTTACTAGGTGATCTAATCATGGCTAAACTAACAAAGTACATTTTTTTGAATGCACATATATTCCGTGTGGGATCGAAAACCACCATACACATGTATCAATACAACAATTAATTTCATGGCCTTTAAACGTAAGTGATTTAAACATGGTATGCATGTGGGTTGATTTTAATTTTAACAATTTTATATGCCATGCATACGAATGGGTGGTTCTAACGCCTACTAAGGTGTCATGCATACGATTCTATTTTAGCATTTAAATAAACAAATAAGGGAATGTTTTAAGGTAAGCTTACCTTTTGGATGAACCCCGATCGATCCATCTCTTTAAAACCACGGTTAATGACAATTGACATAAATACGTAGGAATAAACAAGCATACACAATTTTAACTACTTAACTAATTATTACAAACCACAATTCATAATAATAACCACTCATCTAATTATTACAAATCACAATTCATAATAAAAACTACTTACCTAATTATTACAAATTGGAGGTCGGAATAACTAAACTATTACACCAAGTGAAATAATTAATTAAAGCATTAACTAATTATTACAACAAGTTTAGCAATGAAGTGTTATCACTTTCGAGCGAAGATTCAAGGTTTTTAACCTACAAAGTGAGAATATTAGCAATAACTCAATAAATAATAAATAATAAAAATACATGCAAACATTCATTTAATTTCTAACAAGCAAGCACTTAATTAAATAAACATGGCAAACAAATCATCATAAGCATGAGAGCATTTCTTACGATTTAAACATGTCTAAAAAAAAGCATACGAACATTTCATAAAAATTGACGAAAATAAATGGGTCGGGTCCTACATTTTAGATTTTTTGGACATTAAAAAATGGGGTTAGAATTAGTCCAAGCCCAAACCTTTTAATTTAAAACAATTGGGCTTGGCCTTTTTTTCCTTTCTTTCCCGCGCCCAGCATCATCTTCTTCCCTTTCTTCTTCACGTCAGCGGCGCGATGGCCGGCGACAAAGGAAGATGCTAACTCGTTAAGACTGACCCGAAATGACCCAAATAAATCCCTCGGCTCCCCAACAAACCAACCCCATGAAAACAGCAAGGAAGTTTAAACAAAACAGTGGCGTTCTTTTTTAACAAGAAAACAAACATGCATTAAATGGTAATTATGCAATTAATTAACCAAGACAACATGTAATCAAATTGACAGAAGGGAAATGAAATTGACATGAAAATAAGACATTTGAAACAAGTTTGAGCAATTTATGAGTTGATTAACGGCCTAAATAAATTTATGGAAAAAACTAGGTAGAAAAACTTACATTGCTTCCTTTGCTACTGGAGTGGTTTGAGCTGAATAAAAGGGGGGGACTAGAGCCGGATTGGTCCCCCCTGTTCTTGTTGCTTGAAGGTTTGTATTTATAGAAGAAGTGGAGGTTCGAGCTTGTGGTTGTTTGGCCGCGCGTGGGCGTTGGCGGGAGGCCCAACGGCGAGTGAAAGGTGAGCAGTGCCGGAGTGGTGAGCAAGTTTCTGTTGTGAGGCCTAGGATCCATGGATGAGATGTTTGTGATGATCAAAGGTGAGTCGGTGGGATCAATTTTGTGAGAAAGGTGACGAGGCTGGATGAGGATGCATTAATTGGCATTAATGCATTAATTTGGACACGAACGAGATATTTTTTGTATGAGCGAAATCACTTGAAAATGAAAATAAATCCGAGCCGAGGAAACCACGACGTGTAGAAAAATAAGACGAGAAAACTAGTTTACAATGAAGAAATTCAAAACTTGATTTAACGCATTTATTTTCTCTTTCAAAAATGTTAAAAGTTTGGACGCAAAATAAATGTCCTTACGACAAAAATTGAACGAAACCAAGCTCGATGGCGGGAAATAGAAAAATCGTACGTATTTATCAATTAAAGAAATAACGCGTTCGACCCACGGTCCGAGGAAACTTACTCGGGACTGAGAAAAGTTCGAGCGAAAAGACAGTCGAAAGTACGAAAAAAAATGAGAAGGCACGAAATGACACGGAATATTAAACAAACTAGCCTAGGATCAAGAATCGATAGAAATTTGACCTAGACGAGCTATTAAATGCGGTAAACATAAAAATGCGTAAAGTTGAGACAAAAAGTCAAAAATCGGGTAGCAACAGTTGCCCCCTCTTTACTGTCTGATAAAAAATACAGTGTAACTGAAATTTTTGATTAGCAGTAAAGACGGTTGCCCCAAGTACTACCACGATTTTGGAAATGATGAAGACTTACCTAGGAGTGGGGTGAGCTGTAAATTCTAGTCTGGGCGAGGCAATCGCATTGCGAGATGATGGTACTGAAAGTATAATCGCTCAAGGAGGAGTTATATAGATATGCAGAAAAGTAGTCGCTCAAGGAGGAGTATTTAGATAGACAGGAAAGTAGTCGCTCAAGGAGGAGTATTTTAGATAGACAGGAAAGTAAGACAGGAAAGCAGTCGCTCAAGGAGGAGTATTTAGATATGTAGAATTGTAGAATGTAGTCGGGAATTTCATAAACAATGCCAATTGCAGGAAAATAAATGCAGACTACTCGGATATTGAGGGAGAATGCAGAAATGCAGAAATGTAAATGACAACTTCTCTGATAGTGAGAAAAAATGTAAATTGTAGAATTGTAAATGAGAATTAGGACGTACCTTTGGTCTGATATTGATTGATAGTAACGTACCTTTGAGGGAAATGTCTCTGATAGTGAGGACGTTGATGATCTTCTCTAATAGTGAGGATGTTTGATGATCTTCTCTAATAATGAGGAGATGTTGTCTTCTCTGATAGTGAGGATGTTTGATGATCTTCTCTGATAATGAGGAGATGTTGTCTTCTCTGATAGTGAGGATGTCTGATGATCTTCTCTTCTTTGATAATGAGGAAAGTTGATCTGGTCTTCTCTGATAATGAGTATGTTGATGATCTTCTCTGATAATGAGGAAATGGTCTTCTCTGATAGTGAGGATGTCTGATGATCTTCTCTTCTCTGATAATGAGGAAAGTTGATCTGGTCTTCTCTGATAATGAGGATGTTGATGATCTTCTCTGATAATGAGGAGATTGTCTTCTCTGATAATGAGGAGATTGTCTTCTCTGATAATGAGGATGTCTGATGATCTTCTCTTCTCTGATAATGAGGAAAGTTGATCTAGTCTTCTCTGATAACGAGGATATATTGCTTATGCGAGTTTGAAAGACATGGTGTGGGGACGAACCGCTTACGCAAACTTAAAAGACAAGGTGTGTGTGGGGATGTGACCTATCACAACACTAAGCAGACAAGATGTGGGGACGTGACCAATCACAACTTTTTTAAATGACAAGGTGTATGTGGGGACGTGACCTATCACAACACTAAACAAACAAGATGTGGGGACGTGACCAATCATAAATTTTTAAATGACAAGATGCGGGGACGTGACCAATCGCAATATTTTAAAAGACAAGGTGTATGTGGGGACGTGACCTATCACAACACTAAACAGATGGTGTAAAGGAAAAGTATGTCTTACCTTGAACTTACCGTATGGATTGAAATTGATTTGAACGTGAGGGAGCGTGATCCGCCATATGAATTTGATTTGGGAGTGGTAACGTACTCCATTTGATGTTGATTGGATTTTGACAAAAATCCAAGACGGCGAGGGCTTTACAACGATGCTGTGATTGAAGACCCATGATTGAGGAGTTTCCGATGAAGCATACCTGTGCCCTGTAGATAGGAAGAAAGCAAACACGAAGCAGCAACATATAGAAAAAGATAGAGCAATTGATAATGTGTGAAAACATCAAATATTCCTACATTTAACCCATGGCTTGCCCCCAAGTTTTTGTTTGGAATGAAAATGATTTCTTTATTTTAAGAAAATAAATTCAAGCATTTTTTTGCTAAAACGTTCGTCCAATTTTTGTTATATGAACATGATTGATCCAAGTCTAGATAACGCCTGCCTCTTGTTCAGGAAATAACAACCTCAAGAACAAGACTTTCCCACGACATGCAGCTGTAAGAAATCCTCACTAGATATTACTATTTGCGCTCACGCTCAGAAAACAAGGCTAGGTGTTTACACTCCTAAAAATGCAATAAACGTAGCACAAAAATTAAATTTGCAATGTCAATCCGAGTGAATAGCCTTCAAATGAAGATGCACATGTATGGGTCTACTAATAATCGAAAGAACTTTGCGAGGGAGAAAAAAAAAGGGGGATTTTGTAGAAGATAGTGTTGTATTTTTTTTGGCGAAAGGTTTTAATGAGTTTGTGCTCGACGACTGATTGCGTTGAGGACAAATTGTGGTGAATGATGCTCGACGATTTGATTGCGACGAGGGCAAAGTGCACAAATTGTTGAATCTTTGCTTGAGATGTTCCTTCTGGATTGTTTTGAGGGCATTGTGCCCGAGTTCTTCAATATTTATGGGGAACGATTTCTTTTCCTTTTGATGTTTGACCCTTTTTTTGTATGTACTTGCTTCTGCTATTATTTTTATTAAATGTGTTCTTTGAACACTCATCCCTTCTTTTTTTGTGTTTTTTTTTGTGTTTTTTTGTGTTTATCTTTTTGTTTTTTTGTTTTTTTTCGTTTTTGTTTTTTTTTGTTTTTTTTGTTTTTGGTTTGTCATCCTCTCTGTCTTTGGCAGAGGCCTCCAAGTCTTGTTTTATTTGGCCTTCTTCTAACGTTGATTTGTCAGCGATCCTCTAAGGGCTCCCTTGTCATTCCCTTGCTTGATGTGTAACTTCAACTCCAGTTTAGTAGTCCCAGTCGAGCACTAACTCACTTGGTTAAAAGGCTTTTGGGTGTTTGATAGAGTTGTACATGGCGTACAAAATATGTGTTTTGGGGGCAAAAAAAGTTAAAAAATAAAAAATGTGGAAGAAGAGCAAAAGCAAAGTCCAATGTCATCTTACCCCTATCCCATGTCTGATTGTTCATGTACCCTGGATATTATGCAAATCTAACTAGCACCTAGTTTAGCATTTACACTCATGAAAGAAAATAAGGCGTGAAGGCCCAAAGCGCTCACAGGGATATATTTTGTGACTGCTTACATCTAAACATCTCATGGACATAAGAGTTAATAGACAAAATCTCGTATGCTCACACAATTTCTAATGAACGCAAAATGATGAATGCTTTGATTTAAAAGGTTCAAAAAATGTGGGCTTTTTTTTCGTTTTCCTTCTTTTTAGCCCGAGTAGTACATGTACTAATTTTTTTTTGAGAAAACTAAACGTTACACGCGCAAATTTGTAACAACACAAATCGTAGAAATTTCTAAAATTATGGACAACGTAAATTGCGGAAATGTAAATTGCGAAAACATAAATTGCGGAAAGGGAAATTGCAAAAGGTAAAGGACAGCTTACCTGAAAAATGAGCTTTGACATTTTTCAACACCTTCTTTTGGTCGTCACTTCATTCGCTTTTTACAAGTCTCGTTGCACCTGAAATGAAGAGACAATTAAATAGTAAATTCATAGGGAAAAAGTATCCCAAGATGTTGAATTTAAAATTAACAAAAAAAGAATAATTGAAATGAACACGTGGGTTGCCTCCCACGAAGCGCCCTTGTTTAAATTAATAGGCTCGACTAACGTGTACGGCTTCCCCTCATACCTCCGTCCCGCAACTAGGAAAGAAAAGAAACTAATCAGTAGTGTCTAAAGTTAGAAATTTTGATGAAAGTGGAGGGGTGAACCGCCACACAAAATTTTGATGAAAAGTGGGGGTTAGTTCGCTTCCTGGGAGCCATCGTTAACCTGAAAAAGACAAGTGAAAAGAAATAAAAGTGAGTATGGGCAATGCAATCCTGAGGCCTCCACGCTGCTTGTTCGCTCTTCCGGCCACACTTTCACTTAATACTTTTAGGACAAATGAGAACACGACACTTCGGTGAAGATACGAAGGAAGCTTTTATTCATTCCAATGACGCAATGTGATCTTGGATGCTATCAACAAAACCCACGGGTCGGCGCTACGAGGAGATGTTGGCCAAAACAAAAAGGGCGCGCAGCTGAGAACGAGAAGAAATTGTTATCCTCGCGTCTGAATATTTTGTGAGAGATGCGCTACCCAGAAAATTTTGAAATTTGGTGTGGGCCTACCTCAACTTGTTATCAACATCTTTCATGTTTTGACCGAGCGAAAAATCCGAGCCAATCATATCCGTATTGGCCAAGGTAAAAGAGTGTGCGACTGAAACCGAGAAAAACAACTATCTTCGCGTTCTGAATTTTTTTTGTGAGAGATGTACTGCCCAGAAAAATCTGAATTTTGGCACGGGCATACTTCAATTTGTTGCCTACGACTTTCATGTTTTTACTGAGTGGAAAGTCTGAGCCAATAGCGACTATATTTGCCGAGACAAAAGGTCGCACGGTTGAGACTGTGAAAACTGCCATCCTTACGTCCAAATTGTTTGCGAGCGAGGCGCTGCCCAGAAAAATCCCATCTTTGGTATGGGAAATATTCAATGTGTTATGAATGTTTTTTGTGTTTTGGCCAAGGGGAAATTCCAAGTCAATTGCGTCTATATCAGCCAAAATAAAAGAACGCGCAGCTGAGACTGAGGAGAGCAGCCGTCTTCATGTCTAAATTATTTGTGAGAGATGTGTCGTCCAGAAAATTCTGAAATTTTGTGTGGGTATACTTCAATCCGTTATCAACGTATTTCGTGTTTTGGCCGAATGGAGACTCCAGGCCAAACGTGTCCATATTGGCCAAAATAAAAGAGTGCGCGACTGAAACCGAGAAGAAATGGTTATCTTTGCGTTATCATCATTTGGTCTTTTTTTTTTTTAGTGTGTTTTTATTTCGAGGGTTAGTCTTTTGTTGTTTTTTTTGGGCTCTATATGTGGTTTATTTTGGGTAAGGTTTCTCTTCTTTCTTTCTTTTTGTGAGGGATGGCCAATTGATGCTCTTGGATAAACGAAAGAAATTCCTTTAAAAGGTGAGGGCACTCATTTAATAAATATCCAGATACGAATGAACTTGTCATTTACGAACTTTGTCCAAAAAGGGTTCCAACCGTTGTAAGCTTGGTCAACTGATGTGATCCTGCCTAGGGTTAGTAGGCTGGATTACAATGGAGTTATCGAAGGATCTAGCCGAATCGAATTATCTAGCACAACAAGATCACAAGGAAAGGAAAGACACAAACAAGTTATATTTAGCGGAGAATGGATAGGAATTAGCGGAGATTTAGGGAAAATATGTACCCGGAAATTGATAGAATTGATAAAGTATTGAAATTGATCACACAAACTTCCAAGAATTAATCCAAGCAACTTGACATCCACGGTTCTTGAAGCTAGGCAATTAATAAACCTTCATTCATTCATAGAAACTTGCCAAATTTACACATACAAATTCGAGGTTTCCCCGAGCAATAATCGGAAGGAGTAATCTCAACTTAATCGATTATTACTCAAGAAAATGTGAAGAGTTTCAAGGCTTAAGTGATAACAGAAGGAGTATTCTCACTTGACAAATTATCACACAAATTCTAAAACTGAGGAAAAAATGATACAAAGAGATATATATATATATATATATATATATATATATATATATAGTGGCATGCAATTTGGGCTTGAAAAAACCCAAAATTCGTTTTTCTCCTTATGTCTGGCGGCATGCCGCTCCACAAGAGATGGCCTTAGCGCCATGTCGCTAGCTTCGCTTGACAAGGGGGAATTTAATTAAATTCCTGGCGGCATGCCGCTACAAGCGTAGCTGTCCTGGCGGCATACCGCCAGGCGTCTGAAATGGATGCTCATTTCCTTGATGGAAGGTCACATTGACAGCCCGTTCCTTGGCCTTGATAGGTTCCGTCTCTCTCATTTTGGCTTCAAACCACAGAGACAACCCTCTTGCTTTGCTTCGGGTGATCGGGCCTTGAGGCAACATGTTTTGGGTGTCGAAATTGGTTGTGGAAGGCTCCGGGATCACATCATCAACTATCTAGACTCATCCAAGGAAAGGCTAATAGACAAAAGTCTAGGAAGATCGTTACATGGGGCGAAAAGATAAAAATCTAAGTAGCCGATGCACGATTTTGAAGGTGTGAATCTTGGAAGTCAGAATCTGTTTGTTCTTCCCAAAAGTATTCTAATGACGCAATCTCCCTTTTTCTGCATCTCCACTTCTTCCTTCCCGATCTTGGTCGTAATATCGGGAATAAAATCGGATTTCAACGTGTCCCCTTGTTCCGACTGATCGTTGTAGCTTGACATCCCGAAAGTATTAAGTGAAAGCATCGTGGGTGTTGCCATTTGAGTGAACAAGTAAGGTGGGGCTATTTTACGAGAAGAAAAGAAAATTATTGTGTTAGCGAAAAAATACCACATGAGGAAAATACAAGTGTAAAGTAAAACTGTAACACATAAACATGGCATCAATAAAATAAATGCACGAACATGATGCATATGCTAGGGTGACTCTGACTCTATCTAACTGGCTGAAAAGTTCCCGAATGTTACCCTAAAAGGGGTCCCCTATAATTGGATACAAGAGCGTTGACCGAATCATGGCAAGGATTCTGTGCGCTCAATCCATTTAAGGGTTCAACATCCGAGTTAGGGTTCATGAAAGCTTACCAAGGCGTGGGCCCCAGGACTTCACTACTACCAATCCTAATCCTGTTTGGTGTTATGGCCGGCGATAGGCAGTTATGCATGAGATGCATATGAACAATTTATTAAAGCCAATAGCATATAACAATCACGAAAACAATTTATTTAAAGCAAGTAAATAAAAAAAGCAAACACCATAAAACCGGCTTCGACCCTACTAGTCCCTAGTGAAGTCGCCAAACTATCGCACCCCCTTTTTCGTTGAAAATGAGTAAAGGTTCGGGACGGGCCACAATGCGAGACAAGCGTTGGACTTGTTTTAACATCATGCAAAATGAAGTCGCCACCCTAATTTTCTAAGGTTTAGGGAACCTAATCATTATGGCATAAAAATAAATAAACTAAGGCACAAATGGTCTAAACCAAAGAACAACGGTTCGAGGTCGTGATTATGGACTTGGGAAGGTGTTAGGCACCCAAGTCACATCCTTTAAAAGGTTACCGGTATGCGAGGTGTTTAAGCAAACACCATAAAACTGGCTTCGACCCTACTAGTCCCCAGTGAAGTCGCCAAACTATCGCACCCCCTTTTTCGTTGAAAATTAGTAAAGGTTCGGGACGGGCCACAATGCGAGACAAGCGTTGGACTTGTTTTAACATCATGCAAAATGAAGTCGCTACCCTAATTTTCTAAGGTTTAGGGAACCTAATCATTATGGCATAAAAATAAATAAACTAAGGCACAAATGACCTAAACCAAAGAACAACGGTTCGAGTTCGTGATTATGGACTTGGGAAGGTGTTAGGCACCCAAGTCACATCCTTTAAAAGGTTACCAGTATGCGAGGTGTTTAAGCAAACACCATAAAACCGGTTTCGACCCTACTAGTCCCTAGTGAAGTCGCCAAACTATCGCACCCCCTTTTTCGTTGAAAATGAGTAAAGGTTCGGGACGGGCCACAATGCGAGACAAGCGTTGGACTTGTTTTAACATCATGCAAAATGAAGTCGCCACCCTAATTTTCTAAGGTTTAGGGAACCTAATCATTATGGCATAAAAATAAATAAACTAAGACACAAATGGTCTAAACCAAAGAACAACGGTTCGAGTTCGTGATTATGGACTTGGGAAGGTGTTAGGCACCCAAGTCACATCCTTTAAAAGGTTACCGGTATGCGAGGTGTTTAGAAAATATTTTAAACATGTAATTGGGGCCCTTAAAGGTGACGTTACATCTTAGCATTTGGAACATTGTTATTTCCGTTTGGGACCGAGGGATGGGGTTACCATTTTTTCTCGATGCTAGAACGGACGTTCCCCCCTTATCGTTGGGCCATGCATGACTTAATTATTTACTAGGTGATCTAATCATGGCTAAACTAACAAAGTACATTTTTATGAATGCACATATATTCCGTGTGGGATCGAAAACCACCATACACATATATCAATACAACAATTAATTTCATGGCCTTTAAACGTAAGTGATTTAAACATGGTATGCATGTGGGTTGATTTTAATTTTAACAATTTTATATGTCATGCATACGAATGGGTGGTTCTAACGCCTACTAAGGTGTCATGCATACGATTCAGTTTTAGCATTTAAATAAACATACAAGGGAATGTTTTAAGGTAAGCTTACCTTTTGGATGAACCCCGATCGATCCATCTCTTCAAAACCACGGTTAATGACAATTGACATAAATACGTAGGTATAAACAAGCATACACGATTTTAACTACTTAACTAATTATTACAAACCACAATTCATAATAATAACCACTCATCTAATTATTACAAACCACAATTCATAATAAAAACTACTTATCTAATTATTACAAATTGTAGGTCGGAATAACTAAACTATTACACCAAGTGAAATAATTAATTAAAGCATTAACTAATTATTACAACAAGTTTAGCAATGAAGTATTATCACTTTCGAGCGAAGATTCAAGGTTTTTAACCTACAAAGTGAGAATATTAGCAATAACTCGAAAAATAATAAATAATAAAAATGCATGCAAACATTCATTTAATTTCTAACAAGTAAGCACTTAATTAAATAAACATGGCAAACAAGTAAATAATTTATTTCATATGAGCATGCAAATATTTCACATCAAAACATGGCATAAAGCAAATAAAGCACCATGTGAGGATATGAATAGTTTTACGATAATTGACATGGCATAAAACAAATAAAACATCACGTGAGCATACGAATAATCAAGCGAGGAAATAAACAAATCATCATAAACAAAGTGAGAATATTAGCAATAACTCGAAAAATAATAAATAATAAAAATGCATGCAAACATTCATTTAATTTCTAACAAGCAAGCACTTAATTAAATAAAAATGGCAAACAAATCATCATAAGCATGAGAGCATTTCTTACGATTTAAACATGTCTAAAAAAAAGCATACGAACATTTCATATGATTTAAACATGTCACAAAAAGCGTACGAACATTTCATACGATTTAAACATGTCATGAAAAGCATACAAATATTTCATAAAAATTGACGAAAATAAATGGGTCGGGCCCTACATTTTAGATTTTTTGGACATTAAAAAATGGGCTTGGAACAAACCTTTTAATTTAAAACAATTGGGCTTGGCCTTTCTTTCCTTTCTTTCCCGCGCCCAGCATCATCTTCTTCCCTTTCTTCTTCACGTCGCCGGCGCCATGGCCGACGACAAAGAAGGATGCTAACTCGTTAAGACTGACCCGAAATGACCCAAATAAATCCCTCGGCTCCCCAACAAACCAACCCCATGAAAACAGCAAGGACGTTTAAACAAAACAGTGGCGTTCTTTTTTAACAAGAAAACAAACATGCATTAAATGGTAATTATGCAATTAATTAACCAAGACAACATGTAATCAAATTGACAGAAGGGAAATGAAATTGACATGAAAATAAGACATTTGAAACAAGTTTGAGCAATTTATGAGTTGATTAAGGGCCTAAACGAATTTATGGAAAAAACTAGGTAGAAAAACTTACATTGCTTCCTTTGGTACTGTATAAAAGGGGGGGACTAGAGCCGGATTGGTCCCCCCTGTTCTTGTTGCTTGAAGGTTTGTATTTATAGAAGAAGTGGAGGTTCGAGCTTGTGGTTGTTTGGCCGCGCGTGGGCGTTGGCGAGAGGCCCAACGGCGAGTGAAAGGTGAGTAGTGCTGGAGTGGTGAGCAAGTTTCTGTTGTGTGGCCTAGGATCCATGGATGGGATATTTGTGATGATCAAAGGTGAGTCGGTGGGATCAATTTTGTAAGAAAGGTGACGAGGCTAGATGAGGATGCATTAATTGGCATTAATGCATTAATTTGGACACGAACGAGATATTTTTGGTATGAGCGAAATCGCTCAAAAATGAAAATAAATCCGAGCCGAGGAAACCACAACGTGTAGAAAAATAAGACGAGAAAACTAGTATATAGTGAAGAAATGCAAAACTTGATTTAGCGCATTTATTTTCTCTTTCGAAAATGTTAAAAGTTCGGACGCAAAATAAATGTCCTTACGACAAAAATTGAACGAAACCAAGCTCGATGGCGGAAAAGAGAAAAATCGTACGTATTTATCAATTAAAGAAATAACGCGTTCGACCCACGGTCCGAGGAAACTTACTCGGGACCGAGAAAAGTTCGAGCCAAAAGACAATCGAAAGTACGAAAAAAATGAGAAGGCACGAAATGACACGGAATATTAAACAAACTAGCCTAGGATCAAGAATCGACAGAAATTTGACCTAGACGAGCTATTAAATGCGGTAAACATAAAAATGCGTAAAGTTGTGACGAAAAGTCAAAAATCGGGTAGCAACACATGTATTGTTTTAAAAAAGCTATATTTGTAAAAGATATCATTTTTTTAATAAAAAAAATGAGTAAACAAGATTATAAATTTTCTTAAACTCACGAGAAAATGTGACTAATATTGTTCGACATATGAGTCCGTCCACTAAGGTATAAAATACTCATATTGAGTAGTTACTACATCCATTTTGATCAAAAGAAAAAGTTACTACATCCATAAGATAAAAAACATAAGAGCACTAAATTAACATGATACTTTTTTTTTGTTACAACAATATTAATTTCATTAAGGATAAGTTTAAACAAGAGGTCTAAGACATAGACAGTAGAGGTAAGGAGAAGCCCACATGGCTTGGTTAAGATACGGGTATTCACAGGTCGGGTACCCTACTCATTTGTGTTTTCGGGTCGTTGACTTTTTTACCCAATCACATCAAGAACCAGTTTGACTGGGTATCAAATTGAATCGGATCGGTTTGGTTCGGTAAATCAGGTAATGTTAACTATGAGTTTCGTTTTGAAATTTTGGATTTTTACAATCAAATCGGTTTAATCAATCGGGTTATCAAATCACATTTTAGCATTATTTTTCCTTGTGTGGCTAAAAATCACGTTTTCATGTAGACTATTTAATAGGAGAGGTAATGTTAATTAGTTAGAGAGAGGATTTTGGGTAATTAAATCTTTATGTTAATTAATTACTAAAGTTGGCTTCTTAGCATGAGAAATAATTACTCCACAAATTCTCACTTCGGTTATCCGATAAAGTAATTGAAAACTCATAAAAAACAGAGTATAATTATTTTCTTAATATGTGTAATATAGTAAAAAATGTGATTTATTGTCGACCTCTTCTTTTAGGCATGCTTATAAATAAGGGGAAACTTTTTTTTATTTTTGGAACAATTACGCTATTGGCTAAAAAAATTAACACCAAAAAAAAATAAAGTTAAACAAATTTTAGGCTTTCATCTATAAGATTCATGGAACAGTTAGATGCTTGCATCAAATTAGCACACAAAATTCACACTTGTTAAACTTGCCCTCATTAATGCACATTAATTATTTGTTTAATCAAATGAGTACTTATTTTATTACCCATTAACTCTAGTGTTATTTAATTGGCTTGACAACACACCTTTACCCAACTATTTTGTATGTAATTTTGCTTCTTTCGACAAAATAATGGCACAACACAATCGTAATAAAATAAATTTAAGGGTAAAATATTTCAAGGTTATTGAGGTATAAATAATTCTATGTTTATGTTTTAGTCTCCGACGTTTAGGTATCTAAATTTTAGTCTCTAATATATTGAATCGCATTAAATTTTAGTAATTATCATTAGAATTTTTATCTGAAACTTTAACGGTACATTAAGAATTTTTTTATTATTATTAAAAAATTAGAGATTAATATTTTTGTTAAAAACGACACCATTTTTGTTAAATTAACAAGCTCCTTAGGTGCCCAGACAATCCATTAAATTTAGAGGATTGTGCCTGAGTTTTGGAAAAATAAATCCACATAAAACTCGTCCAAACCGACCTATATAGGTTTTACGATGAGTTTATAATTTTAGGCCTGAGCTTGATCCAACACATCTAATAAACAAATCTAACCTTACAGACCTTAGAATATTTACCCTAAATTTAATAGGTTGATTGAGAATTTTGGAACGGTGAAGTGGCTAAAATGCCTTTTTCTATTTATATAAACAACTTATTAAAACAAAAGTTCATTCTTTATTATAATATTAGGGGTGGTAAAATGGTACCACAGGTCGGTTCTGGGTTCTTATCAGTTTAGTTCTGTAGACCTATGGGTCAAGTCCGGACGCATTCTGTAAAATAACAGCACTGAAAAAATGGTCCTGGTCCTGACCCGTGGGTTCTGACGGGTCTGATCCCGTAAAAAAAGAGTAATAGTATTTTCCACTCCTGTACTATCGCCGAAAAACATATACCTCCCATATCCTTTAAAACGTCAATGACACCTCCCCTGGACTAATGTTAGCGTGCACCAAACCCCTTCCGTCCATTTTGAGTAACGAATTTGTTAACTTGACCTCCTACATCCGGTTGTCCGGTTGTCTTTATATTTTTCCCGCTAACGTAGTAAATTAATTAAATTAAATTAAAAGAAATGTTAATTTGTTTTGAAACAAAGATTAATTTTGGAATTTGAAATCCTTTTGTCTTTATATTTTTCCCGTTAAAGTAGTAAATTAATTAAATTAAATTAAAAGGAATGTTAATTTGTTTTGAAAAAAAGATTAATTTTGGAATTTGAAATCCCTTTCATTTCTTCGCAAAAGCAAACAAGTCAGAAGGGAAAAAATAGAAAAGGAAAAGAACAGAGCCGAGAGAAAAGCGAAGAGAAGAAAGGCAATTCTAATTATGGTTTCTGAACAAATCGAAGAGAAACAGTTGGTAGAAGACGAAGAACTTGCAGAAGACGATTGGGTTTCTGAACTGTTGATAGAAGACGAAGACTTGGTAGAAGACGAAGAGGAGTGGTTCGTAGTTAGTGATAAGTTTTTCCCCTCTTACTAACAACAACGAAGAAAGGAGCGGTTGCGAGGTAGGCCATGGTCTTTCTCCCCTTTTATTGTCAACACAAACGTGGCATTGAAATGTGTGTATGCATATTCAAAGCTATTAGGGTTTGAATAATCAATTAGCATTGGATTTACTTTATTCTCTTTACAAATAGTTTTTGTCTAGTTGTCTGATATGTTGTTTTCTTATAGTGTTTTGTACTTTGTGGTGCTATAAAGGAGATTCCTTTTTGGTTGGTGTCTGGTGTTTGACAAAGTATAGAATGTATTTTATTCACCATTATGATTTGTGGTCCTACTTCATATTATGGATATTTTTATTAATTTACTATAAATGCATAGATACTGGTTCTACCATTACTAAACATATTCGTAATATTGCTTAAAAATTGGTAAACATAATGTTGTATATTTCTGGATATTCCATGATAAAATGCTTCTTAATGTGAAAATCTTCATGGGTGGAACATGGATCCTAGTTCCAAAGTTGAAGTATGTAGATGCAATGGAAGAAAGTTTCTTCATTGAACATGATGAGCTGACAATAGGATACATACATGACAGAGTGTTAAGGTTAGGACTCCTTAATGCTCTACATTATGATGTGAAATATCCATGGGAGAAAATTGAGGAAGGGATTAAGGGTTTGAGGAAGGAGAAGCATATGAAGAAAATCATTGCAGAAATGTTAAGAAATGGTGAGGATACACTCGAAGTGTATGTGGAGCATGGCATCAACACCCCCATAACGGTTGTGAATCTTGATAGTAGTGATGATGAGATAGAAAATGTAGTTTCTGGTGCTGAAGATGAAGTAGGGGGGATTCCTATATTGCTAACATATGGAGATGAGGTTGTGGTGGAGAGATATGGTGATGGAGATAATAATGAAACAGTGGTTGGAGATAAGGTTGTGGTGGAAAGTTGTGGCGATGACAGTGAAGATTGTGATGAGTGGATTGAAACAGTGCAAGAGATAGACCCTAAAAGGGGGTCTGCAGCTACAGAGTGTGATGGAGATGATGGGCCTGAAAAAGATGGGCCTGAAAATGAAGGTGATGGAGATGATGAGACTGATTATGACAGTCATGCTGACAGAACGTACAGTTGGAAAGTGAATGGTAGCAGTAGTAGTTCTGAAGAGCTCAGTGACTTTGTAGAATCTAAAAATGAGGATGAATGTATGAAGGGTTTGATGAGGAAGTGGCTGTGGAATTTGAGCAAGCATCGGTGGGGGTTCGGCAAGGCAAAAGTGACAAAGTTAATAGACCACCAGCAGCACATTTTGGACCAGGTGTGCCTGATGTTGAAACTGATGAAGAGGATAGTGATAGGTTAGACAACCCCCTTGTTCTGACAGTGAGGATAAAAGGGAAAGGATGAAGTCTAGATTCCCAATATTCAATGAGAGTAGAGATATGACTGGAGAAATTAAATTGGAGGTTGGATTGAAGTTTGCTAGTCTTGATGTCTTTAGGAAGGCATTGGAGGCTTACTCATTGCAGATTGGACATGATTATAGGTATGAGAAGAATGAGAAGACTAGGATCACTGCCTACTGCAAAAACAAATGTGGATGGAGAATACATGCTTCACCATCAGCAGACAGGACCTCATTCCAGATAAAAACCTTCAAAAGCACTAACTACTGTGGAAATGACATAGTGCACAGTAGAGCATTTACCACCTGGATTGCGCACACATATTTGGCAGACTTCAAGGATAATCTTGATACTTATTTGGATATCTTAGCAAGTAGCGTGAGTAGAGAGAAATTTGTTACAGTTTCACAACATAAGATGGTGAGGGCTAAGAAAATAGCACAAACTATTATTGAGGGAGAGCATGGTGAGCAGTATAGGCTGTTGTGGAGTTATGCTGAGGCAATTAGAAGTTCTAATCCTGGTAGCACAGTCAAAATAACTTCCCCGAGTGGTGTTTTCCAGAGGTTGTATATATGTCTTGCAGCATGTAAGCGTGGATTTTTGCAAGGATGTCGGCCATTTATCGGGATTGATGGTTGTCACTTGAAGGGGAGATACAAGGGTCATTTATTGGCAGCAATATGTAAAGATACAAATGGTAACATATTTCCTATTGCATGGGCAGTGGTGGATTCTGAATGCAAGGATAATTGGTGGTGGTTTCTTCAGAGGTTAGAAGATGACATTGGGCTACTAACTGAATGGTGCTTCATGTCTGATAGGAAAAAGGTAATTTTCACCCTTACTCTAGCGAATGTTTTAATTTTGAATGGTGCTTCATATCTGGTTCATGTCTGTCTGAATGGGGCTTCATGTCTGGTTGTGCAGGGTTTGTAAAATATTTTTGATACTGTACTAAAGGAGGTGGATCATAGGTATTGTGAGACATATTTGGAATAATTTAAGGGTGAGTTTGGGGGCAACTAGTGGATGAAAGACCAACTATGGGATGCAGCTAGAGCATACACAGCCACAAAGTTCAACATCCATATGGAGAAAATCAAGTGTGAAAGTCCAGCAGCATATGAATGGTTGAAGAGGATACCTCCTCAGAGGTGGCCAAGACATGCTTTCAACCCATGGGTGATGTGTGATCTTCTATTGAATAATCTTGCAGAAAGTTTCAATTCTTACGTTAGGTAATGTGTTAATTTCTACTGTCCAAATTAGTTCTTGCTTAGTAGCTGAGTTTTTTGATGTTTGCATTTCAGACTTGTAAGGAAAAAACCAATATTGACATGTCTAGAGATAATTAGAAGACTTCTCATGAAGAGGTTCTACCTGAAATATCAGGGGATGTTATTGTATGAGGGGACAATCTGTCCAAGATGGTACAACAGGCTAGAGAAAGCCACTCAAGAATGTCAGTCATACATAGTGTATCCTCATTCCCAGCTGAACAAGTTTGAGATAGAGCACATTAGTGGTGAAAAATGCACTTGTGACTTGCAGCTGAAGACTTGCTTATGCAGAAGGTGGGACTTAACTGGAGTACCTTGTAGGCATACAGCTGCTGCCATTTTGTTCTTGAACAAAAGTCCTCATGACTTTGTACATGTGGCTTACCGAAAGAGCGTATTCATGGAAGCATACAAGGATGGTATTTTGCCTATTCCAGATAAAAGTGAATGGCCAGTAGTACAAGGACATCATGATGTCAGGCCTCCAGAACGTATGTTGCAGAGTGGTAGACCTCGACATAAGAGAAGGAGGGAAGCTGGAGAGCCCGGTCCATCCAACCCAAACAGAATGAGAAGGTCTGGGTTGGTGATGACGTGCAGGAATTGCAAAGGAAAGAATCATAACACTAGGACTTGTCCACGTCCTATGAGATACCACCCTTGAGGAAGAAGTAACAACGAACACCTGCAACTTCAAGTACTCCTGCCAATAATATTCAACCTGAGCCTATAGTGCAGGTAAGTTTACTTAATCTTTTATAGTTGATGCTTGTAATTTACCAATGTAATGTTCAACTTATTTTTTATTATAGGAAAATGATGGGAATACAAGTGCAACCGTAAGGTTTTCGAGGAGCTCCACACCAGCAATGACATCTCCAACTCCTCTTTCTATGGCATCTCTAACTCCTCCAGTAATGGCATCTCCAACTCCTCCAGCAATGGCATCTCCAACCCCTCCTTCTATGGCATCTCCAACCCCTCCAGCAATGGCATCTCCAACTCCTCAAGCAATGGCATCTCCAACCCCTCCTTTTATGGCATCTCCAACTCTTCAAGCAATGGCATCTCCAACCCTTCCAACGATGACATCTCCAACTCCATCAACAACTAGGAACGCTGGTCAGACAAGCCAAAGGCCTAAGAAGAAGAAGATATGGAGACCCCCTGGAGTTAGTGGCTTCAACCTCCACCCAAGGCCACAAACAAGGTCCACTACAGCTGAACCAACCACACGAAGTTCAAGAAACCAAGCCGGGATTGAAGGGGCAAAATCCAATGTCAAAGAATCATGTGCATACTAGGAAGTGGATACCTTGATGCAGACATGTTGGACTTTTGTTTAGACTTATGATGCTAAATTATAACTTTTGTTTAGTAGTAGTGAAACTGATTTTAGTGCATAGTTTGGCCTGCATCTTGGAACAACAGTTGTAGGGCTTATCTGATGTAAGGGTAACATTTTGCATATTTTGTGGCCTGCATCTTGGAACAGCAATTGTAGGGCTTATCTGATGTAAGGGCTTCTAATGTAAAGACATGTCTCTTTGCGTGTTGACATTCTATTACTGCTAATGAATGAAAAAAGTTTCAATTGTGCAAGTGGCAATATTTGTAATGTATGTTTTCGACAGATTTTGGATTTTTTACACATAATTCTGGTGTTATATTGTTTTTTGAGCAAATGAAGTGCACAACATAATTCTGGTGTTATATTGTTTTAGAGCAAATGAAGTGCTCATTTCAGGTATGTTTGCATAATGACAACAAACCGGGGGCTTCAAAAACCAAAATGAAGTGCACATTTCATGTTCTGCCAATTTTTTCAACCAACAAACTGTAAAATTTGATTAAGAAGACAACAAATTCAGAATTAAAAGATTCAAAATCTAGTTAAAAGGCAACTGCAATTTCATTCCAAGTTGCAGATTACAAAATTAAGCACACCAGGTACTCCAAAAAACAAAATCAAACCCTACAAATTACCAAATTCACCAAATTTAAACCTACAAACCCTAAAAATTACCAATTCACCAAATTCAAACCCTAAAAATTACAATAGTGATCAAGAATAAATAGAGAAGGATGGCAAGACATAAGACGACAGACCAACAATTATTTCCAATAAGTAGTGCTTCTGGTTTGCCAGATATTGCAACAATCTCCTTCAATTTTCTACGAATCACCTCGCATTCTTCCTTCAACCCATCCCTAATATCTTCCTTAATCGCATCCCAGTCATTAATTTCATCTCGACGAACGTTCGACACAGATCCACCTTGCACATTACACCATGCCTACAATCCACACTCACTAGTCGCACATTTATAGTACAACCTTCCTGGGTTACTAGTCGATTCTGATATCTTAACCATAACTCTTACCCCACACTTGCACAATCTGTTCTTGAATCGTAGGTACGATTCGTCTGTTCCCGCGGAAGCCGTGACTAAGTGATTGCTTGATGAAGCCATGACAGTGGAGATACAAAATCGCCTATCTTGTTGTCGTGACTTCCTTCTTAGACGAACATCTCTTTTCTTCGTCTTCTACCAGCTGTTCGAAACCCTAACCAGAATCGCCTTTGTTCTCTTCCCTCTTCTCTCGGCTATGTTCTTTTCCTTTTCTATTCTTTTCTCTTCTGACCCATTTGCTTTTGCGAAGAAATAAAAGGAATTTCAAATTCCAAAATTTATGAATTTTTTCAAAACAAATTAACATTCGTTTTAATTTCAAACCCTAAGTTACTACGTTAACGGGCAAAATTTTGATACCGAATGTAGGAGGTCGACTTAATAAATTCGTTACTCAAAATGGACGGAAGGGGCTCTATGCAAGTGAACATTAGTCCAGGGGAGGTGTCATGGGCATTTTAAAGGATATGGGAGGTATCTGTTTTTCGGCGATAGTATAGGGGTGAAAAATACTATTACCCCCGTAAAAAATGGACTCGTAAAAAAAATTATTCATTAATAAAAAAATTCTAGATTAAATAGAGAGAAAAAGAATGCCGAAATAAAAAATAATTAATTAATTAATTATAAAAATAATCAATATCTATGTATATTTGGCTTACCAGTTGAACTAATTAATAAATTAAATATAAATATATCACATTATTAAGTATCTAGAGACTAGATTAAACATAAAGAAAGAAAAGAATGCCCAGCTGGGAAATTAAAATAATTAATTAATTAATTCGATATACAAGTATACCAACAGAAGAGAACATTGCTGGTACTGGTTGATAAATTAGTACCTTGAGGAATATGAAGAGCAGGGGAAAACGTGTGGAAGAGTTTGATGGGTTGGGTTTTGTAAGAGTTGGGCAGAAAGAGAAGTGGACGGCGAGAGAGAGAGCCAGAAACTGATTTTTAACGGGTTTCACCAAGCAAACTAACCCTAAAAATTAAAATATCCTAAATTCCTAAGGTGGCATTTTGATGGGTCAGACCATACGGGTCCCGGGTCTGGCTCAGGTGGGTCCCAATTTTATACGGGATAGGTCTGATTCGTCCCATTTAAAAATACATTTTAAAAAAATGGTCTCAGTTTCGTCAGAACCGATATTAATGGGTCGGGTCATGGGACCAGAACTCAAGTTGCCGCCTTTGTATAATACTCCCTCCGTTTTTTAATAACTGTCTTTTTGAAATAGTAGCAAGATTTAAAACAATGATATTTGATCTTATTTTATTCCACATTGTTTTACTTTTTTTTCTAATTTTCACTCAAATTACCACACCATCATTAAATTGGTTTGATACAGAAGGGTTAATTTGTCATTTTTATAAAATATATGCTCCTAAAAAAATAAAATGACAAGAGGAGATGAATAAAAAAATTCATAAAAAAGTATCAATTAATCAAAAACAGAGAAAGTATTATATGTAAATGATATTAACGAGCCGGGTCATGGGATCAGAACTCAAGTTGCCGCCTCTATATAATACTACTATGTAAATAATAATATGAAAACGATAAATAAAAGCAATAATAGTAGTTGATAAATATAAACAAATATTTTTGTTCCATGCTAAAAGATTCCATTCCTCTCAAGCTAGATTTATTATATTCATCATGAGATCTTTTGCTTCACATTTGTCTCAACTAGCCTGCTTTACCTTACACATGACAGTACAATTGTTGTTTTCTTCAAGGGAGTATTTTGCTTGCTTGATTCATTTTTCTAAAGTTTTGTAATCCAATCGAAGCCAATTTTAAAGTGAAGTCATTATCTCTCTTTTCTTTTAGACGCTATGCATATATGTGTCAGCGACTGACACCACCCCTTTCCTTTCTTCCTTCATTTTCACCCCCTCTCTCTCTCTTGCTGCTATGTAATGTCATTCATGAAGTAAGCCTGGCGTCAATCAATTAGTTCTCTCCCAATTTTTAACTTCTTCAACTTTGGGGTTTTCTGCAAATTTTCTGATGCAAATCCAATCTCCATGTTCATAGCTCAAAATCAAATAAATCAAATCACCCCTTTCTTTCCCATTTTATAGGGTACTTCTTCTCCTTCTCCTGGCTTGCGGAGCTTGTTCTCACTTTGTCTCTCTTTCTCTTGTCTTCTACTGGAAAGAAAAGTCACCTTTCTAGTTCTACCCATTTGGATTTGCTTTCTGGTTTCTTTGGCCGGTTCTAAATAAAAGATAAAAAGGAAAACCCAGCTAAAAAATTTCCAACTTTCTCTGTTTTCCTTTTTGAGTTGTCCAAATTTCGCATTATTTTGCTAAATTTTGTATTTTACATCAGTTACTGCGCCTTTTCTCTTCTGGGTATTCTTCAGTTTGTAGTAGGACTGTAGGACAGTTCACTTTGCTCTTCTGCCGAGCTGTACACCATTATTGTTGCCAATATTATTATTGACAGCATATTTCTGGGTTTCTTTCTATTTTAATATTAGCACCAATAGTTTATTTTATTTTTGCTAAAGTTTTATTCTTTGTTGTTGCTGGTACCTCATTTGTCAAGTTTTTGAGTCGGTTTGTTACAAATGTTGCTTTCGAATAAATTTATTAATAGCCACCATTTATACTTCCATTAGCTTTTAGTTTCTTCTTCCATTAATCCCAGATCTTGATTAGTCCATTTGCCTCTCTTTTAGAAATTTCTTGCGGTGATAACAAATATTGAGGGTAAAGTCGAATCCTTTTGTTTCCTTGTACCCAACCTGTCCAAAGTTTCAATCTTCGATTCCCTTACAGAAAACTCTCCAATTTCTTATGATTGTCCAGAGTCATTTCTCCATCTGGGTATTTCTGGAGTGATGCAAATCAAAGGTGGTGTTAGAAATGGCAAATCTTGTCCCAGGAGTGCTCCTCAAACTGTTACAGCACATGAACACAGATTTCAAAGTTGCTGGTGAGCACAGGTCATCTCTGCTGCAAGTGGTGAGCATTGTTCCTGCCCTAGCAGGTGGTGAGCTCTTCCCTAATCAAGGCTTTTATCTCAAGGTATCTGATTCCTCCCATGCCACTTATGTATCTTTGCCTGATGAGCATGATGATTTAATTCTTAGCGACAAGATCCAACTGGGCCAATTTATTCATGTTGAAAGGCTTGAATCGGCCTCGCCGGTCCCCATTCTTAGAGGGGTTAGGCCAGTCCCAGGCAGGCACCCTTGTGTAGGGAGCCCTGAAGATATTGTTGCGACTCACTCTCCTGGGTTTCTCAGTAATAAACACAATTCAAGTCCAGGTTCTAGACATGGAGAGAAAGTGAATACACCCAGAAAAAGTATTTCTGGGATTGGTAATGTAGGGGAGAGGGGAGTGGGTAGATTGAATGTCAGTTCTAATAAGGAGGATATATCGCATAAGAAAATCTCGGTCTTTACTAGATCAAAGTCTCAATTGTCTAAAAATGCACTGCATTTAGATTTGAAGGATTCTTTGTCTAAATCCAAGTCATCAAGTTCAAAGTCAATTCCCTCATCTCCAACAAGTTGTTATTCCTTGCCTATGTCATTTGAGAAGTTTGCCAGTGGGGTTAGGCAGCAGGCCAAGGTTAAGGGATTGGACAAGGGTTCACCGAGGGTAGGAGGGGTAGAAAAGGCGAGTTCTGTCCGTGGGGCTAGTCCTACTTCAAAGAGGGTGCCGGTTATCAAAAACATAGTTCAGGGGATTGAGTTCGGGGCCAAGGCTTTAAGAAAGAGTTGGGAAGGAAATATGGATGCAAAGCATAGGGAGAATTCAGATTTGAGGGCTCTCAAACTTGGTCCAAAGGCTGAAGCTCGGAGCATTTCAGTAAGTAACAATAGTTATCATTACTTGTTGAATTATGGTTTGGTTTAGTTGTCCCATATTGTTTGGCATTAAGAAAGCTGCCATGATTAATACTGCAGATGGCATAAACATCGTTTTATTCTCTTGGTATTTGTACCTATCCATTATCCTTAATTGGTGGAACTGTCGTGAAGATTTTGAGCTTAGATTTTATGATTTGAAGGATGAATTGATGGACTCATTTGTTATACTATTTTGATTTTGTTTATTCCTCCTTATTGTTCAAGATTTCATGCTGCTTAAGCTTTATTGGATTTCCTTGATGAAGTTTTTGCTTGGTGTTTATTGTTTACACAGTTCTTTCTACCTGGATTGTATTTGCAGACTCCTAGAAAAAGTACTTCCAGTGAGAGGTTGCTGTCCAAAGAGGATAATAAGGCTCAAGTATCTGCCAAGCCATCTAAAGAGGATAGCAAAACACAGTTATCAACCAAGAAAGTTATTTCAAATGGAACTTTGGAGGATCAAGATAAGTCAAATAAGATAAGGGCTTCTGCTGGAAAGAAATCATCAGAACTTGGTAATAATGGACTCCCAGGAAACTTGGTCAAGGTTCCGCTAAACAGTAGAAGACTGAACGAGGGAAGCATTTCATGGAGTTCATTGCCCTCCTCTCTCTCTAAGCTTGGAAAGGTAATGACATCTTTCATCTTAATCCAAAAGGGGGGGGGGGGGGGGGGGGGGGGATTGATGCATTTGATCTTTTAGTCCAAAAGGCAAAAAGAAAAAAAAAAGAACAAACGAACAAATAAGGATGCTTTGAAAAGTTCAAATGCCTTCAGATAAAAAGTATAAATATAATTTGGGATTGATTTGAAATGCATGTTCTTGTTTTTTCTTTCCAATTTACCGAAAGGCAAGATTGCCAAATGTTGAAATTTGTGGCTGCTGAAGCATGTCTTGTTTTATTCAGCTTACTCTGTCAAAACTATTTTGTAACATCAACTCTGACCTATGCATAGTCTAGTGCATAGCAGAACCTGTCCTCTCCTAAGATGTTGAAAGTCTCGCTTCAAACTATTGTGTTATTCAAAAGATTGAAATCACCAGGAAACTCTGCAAAATTTAAATTGCGACAATGATATGAGTATTCATTCCATGACATTAAGTAGCTGCAATTGTCAACAATAATAGAAGAAAAGCCATAGATGTTTTTGCATGTTTTGGAACACATCTGTATGTGTAGATACCACAAAGCATTTGAGTTTGTAATCTTCTTATCACAACTTTTCTCATTATCACTGCCTGTCCTTTGAAAACCTAAAACTTTTTCAAACATGATTAGGGGAAAGAAATTGTTTTAAATTAGCATATGTGAGTCTGAGCATGTAGTCCAGCTGACTTTTCTGGTCTTGTAGAATGTGTTATGTTTAATTACTGTGCTGCTTCATATTTGTTTAATTTTCTGTTCGCACATTTTGTTTTAGGAAGTTATGAAGCATAGAGATTCTGCACAGACGGCGGCAATAGAGGCTATGCAAGAGGCCTCTGCTGCTGAGAGCTTGCTTCGATGCCTAAGGTACAACTACCAAACAGTCCTCACTCTCTTAGCTATTGGGGAAAGCTTAGAAGTACAATTTAATGTCACTAGGCTTTACATGGAAGTGAAGTTGGATAACCCCAAACAAACAATGAAAAGAGTGTACTTTGCACAATCACATGACAATGAGATCATTTGAATTACTCAAGAACACCAGTACCTAAAAAATATTCATATTATGTCCTGGAAAAACAGAACTCACTCCATGCAAAAGTCATGGTTAAAAACTCATGTTGCAGGGGCCTAGTTTATTAATAAACCAGCTAAGGTGGTCTACCTCAATGAATAGCTGTGCCCATAAGGCTGTGTGTTTAAGTAGAAGAAGCATTGCATAGTTATTAGTGATAGGATCCTTTTGTTGCTTGAATATTTGAAAAAAGATAAACCGAGACCATCTTGTGTGCCTCCACTTTATTTGAAATTTGGAGACTTGAGAAAAGTAATCACCAGGCCCGGGCATCTTTTATTGTGCACTTTCTCATGTTGAATTTTGTATGTGCTTTGGTTTATTGACCTGCCTCAGACTCTCAGCCAGACATTAAATTTGTACTTTTTTTCCTTTCTGCAGCACATTCTCTGAGCTAACTTCTTCTGCCAAGGAAGATAACCCCCAACCAGCTGTAGAGCAGTTCTTAACTCTTCATGCAGTCTTGAATAATGCTCGAAACACTGCGGATTCCCTTTCTAAAATTATTCCAACGGGTTCATCTTCAGATTCTGATGACAATCCATCAGAAGAAGCTCTGAAGATCACATCTGAGAGCCGCAAACGTGCAGCTTCTTGGGTTCAAGCTGCTTTGGCTACAAATATGTCCACCTTTTCTGTGTTCACCAAAGAACCTAGCGCAGCTAAGGCTCAAGGTCAAAAGGCTACTGCTGGAAGTCAACCGATTCTAGTCCTTGAAAATACTTCTAAGAATTCCTCAACTAAAACTCAAGCTAAACCCGCACGTCCAGCAGTCGTCTCCAAGCTTGTAGCAACTGGAGCTTTTCGCAAAGCTGGCGATGGGTCTGCTGTTAACCAGAAGGCGCAGCCTCAACCTCCCCCAGAGTGGATGAGAGGTAATGGGCTTGAGGAGGCTGTGGACTTGGCTGAAATGTTGCGGATGGAGTCACAAGATTGGTTCTTGGGATTTGTGGAGAGATTCTTGGACTCTGATGTGGATACATCAACTTTGGCGGATAATGGCCAAATTGCTGGCATGTTGAGTCAACTTAAGAGTGTGAATGATTGGTTAGATGAAATTGGGCCTAACAAGGAGGAAGGAGAAGCACCTCATGTATCATCAGAGACTGTTGACAGATTAAGAAAGAAGATATACGAATATCTCCTTACGCATGTTGAGTCTGCCGCAGCTGCATTAGGTGGTGGTTTGCTACCTCCACCCACCATCCGGACAATTGAGGCGAAACCGAAAAGGTGACTGTGGAGCTTGAAAACTTGAAGTACTGTTTTGTGATGCATATATAGCAACATACCATTACATACCATTAAAAGCTGTCTCCCTCAACAACAACCAAGTAGGGTAAGAAGCTCAGTCTTCTTATTTAAATGTACATAAATCCTTCATGGGTTTAAGGTATACACATCTTAGTAAATTATGAAAGAAGCCATTGAAGTTCAAAGAGTTCTTTTCAAAATACCCTCGTTGAGTTGACCTTTGTTCCAGAAAGTGAGTGAGTATACAAACTGAAACAGATTTATGAGCTGGCAAATGATGTTTCCTCCATAGTGAAATGTATATGTGCTAATTTTTGATCTAGTATCTTGCACTGCTCTATTTTTAGTTGTTATTATCATTATCATGTTTTGCATTATGGTCATAAATTTGATGGATGCTAACTTTCCTACTTAGATTATCAACAATTTATTAAATAAACACTAAAAAAGCAGCAGAATTTGTGATTTGTCCATGCCATGACAATTAAGATGGTGGAATCTGAAATATTCACCTAGCTTGTTTGGACACGCTCATTCTGGTCTCCACACCTTGAAAACTAAAACCTCTGTTCAAATATAACTAGAATGGAAGTTCAAATCCTATCCAGAGAGTCGATAACCCCGTCAACTCCAACACCTGAAGATATCAACTTTTGATCAGCTTTCAGCACCATTTTATGTGCCCTGCATCTTCTACTATGTAGCCACCAGCAGCAGTAGTAGTACTGGTGCAGAAGACCCTAATTATTAGTACAATCTTAAAAAAAGCGAGCAGCTGCGGAAGGCATTAATTACCTGAAGGCTTAAAACGCTTTTTGGCCTTGTTTTTTTTAAAAAATCTCAAATAGCACACATTATTAATAATATATCAAATCGCATCTTATGTTTGTCCAATAAGTTTCAATTTGCACCCTAATTTTTTTTTTTCAAAAAGATTTTTCCTTTTTTTTTTCTAATTTTCCCTTCTGCTATTTTTCCTTCCCTCCACTTGCATCCACCACCAACGATTTCTTTTTAATCAGTAATAAGAAGGTGAATATTATTGCATTAAAGACCCCACACTGACACACACATGTGTGTATATATATATATATATATATATACACTATAAATACAAACAATCAGTAAATCTTTACCGTCGTCAACTTCACCATCATCAAGCTGAAAAAAGAAAAAAAGAATGAAAATAAAATAATTTTTATAAATATGAAATTCTTTAATTTTGGGAAAAAAGGAGGGTGCAGACACATTCGACAAATACATGGTACAATTTGAGATATTAACTAAAAAATAATTTATTACTACTTTTTTTTGGGTTAGATAATTATTACCTTTAGACTTATATGTCACTCATTTCTATCAACTTACTTAAAAAATGAGGCTACTCTTGAACAAATTATAAGATGGAGGACTATATTATTTATGTAAGCAAGACGAAATAATAAGATGGATTTTTAAGAATAGTGTATAATGATACTCCCTCCGTTTTCGAATACTTGTCACTGGCTACTATTCATGCATGCGTTTCGAGGAGGCCGAATGGCTCACTATTTGACCCAAAAAGTTCCGTACTTTTTCTCGGACGTACGTTAAAGATTAACGTACGTTAGAAAAAAAGTACGAATTTTTTTGGGGTCAAATAGTGAGCCATTCGGCCTCCTCGAAACGCGTGCATAAACAGTAAAGTGTCAATTATTCGAAAACGGAGGGAGTATAATCTCTTGTCATTTGGGAAAGCCCGATTTTATTTTAATTTAATTTAATTTTGGAAAACATTGAAAAGGAGATTGTTTTACTTTTTAATAGTGGAGAAAAAGGAAACAAAATATGCTTTAAAAAATTTCTTTTCTGAAAAAGATATATTTCTTTTTCAGGTTTTCCAATATTTTTAGTGACCTAAAAAGCGTAATCATATCATCATTCAAGTGTGCCAACTGCCACCAGAGTGCCAACCCACCCCCACATAACTCTCTCTCTGTCTCTCTCTAGCTCGCTCTCGCTCTACCGAAAAAAGCACAAAAATAAAACAAAGAGAAGAATTTTTCATCTTTTACAAGAATTCTCCTCTCTTCTCCTGTACAAACCAGAGGAGAGAAGAGCGAGATGCAGATGATCTCCAAAGCATCTTGCGCTATGGCTTCCATTCCTTGCTCCAGGGTTTGTTCTTACTTTCATCTCGTACAAAATAGAAGTTGCTTACTTGCATATCTTTTCAATTTTATTTTGTTTGAATTTAATAGTGTATCGGTTATGTTCACGGCGATTATTCTTAGTAAACAATGTGATCTAAGTTTTTTTTAAGCCATGTGAGGAGTTGGGTTTTGTTTTTTAAGTGTTTGTATTTTATTGTCATTTAATTCCAGTTGTTAGTTTCTTTGTTCTCTTTTAAGCAAAAACCCTGGAGCGTGGAACTAATTCTTTTTGCCTTATGAAAAAAAGAAGGCAGCTTTTGGTGAGAATGGCTCTAGTGAATTCATATAGGATGTGTGCACTTAGAATGGAACTATGTAGAAGTGGTAAAAGGAATTTATTTTACCTCCCAAGAAATGGTACTATTTTACCTGTGGAGCTATTTGTTTGGCCCCATGTGATCTTAACTTTAATTAGTGGAAGGTATTGGAGATAGCATAATATGAGGTGATGGTGCAATTTAATTGAGAACTTTCATGTTGACATTTAAACCTTTGATAAAGGTTAATCGTTACTGAAAAGTGATTAGCATTTTGCCCATCTATGGAAAGTGATTGAAATTGTTGTCATATTTCCATGTTATCCTGTGACCTCTGATTTCCTTTTTCCGTTATGATCTATGGCAATCATCACTGAATTTTGTTTTGAGGGAGCTGGCAACTTGCTGATGCAGATTTGTGTTAAACAGGCTACTAATGTTTCTTGTATTTTAGGTGAGGAGTGGGCTCCGCATATGGCCGGGCATGAGACAAATCTGCATTAGAACAGGTCTCTTGTATGGAGTGATGCACTTGTTCTCTATTCCATTTAAAACTTTGCGTGGGGCTAGTCGAACCCTAAGAGTTACTCAATTCTGCAGTGTTTCTAGTATGTCTTCCTCGCTGCAAATTGAATTGGTAAGCATCAATATTTTTCTTTTTCTTGGTGATCTTTGTATATATGTTTGTTGTTTGTCCATAATTAATATGAATCTTATTAGTACTTTTACATGTTCAGGTGCCATGCCTTAGGGACAACTATGCTTATCTTTTACATGATGTGGATACGGGAACAGTAGGAGTTGTCGATCCTTCTGAAGCTGTACCTGTTATAGATGCCTTGACTCGGAAAAATCGAAATTTGACCTATATACTAAATACTCATCATCATCATGATCACACAGGGGGGAATGAAGAATTGAAAGCGAGGTACGGTGCAAAGGTATGATACTTGCATTGATTATAAAGAGCATCATACTTAGTTTCAACAAAATTCTACCTTGTTTGTAAGGTGGGTCTACATGCTTAAAGCTTCTGTCATGTATTTATGCATCTCCTTTGTTTCTTGTAGGTTATTGGTTCAGCAATTGACAAAGATAGGATTCCTGGAATTGATATAGTTCTTAATGATGGGGATAAGTGGATGTTTGCTGGCCATGAGGTGCATGTAATGGAAACTCCTGGTCATACTCGAGGTCCAATTCTTTACTCATCTCTAATTTGAAATCATGTGGGTGCTATTTTGGGGAAAATCAGTACTGTGCCAGAATGTTTTTTTTTTAAAACTCATTTTAAAACTAAATTATGGTGCACAGAAGTTGGGTTGCTACCATATAGTTTCCAGAAATATTGATCTGTGATACATGATTAGAAGGAATAGGCATTTATGGCATTTTGACATGGTAGTGTAAACTATCAGTGCCACATGAAGTAGCTGTAAACAATGTGCAGTTGTGTTGTCAAAGGAAAGGGTGGATCTGTTATAATCTTGACCACCATAATCAACTCATACATTCTGTGGAATTTGGATTACATACTACTAACTCCCCTTTGTTTTTCTTGTGTCTTGAAATCTTCCTTCAATGATGTAACCTCCTATGTGATGTTATTGCAGGCCATATTAGTTTCTACTTTCCTGGATCAGGGGCAATTTTTACAGGAGACACTTTGTTTAGCTTATCATGTGGCAAGCTTTTTGAAGGAACACCTCAGCAGGTAATTCTATTTCTGGTGGTCAATTGTTAAACAAGTGCATTGCTTATCCATCTTTTTACTCCCCTAAAATAATGAGACATTCAACACTGAAATTGTCCTCACTGCAAATCATAACGTGCATCTTGAAAATTATTGTAACATAGATGATGCTAGTCATATGGATAGCCCTGCTTTGCGTTATTGCTGAGAAAGACATCCATTGCTTGACTTTTTTCCTTTGCGGTTAGTTTGTTTGTTTTGTTCGTAATGGTTGAATATCATAGAAGCTTCTTGTCTCTTTCACAGATGCTGTCTTCTCTAAAAAAGATCACGTCTTTGCCAGATGAAACCAGCATATATTGTGGCCATGAATATACAATGGTTGGTCCTCATTACCTTTCTTCACTGTATCTTACATTTGCATTACCTACCTGAGGCAAATACCCTAATGCGCCATTTCTTGTGAGTTGATAGAGTAATTCGAAGTTCGCCGTGTCCATAGAACCCAACAATGAGGCACTACAGTCCTATGCAGCCCAGGTGGCCCATCTTCATAGCAAGAGTTTGCCTACAGTAAGTCTTCTTTGGTTTTTTTACTTTCTCATGTCTGTATATAATAGCACACCTGTGTGACTAGGATAGCCCCTGCTGTTCACTAACCCTCTACTCTACCCCCCTTGTTTCAATGTGGATACGATTAGGATCAAACCTAATTGTTTGATGTTTGCCCAAAGGCTACCATCAAAAGATATTTTATGGAGAGTTATCCTCTCTTTCTGTTGCCAGCATCAGCAGATGTCACCTGAGCTTGACCTGTCTTGTTCTCTTCTAGATCGAAGTGCATTTAGGATTAGTTGAAGTGTGGAGAAAGGCAAAAAATAAAAAAAGACCCTTGAGAAAATGATGTTATTTCTTAGTTCCAGACTATGAATTGGTGACATGAACCGGCACATGTCATATTTGTTGGTAGAGGTTTAATTTTTGGAGAGCTGCTTAAGCCTTCTCATGGTTATGGACCTTGGAGTTAAGTTAGTTGAACTGAACATGAAGTGTGGCATTGCCACCTTTTGGAGTCCTCAACTATGTGCAGTAGTTTCTTGTATTAGGATAGAAGACCTTGCCTAATGATTGCTTTACACCGTGCATGTTTGGCATGCTTTTTGCTGCTTAGCATTAAAGTTAAGTAAGTAAAAGCAGCACAGGGTGACTGCTGTTGTTTCTTTTTTCTTGTTATAGTTGAACTCTCCACTTAAAAAAGTGAGAAAATATATGCTTTATAATGAAATAACATATATTTTTGCCTTAACTTTCTTCACAGAATCTGACTTTGTTTGTTGGTGTCTCAGATTCCAACCACTCTTAAGGTTGAAAAGGCTTGTAATCCTTTCCTTCGAACTACTAGTACAGAGATTCGGCAGTCACTGCGGATCCCAGCTACAGCAAATGATTCAGAAGCTTTAGGTGTGATTCGGCAAGCCAAAGACAATTTTTAAGGTCCAGAAAAAGTTTGGAGCTTTCTTCAAAAGTAAGAGAAGAATTTGCATCTTTTTGTTTTTAGGATAGATAACCAACCACCTATGTAACATGCAATACCATTTCTTCTTTGTCAATATTTTTTTGTGTATTTAGCTGTGAGCATATAACCAAGTCTTGGATACTGCAAAACACAGATGGCTAGGTCTTGATTCAAGTTCTTAACTTCTCTTCCAATGAATCAAAACACATTGCGCATTTGAAGCTTTTCGGGTTTCTAATAATGTATTGGTTGTGCGCAAGAAATTGTGAAGGAGGGCATCCATCCAGTATGGGCAATGATTCACCTGAGGCGCTTAGTTTGTTGGGATGGGTTATGTTAATTTGAAAAGATCAAAATCTGGCAGAAATAAAAATGACAACAAGTGTTTGAAATAACAGCCAAGTCTAGGGATGAAATGGACATCTTTTGACTTTATAATACGCCTTTTCGTACATACTTATATCAAGTAACGAACTTCTTTGATTTATTTCAGGTTCGAATTTAGGAAATAGATAAAAATTATGCTGAGAGAACTTTTAAAATCCGTGATACTTTTTCTTTTTTTATATCCTTTTCATTAAAGAGTAGAGAGGTCATTAATTGAAAAGATTGGCAGTTTTGGTTTCTTTGTTATTTTATCAAAGAGCGTGACCATTTGTTCTTATTTTGCATGGAAGTAGGTACAGTTTGGGATCAACTTTGGCAATGGGGTGGGTGCAAATGGTTATGCCAAACTCTTTCTATGCTCTCTTTGCTTGCTGGACCATTATAGGGGCAATCCACAATGCAAACCAAACAATTATTTGAAACGCTATCCTTTATTCGGTTGTTTGGGCGGTGTGGTTGGAATGGAATTTGATGGTATCGATATATTTCATTCTTATTCAGTTTAATTGTTGTTGTTTTCTCTTGGAGTGTGGTGATAACTCCCTAAACTTTGGGTTTAGCTAGCTAGAGGAGCAGTTTGTACTTCTCCTATCGTTTGTTTGCTTCGGGTCGGAGATAGTATTTTTCAGCCCACCTCTTGTGGTGATGATTTACTCTATATATTCAGCTTATTGGGAAGAAAAAAAAGAGAGTGAGCATGAATTATACTATAAAAAAATACTAATTAATTAATTAGTAAAGATTGGATTAGAAATGAGTAGAAGAAACAAGTGAATTCAAGTTGTGGGAAGGGTTTAGGATATCACCTTTCCTATTCTTTTTTGTCATGCATGAGAGTGGTCGGTTTTTATTGATATTTAAATATATAAGAACTATCATTGTGTTATAAATTTGTTCATCATCTATTATATACACTTTGTTTTGTTCTAATTTTTTATTTTGGTTGATATGAGAATGTACTTACTTACCCATGGCCATTGTTCTAAAAGCTTTCCCATTAAAAAGAAAAAAAAATGGTTGGTCTATCTATAACAAGAAGGATTGTGTATAAATAATTATTTTTATTTTATCTTTTCAGAGTTCTATTGGAAGTTTTAAAACATTTTTTTCCTTTTTTTTAAAGACTAACCCAAAAAAAAAGTTTCGATTTCTATCCTTGTAATTATAGTTAATAATATAATTAATTATTTTTTAAAATAATTTAACTAAAGTTATATCACATCAAATCATATTAAATCAGATATAGAAGCGTACCTAATTAATTTCATTATTTAAATAAGATTCATTAGTATTGTGGTCTCTCCCTCACGCAATTGCAAGCCAAAGTTTTTGAAATTTCATTCGAAATTTCAGAGGGAAATTAAAAATAAATTTGGAGCGTCAATCATTCTCGACCTCATATATATTTCGTTGATTTCAATCCAATTTCCAACCAGAGTTCAGTCACTGTTTCTTGGTCACCTGCCTTTAAAATTAGGATTTTCACGCCTTGTCGAATTGGGTCATGGAAAGCATCGTTTTTTGGGAGGATTCTCAATTGGAATCCATAACTCAATTTGATGATTCCATGAACATGGTAGTTCCAGATTCCATTGGAAATGGTGGAGAGGCCATCGATGATGCTGATCTAATTGTGATGGACTTTGGCGACGAGACAAATCCAACTATTGAAGCAATTGTTGATTTCAGGGGTTTGAAGTCCAGGCAGCGTACAACACCCAAGAAGGTTATTCATGATTTTGACTTGAACGAACCATCTGTTGAGGAGAGGCTGTTGGCAGCTAAGTATAAAGGGGAAAGGGATTTCGACCTCAACAAGCTCCCAATTGCAGGTATGTTTACTTTGACTGACCCAACCTGGGAACCACACTTCATTGAAATGTTGCGTCTCTTACTTCCCTCTTTCTATTGACGAAGCCATAGATGTAGTGATTTTGCGTTGTTGATGAACATTAGGTGATGTGGTTGTAAATTAGAATCTTGTAAAGATACAATTTGGGGTTCTGTTATTAAGGTTGTAAATAAGATCTTTGTAAATTTCAACCACAGTAGTGGTTATTTTGTGGTTGTGGTATGAAGAAGTGATTTCTACTTCTCAGAATTTGTGATTAAGACTAGTACTGTTTCAGTTGTGTTTATTTGTTTTTTTTTTGAATAGACAATGGATCATGAGGTTATAATTAATTAACATCCTCCACTTTGAATATTTGATCCCCAAATTCTATACTCTTAATTTGTTCATTGTTACTCTGTGATTTAATGGATTCATCAATGGGTGGATAACTGGCTTGTTTTGGCAATTCATGGCTTAGTCATTTGAATCTAAAGTTACTTTGTGCATAAATACCTTCACTTTGGACTAATATGAATAAAAGAAGTTGGAAATTCTCTATGCTCTGTTACTATGCTTGCCTGAATTTGACTGACAAAATGCAGTTGCATGTTTTGCTTACTGATTTCCTGTGTTGGGATTAATCTAACTCCATCTGGCTTGAAATTGTTTAATGCTTGCTGGATTTTTAGAAGAAATATTATGCTTTTGCTTTGTTTGTTCATTTCATGTTCTTGCTCCATTGTGTTTGGATTAATTATTGTTAAACTGGCCTGAATTTGATTAGTGCTTGCCTGACTTTGACTGGAAAAAATATGTTGTTTGCCCTGCTTATTGATTTCATGTTCTTGCTCCATTGTGTTTAGATTAATTAAACTTTAATTGGATTGAGTTTGTTTAATTAAACTTTAACTGGATTGAGTTTATTTAACTAGTTTGATAAAATATAATGTTTGCTCTATTTATGGTCTTCCTGTTGTTGCTCCTTTGTGTTTGGATTACTTTATCTTAAACTGGCCTGAAATTGTATACTTATTGGCTGAATATGACTGGAAAATTAATGGAAAATAAGAAGATAAGAAGATGGATACTACAACATCATAGAAATGAAATTTTTTATTGATTACACCATCACATTACATGTTAATGTGATGGAGAGTTTAGGGAAACGAAGGACACATACATGCAACATAGGAAAGAACTACTCATCAGCTGTGGGAATGGTAATGTGATGGAGAGTTTAGGGAAACGAAGGACACATACATACAGCATAGGAAAAAAACTACTCATCAGCTGTGGGAATGCCTGGAATGACATTCGCAAACCTGTTGAGTTCTACAAAGGCAGCCCTACCACTAGTTAGTGCCAAATCAAATACATCTCTATTTTGCTCCATATGAGCAATTGCAAGAGAAAGATGATTGACAAACCTAGTGAAGGCATCAATCGTAGTGAGGGCCAGCCCCTTATGGTCTTCATCTTCATGGACCTCGTCCATCCCCTGTTTGATAGCCTCCAACCTGTTGGTCAGCTCGTTGATGTCTTGGGTGGTCTGGAGGACCCCTTGTGCTCCAACTGGACAATGTCATCTTGGAGATGAGTTGCAACCAGACCAGCAAAGTTGAGGTGCGCAATCTTGGTGTCACGATCCACGGCGGCAGACCTGCAAAGAAGATGAATCAAAACTATGCAAGATGTGGTTGTGTGGTGTAGAGTTCTTTGTTTTAGAAGAGAGGTATTTATAGAAGAAAATTAGGGTTAGGGAGTGGTGTATTAATGGTTGCAATACAAGCGGCGCAGTGGTGAAACGACGCATGGTTTGGGAATCTAAAAAGGCTGGAGAAAAACTGTGTTAGTGTGTTTTAATTGCAATAGATATATGTTTAGTGTATGGAAGATGCAATACTCACCATTTCATGCTACGTTTTCTCATCACGCCTACATGTTTGGCAAATCTTATCCAACAATTGCATATTTTTTTATGAAAATACAAACTACACAATGCACAACACGCAATAGATGCAATGTTTCTTAAAAGCAACCATTACCCTTATCAAGAGACTGCATAAATACTGTGGACAACCCCTACAACTCTCCATTCAAAATAAACAATGGTTGTTGCAACCCCTATCCCTCTCTGTTTATAATTTTCAAATCAAGGCAATGCGTTAAAAATTAATCTAAACAATGAGATCAACGAAGCAAAACAGAACTAGCAATGAATTACACACAAACCTAAATAATGAGACCAACCAAGCAAAATAGAAGGAGCCATGCATTACTGTTGATACCCAAATTTTAACGCTATTTAAATTGAATTTATCATTTTATTTAAACTTACTGTCATTCTTAATTAATTTACTGTCGTTAGTTTATTTTTTAATTCTTGTCACATTTTATCATCGTTATTATTGTCCTCAGCATCATAAATCGCATTTTTAATTTTTCGTCACAATATTTTTATTATTATTATTATTAATATTTTCAGCCTTAAAAATGCTATTTTTAATTATCCGTTAGTCATTTGCTATTTATTTTTTCGTTTTAGGTCATCGCATAAAATTTAGAATTTTTAGTAATTTATCATATTTTTTAGCATTTTTTATTTTATTATTATTTTTGTTCGAGCTTTTATTGGACCCAAATAAGTTCGCTCGGACCATTGATCGAACGCGTTATTTCTTCAGTTGAAAATTACCTACTCTTTTTTTCATTCACGTCAGTCAACTTCATTTCGTGCAATTTTCGTCGTAACGTCATTTATTTTTTGTTCAAACATATTCATGTTTCCGAACGAGAAAATAAACATGTTAAAATAATTTTTTTCTTCATTCGTTGTCAACTAGTTAGTCCGTCTCATTTTTCTCTACAACTTGGTCACCTTAGATTTTTGAGCTCTCTCATGTCAAGCGAGTTCGCTTGTACCACTACCCGAGTCAAATATCCCGTTCGAGCTCATTTTTGCTCCCGAGTGAAATTTCTTGGAGAAAAGGCTCGAACATCTTTTCTTATCGGCCAGTTATTTTTTATTATTTTTCTAGATCGCGCCACCTCTTTTTATTTCGTAAAATTAATTCCCTAGTATTTTTCCCGTTCGAACCTTCCTCGTTCGCAAATGATTTTTTTTATCGAGGCTCGGGACGAACTTTTGTTGCACACTCTATATCAATTCGCTCGTCTTATTTTTCTCTACGCGCTGACAATTTTGGCACGAGTTTTTGAAATATTTGGTCGCAAAGATGGCTCGAAGCCATTTAAATAAATTAAACAAAAACTCTTGATCATCACCGTAGATCTGGTTGACCAAGGAAAGTCAACCCGATCAACAACTCACAAATTAAACATGCATGGTACGCATGCGCAGTGGCGGCGAGCAGCAGCGGAGCAAGCCACCGAGCTGCTTGCTTCCATCCCCTCCCCATCGCATCCACCGCGTCCTGTCCCGTCCGCCATCATCACCTAGCCTTGCCAGCGCAACGACGTAGCTCCGCCAGCGCACGAGCTGCCCCTCCACGCGCAGCGCCGCACCTCGACCTCACTCGCCGAAAAGCCTATAATTACGAGGCCCTCTTCTTCAGTTTTCAACACAAATTCACCAAGAGCTACCTTGCTCCTTCTCCCTCTTAACCGACTGCTCATTTATAGGGTTAGTTGCCACAGTTTCAAGCTTTGTTGGTAAGCCTTTTTTTTCTTGCTTTTTTTCGGCCATTTTCGGTTTTAATTTTTAGGATGAGGTTTTGATCAAATAAATTGCTTGTTTTTATGCCATTAAATCCTACATATGCTACATCATTTGCATTTCCTCCTCCTAGAGTGACCTTAGTTTAATTTCCGCATTTCACGTCTTCTCCTACGGGATTGACGTCGTTTACATTTTTGTACTGTATTTCCTCCTCCTAGAGTGACAACATCTGCATTTTTCTCCTCCTAGAGTGACCTTAATTTTATTTCCGCATTTCACATCTTCTCCTACGGGATTGACGTTGTTTACATTTCGTACTGCATTTCCTCCTCCCAGAGTGACAGCATCTGCATTTTCCTCCTCCTAGAGTGACATCATTTGCATTTACCTCCTCCCAGAGTGACAACATTACATTTCCCCCTCCTAGAGTGACATCAGTTACATTTTCCTCCCAGAGTGATATCGTTACATTTCAAAACATCATTACATCTTCCTCTTAGAATAACACCTTTTTGCATTTACACCCCTAGTGGAGTCATCATTTACCTTTCCGTAATTCACTTTTTATTCCTATCAAGGAAGTCATCATTAAACAATTCTACAATTTATGTTTCCCTTAATATCCGTATAGATCTAAATTTACATCTTTGCAGGACGTCCGGTCAAAACTCGATTCACGCAATGGCTTCCAAACCTATCTCCTCCCAGAGTGACATCAACAGATTACCTCCTCGAAGAGTGGCAGCATCAATTCCCTCATCACCGAATAACACCCTCAAAAGCATACCTCCTCCCAGAGTGACATCGACGATTATCTCCTCCGAGAGCGACATCATAAAAATTATCCCATCAGATTGACATCCCCGAATATATCTCCTCCCAGAGTGACATCATCAAATTATATCTCCTTCCAAAGTGACATCAACGAATGACATCATCAAATTATATCTCCTCCTAGAGTGACATCTACGACTTATCTCCTCCCAGAGTGACATCAACAATTACTTCCTCCCAGAGTGACATCTACGACTTATCTCCTTCCAGAGTAACATCAACGAACTTTTTCCTCCTAGAGTGACGTCATCACGCTCTTTTAAGGACGTCCGGTCAAAACTCGATTCACGCAATGACTTCCGAACTTATCTCCTCTCAGAGTGACATCAACAATTACTTCCTCCCAGAGTGACATCTACGACTTATCTCCTCCTAGAGTGACATCAACGAACTTTTTCCTCTCAGAGTGACGTCATCACGCTCTTTTAAGGTAAGACCTGCTGTGTCGCTAAAATTCGGATATGTGGGGGCAACCGTCTTTACTGCTTATCAAATACTACGATAATACAGTAAACAAGGGGCAACTGTTGATACCCGAATTTTGACTCCATTTAAATTGAATTTATCATTTTACTTAAACTTACTGTCATTCTTAATTAATTTACTGTCGTTAATTTATTTTTTAATTCTCGTCACATTTTAGTCCATCTATTGTGAGAAAAGTTTTTCTTCATTCGATGTCGACTAGTTAGTCCATCTCATTTTTCTCTACAACTTGGTCACCTCGGATTTTTGAGCTCTCTCATGTCAAGCGAGTTCGCTCGTACCACTACCCGAGTCAAATATCCCGTTTGAGCTCATTTTTGCTCCCGAGTGAAATTTCTCAGAGAAAAGGCTCGAACATTTTTTCTTATCGGCCAGTTATTTTTTATTATTTTTCTAGATCGCGCCACCTCTTTTTATTTCGTAAAATTAATTCCCTAGTATTTTTCCCGTCCGAACCTTCCTCGTTCGCAAATTAAACATGCATGGTACGCATGCATAGTGGAGACGAGCAACAGCGGAGCAAGCCACCGAGCTGCTTGCTCCCGTCCCCTTCCCATCGCATCCACTGCGTCCTGTCCCGTCCGCCATCATCACCTAGCCTTGCCAGCGCAACGACATAGCTCCGCCAGCGCACGAGCTGCCCCTCCACGCGCAGCGCCGCGCCTCAACCTCACTCGCCGAAAAGCCTATAAATACGAGGCCCTCTCCTTCAGTTTTCAACACGAATTCACCAAGAGCTACCTTGCTCCTTCTCCCTCTTAACCGACTGCTCATTTAGAGCGTTAGTTGCCACAGTTTCAAGCTTTGTTGGTAAGCCTTTTTTTTCTTGCTTTTTTTCGGCCATTTTCGGTTTTAATTTTTAGGATGAGGTTTTGATCAAATAAATTGCTTGTTTTTATGCCATTAAATCCTACATATGCTATAGATTAAATACATGTTTTTAGTTTGCTTAATTGTTAGGTAAATTTTGTGAATTAATTATTTTTTGTTAATTACCATTTTCGTCCTTTTTTTGAAATTCAATTCGGTACGATTTAAATTGAGAGTCGAGGTTCGTATGGTCGGGAAGCCGTTGAGGAGACGAGCACCACGGGTGGCCGGACCTTGGTCGTCGGCAGTAGCGCCGGCGACACAAGGAAGAGGATGATGAATAGTATGGGTTTGGTTGGCGGGAGAGAAGAAAGAAAGGCGCCCGATGCATTCTTTTAATTTCCTTGGGCCAGGAACTATTCCTGGCCCATTCTTTTAATTTCCAAGCTAGGCCCCACTGCCTTGGGCCCAGCCCAACGGGCACCCGACCCGCATTTTTTCATCGATTTCCTTTCGTGTCATAATTATTCGTGTGTCGTTTTGTTATAAATAATTATTTATTCGACTAATTGTTTATTTATTTGTACGCATGACTAGTTAATTTTATTTTCGTAAACTGCTTTATTTTCCGTAAATCATGAACTGTTTAATTTTTGCAAAATATCAACTGTTTAAATTTTCGCAATTTACTTCCCGCAATTTAAAATTCAGTCATTTAATTTACCACCTATATAGTCGGTCGCACTTTAAATTTCTGCAAATTATCAACTGTTTAAAATTTCTGCAAATCATCAACTCCTTAAAATTTCTGCTAATCATCAACTGCTTAATTTTCTGCAAATCATCAACTGCTTAATTTTCTACAAATCATCAACTGCTTAATTTTTCTGCAAATCATCAACTGTTTAATTTTTCTACAAATCATCAACTGCTTAAATTTTTTGCAAATCATCAAATCTTTAATTTTTCGCAGTTATCATCATTTAAATTTTTGTATGCATCAAATCATCATTTAAATTTCTCGCACTTATCAACTGTCATCATTTAAATTTCTCACACTCATCGAATCATAATTTAAATTTTCGTATGCATCAAATCATCGTTTAAATTTTCTTGCACTTATCGAATCATCATTTAAATTCTCGCACTCGTCGAATCATCATTTAAATTTTCGAACGGGTCAAAATCATTGTTTAATTTTTCGTATATATCAACTATTTACTTAAATTGTCGCATGCATAAACTGCTCATTTATTTTTCAAGCTATCACTAACACTCTCATTTTGTAGGTAAAATTTAAGCTTCGCTCGAAAGTACGCCTTTCTTTCCCTTTTATTTATTCAATGCTTTCCGTAAATATTAATTGTATGCATGATATATAGAATTGCTAGAATTAAAATCAATCTATATGAGCAACTTGTTTAAAGACTTGCTTAAAATGCCATGTTCATATGATTTTAAATTCCGCTTATATTGACTGCGTGTATTTGGTGGCTTCGATCCCACATCGGCTCATCATTTTCAAAATAATTCTCATGCAAATCTGTACTTTGTTAGCTATCCATGATAGAATCATATAGTAATCAGATTTAATCATGCATGGCTCGATGATGAAAAAGAGGGCGCTCATTTAGTCTTACGAAAAATTCAGTCCCATCACGCTACGGTCAAGAATAATCGATCGCTCTTGAAAACTGTAACTTCGTCTGAAAAGATTTTTAAAACGATAACCTCGTCCAACGATTGATTATTCCCGAACGGTCCCTACGGAAAAGACTAAAGTGAGGATTCCTCTGAGGGCCCCCTTTTAAAACACATTTTTATCAAACATCTTTTAAACACCTCTCTTATCAACCGGTAACCGTTTTCGGATGTGACTCGGGTGCCTAACATCTTCCCGAGTCCATAATACAACCCTGAACCTTTGTTCTTGGGTTTAGACCCTATTTTTTTATGCCTTTAGTTTTTATTTTATTTTTTATGCCATGACGATTAGGTTCCCTAAACCTAGAGACAAAAATTAGGGTGGCGACTTCATTGCATGTTGCGAGGCGTCCTTTTACGCCGAGCATCGTAAGGTCTCAGATTCGTCGTATACTCGCGAATTTTTATTATTTTCGCGACAATTACACACAAACATAAATACAATATTAATCAACTTTCCTACCACTTTGCACACAATATTACACACAATGTGTCAGTCCAACCAATACTCTCCATGCATTACACACAAACATAAACACTCAATCAAAGCAAACCTCATTGCAAAAATATAACAACATAAAATGCAGTACCCATTTTCCTACACAATTCTTGTAAGATAGAGCATACTCAGTTTGCATATTGACTGTTAGTAATGTGACATCTCTCACCATTACTAACAGTAGCAAACAGATGCTACTTTCCATAAATTATAGTGAGTCCTACCTAAATACTTCAATCATAAGTTAAATTACTAGAGTTACCACATAAAGTAACAAACTAGATATCTAAATATGTCCAATAACTAACCAAAACCATCTGCCATCCATTGAATAAAACAATCTTCCACCCAATTTTCTGCATAACAATAAACAACTCAATGTCAATATACATTCAACATTACATTTACTAAATAGCACAAAAATACACAGTCTTAAAAGGTAATGGTGGAAGATTAGCAGTCGCAGTTGCTAGCAGAATTGGATCACATGACAAGCTAAAAGGAAGCAATCCTTGCCTAACCAACTGTTCTTTCTTTATATGAGGGATTCTGTAAGCATTGGAACCCATAGTTTTCATAATTTAAATCACTGTAAAGTGATGAAAATGTTGTTTGCCTTCACCCAGAGAACTTCAAAAAAGCTTTCTTCACTACTTCCACTAATTGATTTAGGTTATTTGCACATTTCTTCTCTTGCAAAGATTGAATAGCTCTAAAAAAACCTAAGTCAAGTACATTTAAATCAGAAGAATTTAGTGGCTGACACAACAGTCTAATGTTGAAGCCTACACTCTCTACTACAACTAGGAAATCAAGATCATCCTCCTATATATGTGTTTTAGCAGTATCCTGCTAGATGATAATTGGCTGCATGAGGCTATCCCTCGGCCATTTATCCTTAATGGCTAGTAAAATATGTTCAATCATGAACTGCCTAATCACTTGCCTATCTACTCTTTGAATTGACTTCATTTCTAATGTTCTAGCAATCCTATTTGAGCTGGACCTAATAGCAGCAACCTCAGTCACTAGTGGAAACACTCCTATCTTACCATCAAAAGTACAATTCCCATCACAGTCAAATCTAGGTCTAGCAACAACTGCAATGAACATAATTTTGGGAATAAAATTGGTACTCTTAATGATTCTTACAGGTTCATCTTCATCGCCCAGGAGGTAGTACGTCTGCACCTTCCTTGTCGTTTGAAACCATTTCTCATCAATGTGGACCACATTTTGCATGTCAGAGAAACTGTTTCCAGCTAGAAGTGAGTCTGGATCAACCATTGAAAGACAGTGACGAACCCTTTGCATACGGTTTACCTCTGTTAATGTTGGTTTGATGGTATTACTGTGGCACCTCAATTCTTTAGATTTCAACTTCGAAACTAAAAAAGTTTTTGAAACACCCAAAGCAGTTGCAAGAGACTGAAGGGTTGTTCTATTCCTTAAAGGAATATCTCTAATCTTGTTGAAGTCAAATTCTACCATTTTTCTGTCACAATTCTTGACTCTACAAAGTGAAACATTGTGGTTGTCGGACTCCCTTCCCCTTTTCCACAACCGCTGGATTGAACGAATATTAACTTGGAAAATCTCAGCAACCTAACTTGTTGTGTTCTTGCGTAGCTTTTCATTTACACTCCTTTGAAGAAGCATACCATAGGCTGCGATTTTGTCCTCATTACAGAGCTTTTTTCTTTTCAATTTTGCACCTACAATTATCACAACACAACATCATTGCAAAGAAGCCAAAGTTTAACAACTTCAAGTGAATATTGGAAGTTAGAAATATACTTAACTTGGAACCCCAACGTCAGGTATTAGGTTTTTATTTTGCCCAGTACTATCTTCATTAATGTCGTCCAAATGTAGCGCATCTTGGGCTAAAGCTTCTTCGTATTCTACCTCGGCATCCTCTTCATTTCGAGGGTTCTACTCAACTTGTGAATCATTTCCAGGAAATGACTCTGCCATAGGTAATGGATTGTTGTGAAACAAATGGATAGGATCGAATTCATTATCATCCATTGTTCTTTACGTTTGGCAAATCGAAACAGAAATGTTGCAGTTGTAGAAATGGAGGAGGATGGGTGGGAAGCAAAATAGAGGAGGTAAGAGAGCATTGTGAACTGATAGCAATGAATTAAGGGGAAAATTGAAAATTTTGAAGCGAATGATTTCAAAATTTAGGAGGGAGTAGGGTTTGGGAGGAAATTGGGACGAAAATTGGAAGCTGATCGCGTTGTGATTTTGGAGAGAGCAACGACACTGTAGCAAATGACACGAGTTAAATGAAGGGCAGTTTGGTAATCACACACCTACGAACAGTGGATTCTTAATCCGCGTGCCCGGTCTCCAAACGACAATCTTTGGAGACCGGAGGGAGTAACAATCTCCTAGTTGATATACATATACGTTGCCTTAAAATTGCATACCATAACCTTATGAGCCAATATTAATCATGCCTATATACACTACAAGAAAACAAGCCCATATCCATTAAAATTAGTATAAAAGGTAAAATTCCATTAACAATAGCATTTTTCAACGAAATATTAGTTATTTCTTAAAATCGAGAATTTTTTTTAGGTATTCTAGAGATGCCAACTCAAAAATGAAAATTAATATACCCAAGCAATAATTAATAGACATATGTCTATTTTTTTTACACATTAAATAAAAATAAAAATTAATTAATACACCAATTGGACATTCAATTATTTGTGACATTAACGATTCTACTGAAACCCTAACCCTAACCTCCTTCCTCCGGCAACTCCTTTGTATGACCTAGCCGACGCTGCCATCCGCCCTCTACGGATTCGTTGCGCGAGGGACGGTGATTCTAGCCGATGGTAACTATACGACTCTCTGTATTTTTTGAAGTCTTTCATCAAGAGTCAAGACGAAACGGTACTAAATAGACACAAACCTGCATCGACATCGACAAAGATCAAAACTTTGCCGACCAACCTCCATTGTTTCCCTCTCAGTCCGTTCTGCCTATTCTTTGTAAGTCACTATGCAAAGTCTTCGGTTTGTGCTCTCTTTTGAATATTCATTTTCTATGTTCATGTTTTTATTTCTTACACTAAACGCTATTTTTCTTTTGCTGATACATAGGAAATGGATTTAATTCTCTATGTTTCTGGAATTTTTAGTTACTCTCAAGCTGAATAGGGCCGAAAATTGACTTTTATCCTTTATTTTTTTCAAGGATTGATTGATGGGTATTGGTGAGAATGGATGCAAAGATTTCACCAGCAATGCAATTCTGCGTAATATGGATTGTTTCTCCCAAGTTTAGAAGGAACCCATTTGATTATTTGCGCTTTTCGCGAGGATCCATGGAAGAGCGGAGGCTGCAACTGGGTGTTTCGGTTTAGTTTCACCCTGCTAGTAATCAGAGTTGCAGTAAATCTCTCTATTGTTGTCATAACAGCCTTCCTGGTAATGCTTCCTCTTTCTGCAAGAAAGATATAACTAACTATATTATATACAATTAAACCAATAAGTAACCAGATTTGGGGTTTCTAAATTAAAGTCATCATCATTGCTTTGCTAGCTAGCTGGTCCTTTGCATAGCGCAGTAGCAGTAGCAGTAGCAGCAGTAGTTGCCACAAATAGGCACATCTGCGAGTGTATAGTATTAGTTATCAACCAAGTGTTTTGTACTTACACTATAATTTGTGATTTATGGAGTTTCAGCTGTTTAATTACCTTTGAATATACTTTTTTTAATCACTGTTTTGTTTTCTGCAGCTTGGAAGAAGATAAAATATGCAGTGGAAAAAAGTGTTCTACAATTTTGTTAATTCTGCATATTTCCTTTGAGGTGTGCTGATAGTCAATTTTGGAGTATCAGTTAGTATCTTAGGAAAGACATTTTTTTGATGATTCAGTTTTATTCTGAATTAGTTATGGTTGTGCAAGTCTGTAAATTACAGTGCAAACAAGGATTTTGGTGCGATAAATAAATTCATGTTCTGGGTTTTAATTTAATGGTATACAAACTATTCTTGTTTATGTATATGATTGTACTCATTTTATCCTTATATGTATCTTAGAAAGTTATATAACTAGGAAAAAACCGACATGACCTTTTGGTTTGTTCTTTTAACATTCACTATCACTATCTGCACAAAGTGTTAGTAGCAATATGATGAATGAATGAGCTTTGCTCTATTGTCTTTAACTTCATGTTCATATTTCAACCCGAAGAAATGCACATTATATAAACATAGTTCAAGAATTCCTCTTTTATTTATAAATTATCCAACGAATGTATTATCGATCCCTGGGAAGGAAGTGCAATAGATAAAAATTGTACAATAACTACAAACTCCTATAAATCTTGGCTTTTCTACAATTTCTTGATTCGTTTCCAGTACTCTACGATGACTTGTTCTTTTACGCAAGGAAAAGCCTCATCTTCCAACAATTGCAGTAGTGTCTTCGAGATAATTTTGGCATTGAATATTCATCAAAATGGTCATCACTAATGCATATCACAAGCTAGAGGAAATTTCCTTTCCTTGCATTGTTAAGGCATTTGACAGCAAGCCATTTTTACTTTTGCCTGGATAGATGTAAGGCTAGTTAGCATCCATAAGAAAAATAACAAAATGAAACCAGAACTTTTAAACTTTTGCCCAGATTTCTATTTGTTGCAAATGCAAAACTAACTTAGAGAAACAAAACAAAAAGTACAGAACAAATGAACTCAGTTATCGTTTCAAGATGCACTCTTTTTCAAAGGCTAAAATATGAAAGAATCGCAAACCACTTTTACCTCAAGTCTCAACCCCTAATTCTGAACTTCTGGTCTGCTATAGTTCCTCTTGTATTAATTCCTTTATTGAATAAATCCATCCTACTATAAAAAAAACTAAAATTAATGACATGGCCCCAATTCTCCACCAGGCTCATCAATTGTACATGTCTTGATAGACAACAAATCATTCATAAGCCATGCTCTACTGATCAGAAAACCTTTAAAGATACACCCAAAATAAGTACTAACAAAAAAATAAACACGCACATACAAACACATGAGAGGCGGCCTAAATATTACAGTTCTAGGCGGAGTACCTCTGATTCAATCCGGTGAGGGCGTAGTAGGCTCTATTCCTTACTTTCCTCAAAGTCCACTAGATCTAGGGGCTGGGCGAGTGGAACAGTTTCATAGTGTTGGACACTCAAACTCAAAGTGGTGAATGACAACCAAAAAACCATAACAGGTATGACAATTGGTATCAGATACTGTACGATTCAACCCAAAATTGGTGGGATGAGTTTTGCTGCTGAGGGGCCGCTGCAAACAAAGGAAAATAAGTTTGGTTGGTTTCTATGAGGAAGAAAGTGATGGCTTGGATCGAATTATGATAAAACACGATGAATGGAATTGCAAGGTATGAAAACTGATAAGCAAGAAATAGAAATCTTATAGAGGTCGTTTGGTATGGATTCATTTCATTTAAAATGTAAGAATTCATTTCATTTAAAATCATTTGTACCAAATCATTCGTTTGGTATAGTAAAACACGCGAGAGTTCAATTCTAGTAAGAATTTTAATGGTGCGATTGTTGAGGAATTCATTTGACTATTTTATAATTAATTAGGCTATTACTTAAATACCCTTGTGTAAAACATATTCTTGTCCCTTTTTCTTTTCCTTTTCACGCAGAAGCTTAAACAGCGAGAGAGATCGTGAGCGAGAGATCGTGAGAGATCGTGAGCGAGAGATCGTGAGAGAACGCACACGAGAGAGATCGTGAGAGAACGCACACGAGAGAGATCGTGAGAGAGAGGACGAAGAGCAATCGAGAATTCTCCTATCGTATTTGATAAGATCTGGACTCCTATTGGAGGGCAAAAGGGGAAGATGGCTTCTTGAAGTTGTTGTTCACAGCCGTCCGATGTACCTGCAAAGCGCCGGAGGGGGTCTCCGGCGTAGACACTCTGATGCTTAAGTTAGTGAGGGTAGTGAGAATAGCAGAGTTTTGGTCAGCGATCTTAGGCTTACCTCAAATCTTGCATGCGGGGGTATTTATAGGCAAAATATGAGCGTTATTTCTAAGGGGTGGGCGTTATCTAGGAAAGATAACGCCTAAGTATCTCAAGTGACGTCATGGCCTGCCTGGGATGGGATAACGCCGTGCGTGTGGCTAGATAACGTGTGAGACCCCCCGCTGATGTCGACTATCCCAGGGTTTATCGATATGTGGGTGAAAGGCGGTAGCCATAGAGGCGGTCGCTTCGTGGGAGCTACAGTTTTCCGACCTTAACGCTGGGTGTAAGGACGAAAATGCCCCTGAAGTTACGTTGTAGTTATCACAAGCCCAACCGAAAATGAGCCCGAGTGTTTCACCAAGGGCTACCACTCTATTTTCAGCCTTGTCTGTTCCATGTTCTATTAGATAACGGGGTGACGCGATTATCGAGAGGCACGTCTTTTCAAACCACCACTCCCTTGGGCCTATAAATTGGATTTTCTATTGCACTAATTCTTTTCATCTCTTCTCCATTTACCTCGGCATTTTCATCATAGATTATCTGACAAAGAACTTCTTGATCTCAAAGGCTCATACTCTCAAAAACCTCAACTAGGTCGATGTGGGCTTTCTGGTAAACATGCTAACCAAAACCTCTAAGGATATTCTGGACCTCTAGGGGATGATGACCCCTCTTTTGTCCAGACAAGATGCAACTTCTATAGAGGATTTCAGTCCTCTGGAGAACATGTCTAAGTTGGTTGCTGCTGTTTCCCGCATCCAAGTGGTCATCACCATGCTGCAACAAAGGAAGGATATGCTGGTATGCTGCTTGAAGGGCATGAGGGTTTCCTCTTCCGAATTGACTTCGGTGGCGGATGCCCTGAGGGAGATTCCCACTCTGCTATAGGATGACGATGCTGGGTCCCATGCTTGACCGTCAGCCATCGTCATTTGTTTTTTCTTTTTATACCTTTGCTGTACGCGCTTAGACGCTTAGGCCACTTAGGTCGTGAATAAATAAAATACCTTTTATGTTATCTCCTTTGCTGTCTTCTGTTTTCTGGTGTCGTATAAATCGTCAGGCCAGTTGGGGCGGTTGCAAGCCCAACCAAAAATGAATCCTTTGCAGGACGTATTCTCGTAATACTCGCGTTCCTTATCTGCTAACTGACAATAAATGTTTTACTCAACCGTTTCTTGTATTTGACTTTATGCTGCACTCTCAATGGTGAATGATTGGGCGGTTTTTCGGTGCCTCTTGATTAGCGCGACTTTCCAGCAGGTGCGATCACGCAAGATCGGATTCTGTAATTATGATAATTCTTCCCGGAATGCATTAATTATCTTGGTGCGAAAAGGCAGGAAAGTCCCTTCGCCATGACTATTTAATGGGGTTTTTCTTTCTTTTTTCTGTTCATCTTCATCTTCATTTCACTGTTGAAATTGCTTGCCATTTCATGGCTGACTCATATTCCATGGATGTTGCCGAACGTGACTCCCCACCAACTCCTCCAACTTCTCTAGATTCTGACGATCCTTCTCCCCCGTGCCTGAAAAGGCGGTTCTCTCGTCATAAGAATCATAAGATGTCGAAGAGGAAGACCTCCGAGACTGTCAGCACGTCTTCTGACTTCTACATCCCTTCCGTGCGGAAGGGTGATGAACTATTTCCTCACATTAGTCATTTCTTGGAAAGAGATTCTACTGGTAACATCGGTTCTGAAATTACGGCCTCTACCGTCAAGGGGGATTCATGCACTACTCTTACAAAGGGGAAAAGTCCTTTGGAGGACCCTTCGTCAAAGCTAGGTCAAGAGAGAAGGGTTGACGATCCTTTCCCTTTTATCAATGATGGGTTGTCGTCTTCGGATGAAGATAACTTCTACTGGCCTTCTTACTGGCTTGATGAGGACTGACTTTGCGCGTTATGTGCCTTGTAGATGCCGTATGGCTTTATGAATTATTTGCAACTATCCTTTGTTACCGTTTTCGTGTTTTCTTCCCAATTTCTTTAATACCTAACGCGAACGTGTTAGTCATTTTGAAGTAACTGTTCTGTAACCGTCTGACTAGGTCAAAAGTAACTGCCCCTCGAAAAGATGTGACGAGTAACTGCTTGGTCTTAAATTCTCCTTTAATATGATTCCATGTGGCCGCTTTCTTTTTACACGCGTCTTCATATGATTGGCTGCTCAATTAATGTGGTGGCACTTAGTCCTTTAAGAGGAGACTACTTTCTCTTTCTTACTCTTTTTGCCCTCATTTCAAATTTCCTTTTTCCTTTTCCTTCTGCTTTATCACGAAGAATTTCTTACTCGTCCGTCGTCCGTCGCTGGCTCGCCTGTAATTCTTTTCTTTCAAGGTATTTCACTCCATCTTCTTCAGATTTTCTTTTTGCTGGTTCATTATGCGTATGATAAGATCTCCTAGGGGTTTTCAGAGACCTTTAGATCTAGAAGTCGATAAAACACCCAGTATGTTTTCTTGTGAAACGGTTCTGAAGGCTGAATTAGAGAGTCATGGTATCTCTTTTCCCCCTGATTATTCCGTTATCGTTCCTGAGGATGGTCTGCGGCTTCATGATCCATTGTGGAGAAACTATAGAATGGTTTACTTTAAGATGTTCCTTTATGGCTTTCGTTTCCTAGTTCATACTTCTATAGAGAAATTGTTGCGCCAATATGATATTAATCCAGCTCAGATAACTCCTTTCTCCTGGTGTGGAATTTATGCCTTTCTTCATGCTTGCGAGATGAAGGGCATCTTTACCCCGTCTGTCGGTTTATTCTGTAAATTCTTTAGCTTAAATTGCCGCAACTGTTTAGTCGATATTACCCCGAGGTGGGATGACGCGTTTGTGCAGTCGTTCTGGCAGAAGTTTCATGGCTTTGAGGAGACTGTGGCTGACTGGAAGAGCGGTTTCTTCATTATCGAACTGCCTTCACGTTTGTGGTGCAGGGGTTTTAATTAGGAGATTACTAGTGTCGTCTGGGTAGAACCAGTAGTGTTGTCTAGAAACGAGTTACCTCAGGCTAACGCTCTACTAGAGATAGATACGTCCTTCCATATTCGGGAGTTCGCTTTGTACAGACGCTTGGAAGAGTGAGTTATAGGTGATTTTTCCTCTTTTCGTGTTATCGCTTTGATTTGCTTGTCGTTCTAACATATAGGTCCTTGGCAGAAAACACTGAGGGTCAATCGTCCGGTAGGAATAACACTCCCTTGAATGTGGTGCCGCTCCAAACGCTACCGACTTCTCCACCATCTGGGGGCTCCAGTCGTCAGAATGTCCCGTTAAAGAAGAGGAGAACTAAGACAATCGCCGGAAGAGGGCGGGGTATTTCTGTTCAAGCCTCTCATTTTCTCAAAAATTGGTTACCAGTTTGGGGCAGAGGAGTAAATTTGGGCCCACAAATAACTAGGATAATTGACAGCGATAGCGAGGATATGGATACTAAAATAGATCTTCGTCATACTTCCTCAGCTCATCGAAAGAAACTCAGAGTAGAGAAATGCTAATGAGGTCCCTACCGTGAGGGCTGACATTCCTACTATGGCAAGTACTTCTCAGACGACCAAGGTTGCTAAGACGTCGACTGTTGTTCCTCCAACTGCCACTGAAGTTCCGCCGACGGCAGATTCACCTCCGCCGGTTAACGCCCCTAACTCTCCTATTTCTTGTTGTATTCCAGACGTGGCGACGACGACTTCCCATGTGAGTCTGCTTTCTGAGTCATCGCCCAAGGCTCCTCAACGGTTGTTTTTCACTTCTGTTACTGGAGTAGGTGATAGAGATTCTTCTTCGGCCTTTTTCTTCTCAAGGCCCTAAGGGGGTCCCGTCCTATCGTCTAAATTTGGCAGGGCTTAGATTCAATGGTCTTCGCACCGCAGGGGTGTTAAACCCTTTCTCAGGAGATGAATTAACGCCATCTTTGATAGGCAAGATGATGAGCTCTTCTGAAGAAAGAGAAAAATTTCTACAACTTTCCCAAAAGGCTCGATATGCGCGCATTATGAATGATTCTTTAGACGCCTTCCGCTATCTGGACTATGTTGTCGAGGCTTATGACAACCAATTATAGGATTTTTCCAACGCGATGTGTGTTCAAAAGGCGCAGCTTGACCAAGCGTTAAGCCAAGTGAAATTGCTAACGCAACTCCAAAACGAAACGCAAAAGGAGTTGAGCAGAGAGAAATCCAAAGGGAAAGCAAAAGTCGAGGTTTTGGAGGCAGAGTTAGTGACAGAAAGGAAGAAGAACTTTCTTCTTCATGAAGAAATACTAGCTCGAGATGAGGAGCTTGCCCGAGTTCCGTTGAAGATAGAGTGGTGGAAGAAGAAGGCCATGCAGGCCTTTAACTCTGGTTTTGCAGATTACCATAAGAGTAGTTCTTTCGATCCAGCTAAGATTGCCGATTATACCTTCGCAATGATGGATAAAATTGATGGAAGTAAAGAAGGTCAGCTTTCTTCAGAGGAGGAAGACGCTGGTGACAGCAATGGCGCTTGACGTTTGATTTAATCCTCATTTGTTTTTCCTTTATTTTTCCAAAAGTTGTAACGTAAAACCATTTAACGCTATTTATTTGTAATAACGTGTATGCTGCGAAACCGTTATTTTCTTCTTGTAGATCTTGAGTCTTGGTGTATTTTGTTTTTAACGCTGATCATGTCTATTAACGCCTGCTCGTTCTTATAGCATTATCGTTGGCGTTATCTCGAGTTATGAAGAAGACATGATGAGAAAGGACACGTGTCTTTCCTTTTGGGAGGCGTTTAAAGAAGCGCCCCCTAGGGAGTAACAAGAACTGAAACCTCTTCCCCTTTCCAAAGGTTGTATCCTTAACGCATGTCGTGTCTTTCTAACACGCCACCCTGCCATGTGTCGATTGCCCACTGGTCGCTTCTCTTGACCCCTTTAGGGTTATATATAACATTCTCCGTGCCTCCTCTTTTCTTTTTTCATCTCCTTTCCTACACAATACCATTTCCAAAAGCAACTTACATTGCTCGTTCTCCTTTATCTGCGATTCCTGGTATTCCTTGATGAAGGTACACTTATTTCTTTTTCTCCTTCTAATTTCTTATCTGTGTTTAATCATGGCAAAAACTCGTCGTTCTAAAAAAGCCATTAGGGAAGAAAAGATTGAAAACACCCCGACTTCTCTTTATTCTTTGCCCATGCTCTAGTAGGGGTTAGATGAATTCAATGCACAATTTCCTGTTGGTTGCTCAATTCGGGTTGCTTCTGAATCTTTTCACCTTAACAGCGAATTACCCGATAACAGTAGGATATTATGTGCCAAAATGTTCAATTATGGGTTTCGGCTTCCTCTCGACCCATTAATAGAACAATTGTTAACCGAATTTGACTTGAACCCTGCCCAACTGAGTCCCAACGCGTTCGTCTATGCTTTCATAGCATTATGTAGATTTAAGGGAATTGAGTCTCCTTCTATTTCATTGCTTCAAAATATTTTTCAACTGTATTCCCATAGAGGGGTAATAGTGATAGAATCCCGTTACGACGATGAGTCCTTAAAACCGTTCACCTGGAAACTCATGCACCTCGAGTCTTCCATTGCTGGTTGGAAAGAGGGGGAGGACGGGTTTTAATCATAAAATTAAGGACGACGCCTGGGGTAGTAGAAAACCACTTTTTTCTCCAGAGGACAGCTGGCTACAGAAACTACTCCAACTGAAATTTAGTGTCGATACTCGTGATGTGGCCAATGGGGTGGATGTTAACGCATGTAAAGTTGGTGAGTATCTAACCCACTTTCATTACATTTTAGAGAAGTACTAACACTGACGTTATTTCGTGAATATGGAGTGCCTCCGCCCGGTTGGGAACTAGAATACATAAGAAGAAAAAAGAGGAGGGCCCAAAAGTAAAGAGAAAAAACCGCCGCTGCTGCCGCTGCTATCGTTGCTGCACCTTCTAAAGGAGGGGCTACTACTGTTAATTTGGTCCCACTGTCTTCTCAGGAGGCTGCTGTTACTCTTGACACTGCTGAAGCGTCTTCCTCACGAGTACGTGTTGTGAGGAAAAAGAGAAATAGAAACATAGGCGGCATACGTTCTGCTCTTCCTCAGGGTGCTACTCCCTTAGAAGTGACAGTTGCTGATACAGTTCTGACAGGAATTCCTCTAGTTTCCACATCTACTCAGGTATTTTTACTCCTTGTCCCTATCATTTTTTTCTATTCCCTCGTTGTCTTCTTAGTGCATTTTTGTTCCTTTAGGAAACCAGTACTGCTTTCGCTCATTCTCTTCCCAACGAGAATATGTCCTTCGCCAATTTTCTCGAGAGCCGTAAAAAGAAGGCCCGTCATAACTTTCAGAGTAGCCCGGGCGGTCAGACGTCATCCGGTGTTAACTCTTCCCCAAGAGCTTTTGTGGAAGGCGGTTCGCTTCCTGAATCATCTCGAGGTATTAATGCTGATGATGATTTTCACCCTTTTGCTGAGTCCTCTCCTCTTCACTCTTCCTCCATCCCTATGGGTTTTGCTTCAGATGTGATGGGCCTCGATTTTGAAGTGTTCGCTGCCCCTGGGTCTTTTGTTCATAAAATGGGAGGTTCCTCTAATCACCCTCCTTCTCCAGCTACTTTATTTCTTGTTCTTGTGTCTCCACCTCCTGAGGGAAGGGACAACGCCGCTTCTGATGTGATGGTCAGTTTAAGTACGTTTGCTCCTCCTGGGCCTGTTACCCACCATGTTAATTTGGGTGGCCTTCGGGAGGAAGCCTTCCAGATTTCAGGGGTTAAAGGTGATAACAATGCCCTCACCTCTTCATCTCTTCTAGCGGCTCGCGTAATGTCACATCGAGGAGAAAGAGGTGTTTTTTTGGCCAAGAATCGTCAGGAGCGTATAAGCTTCCTCCGTTCTCGCCTATTTTCTTCGTTTTGCAATCTTCATTACTGGGATGAGGATAACACGAAGATAACAGCGGAGAAACAAGGGGAAATAGACAAACTGACGAATGAGCGTCACAGACTATTAGACGCTGTGGCAGCTGCCAGGAAGGAGACAGAGGATGCCCGACTCGCGCCAGACAATGAGAAACAGAAAGGGGTTGCTCTAAATACACGTCTTTCTGAAGAAGAGGCTAGAAACATTACCCTTAATGCCGAGCTAGAGGCGGAAAGGCGTAAAAATACGGAGTTGTCCGTAGAGCTCAATCTTTCTGCAGAAGTGCCGTTGGTATATGCGGGAGGGGGCAGGACTTATGACGGATGCTTTCCTGAAATTTTACGGGACAGATGCCCTTCAAGTTAAGGACCTTTTTTAGTACTACTTGGAGAAGGCCTAGAACGTAACCGACGAGGATTTCCATAGGGATAGGGTCCTGGAGCAAGAGAGATATGATGCGACAGCTCCTTCATAAGCGTTATGTTTCAACCCTTGTTTTTTCTTGTTAGCACACCTTTTACCTGTCCCTAGCGGATGTTTTGTAATATTGACAATGTCAAGATTGCCCTGAACAGTTGCTGCTCCTTTTCTTCAGAATTTCACTTGTTAATCTTATTCCGCGGTGCTTCTGTCACAATATAATTAGTAACATTATTAAGATCGAAATATTATAATTATCATACCTTATTCGAAGAATTAATAGTCGTGGCTTTAGCGACATAGTTTTGAGATAACACTCCACATATGGAGGTGTTAAAATATTTCTGCCTTTGAAGATACGCAGATACGATAAGATAATATCCTTTTGAAGGCATGTCGCTAAGAAGAGAGGATATTCCAATGGACACGTCTCTATGCTGACCATAACTTCACCATAGTGAATACCCATTGCAATAGATGGGCCTCATTCACGAACCATATAATAATGGGCCTCGATATCGTCTCATTTTGAGGAAGACATAACGATTTGAGGTATTTATGTATATATCCCGAAGAAATGCCTCTCTTTTTTGACTACCAACGCCTGGTTGGAAATAGATATTTTTCGCCAAATCATATAGTATTTGCGGAGGTAGAATTCTTCGCAATATCTTTATTTTTCTTTGCATTTCTCTTTAGCGAGAACTATGAATTGATTTCTGCATATCGTATAGCTGACGCTCCTTTGATGCCATCCCTTTGACGTTGTTATGGAGGATAGATTAACGTCATCCCTTTGGTGTTGCTAGGGAGATCACATTAACGTCGCCTTTTGTTGCTAGGGGGATCGCATTAACGCTGCCCTTTGTTGCTGGGGGGATCATTCAGCCTCGCTGAACTCGGCATTGCCAGGGCATTACTTTATCATTCAGCAAAGTCGGGGCATTACTTCGAGATGTTACTTTGTCGTTCGACTTTGCGGAATCCGGCCTCGCCGGGGTATTACTTTATGTTACTTTCCTTCCAAGCTCGTTGGATCCGGCCTTGCCGAGGTATTGCTTTTGCCATAGGGATATCTTTCCAGCCCTTCTTCACCGGGTATTTGCCGTCCGGTTACTGGCTAGGATATCCATTGTTGTTTCAAGTGTTAACGATCGGCTTGGAGCGTGCCTCATCTTAGTGAGCCGTCTGATCAGGAGCGGTTGTCACAAGGATAGGATTTTCACTTCCAGGCGTTGATTTCTCGCATCCCCAGAGTGTGCTTCGTCTTAGTGTGTCGTCTGTATTAGCACGGTCGCCACAAGGATAGGATTTTCACTTCCAGGGTGGAGCCTTCATTTCCCTAGGGCGTGCCTCGTCTTAGTGAGCCGTCTGTATTACCATGGTTGTCACAAGGATAGGAATTTCACTCCCAGGGGTGCCGAGGCGTGCCTCGTCTTAGTGAGCCGTCTGTATTAGCACGGTTGTCACAAGGATAGGATTTTCACTCCCGACGTTGAATCTTTACGTATGCCTGGGCGTGCCTCGTCTTAGTGAGCCGTCTGATCAGGAGCGACTGTCACAAGGATAGGATTTTCAGTCCTGGCACCCTTCGTTATCTGCACGTTACTAACCACAGAGTGCACAAGAAATATTCTCGATTCGCTGGTTAAAGCATGTTGTTAATATTACCGCATAGAGGGAATATCAGATTCTAGCATGATATAATTTCAAACGAGCTATGTTCCAAGAATTTGATAAGGGAGTACCGTCAAGTGTTTCCAAGTGATATGCTCCCTTTCCGATAATGCGGGTAACGCGGTATGGGCCATCCCAGTTTGGACTGAGTTTCCCCATGCGTTGTCCAGCCGCTCGTTTATCCCTGAGCACTAGATCTTCTGCCTTGAGTAGTCGTTCTCTGACTCATCTATTGTGATAACATGCCATTTTTCTCTTATAATGCAGCATTTTCAGAAGAGTTTCCTCTTGTAACTCTGGCAACGTGTCTAGGTTAGCCCGTAACCTCTCTTCATTTATCTCTTCTTTGAAGTATGCCACCCTCAAGCTCAAGGTGCCAATCTCTATTAGCGTGACGGTCTCGGTGCCGAAAGCTAACGCGAAGGGGGTTTCTCTTGTACTAGTTTTGACGGTCATGTGATATGCCCACATCACGTATGGTAGCTCATCTACCCATTTCTTCTTAGAATCTTCTAAGTTCTTCTTGATGCCACTAAGGATGTTGTGATTGGTTACCTCCATTTGACCATTAGTCTGCGGATGTGCTACGGAAGAGAACCTTTGTTCGATCTGAAATTTTGCGCATTGTTCTTTAAAAAACTGACTCGTAAATTGTGTTCCATTATCGCTGACTAATATGCGAGGCACACCAAATCGCATAATGACTTGGTGTTTAAAGAAATGCCAAATCTTTTCCGTGGTGATGTTAGCTACTGCTTCCGCTTCTACCCATTTCGTGAAGTAGTCCACTGCCACGACCACAAATTTTAGCTGAGACCTGGCTTTTTGAAACGGGCCTAAAATGTCAATTCCCCATTTAGCAAACGGGCAAAGAGCAACAATCTCAGAAATTTCCGTGGCAGGTCGTCGGGGAATCTTAGCAAATTCCTGACATCTCTGACAAGTTCACACGAAGGTATCGCAGTCCCTACGAATGGTGGGCCAATAGAATCCTGTCCGAAAAACCTGCACGGCCATAGTGCCGCCAGACACATGCATGCCGCATATCCCTTCGTGGATTTCTCGCAAAGTGTGGAAACCTTCTTGCGTCGTGATGCACATGGCGGCTGGATGAGAGAAGCACCTCCGAATCAGTTCTCCGTCATAATATGTGCATCGTGCCGCTTGCTTCAAGACTTTTCTCTTTTCGGCGTTATCTACAGGTAGCTCGTCGTGCTTCAACTATTTTATTATGGGGATTCGCCAGTCATTTTCAATTTCTTTGACGCAAAGCGACACTTATTCTTCCATGAAAGAAGGCACAGATACTTCTCCATAATACACGCCCTTAGGTATGGACGCTTCTGGGTTTGCTGCGATTTTGGCGAGGTTGTCTGCCTCGGTGTTATCCTCTCGAGGGATATGCTCAAAGCTGACCTGCATGCCGTTTTTCTTTATTTCTATCAACTCGCGTCTCACTTTAGTGAGATATTGAACCATGATGGGCTCTCTGGCTTGAGAGTTTCCCAAGACTTGGTCTATTATTAATTTGGAATCTCCACATATCTTCAGTCGCAAGTCTCCCATCATTCTAGTGTCATGTATGGTTTTGGTGGAGAAACTTCTTCCTATTCTGAGTCCAGCTAGCAACGCCTCATATTCTGCCGTGTTGTTAGATAACGGTTGTAAAATTTGGATGACATATCGTATCTGTATGCCGTGCGGCCCAGTCATAAAAATTCTGGCTCCGGTTAGCTCTTGGTTCTTGGCCCCGTCCACATGGATAACCCATAGGTCAGTGTAGGTTTCCGGGAACGGAAGGTCCAAGTCATCCTTTTCATCTTCTGGTATGTCTGTCAATGGGTCCTACGTAAACGTGCATTCTGCTATGAAGTCTTCTAGCGCTTGAGCTTTTATAGATGGTCGGGCCTTATACTGCAATCCGTACTGCTCAAGTTCAATGGCCTAAATTAACATCCTTCCTGAACACTCAGGTTTCTTGAAAATCCTTTTCAAAGGTTGATCTGTAAGCACGATGACGGGGTGAGCCTGAAAGTACCAGTCCATTTTCCGCGTTGCCTGTACTAACGCAAATGCTATTTTTTCAATGTGAGCGTATCGCAGCTCGGCGTCTTTCAAAACATGACTAACGAAGAATACCGGGCGATGAATATGACTGTCATCTCGCACAAGGACAGCACTGACCACCTCATCTACGACGCCCAAATACAAATATAGTGTATCACCTGGCTCTAGTCTTGTTAGCACCAGGTCAGAGGAAAGGTAGGCTTTTATGCCACCAAACGCTTCTTCACATTCTTCTGTCCATCTGAAAGGAGCCTTTTTAAGAATAATTTTAAAGAACGGTAGGCATCTCTCACCTTGGTTAGAAATGAATCGCCCTAGAGCGATAACGCGCCCTGTGAGCTTTTGCACTTCCTTGACTGTTCAAGGAGATCTCATGTCGTGGATGGCTTTGATCTTCAATGGGTTGGGCTAGATGCCTTTTTGAGTGACCATATAGCCTAGAAACTTACCCGTTTGAAATGCAAACATGCATTTACGAGGATTGAGCTTCATTTGGTATTCTCTCATTACTTTGAATACTTCCTCCAAATCCGCTAAGTGGTCCTCAAAGCTTTGGCTTTTTATTAATACGTCATCCACATATGCCTCTACCTTCTTCCCAATTTACTTCTCGAAAACCTTTTTCACCATACGCTGAAACGCGGCTCTAGTATTTTTTAGACCAAATGACATCGCTATATAACAGTATGCGGTTTTTAGAGTGATGAAGGTAGTCTTTTCCTCCTCTTCAATGGCCATGGGGATTTAGTGGTACCCCGAATTGGCGTCTAAGGAGCTTAGCTATGCGTACCCAGCAGTCTGGTCGACCAACTAGTCGATTTGAGGAAGAGGGTAGCAATCCTTGGGACAGGCATTGTTTAGGTCAGTGAAATCAATACACATGCGCCAATCTCCGTTAGGTTTTGGAACTAGAACAGGGTTAGCTAACCACGTCGGGTATTAAACCTCCAGAATAAAACCCGCATCCAGGAGTTTCGATATCTCCTTCTCAATGGCTATGGCCTTTTCTGTAGAGAACGGTCGTCGTTTTTGCTGAACTGGCTTGACGTTAGGGTCAACATTAAGTCGATGCTCTGCTACTTCTCGTGAAATTCTGGGCATATCCGCGGGCTTCCAAGCGAATTCTCCTTTGCACTTATTTAATAATCGAGCTAACTGCGCGTTCTCTTCCGGGCTTAACTTTTCACTGACCATGAAATTTGCTTCTCTAATTCCACTAACGGGAACTGGCACCATCTTATCCACCGGCTGGGTGCGCTTTCCATCTTTCTGTTTGAAGGGGTCATCTGTCACACACACATAACGGTCGCAACTCTTTTGAGTCATAAGTAGATAACATTCGGCCGCTAGTTTCTAGCCGCCTTTGATCGAGACTACCCCATCCCAGGAGGGATATTTCATCCTCAAGTGCCTTTGAGATATCGCTGCCCCAAAACGGTTGAGAAACGGTCGTCCAAGTATGGCGTTATATGGCAAAGTTAAGTCTACGACCAAGAATAACAACTCCACCGACCGCTTGGACGTATCTTCTCTAAAGTATACTGGCAATAGTGTGACTCCAGTCACGGGGATTGGAACCCCGTCTACCCCCATTATTGGCTTCTTGCAAGGTGTCAGCTCGCTGTCAGGACGCTTCATGAGGTTGTACGCCTCTAATGAAAATAAATTTACCGCGCTTCCATTATCAATAAGCGTTCTCCTAACTCCATGATTGCCGATAACGGGTGTAACCACTAACGCATCGTTATGTGGGAAGATGACACCTTTCTCGTCCTCCTCAGAGAAGGACAATACCATTCAATCTAATGCACTTATCTCCTCACTTTTATTAACGTGCTTTCTCGTTTACGCTTCTCCCCTGAATTGGGCGTTAACTGCACAGGCTCATCAAGATACGACGTGCCACCAACAATAATATTGATGATGGGAATGTCGTCATCGTAGACTGTTAACGTCTCTCTCGTTCTTCCGTCAGGGATATCATTGTTTCCAGGGGGTGAGGGGGTACTTGTCTGCTGTCCGACGCTTTACCTGTCGGGTTGCCTCTGGCTTCTTCTCTCGCCTTAGTGCCAAACTCTCTGAGGTAACCTTCTTCCACTAAACGCTCTATTGCTAACTTTAACTCTCTGCACACATCCGTGGAGTGTCCTTTGACTTTGTGGAATTTACAAAAAGCATTTTCCCTTCCTCTCATAATTACTCCTAGTTTCACAGGGGCTGGATAACGGATGGGCAGGTTCCGTTGCTAGACAATCGCTAAGATTTCCGCTCTCGAAAGTATGAGAGAAGGAAGGTCAGGGTCATAAACTCGGCCCTTTGGCAGATCCGTTTGTCGTCTAGTAGGAGAATTACTAGGCCTTCCTATCAAAAAATTACCCCTTTGTCGCTTTGAGGTCTTAGGGATATGATCTTTCCGATGGCCGTAGTCATCACTTGGACGAGTGTTAGGGGTCGCGTTAGCATGAGCGTTAGGAGTAGGATGTGCGTCTTGTGGTGCGTTTCGAATTCTGTCTCTATTTTCTTCTTCCTCCATCCTCGCATAATTATGAGCTTTCAGCCTTAACGCATCCAGAGTTGGTGGGGGATCCACCATTATTGTATCTCGTAACTTCCCATAGAAGTAATTGCGTTTCAAGGCTTCCACAGTAAAATCAATGGTAACGCCTGGTGTTAACGACATTTCGAGATCAAAGCAACTAAGGAAGTCCTTCAAGGACTCCTGAGGTTTTCGATGGATATCGAATAACGCCGCTGCAGATTTCTTGATAGGGACAGTCGTGCTAAATCGGCTCCGAAACTTAGTTTCCAACTATGGGAAACTATCGATAGACCCCGCTGGGAATCCTTCAAACCAGAGACGTCCTACCCCTGACAGTGTCATAACAAATATCTGGCACAAAGCCGCGTCCCTATGAGTTTGAAACTACACGAAGTCCTTTACCTTATTGTGGTGAGAAATGGGATCCTTCGTGCCATCATACGACTCTGCAGGAAGTTTCACGTATCAACTGACCCTGTGGTGTCTTATGCGATAGCTGAACGGGTGACCAGCATTATCATCGGGAATTCTGCGAAGATGATGGGGGGAAAGACTTCGAAATGATGCCTTTGACCTCGAGGGTTGTGTTCATGATGTCGCCTAGGGGACCGACTGCGGCTCTTGGGTGTCTGAGTTCGATATCTTCTACTGCTCGATCTCTCGCTGTGTTTAGGGGATATGTCCCTAAACATATTATCTCGCCTTCCATCCTAACGATCTCTGTACTCGTCATGCCATTGTTCCTCTTAAGAAACAGGGATTTCTCACGTGTGTTGCGCAGAAGGTTCCACTTGTCTATGAGCGAGTTACAAGAAACTGACAGGGGCCGTCATCACAGGCGAGGTCAGCGGGATGCTCCTGCGTTGCCGGGGTGATAGTGGTCGATCAGTGATAATAGATGGAGTAAAAACTACGTGAGAAGGAACGCTAGGCCCTGAGATATTGAGGGTAAATCCTGCTGCTAACTCAGTCAAATGGTCTAGCTGAGCACAAAGAGCTGATATTGAATTCGCAAGAGGGTTGCTTGCATTATCCATCGCGAATCCCCTTAAAAGGGGAGTGGAATAGCTAGATCCTGCCATATGAGAAAGAGGAATATGCATCTGGGAAAAAGGTGTTCCCGTTGTTTGTGCGAAGGAGAAATCTAACGTTCCTTGAGGAGTTTCCTGCGTCGCAGTAGAAACAGCAGTGGTAGCGAAAGGAAAAAGTTCTCTGCGGGTAGCAAGAGAAACACCAAAAGATAGAGGTGGTCGCCTAGTGGGAGCTATAATTTTCCGACCTTAACGCTGGGTGTAAGGACGAAAATGCCCCTGAAGTTACGTTGTACTCCCTCTGTCTTTAAAAGACAGACGTTTTAGACCTAAAACTATGTTCACAATTACTTAAACGACGTCATACTCGGTCTAAACTTCATCACATACGGTGGCAAATGAGGGCAAGGAAATTCCAGAGAGAGAAATATCTCTGACACCCACTCTCCATCTTCTCCTTCTCTTCATATTTCTCTCTCTCTCAAACAATAATCAATGATCTATCAAAATAAAATTGAGGGAATTTATTAGGGTAATTGCGGTTTAATTTCGGGCTGATTTTGGGTTGATTTTGTGGTGATTTTTGGATTATTCGTATGGCTATTTTTTCTGTTAATTTTGTGGTTGTTTGGTCAGTTTTTCGGGCTAGATTTAATTCAATTTGGTGGCTGGATTTCATTCCATTTCATAGTTGTTTTGGTTTGATTGTTGTTGGGTTTGGTCGGCTTGCCGTTTGTTTTCGGTTTTATTGTTGGTGGCGTCAGATTTTGGCTGTTTTGGATCTGTTTCAGTGGTCAACGCCGGCAGCGGCAGTGGCTCCGGCGGCTTGAGGAAGAAGAAGAACGGTGCTACTGTTTTGTTGTTGTTGGGTTTGGGGTCTGACTGGGCTGGCCATTTCGGACCAGCAAGGGTTGAAACTGCTTGAATTGCTACTTGAATTGCTTGATTAAATTTGTTGCTTGGTTAAAATTTCTTGATTAATCTGTTGCCTTGACTGTAGTGTTAGTTTTGGAGGGATGATGAGAGGAGAGAAGGAGAGAAGAAGAAGCAAGACAGTGCTGACACACATCTGGGCTTCCACAGCAAGCCTACAGTTGCCTAAAACAACGTGATTTGCGGCCCGATGTCTCTTTTAAAGACAGAGGGAGTAGTTATTAGTATTCATAGGTTTGTGCACTATCCGGTTGTGAGAATTTCCCCGATTTTTGGATTTGATTTCTAGTTTTAGGGTTTATAAAAAAGATGAATTTTGTTATATAAGTTTTTCTTTTTGTCACGAAAAAATTGATCCAAATGTTCTTATGTCATTTTAGGATGTGGGTTTCTCGGTTTTATCTTTGGCGTCATCACAGTTTTCTATTCTCAAGGAGAAGAGGTCAGTTTCGAAGAGGATTGTTTCAGTCTTGGCTCCTCAGCAAGTTAGTGTTTCCTTCTCTCTCTTTTTTCACATTTTTGATGTATTTGTGATTAATTAGTGTTGCAAAGATGTTTTCTCATAATGGTTTGTGTTGGGCAATTTGAAGTTTGGATTAGTTAGTGTTTCATTTATGTTACTGAGTTGGGATTTTTCTCAAGTTTGATTTTTTTTTTGTATCACATTGTTTGGTTAAAAAATGATGTCATTGGTTTTGATGGATTTTACAGGTTAAGACTGCGTTAATGATGACAGAGAAGATCTTGGCTAGGGTGTCTAAGAAGCCACAATTGAGCCCAGGCGAGAATGTTTGGGTCAATGTTGATATCTTGATGACCCATGACGTCTGTGGCCCTAGTTCCATTGGGATCTTCAAGAGAGAGTTTGGAGAGAATGCTAAGGTATTATACTCTTTGAGCTTCTACTTGCCTTTACATAGTTGAGTTATTTGAGTGCTAATCAGTATTTGAAGTTTTAAATGAGTTACTGGTGTTTAGTGTTTGGTAGGCTGATTATAGTTAGTTTGCATTTCCTTAATTCTTTCCTTATATAGTATTATTAAGGGGAAGATAGCCATTTAATACCCTAGCATGAAGTCTATGTCTATCAGCAACACTGTTACAGAACATAGATATGACCTTCTTTGCTTTCAAACTGAAACGGTATTTGCATATTTATTTTCCCTCCATAGTATAGTAGACTTTTCTATCATTATGAAGCCATTTATTTCTACCAAATTGTTTTTCTTTTGTTAGCAATAGCATTATGTGGAATTCCAGGTTGAAAATTTCCTGTTAACTTTTGACTCTGCCGTGACTTGTGTGTTTGCTTGCTTGCATTTATCAAGTCATCTTTTTGTTCTTAATCAAGTTACCTATTTTTCACTGTTTTTAATTGTAGGTCTGGGACCGTGAAAAGCTTGTGATATGCTTCAGACCTAATATGCTTCATGTACATAATCTCTTTATTCCCTCCTAACTCTTTATCTATGGGTTCATCTGCAGCATAATTTTGACATCAAAGTGTTTGCACCGGCGGGTGCACCACGGTTCAATCCAAGCCTAACTGCACTGATAAGCGGCAGTCTGTAGGTGGCAATTAGGGAGAAGGCGGTCCGTACATAGACTCCATTGGACCATTATAATTAAGGCCGTCAGATCGGATCGTGGTGGTGAGTACTACGGTCGATATGATGGATCAGGTGAACAACGTCTTGGGCCACTTGCCCAATTTCTTGATGAGTGTGGGATAGTTCCACAATACACCATGCGGGGGTCTCCGACCATGAATGGTGTATCTGAAAGGAGGAATCGTACCTGTTGGTACACGAATTTTGACGCCATTTTTAATTAATTTTAGCATTTCTGTTATTTAGTTAATTTACTGTCATTTTTAGTTGATTTACTGTCGCTACCATTTTTAAGTGTTTCATCGCATTTTAGCATCGTCAGCTTTCGAAATCACATTTTTAAATTTTTCGTCACGTATTCTCGTTATTATTATCATTATTATTTTTAGCCTTAAAAATCACATTTTTAACTATCCCACCGTCGTTTGCTAGTTTTTTCTTCATTTTAGGTCATCACATGAATTTTAGGATTTTTAGTATTTTAGCGCATTTTTTAGTATTTTTATTTTGTTATTATTATTTTCGTTCGAGCTTTTATTGGACCCGAGTAAGTTTGTTGTCCCGTCGATCATCATCACCCTCGACCTAGACCAGCCACCTCACGGCCGTAGCTCCTCCACCGCGACAAGCAGCCACCACGCGCAGCCACGCCCTCTAAGAGCCACGCGACTTCGACCTATAAATAGCAAGCATCCTTCAACGTTCAAACGACACCAAATTAGCAAGAAAAACTTGCTCCTTCTCCTTCTTGATTGGTTGCTCACTTAGAGCGATAAATCGTCCAGTTCAAAGTTTAGAACGTGAGCTTTCTCTCTCTAGCCATTTTCGTTTTTCTTAAGCATTTTTCTTCTTTAATTCGTTTGGCTTCGTTTTGAAGAGATTAATTGCTTGTTTTTATGCCATTAATTCATGTGCATGATGTAGATTAAATACATGCTTTCAATTTTAAAAATTGTTAGCTAGATTGTGCGAATTAATTAGTTTTCGATAATTAACGGTTTTGTCGTTTTTTCGAAATTAAACTCGGTAGGTTTTGTATTAAAATTCAAGCTTTGTACGGTCGAGACGCCGTCGAGGAGACGAGCGTCTCGGTATGAAGATCGCGAGAAATGGGCAAGGGAAGTCGGAGCTTGGCCGCCGGCAGTAGCGCCGGCGACCAAGGAAAAGGATGATGAACAGTGCCATGTTTCGGCACAGTTCACGTGTAAGGGTGATGGGCTTGGCCTATCACCGTTTAAATACTTTTCCTTGGGCCAGGCACTATTCCTGGCCCATTTCAGTTTTCTTTTCCTTTTTCAATTGGCCCCAGCCCATTTTCAATTCTTTCCGAAACTTCGGATCGCACTTTCTCGTAAAAATAATTCGTATGCTTCGTATGATTATTTTTCGTACTATCAACTGTTTAATTTTCTGCACTTATCAACTATTTAAATTATTCGCACTTTAAATTTCCGCAATTTACTTTCGCCAATTTAAATTCAATTATTCGTTTTACCGCCTACATGGTCGGTCGCATTTTAATTCTCGTAAATATCAACTTCTTTAATTTTTCGCAAACTGCTGGAAATTCTTCCGCAATATCAACTGTTTTATTTTCTGCAAATATCAATTGTTTATTTTCTGCAAATATCAAATGTTTATTTTCTGCAAATATCAATTGTTTTATCTTCTGCAAATATCAAACTGTTTATTTTCTGCAAAATATCAATTGTTTTAAATTCCGCACTTATCATACTGCTGGAAATTCTTCCTCAAATATCAACTGTTTATTTTCTGCAAATCATCAAACTGTTTTAATTCCCTGTAAATCGTCAACTACATTTAATTTTTCTACACTTATCAAAACAGCATTTAAATTTCGTATGCGTCAAATAAATCATTTTTCTCATGCAATCAACTCAGCATTTAATTTTCGTATGCGTCAAATAAATCATTTCTCGCATGCCATCATGTCATCATTTAAATCTCGTATGCGTTACATAAATAATTTCTCGCATGCAATCATGTCAGCATTTAATTTTCGTATGCATCAAATAAATCATTTCTCACATGCCATCATGTCATCATTTAAATCTCGTATGCGTTAAATAAATCATTTCTCGCATGCAATCATGTCAGCATTTAATTTTCGTATGCGTCAAATAAATCATTTCTCGCATGCCATCAGGTCATCATTTAAATCTCGTATGCGTTAAATAAATCATTTCTCGCATGCAATCATGTTATCATTTAAATCTCGTATGCGTTAAATAAATCATTTCTCGCATGCAATCATGTCATCATTTAAATCTCGTATGCGTAAAATTAATAATTTTTCGCATGCAATCAACTTAGCATTTAATTCTCGTATGCGTTAAATCCATCATTTCTCACATACAATCAATTGTCATCATTTATTTTTCTGCACTTATCAAACTCAACATTTAATTCTCGTATGCGTAAAATCCATCATTTTACGTATGCAATCAATTGTCATTTAAAATTTTCGCACTCATAAAATTGCTTATTTATTTCTCAAGCTATCGCTAACACTCTCATTTTTTAGGTTTTAATTTCAAGCTTCGCTCGAAAGTACGCCTTTCGATTCCTTTTTATTTATTCAACGCTTTTCGTAAATGTCAATCGTACGCATGATATATAGAACTGCTAGAACTAAAATCAACCCACATGAACAACGTGTTTAAAGAGTTGCTTAAAATGCCATGCTCATGTGATTTTAAATTCTCGCATATATTGACTGCATGTACATGGGGACTTTCGATCCCACATCAATTTTTTCCACTTCAAAATCTATCATTTAAATTTGTACTATGTTAGCAATCCATGATAGGATCACGTACTAATTAATCTAATCATGCATGGCCCGATGATGAAATAAGAGGGCGCTCATTCAGTCTTATAGAAAATTCAGTCCCATCACGTTACGGTCAAGAATAATCAATCGATCTTGATAAACGGTAACCCTGTCCGAAAGACGTTCAAACGGTAACCCCGTTCAACGATTAATTATTTCTGAACGTCACGATAATAAAAAGACTAAAGTGACGATTCCTCTGAGGGTCCCCCTTTCAAAATAAAAACACATTTTATCAAACACCTTTTTACAACACCTCTCTCATCAACCGGTAACCGTTTTTGGATGTGACTCGGGTGCCTAACACCTTCCCGAGACCATAATACGACCCGAACCTTTTGTCTGGGGTCCAGACCCCTTTTTTGTGCCTTTAGTTTTTTTACTTATTATATTTCCTATGCCATGACGATTAAGATTCCCTAAACCTAGCAACCAAATTAGGGTGGCGACTTCATTGCATGCCGCGAGGCGTCTGTTTACGCTGAGCATTGTAAGGTCCCAAATTTCGTTGCACACTCGAGAATTATTTTCCGTAGATTTTCGTGGGGCGCGACAGTTTGGCGACTTCAATAGGGACCTAGGGTCGGAGCCGGTTTTATCTTTTTAGAGGTGTTTTATTTGTTTATTTATTTATTTGCTTTGATCAATTGCTGGTCTGTTCATTTATTTGCTTTATCAATTGTCATATGCATTTCATAGCGCCCTACACCCAGGGGACAATTACCAAAATAGGAGGGTAGTAGCGATGCCCTAGGACACGTGTCATGGGTAGTGTTCACCAACCCCAACTCGGATGAACCCCTAAAGCCAGTCGAAAGGTTACTCGATTTCGCAAGGAATCGGGACACTGGACGACACTTTAGGGACCTTTTCATAGTATCATCCGGGAACCATTCAAGCCAGTTAGAGGTGTCGGAATAAGAGCCCCAGGACGTGCATCATGATTATACCTGTTTGTCGTGGCTCTATTTGTCTTGTTGGCATATTGACGTGATTTTTCTGTTATACGAACTGCGGATTTCTCACACGCACAGTTTACTTAGCACTTAAAATTTTATTTTTTGTCCCACAGGACCCATTTTGCTCATTCGCTATGACAACACCTACGTTACTTTCATTTGATATTTTCGGGGGACGAAGCTTCGACGATCAAGCTGCCCAAGGAGATCTGTTAGAACAGGGATTCGCCCCTGACGTCACCACTAAAATCAAAGTAGAGGTTGTAGACTTTGATTTAACTAGGATTCGGATGTTAAGAAATAAGCTGACTGAAGACGAGGAGACACAGTTTGAGGGTAGTTATGGAAAGCTACTAACCCTAGTGGACGTGAAAACTGATTGGGGTTGCATCCGGGCAGTCCTGAAGTTCTGGGACCCCTATTATCGTTGCTTCTCTTTCGACAACGGAGTAGACTTGACTCCCACGCTTGAGGAGTACTCAGCTTTGATGTGCTTCACATCTCCCATATCAACCATCTACCAGAATGTCCGACTCGACTCTTCGAGTGTAAAAATAAGACTCGACAAGCTATTAGGAATCACTACTCGTGTCATGGAGGGTGACTACTTCTGGTGCTGGTCGGATATCGAGGCACGATTTCAGCTATCCAATGAAGCAAAGCGCTCAAGGATTCTGGCCTTCGCCATTGTAGGATTCGTCCTTTTTCCAAGGATGAGAAACGCCATCAACTTTTCAGCAGCCAACATCTTTTACGAGATGGAGGTAAATGCCATCAATCCTACAACAACCATCTTGGCCGAGACCTTTCGCTCCTTGGACTCTTGCCAAAGAAGAGGGAAAGGGAGGCTCACCTACTGCACCCAGTTACTGACAGTATGGTTGGTCAGTCACTTCAAACAAATTCCTGATCAGTCCATCTTCTTCGAAAGCTACATCAGGTCGTGCCCTCTACTCAGAGTTATCAATGCAATGACCACGGATAAATGGGAGATGGAAAATAAGGATGTCTGGATTGACTGATTCATCAACCTCTCAGAAGAGGACTTTAGTTGGCATGCCAAGTGGCTGCGGACCTCGGATCCCATCGTCTGCTGCGGACCCCTACCTTGGGTTCCCTTAATCGGAGCATGGGGATGTACTCACTACTGCCCTGCCCTCGTACTCAGGCGGTTTTGCATCACCCAGATCATTCCAGTGACTTTCGGCATGACGAAATCAGATCTGTCACACACCGGAGAAAATCAGAACATCCAGGTATATGCCCAAGGCTGGGCCCACCCCTTTTGTCTCAAAGGACGTGTTGCCCCTGCAGCAACGATACCACAATATCCACAATGGAGATTGAAGTGAGTCAACGACAATGTCTTACCTCGCCCAGAAAATCAGAAACCGATGGAAGAGGAAGGGGAATCACAAGTAAGTGGAGGAATGGATGCTATGGCTTACGCACAAGTGGTAGAGCAAATGCGAGCAGCATAGGAGGAGCGAGATCTAATGACAGAGGAAAGAGATACCGCCGAAGCACGTCAATGTTACGCAGAAGTCCAGATGAATGAGTCGGACAGGCACAACAAGGATTTTGTCCGAGTACAAGCAGTAAAACAGAAGGTGGCCCTCAGGGCCTTTAAAGAACGCTTGAGCAGCGAAACCCGCAAGAAAGAAGCGTCGAGTGCCATAATCCAAGATAGGGATTCGACGATAAGGGTTTTGACCACTCGCGCAGACTTGGGAGACAGGAAAAGCCAGGCATTGCAAAGCCGAATTACCGCGTTAGAAGCTGAGATAGAGATGCAGAAAGGGGAGTTGGCTTCGATGGAGTACCTTTGGCAGGAGAACTCTGACGCCCAGGATTGACACCTTCAGCGAAAGGCTCGGATATCGGCAAACCTTTTCTTTTTAGCTAGGACCCCTGATTTCATCTATCTTAGCCATTTTTGATGAATTTAGGTAGTTGGCAAGTTTACCATACTTTTGTAAACACTTTTAATGAAGTCGTACCCTTTCGGATATTTATTAAATCGCCTCAACTATTCCATATCAATTATCCATCCAAAGCAACTCAAAACACCATCGAAAAAATAAAGAGAAAATCCCTCCGGGATAAACACGATCGTTTCACCAAAGAACTAAAAAATCAGACCAAACATTCAAAAACAGCCGAGTATTGCCCACTCATGGCCTTGTCCTCTCAGCTTATCACAAAAACTCCAAGTTCATAGCATGGATCGTCATCCCTCCCCTCAGTTGGTTTCACCAGGCATCAGGCTCCGCATCGTCGAAAGTATAGTGTAAAAAGAGATCTTCCTAGCATGGCGGCATTAGTTACCCCTGCTGATTTGGGGTATCACCGATAGCATCTCCAATTGCTTCACAACGTTGGAATGAATAGAGGCTTCCTTCGCATCTTGTCAACAACTGGGATATCTCGCCTCTCCGACCGCCCTGAAAATATCAAGTGAAAGGAAGCCGGAAAAGTGAATGAGCAAACGTGGAGACCTCGGGATTGCACATCACCTGTGTATCTTCACTTGTACTTACTCTTTTCTGTGTTTTCCCCTTTTTTTCAGGTTCATAATAGCTCCTCGGAAGCAAGCTACTCCGCACAGGCTCCCTTTAACTAGACTTCAAAAGCGAAAAATGACTGAACCGGCTAAGACCGATGAAGCACTAACGGCTAGAATCGCCGAGTTAGAGGAGCAAGTTAGGATCAGTACAGAAAGGGCCGCCAGGGCCGAAAAGGAAAGAGACGAAGTTGTCACCAAGTTCCCACAGGGTTTCGATCCCCCTTCGCTCACCACCGCAGGACCTTCAGTACTCCCGCCACTTTCTGGCCCCGAGGGCCGATGGAAATGGGTTAGTCCCTTCACTACACCCACCCCTGCAAATCCTACAGTTAAGGTGGGTGAAGATATCACCCCGTCACTTCAGCACCTTTCGATCAACCCTGCCGTGGACCTCAGCAAGAGCCAGACCCACCTAGAGAACCTGTATCTCCCTCCTATTCCTCCGAGCACAGTTCCCGGACCTGTGGGAACTCAGCCTCTTACTTTCAACCCAGCACAACCTCAGTTCTCATCAAAACCTATGCTACCCTTCGGTTCTAACCCCATCAGGGCTGAGCAACCAAAAAGTGACCGACTGAATCTACTCGAAGAAAGACTCCGCGCAATTGAAGGGGCTGATTCATTTGACCCTACCAGCCCTGCCGATATGTGTATGGTCCCTGGGATTGTCATACCTCCGAAGTACAAGATCCCTGACTTCGAAAAGTATACTGGGGTAGAATGCCCAAAGACCCACCTCAGAGCATACTGCAACAAGATGGCAGAGATGATCCACAACGAGCCGTTGTTGATTCATCTATTCCGAGAAAGCTTGACCAAGCACGCCCTAACATGGTATATGGGTCTGGATAGAGCCAGGATTAGGACATGGAGAGACCTGTCCGATGCCTTCTATAGACAATATAAGTTCAACATGGAGGTAGCACCCGACCGCGCTGATCTGCAAAATCTGGAAAAGAAAGTCGGCGAGTCCGTGAAGACCTATGCTCAGAGATGGAGAGAGTTGGCTTCTAGAATCTCCCCACCCTTAAGCGACAAGGAACTCTTGTCGATCTCTTTGCACACCTTCAAAGCTCCCTACTACACCTACCTGATGATAACAATCAAGACAACCCTAACAGCACTACTGCATTTGCGGCTCCGGCCGGGGCGGATTCCTATAAGTCCCATAGTATATCTTCATATCGCCCAGGGATCAGCAAAGGATTCCTAGGATGGTCGACATCAGCGGAGGGGGGACTCACGCGTCTCTATACGTACGACGCCATCCCATCCTAGGGAACCGCGAGGTTATCGCTCCCGGTAACCCTGTCAGATATCGCTCATGACGTCACCCGCTGGCATCACTTGTGACGTCATCACCTAGACTGTTATCGCCAGGTATCGCCATCGAGGCCTATAAATATCCCTACTTTTTCAAACAGAAGGTAAGATCGAGATGACCCAGCAGATCCTCTTGTTACTTTGTACCCCGAACTGACTTAGGCATCGAAGTGTCTACGCCGGAGCCCCCCTCCGGCGCTTTGCAGGTACATCCGACGTCGATCGCTGCCATTTCGATCAGACACGACCTCGAATCTTATCAAATGGTGCTTTCATTAAGAGCTTTGGTATATTAAGTGAGCATCCTTAATAGCCAAGCTCCGTTTAGTCAGAAGATTGGAACGGTCATGACCACAGGATCGGAGCCGATCCGATCATCATCCTCTAATATCCCTTTCTCAATCCGCAGACAGTTATTCCCTTTTGCTACTGTTGATCTCTCTATGACGTCGCAACCAATTATTTAGGGATCTCTGGACCGTTCGGTCGGAATTGCAGGGGGACTTGTCTCCTCACAAACGGTCATTTCGTCATCTCAGACAGCGGGATCCGATTTCTCCACTCCTCTTTCGGGGGGATCTATACTTAATCATGAACATTCTTTTGCAATGGAAATAGTGGCCCTTCGTTCTCGGTTGGAATATTTGACTGAAATGGCCGCAAGAATAACGCCTGGTGCTTCTGGATCTAGTCTCCCTCCCCGCGTCATGTTCACACCATCTATTGTCGCTGATCGACCTCTATCACCGTTGTTTCCAGAAAACCTCCAGATGCCTTTGTCCGCGGGAGATCCTCCGGTTAGTGTTGTGCAGTTCACTCAAGGAAGAGTAGAGGCTTACGTACCACAGATACCGCAAGGTCTCCTCCCACAGGGAGATAGGCAACTTGAGGGGGTTAGGAACCGGTGGGACGGACGGAGGGAAGGAGCCAACAGGAGTTTGTCTCCCGAGTACAGTGAAAGATCCAGTAGTCGAAGGTATCGAAGTCGATCTCCCAGGAGTCACAGTCGATCTCCTAGGCGACATCTTACGCTAGAACCGCGAAAAAGGGGGCGTCAGGCTGAAATATCTCCCCCGCGTCATGCGCGTGAAATTCTTGATGATACATCGGGCCACCCATTTAGCCTTCGTATAAGGCGTCACAAGGTCAGTCGACGCGTGAAGCTTGCCACTGATACTTATGATGGCACCAAGGATCCCATCTCGCATATCAATAAAGTGAAGGATTTTGTTCAGTTTCAAACCCACAGTGATGCGGCGTTGTGCCAAATATTTGTTATGACACTGTCGGGTGTTGCGCGTCTCTGGTTTGAGGGTCTCCCTGGTGGATCCATTAGTAATTTCTCACAGTTAGAATCTAAATTCCGGAGCAGATTTAGTACGGCGATTCCAATCAGGAAATCTATCGCCGCGTTATTTGACATACAACGAATGCCTCAAGAAACCTTAAAGGAATTTATCAGCTGTTTCGATTTGGAAATGTCATTAACGTCGGGCGTTACTATTGATTTTGCTATAGAAGCCCTGAAAAGGAACTGCCGCTACGGAAAACTGAAAGACGCGCTCATGGTGGACCCTCCAGTGACTTTAGACGCGTTGAGACTTAAAGCCCATAATTATGCGAAAATGGAAGAAGAAGAAAATAGAGATAGGACGTATAACGCGCCGCATGGGACATCTCAAATTATCGCTGCTCCCACAAAGCCCCGTCCGGACGAACAGTTTATCGACGATTACGCTAGGCGGAAGGATCATATCCCCAAAGCCTCCAATAGAAAAAAGGGTCATCCTTCGAAGGGAAAGACCGGTGGTTCCCCCACTCGACGTCAAGGGGATTCTTATAAAAATCGGACATACGACCCAGATTTTCCTTCCCTTAATGTACCAAGGGCAGAGATTTTAGCGATAGCATAACAGCGAAATCTTCCCATCCGCTACCCTGCGCCTACAAAACCAGGAGTCCTTCTAGGGCGAAGGGAAAATGCTTATTGTAAATTCCACAAAGCCAGGGGACATTCCACAGAAGCGTGCAGAGAATTAAAATTGGCGATAGAACGTCTGGTGGAAGAAGGATATTTAGAAGAATTCGCCACCCAAGTAAGAGAAGACGCCAGAAATAATCCCATGAAAAGGACGACAGATGAATGACCAGTTCCTCCTCGCGTTCCGTAGAAGGATAATGCCTCCGGAGGAAAAGATAGAGAAACTCTTACGGTAGACGATGAGTACATCCCTATGATTAACATCATTACGGGAGGAACCCCTTATATGGACGAATCAGAACAACCGACAGCCGCGAAAGGAGAAAAAACGCATACGGGATGGCACGATAAAAAAAGGAGGCGCGATAGGCATTTTGGATCGAATGATATTATCCTTTTCCGAAGAAGACGAGAAAGGCGTTGTCTATCCGCACAATGATGCACTGGTGGTTACGCCCGTCATCGCCAATCATGGAATCAGAAGAACTCTTATTGATAACGGGAGCGCGGTGAACCTCTTTTCGCTGGAAGCGTACAATCTCATGAAACGCCCTGACAACGAGCTAACGCCTAGCAAACGGCCTATAGTCGGCGTTGATGGGGTTCCAATCCCTGTCACGGGGGTAATTACTTTGCCCATATATTTTCGAGAAGACACCTATAAACGATCAGAGAACTTGTTGTTCCTTGTCGTGGATTTAAATTTGCCCTACAATGTCGTACTCGGGCGACCTTTTCTCAACCTCTTCGGAGCGGTGATATCTCAGAAGCATCTAAAAATGAAATACCCCTCCTGGGATGGGGTAGTATCCATAAAGGGCAACCAAAAGCTGGCGGCGGAATGCTATTCGCTCATGACTCAAAGGAGCTGCGATAGGTATGTGTGTATAGCAACAGACCCCTACGAGCAGGGTGATGAGAAGCGCGCTCAACCTCTGGAAAAAATGGTACCCATTCCAGTAATCGGCATAAAGGAAACAAGCTTCCTAATCAGCGAAAAACTCAGCCCAGCGGAAAACCTTCAACTGGCCCGGCTACTGAACAAATGTCAAGGAGATTTCGCGTGGAAACCCGCAGACATGCCAGGTATATCGCGCGAAATAGCCGAGCATCGGCTCAATGTGGACCCAGATGCCCGGCCGGTTTAACAAAAGCGGCGCGCGTTCTCTAGTGAAAAGGTGTTGGCTGTGGACAAAGAGGTAACAAAGCTTCTTGACGCAGGGTTTATCCGCGAAGTTCAATATCCCACCTGGCTAGCGAACCCTGTCCTTGTTCCTAAGCCCAATGGGGATTGGCGCATGTGCATCGACTTCACCGATTTGAATGATGCCTACCCTAAGGATTGCTACCCGCTCCCTCGTATAGATCAGTTAGTTGATCAGACCGCCGGGTACGCTTATTTAAGTTCACTGGACGCCAACTCTAGATACAATCAGATCCCCATGGCCCGGGAAGATGAAGAAAAGACTGCGTTCCTAAGTCCAAAGGCCACGTACTGTTATACGGCGATGCCGTTTGGGCTGAAGAACGCTGGGGCGACGTTCCAACGTATGGCAAACAAGATATTCGAAGAACAAATAGGGAGGAATGTGGAAGCATACGTTGACGATATATTGGTAAAGAGCGCGAACTTTCAAGATCACCTGCGGGACTTAAAGGAAGTCTTTGACGTAATGAAAAGGTATCGCATGAAGCTAAACCCCCGAAAATGTATGTTTGCATTTCAGACGGGAAAATTCTTGGGCTACGTGGTCAGCCAAAAAGGTATCCAGCCTAACCCTTCAAAGGTTAAAGCTATACAAGACATGATATCGCCAAGAACCATTAAAGAGGTGCAAAGGTTAACTGGACGAGTTATCGCCCTCGGGCGATTCATTTCCAAGCAAGGAGAGAAGTGTCTTCCTTTTTTCAAAGTCATACGCAGGAAAGCCTCGTTCGGGTGGACCCCAGAATGTGAGGAGGTATTTGTCGGCCTGAAGGATTACCTATCGTCTGACCTACTGTTGACGAGACCCGAGGCGGATGATACCTTATATTTGTATCTTGGCGCTGCGGACGAAGTGGTCAGTGCCGTCCTCGTTCACGACGATAACCACTCTCATCGCCCATTCTATTTCATGAGTCATGTTCTGAAGGATGCGGAGTTGCAATACGCCCGAATTGAAAAAATAGCGTTCGCTCTTATTCAAGCTACCCGCAAAATGGACCGATATTTGCAGTCCTATTCCGTTATCGTGCTTACGGACCAACCTCTGAAAAGAATATTTCGAAAGCCTGAATCTTCAGGAAGAATGTTGATCTGGGCGCTTGAACTAGAATAGTATGGATTGAGGTATCAGTCTCGACCGTCCGTAAAGGCTCAGATCCTGGCTGATTTCATAGCGGAATGTACCTTTATAGAGGATCCTTTGGCCGGCATACCTGAAGCGGAATGGGGTGATATGGATCTCCCATTTCTGGAAACCTATACGGACCTTTGGATCATCCATGTGGATGGGGCCAAAAACCAAGAGCTGGCAGGAGCTGGAATCTTCATAAATGGGCCGCACGACATGCAAATACGATACGCCATTCGAATCCTACAGCCGTTATCTAATAACGCGGCAGAGTATGAGGCGTTGTTAGCCGGGCTCAGAATAGGGAAAGGACTTTCTTCTAAAGGGAGGCACGATACTGGAAGAACAGGAGACCTGCGTCTAAAGATCTGTGGTGATTCCAAGTTGATAATTGACCAGGTCTTGGGGCACTCTCAGGCCCGGGAACCCATCATGATTCAATATCTCGCCAAAGTAAAGCGAGAATTATTGGAGATAAAGAAAGAGGGCATGCAAGTCAGCTTCGAGCATGTTCCCAGGGAGGAAAACACTGAAGCTGACAATCTAGCCAAATTGGCCGCGAATCCGGAAGCGTCCATACCCAAAGGCGTATATTATCGTGAGCTATCGGTACCATCCTTCATGGAAGAGCAAGCATCTTTATGTGTGGAAGAGCATGAGAGCGACTGGCAAATTCCCGTAATCAAATACTTGAAACATGAGGAACTGCCGAAGGACACCGTTGAAAAGAAGAAGGTGCTGAAATAGGCAGCTCGCTGTACGTACTATGACGGGGATTTGATTCGGAGATGTTTTTCTCACCCAGCCGCCAAATGTATAACTGAACAAGAGGGTCTTCACACCTTGTGCGAAATCCATGAAGGGGTATGTGGTATGCACGTATCAGGTGGCACTCTGGCGGCACAAGTCTTCAGATCCGGATTCAACTGGCCCACCATCCGGAGAGATTGCCACAACTATGTGCAAACTTGCCCTAAGTGCTAGGAGTTTGCCAAAATTCCTCGGCGACCTGCTGCTGAAATATCTGAAATTATCACCCCTTGTCCTTTTGCTAAATGGGGGATCGATATCCTAGGCCCATTCCCAAAGGCAAGGTCCCAACTGAAGTTTGTGATAGTGGCGGTAGACTATTTCACTAAGTGGGCGGAAGCTGAAGCGGTAGCCGCAATCACGGCAGAAAAAACTTGGCGTTTCTTCAAATATCAAGTTATCATGAGGTTTGGTGTACCTCGCGTCCTTGTCAGCGATAACGGAACGCAGTTCACCAGCCAATTCTTCAAAGACCAGTGCTCAGAATTCGGGATCGAGCAACGATTTTCCTCCGTGACTCATCCGCAAACTAATGGACAGGCGGAAGTAACCAATCGGAGTATCCTCAGCGGTATCAAGAAAAACTTAGAAGGGTTTAAAAAGAAGTGGGCTGATGAGCTGCCATACGTGATGTGGGCGTACCGCATGACTGTTAAAACTAGCACCGGAGAAACACCCTTCGCGTTGGCCTTCGGAACTTAAGCTGTTACACCGGTGGAAATTGGAACCATGAGCCTATGGGTGGCTCACTTTCGAGAGGAACTGAATGAGGAAAGGTTACGAGCTAACCTGGACGCGTTACCAGAAGTCCGAGAAGAAATCCTTCTGAAAACGCAGCACTACTAACAAAAGATGACCCGTTATCATAACAGGCGTGTCAAAGAGCGGTTGCTGAAAGCCGGTGACCTGGTGCTCAGAGACAAGCGAGCGGCAGGCCAACGTATGGGAAAACTCAGTCCTAACTAGGATGGACCATATCGCGTCACCCACGTTGTCGGGAAAGGAGCCTATCATATGGAGACACTCGATGGTACACCCTTATCCAACTCTTGGAATATCGCTCGTTTGAAATTATATTACCCTAGAATTTAATTTTATCTGCACCTTTGATTTATGTCAACCCTAACCATGACTAACGCTCGATGAGAGAGCTTTCGTGGGTGTTTGTGGTTGCCTTTGTGCAGATAAAAAAGGGGGTATCTTGGGAAGTGAAAAGTCCTATCCTTGTGATGGCCAGTCTTGATCAGATGGCCCACTAAGTGAGGGCACGACCCAACATACCTTGAATTAGCGTCAGATTGAAAGATCTTGGACGCCCCCGGGGGTGAAAAGTCCTATCCTTGTGATGACCGATCTTGATCAGATGGCTCATTAAGTGAGGGCATTACCCGGTATCTTTGGGAGTGAAAAGTCCTTCTCTTGTACTAACCGTTCTCGTGGAGACGGCCCATCAAGACGAGGCACGCCCTAAAGAAATAGAAACTCCGCCTAGAAACAAGAATCCTAACTTAACGGCTGGGCTGCTGCAGCCAGGCCATTAAGTAAGGACACGGTTCTAGACGCGAGGACAACGCCCAAAAGTGAAAATTCCCCAGCCTTGTGATAGCCGTCCCGATCCGACAGCTCACTAAGATGAGGCACTTTTCGGGCCGATCGCGAAAGGAGGGAAACGCGGAGAATCGCGAAATCCTAGCTAGTAACAAGATGTGTAACCCCTGGTGAAGTATAGAGCTGATAGTGAAAGAGACTCACGCGGGTTCCATGGTAACGCCTTATGATGGCAGTGGAAAGGCTCCTACGGGTAATTACTATCCCTCGTAACGTGTTTTTGTTACTGATGGTTTACAATTAGGAATGTGTAGAATACTTTTCGGGTAGCGGAAGGAGTGATGATCTCGTAAGCAGTGATATCGTAAGGCTTACCGGGAAAGCTAACTCGATACCGACTTTAGTAATTTTAATGGGACTGCTAAGGATCTGCTCAAAAAAGTAAACGCATCGTGATAACAGGGCAAAGATAACGCCAAAGGAGTTCGTAAGGAGACAACTAAAGGAAAGGAAAGATAGCGATAGAAGTTTTCTGAATACATCAAAATGCTTTAAGGGGCTACAAACTTCAGGGGTTCCTCCGTTTCCAGCCTGCCGCTTTAGCTTGGCGAAAACCCTCCTCATTAAGATGGGCAGATTTTCGCTTGAAAGCCGCCGTGACCTCATCAGGTTTGTATGCATCAACCCCATGGACTTCCTCAAAGCAATCGACTAAAATAGCGGCAGTCTGCTCGACATGCCACAAACTCCTATCGGCCGACTCTTCCTCCAGGGTAGCCTTCTCCTTGGCCAAGGATGATTTCTCATTTTCCAAGATAGTATTTTTGGCCCTCTCCGCTGCCAAGGCATCAGAATGTTCTTTCTTCAGCTCTTGATGGGCCAGTAATAGTTGCGTACGCTCCTCCAGCAACTTCTTCTTCTCATTCCGCTCTCGCGATAATTCCTCCAAGGAGGAGGAAAGAGAGGCAGCCTGACACTGCACCTCCTCCACCCAGTAATGGAACTTCATCATATTAGTAAAAAGATTGGAGCGTAATGAGTTCACCCTATCAACCTCGGTCTTGGAAAGGAAAGCCTCCCGTTCTTCCGCAGACGCCAATATTTGGGAAGCCAGCAAAGCCGAAACTTCATCTGAGCCATCACCCCCCAATGCCGCCAAACCAGTGTTACGGAGATCGTACAGTCCAACTTGATGGGTCACAGTGCCACCCCCACTTATCGGACTAAGATCCGCCGCAAAGTTGAAGGTGGCACCTCCTTCGCCATAACGGTGCAACAGGGGGATGCTCGAAGGAACAAATGCCAGAGGAATAGGAGGGTGAACCTGTGTGGACGAACCCCCTGGAGCAAGAAAAACACCATGAGGCTGATAGCCTGAAAAATCCTGTAAGCCCTCTTGATATCCCAGATTGGAGGAATATGCGTGAACGGGACCTCCGAAAGAATTGGGCGAAATCCCGAAAGTCTCGCCTGTGCCCAAGTTCGCCAAAAATTCCGAGGAATGTCCTCCCTGGGGAACAACCGTGGAGTTGAAGCCGTCTGCAGGTCTGTTCTCCACCCCGGTGGTAAAGGAAGATAGATTCCCGCCCTCACTTTCCAACCGTTGTCTCTTCTTAGAACCAGTCAGCATGTAGCCCAAATTCATATCGCCTGAGGGAGGAGCGGAGGTAGCGACAGCGGTAGTGTCCTGCCAAGAACGCAATATGAAATATAGAAAAGAGAAATCAAACGACGGCAGACATTGGAATGTAGCATATCGTGGCTAAAAGGCACCCTTACTGTAACAGTAGTGGGAGGAGGTGCTTCTGAAGAACCTGCCGCGTCCGGAGAAGGTGTAAGAGCGGCAACGCTTCTTGTTTTTCTCTTATTTTTTCTTTGGCAATGGCCTTAGGAGCTTGGGAAGAAGAAGAAGGCTGGGCAGGAGGAGTAGCAACGGTCACGATGGGAACGCCTGAAGGAATATGAGTATTCCCCTCACCAGCTGAAGAAGAGGATACTTGAGCAAGACTCGCGAAAGTAGCCGGCAGTTCCGTGGGATTATCAGTAGCTTCCATGTAGGTAGCTCTCTCATTTTCTTCTCTTTCTTGAGCCCTCTTTAGGCGTCTCCTTACGCTTTCGGGCTTATAGTTCGGATCCGTCGCTGCGAGATCATAAAATAACGTCAGCATTAGTATCAGCGATAACAAAAAAGGGAGTAACGCGACACTCACGTTTAACACAAGAACGAATGTCCATTCTACAAGCCACTTGACGAATGTGAACGCTGATTTCCAGTTTGAGCAATTTGTTTAACCAGTCTTGTTCACATTGAGGAAGGGCCCCTGGTCGACTCCAGACGTTATCATCGACGTTTTGGTTAAACCCAGATCGCCACCAGGAACCAGGATCTTCAGGAAGATCTATCACAAAGAACTCCTTTTTCCAAGCATCAACGGAAGACTTGATGTGGAGGAGTTTCCAAGTAAAGGACTTGAGAGAGTCATCGTCGAAGCTGGGCGATATCGTTATCACTCCCCGGCACTTCATCAGTTTAAAAAGACATTTGAGCAGTAGAAGGGAAGGGGAAGTGATCCCTTTGTATTTACAAAGTTCCAGAAAAGCATAAACACAACAATACGCATTTGGGGATAATTGGGCCGGATTCAGATCGCCGGCAACAAGCAAGTCTTTTACAAAAGAGTCGATGGGAAACCGGAAACCATAACGGAACATTTGCGCATACAAGACCCTACGATTGCCCGTCAAAACGTTGTTCAAACGTATTGACTCAGGGGCAACAGTGGCCTTATAATCGTCAGGGATAACAGCATTATGGGCGGCCAAATGCTCACGGAGAGCGGCCTCAGATGTGATAACACTAGCAGTAATATCTATCCTTTTCTCATCGGCAGATTTCGACTCAGAACGGCGAGTCTTAGCCATGGCAGAATTAAAGAAGTAAAGATGAAGAAGACGATGGAGGAGAAAGGAAATACCTTTAGAGAAAAAGCACTTCGAAGAGCCTTGAATAGTGGGGAGAAAACAAGACGGCTAAAAGAAAATATGAGAAGGTGGGATGATAAAAGAAAAGGAAAAGAATAAATATTGGTTTTTATAACCCTAGTAATCGAATGAAACGGCGGATGCCACAGTCGTTGCGTGGAAGCGACATGAGGAACAGACTCAGGCAATGAGTGCAATTCTAGAAAAGCGCTACAACGCTTCGATTTTGGTAAAGTTCTCGAGCACGCTAGCCCGCAGCGCCGGAAGAAATGGACACGTGTGCCTGCACAATCGCGACTTTTCTAATGAGAAGATAGCAAGCATTAAATGCTCTGAAAAATAGGTACCATTTCTTGGAGAAAACAAGAGCGATATCGCAAGAAAGGTGATAACGCAAGATGGCGTTAATTAAAAAGGCAACTTTCGAGCTAATGCGAAAAAGCGGAATAAAAATCAAATAGCAGTAAAATACGGATATTGTCGCACAACAAGGCGTTATTATAAGACAAAGAAACAAATAAACAGAAGAATCCTCTAAATGGAGCAACCTCGATTAATCATGGGCCCTCGCGGACATCGCAGTCACCATTCCCCCGCTCTTCTCTAGAAGAAGGAAGATCTCCCTCACCTTCGCCCAGATCCTTCATTCTCTTGGAAGCGTAATCAGCCAGCACTGACGAATTAACAGTTCCCTGGTGATGGAGACTCATAAATTCAGCGATACAAACCTCCATGGTCTTGTTCTTCCACCAGGCTATCTTTGAAGGTACTTTGGCCAAATCCGCATCACGAGACGCTATCTCTTCGCGAAGGAAGATATTCTTTTTGTCAACCACCACCAATTTCGCCTCTAGAAGCTCTATCTTAGCCTTCCCTTTCGATTTTTCTCGAGCAAGTTCAGCACGACAGTCATCCAACTCCGCCCGGGTTCGCTCCTGAAGCTGCGACAGCTCCGTAACCTTCCCTAAGGCAGCGCTTAGTTCTCCTTTCAAATCAAGAGAAGATCGAACCTTGTCACGCTGATCTTCGAAAAAGTAATTTAGCTCGCGGAAACTGGCCAGCATGTCAGTCAGAAGGCGTGAATGTCATGCTTCAGGAGGATGCCGTAAGAACTCTTCTTTGTCCTTCGAAGAAGTAAACATTTGCCCCACTATTGGGCCTACCGGCTCTTCTCGCGATAGTGGGTCTGATATCCCTAAAGCGCGAAGACCGTCGGTACCAAGGGAAGACAAGTCCAGCTGATATGTGGTGGGGCCTTGAAGACTTTGAAGGGAAAGATTGGCGATATAAGGAGGAGAACAACTTTTTGCGGAATCACCAATGCCTGAAATCGAAGAAAGAAACAAAGGCTGAGGCTTCTGCGGGGGAGGGTTAGGAGGAGCGATTGGATTTAAAATCGGTAAGTTCACATCCGGAATAAAGGAGTGAATCGGAGAGATAGGACCGCCAGACGACAAGGGAGAGCCCACCGCTGCTGAAGCCTCGTTAACTTTGGGAGGAATGGCAGAGGGCACCTTGACAACTTCTGTCACCGGCAAGGCACCCGCAACGTGTGAAGTGTTAACTCCCTCGGAGGGAACCACGTTGACCTCCTCCACGGGAGGAATTGGTGGGTCAGATTTCTCTTTACGAACTCTCTTTACGAGACGCTCCGTCTCGGCGGCCATTTCTTCACTATCGTCCTCAGTTGACTCCGCTGCGGGTTCACTCTTTCTCGACCTCAGTTTCATCCGTTAGGCAAGGGTGGCATGACGCAGCTCGGAACCAGTATCCATGCTTTCACTATCGCTGTCAACCTCTTCAATCATAGGGTTACTCGGAGCTACTCCCTTACCGCGAGACGATAGCCAATTCTCAAGGAAACGGGAAGGTCGAGCGGATGCGCTGCGTGTCGCGATGATTTTGTTTCTCTTTCCTCGTGGCGGAATAGGCGGACGACTTGAGCCTTCAGGCGGAGGAGAAGGAGGTAATGTCTGAAGCGGCACCACGTTCAGAGGAGCGTCACTTTCCCCGGAGGAGCGACCCTCAGCATTACCTGCCAATAAAATATTTTAGTATGGCAAGAAAATCGAAGCGATAAGGTGACAACAGAAAAACTCACCAATGACACACTCTGGCAAAGGCCTGAACCGAGCGAATTCTCGAATGAGGAAGGGCCCTTCTATTTCTAACAGGGCGTTAACATTTGACACATCCATACTAGACAGCACATCTGGTTTTTGCCAAGCGGCACTGGTAATCTCTCGGTTGAAACCACCGCGCCAGTACCGAGAGGGCAAGCGAAGGGTGAAGAAGCCATTTTTCCAGTTGTCCACGTTCTCTTCGAAACCTTGAAAGTTCCGCCAGAAGAACCGAACAAGGGCATCATTCCAACTTGGGGTAATATCCACCAAGCAGCTGCGACACCTCAAGGTGAAAAATGTACGGAACAGATCGAGCGATGGAGCGAAAATATGCTTCATCTCACACGAACGAAGAAAGGCGTAAAGCCCACACTAGGAAGGTGGAGTTATTTGAACAAGATTGAGATCGTAATGGTTTAGCAGCTTCATCAGAGAAGTATGAAGTGGGAAACAAAATCCGTAGGTAAACATCTTGAAATAAACCAGCCGGAACGTTCCCCACATGGCATCAGTGAGCCGAGTATCCTTCAAAGGGACAAAGGGGCGGTATCCCTTGGGAAAAGTGATACCGTTCTCCTCTAACTCAGCCCTCAAAACCTCATTACAATCAAAAACACTACGAGCTCTCCTAACTTCGGGATCTAGGGGATTTTTGATAACTGCAGAGGGTCTAGCGCGAGACATAATGAACTGGAAAAGTAAAGCTATGGTGATAGAGAAACAAAATACCTGGAGCAAAGATCCAGTAAACAGGCCGTCGGCACCGGCGAGCAATTGCAGTAAAACCCCTCGGGAAGAAAGAAGCACAGAAGAGAGAAAATACGAAGAATTTCGAAATATTAGCAAAAGTACTAAAAGAGAAGAGCGAATTCCTTATAAAGGTTAAACCTAAAAAAGAAACAGCCTGTAAAAACAAAACACGTGCAGAGTGGAAAAGGACGCGTGGGCAGTCATCAGTGTCTTTTGGAGAAGACAGTTACTGATTGAAACCTGAAAGGCGGTTGCACCCAGCGAAAGGCACACTTCCGCGATAACCCTGAAAACCTGAAAATATAAAGGGAGAAAAGCGGCAGGAGAGCGAAAAGAAAATAAAGCGTCATTTTATTATTTTGGGAAAGCCATACGGCATCTACAAAGGGGCATGGTATGCACAACTATTCACCGTCAGACCAGGAGATGCCATAACAGTAGACCACGTCATCATCATCATCACCTAAAAGCGATGGATCCTCGCCATCGAGAGGGAAAGGTTCCTCAACCCTCTCCCCTACGCGAGTTGATGATCGATCTGACTCCTCCTTAACAGCTGGCGATACCGTTTCAACGGCTGAGCAGGCAGAGGGAGCCCTTTGTGGTGACTCGCTAGGAAGGAAAGACGTTTCTTCCCCCTTCGTAGAGAGAGAAGCAAGAGAATCAAAGAATGATCTAGATGCCTTCGCAGCATCTTTCCTCCGCCTCTTGCGACACCGTCGGCGAACAAGCGGCCTCCAAGGAGGCGATAGAGGAGGATTATCCGAGTCAGGAGAAGTCGGAGGAGTTGGTGGAGAATCTCGTGCGGTCGTATCTAAAAAATGAGAATCAACCATGAGATTGCAGATTACTTATCAAAGGAAAAAAACGAACAAGGAGGTGAATAAAAACAAGGGAAAGAGGATCCCCTTAAATAGCCAGAAGATCGGGAAAAAAGGATCTTCGATCTTCCAACCCGACCCTTGAGGGTGGACACGTGTACAGCCTGAAGCGTAAATAAGGATTTGAAGTCACGCCTGTTGAAATCTTACTTGAATCAAGGAAAACCGCAAAATCGCCCAATCAGTTGCCAGGACAACAGCGGCGTAGATTTAATGCAGAACAACCAACCAGAAAACCACCCAATGGCTGAATCGTTTTCAGTTGGGCTAAGAACATCTCAAACAGGAAAAAGACAAAAGATGCAATGTGGAAGAAGAACAGTAGCGACTATTATGATAAAGCAGTTTATTTATTATGGCCTATTGGCCGAAGAGGTACAACGTTAAGAAGGAAAAAGGCTCGAAAGGAGCCAACATCATCACGCGTCATAGCCAACATCTTCGGGAGTGACGGGAAGGTCTCTCAGGGAATCCATGACCAGAGTTAGATCATGGGAGGTGGCTCTCATCCCCTTTAGGCAGCACCCCAGCATATCCTTGCGCTGCTGCAGCATGGCGATCACCACTTGAATCCGAGCGACGGAGGCAGCTAGCTTCGACACGCTCTCTAGAGGACTGAAATCCTCCAGAGATATAACTCCCAGCCTGGAATGGAGTACGGTCAGCATCCCTTGCAACTCTAGGATGTCCTCAGAAGTCTTAATCAACATGTTCTCCAAGAACCCTATGTCACCGTCATTAAGGTTCTTGAGAGTATGGCCCTTGGAGAGGAGAAAATTCTTAGTCAGATGATCCATGAGGGAAGTTTATGAAAGCAAAGGAAGAGATGAGCCTGTACGAAAGAAACTCCCAAATTTATAGGCTTCGAGGGATGGACCTCTAAAGAAAAAGTCCGTAAAAGGTGAATCATCCCGTTACCCTAAAATAGCGATGAACCCCGATTGACGTCCCTGTATTACTAAGAGTTTCGGAACCTGAGAAAGACGTGAAATAAAGTCATAGGGAACACAAAGGCACGCGATATCATAAACAGACGTGGCAGGAAGGCTGCACCAGTCATCGACAGCAGACATTGTAAATCGTGTCAAGATTGATTCCGCCAAGCGAAAAGGAAAGAAAGAACACTTGTGTCTGCGAAACCCACACCTACTGATTCCAGACGGATAGCTACGTTCGATCACCCACGAAAGTAGATCCTCGGATTAGCACTACGCTCAGAACCCGGACGTTCGAAGGAAAGGGATCCCATCGTGGAAGGAACAATAGCCCTTGGTAAACACTCGGGCTCGTTTTCAGTTGGGCTTATGATAACAATCAAGACAACCCTAACGGCACTACTGCATTTGCGGCTCCGGCCGGGACGGATTCCTATAAGTCCCGTAGTATATCTTCATATCGCCCAGGGATCAGCAAAGGATTCCTAGGATGGTCGACATCAGCGGAGGGGGGACTCACGCGTCTATATACGCACGGCGTCATCCCATCCTAGGGAACCGCGAGGTTATCGCTCCCGGCAACCCTGTCACATATCGCTCATGACGTCACCCGCTGGCATCGCTCGTGACGTCATCACCAGACATCTCCTAGACTGTTATCGCCAGGTATCGCCATCGAGGCCTATAAATATCCCTACTTTTTCAAACAGAAGGTAAGATCGAGATGACCCAGCAGATCCTCTTGTTACTTTGTACCCCCGAACTGACTTAGGCATCGGAGTGTCGACGCCGGAGCCCCCCCTCCGGTGCTTTGCAGGTACATCCGACGCCGATCGTTGCCGTTCTGATCAGACACGACCTCGAATCTTATCACCTGATCTCAAACCCTTCAAACAGCTTCTCCGACATGGTCCTAAGTGCCGAAAGTGTTGAGCAAGGGATTAAATCTGGACGAATCATACCTCCGGCGTCAGAGTCTGCGCCCAAGAAGGCATCAGTCGTGAAAAGGGACATCAGATTTGTCGCTCCCCAAGCTAATCATGGGCAGCCATTTCCACCACCTCCACCTTATTTATCAACATCGCCCTACCCTTTACCATCACTATACCAATCCACCTACTTTCCTTTCACTTCGCCGCCCATTGCTAATAGCGCACCTCAAAATCCTGCACATGTCTCACCACCTCCAGCACAAACATTACAACACATGCAACCCATGCCATATCACCCAACAAAAGACCCGAGTAACCAAAACACGACAAATAATCGGTGGAACCGAGAGCCTTTGCCCCCTCTCCCTCTTCTTGTGGGAGAAATCTACAAACATCTCTTGGCAGCCGGACAGATTGTACCAGTTCCAGCTCAGCCTCAATTGCCTCCTTACCTGAAATGGTATGATCCCAACGCAAGATGCGAATATCACGCCAGAGCCCCAGGTCACACTCTGGAAAATTGCTTCGCATTCAAAGAAAAAGTCCATCACTTGATCAAAAGTGGATGGGTATCTTTCGAAGGGTTAGAAAAAGGACCCAACACCTCCACCAACCCTCTCCCCAATCATTCCCAAGGAAAGGGAGGGGTGAATGTCATCTCGGCAGGAGAAAGCAACGACCTCCTTTCTTCAGCATCAAGCTGGCCACAGGAATAGCTTTTCCTGGCCTTAGCTCAAGGAGGACATATGCCATACTCGGAGAGCAATCCAAGTCACTGCATATACTGCAAGGGAAGCGACAGTCACAAAATCCAAAGCTGCAAGTTGTTCGCCGAAAAGGTGAGACAACTCTCAAGTCTCGGAGTAATACAAACCCAGAAAGTGACCCACGGGGAAGGATCCATTAACGCCATCGGAGATGGATTTCCTATCCCGCATAACGCCAAGGGAACCCCACTCTAAATCGTCCAAAAGAAAGGATCGACTTCGTCGGGCAAACGGTTCTCCAAGCGCCGCGACGAGGGCGACCGCGAGATTGATACCTTGGGTCAGCCTTCCGGGAAATTCGATTACCTCGTCAGGTATTTAGCACCACCCTCCCATGCTAGCACAGCGCCATTGCTACCTTCTTGGGAATCCTCAGACTCCGAGTCATACCCTTTACCGATGTGGTCACTTCCTCTGTTTCCTTTGAAAGAGATCTATGCAAACCTCCTGGCAGATGGGCAGATTACACCATCCCCACTCTTGCCCCAATCCATTCCTTACCCTAGCTGGTATGATCCCAAGGTTAGCTGCGAGTATCACGCCGGAACCCGAGGACACTCTCTGGAGGACTGTTACGCCTTTAGAGAGAAGGTCGAGCACCTAACCAAGAAAGAACGAATCTTGTCCAAAGGTTTAGCCAAAGGTCCTGATGTGACAACCGGTCCTCTACCGCACCATAATCCTGGGATGAGCGACATTTCTTCCATTGGAATTGACATTTCTCACCTGTCAGTGGAGGAAGTACCCAATGAAGAATTGTTCTTCGCGTTAGCCAACAACGCCTATCTACCATTCCCGGGGAATAATCAGGCCCAATGCCTATTTTGCCAAGGGGAAAGCAAGCACGACATCTAGGATTGCAGACTTTTTTGGCAGAAAGTCAAGCAACTCACCACATTCGGGATCATTCAAACCGAAGGGAAAACCCGAGAAGCAATCAACGCCATCGAGGATAATCCTCTAGCACCATATTCCTTCGAATATATGGCCCAAACAGGGGATGCAGCCACGACCCCACGCAGAGTAGTGTTCACATTAGCTGTGAATACTCCTAGCCAAGACTTACACGCAGTCTCATTCAACTACGGATACATGGTGGTCACCACCCCTCCTGTAGTCACACCAACAGGACCCACTATCAGCGAAGCCTCTCATATCGGGGGCATGACCCGTACCGGAAGATGTTACATCTCGGAGGAAGTAGAGAAGCAACGACAGGCCAAAGGAAAAAATCTCGTGATCCATGAAGAGATAGTAGAAGAGACGCAAGGCTCGAGCAAACCTGTAACCGAGGACGAGACAGCTGAGTTCCTCAAGATCATGAAACAGAGCGAGTTCAGCATCATCAAACAGCTAAAGAAAACCCCGGCTCGTATTTCTATCATGGAGCTGATCCTTACTTCAGAGCCTCATCGCCAAACTCTCTTAAAAGTCTTGAAGCAAGCCTTCGCGACTATGGATATCACCACAGAAGGAGTGGAAAACCTCGTCGGAAGAATTCAAGCCTTAAGCAGCATTTCCTTCTCTGAAGGAGAGATCGACCCCTCAGGAAGAGATCACAACAAGGCCCTATACATCACGGTAGAATGCAAGGGTCATGTCATAGCAAAAGCCCTAATCGACAATGGGTCCGCACTTAATGTCATGCCCAGGCATGTCCTCGAACAACTGCTCGTAGATTTCTTTCACATGAAGCCTAGCGGAATGATGGCTAGGGCTTTCGATGGAACCACTCGAGAGATCATCGGGAACTTTGAGTTGGATATGGTCATCGGGCCTCACACTTTCGCCTTGACGTTCCAGATCATGGAAATCCAACCCGCTTACAGCATGCTTCTAGGACGGCCTTGGATCCATTCAGCGGGAGCCGTCCCTTCTTCCCTGCATCAGTGCCTCAAATACGTCAAGGACAATGCCCTTGTCACGATAAAGGCAGAAGAAGCTTTGATCTTGGCCAAGCATGCATTCGTGCCTTACATCGAAACTGCTGAAACCTTGGAGAGTTCTTTCCAAGCCTTCAAAATCGTCAACGCGGATTGGATCGAGGAAGGATCCCCCGTTTGCGAAGCCTCAAAATCTGAGATAGCCGAAACAACCACTAAGTCAATACTAGAGGGAAGTTTCCAATTGGGAAGACGGCTCGGGGCCGAGTTACAAGGATCAAAAGGCTGGGCACCTCCGAAGAGCTTCAGAGACCGCTTTGGGTTAGGGTACCAACCCAGCAAGGCCGATTTCGCTAGGATTGCCCAAGAAAAAGAAGGAAAAGCAGCTGGCTAAGCTATTTGGACGTTCTGCGCCAGAGGGCAAAATGTCAATCCTCCATATCAGAACCACGTTCCCCTTCGCAGCCGAAACCATCAATGGAAGTCCGGTCAGGGTATCAGACCTCCGTATCTGCACTCTGGGAGAATGATACGATCCTGGCTCCTTAGGATGCGTAACACCAACTGTGATATTTGTTCAAAGACGGATTTCCTGCGGAATAGATAGAACTGATAGATAACTCGACAAGTACGAGCTTAGACCACTAGCTAACCTGTGCTAAGTGCCCTAATCGATTTCAAGTCAAGGGTCTTGAATCGGGTTCTTAAGACTAGACTCAACAATGTGAGAATCACACTAAGATAAACGAGACAATAATGCAATTCCAAGATTTACTTGTATAAGACTCAAGTATTGCGGACTCAAGAATAACAAGGTTCAACCAACTTGAACAAGGGCGGAGATTGAAGAGATTAACTCAATTTATCAAATAACAGCCTCCTCTCTAAGGAGGCAAAAGGCTCCTTATATAGGTTACAAATAAACCCTAATTCCAAAAGAGGAATATTACATAAAGTAGATACTTAACTAATTAATTAAATGTCTACTTAATTAATTAGCTAAACAAAATAAAAGCAATAAACGCGTGCAGCTTCTGGTCAACAGAAACGGACAAGTGCCGATAGAGGTAGGAACCAATCGGGCAGGAGCCGTTTCATCCAAGGGCAGATAGGCGCCAAAACGGACACGCGGAATTGTTGAAGCAAACGGCAACGGATGAGTCAAAACGTTAAGTGCCGTTTCGAGAGAAACGGACGCGTGCCGATAGAATGGTCAAATGCCGTTTGACTAATGCCGATTGTGCCAATTGGTCAAGTGCCGTTGTGAGCATAACGGTCAATTGCCGTTTGACCCACGTCATCATCGGTCAAGGCAAAAGTGAGAAGATTCACTATCTTTGCCGTCTTCTCCCTAAGTGCAGCCCTCTCACTTGTCATCTCAGATTCTAGCTCTTTGTGGATGAGGGATGACAATCGGTCTTGAAGTCGTTGGGCTCTGGCTCGAGTCATTGGACCAGCTGGTGGTAACGGTAACTGGATGCGTGGATTCGCATCAGAGAAGAGGAATCGTCACCTAGTTCAGTCATTTTCGTTAAGAAGTTAGGGGAGCCTGTTTGCAACTGGACCATCACCATGCTTCCGGATGTCTCTCCGTAATTACTCCTTTTAGAAAAACTCGTGTTTGCATGTTTTCTTACGAAAACCTTTTGTAGGAACTCACGTTCCCCTTCTGTTAAAAATCAAATATGTATGCAATTTTCATTTTACGCATCTCTTTTTCGCATTTTAATTTCAGGATGAATGTTAGTTCGGATTGTCATGATAAAACTTATGTCTTTACTGGCGAAGAAATGATCGCTACGACCGAAGACAAAGCTGAAATCTCCGACGAACTGACCCGTTTACTAGAAAGTTCAGAAAAGGAAATAACCCCTCATCGGGAGGAATTGGACGAAGTAAATCTGGGGGCAAGCAACAAGAATCAGAAGCTGGTTAAGATCGGAACTACCTTGGATATGACTCAGAGGGAAAGATTGATTTCCCTCCTCAAAGACTACTCGGACGTATTCGCATGGTCGTACGCCGATAGGCCAGGTCTTGATCCCGGGATAGGTGAGCATCGCATCCCCTTGAAACCTGAGTTTAAACCTATCAAACAAATGCTTGAAGAAAATCATCTAAAAATGGTAGTCACTCACAAAGACTGGCATGGCATGCTTCCCTTCGCACTGCATGCTTACCGAATAGCAACCCGTATGTCTACAGGGGAAACTCCCTACTCATTAGTTTACGGCATGGAAGTCGTAACTCCCCTTTAGGTAGAAATCCCTTCTCTCAAAATCCTGGCAGAGTCAGAAGTAGAAGAATCAGATTGGGCAAGAGTGAGGTACGAGCAGCTGAACCTCCTTCCCGAAAAGTGCTTGACCACTATCTGTCATGCACAATTATATCAGCAAAGAATGGCCAACGCTTATAACAAGAAAGTGCGACCTCGCAAGTTCGAGGCTGGGGATTTAGTGTTGAAGAAAATTCTCCCTCATCAGGAGGCTAGTCAAGGAAAGTGGGCCCCAAGGTACGAGGGCCCGTATCTGTTCAAAAGTGCATTCTCAGGGGGTGCCCTGATGCTAATCAACATGGATGGAGACGATCTTCTGAGACCGGTAAACGTCGATGCAGTCAAGATATACTTCGCCTGAAGCGTCACGAACTGAGTGTTCGGCCAGACCAAGGACATAGGGTTTTATCATGACAATCTATCACAAATATTTGTCCTGAAATGAATAAAACAAGTTTTTTTTCAAGAGATGCTTATTGTTTTAAATTTGTTGTCCCCTTCTTAAACTTGTGAGATGACAAAAGGAGGTATGGCATAGATGGCTCCCCAGGAGTAGCTCGGGACGTAAGACGCATCACTTAGACTAACGCCACTAATCAATCTTAAGTTTTGCAGGGACGTAAGGTCTCACGCCTCAGCTCATCATCACGATAGAACCAGGGAGCTCCCCTCGTGGCAGTTCCCGAATTGCCGCAGCAGCCACCTTCAAGAGCGAATCAGGAAAGATTTTAAGCCAAACTATCACCATCTAAAGAAAAAATTCTTTTCCTCGCAGTGATACCAGCACAACCGGCATAGCAAACAACCGGTCTCAAAGGACTAAATGCTGGACCAAAGTCACAAAACCCATCCTACGCCAGCCGAACTGTCAGAACATTAGCAACATCAGCTCCCATCTCCGTTCACCTATTCGGAGGAGCTCATCACCAAAATGCCATGGTCGCCCTGCACACCTTTGCAGGAAGAACCCCTGGAAAAAGCACAACAAAAAGTTGTCCTCCTAGGACCACCATCAACATACTTAATGCGGTCTTGTTCAAGAAGTTTCCCAACATCCGTACCATGATCAACACGGTGAAGATCAACCCGTTAATTGAGGGACAGCCAGGCTGCAAGCATCACCCAAACTGAAGCAGGAGCTGCGGCAAAGCATCTAAAAGTAAAGCCATCATCAACCAACATCCGATGCCAGTCACGCCGCAGTGACCCACGGATGGCCCGTCCAAAAGGGAGAGCTTAAAACTTATCAATCACATTACTTTTGCTAAAGAAGTTACCTTGCATTTACTCCTCATTAGTTCTCGCCATATCTTTTTCAGGGACCGGGTCACCCCCATTCGTTTCCTGCAGAAGAACGGTAAGCATACGTCATTGCAACCCCGCTGCACATCACAGGGACAGAGGGTTTTCCCCTTTATCCCCGAGCAATCACGAAGCCAATCAACGAAGATCCAGCAGGACCTGCAAGCAAATAAACCGAATGCGGATCTCATCCTCGCTACGGCTGGGATCGACAGTTCCCGCAAAGCAGCCGAAAAAGAAACCAATCAAAGCAAAGTGTCCCAGAACTAGGACCACGTCGTAGACACCCTCGAAAGGTCGGGCTGAAGGAAGGGAGAATCCCTGAACTTATCTCGTTTTCGTTTTCAGATTAATTTCCCTTTCTACTCTATTGTCCCCTCTGCATCTCACAGGGACTTGAAGCATCTCACTGTCATCCGCATGGAGCTTGTGGAAGACGCCCTTGCAGCCCCGCTGCACATCTCAAGGGAGTCCATCTTTCTTTCCCCTTTATTTAAATTTGTTTTCATTCCTGCTCGCTTTGTTAGCTTTAAGTCGAGTACGGTCGTCTGGCCCACTGGGGGCAACCTTAGGTTCTAGTTAGACCCTTACAAATAAGTCATCCCCCACATCCTAGGAATCAAACTAGCAAGCAATCAAACTATCCAGCAATCAAACCATCAATCAGTCAAAAATTAAAAATCAATCAAAATCCCCTTTTGGCTTGGCTAAAACAAAAGCACACTACTCCCATAAGCATTTTCATGCATTGCATAGGTCGGGAATGTCCAATCCCTCTGTTAAATCAAGCACCCATCTAAATTACATGTCATGCATGATATTACTTGTTTGCTCTTATATCTGCGGTTTGCTCCGACGTAAGCAGTCATAGACAAATCCCGGTAAGCATTTTCGAGCCATCGCGCCTTCTCCTTCATGAGTGTAAGAGCCTGACTAGGTACTAGTTGAGTTCGCATAATATCCAGGGTACATGCGCAATTAGACATGGGATAGCTATAAAATGATGTGGGACTTTTACGATCTTCTTCATTTTTTCATTTTCTTCCCTCTTTCCACCATATGTCATCACTCCTACCAAAGCCTTCACTATCACTCATACCCCGGGAGCCAAGGAGTAGTCTCAGCTAAGACTGCCAGCCGAAAATGAAAGCACGCCAAGTTCAAGCTCATGACGAAGGGGACAGAAGAGGTCGCCGAAAGATCGCTAGGAGCCATCACCGAAGAAAGACCAAAACCACAAAGAGGAAAGCCGAGGCTTTAAGCCTAAACGGGAAGAGATCAAGACAAAGGTTGTGCTTGCCCTGCTCTGTGCATTTCAAATCAAATCAAAAAGAGGGGGAATAAAAATAAAAAATAAAAAAAGAAGAGGGAAAAAAAGAAGAGAGGAAAAAAAGAAGAAAAGAAAAGAGAGAGGGGAAAAGGGAAAAGAAAAGAAAAGAGAGAAATACTTAGAGACATTCGAAGAATACAAACAATCGAAGAGCCGAAGCAAGCACAACCCGGGGACAACTCAATTCGAGAAATCTCGAAGAAAACTTTCCCCAGTGAACTCGAGCAAAAGGGCCCAAAGTCAACTCGAGAAATCTCAAAGCAAGCATCCCTAGTAAGGACACGAGAAGAAAAGGGCCCAAGGCCAACTCAAGTAGCAAGTCGCAAAAAGAATAGCGACGACACTCCCCAGTGAAGACTCGAGCAAAGGGCCCCTGGCCGATCGGAAAGCAGCCCCAGCAAGGATCCCAAAGCTCACGCACTCTGTCAAGCAAGCATCCCCAGCAAAAAGCGAAAGGACTCGCGCACCTCGCCCTCATCAGGGCCAATCAACAAAGCATCATTCATCAAAAACCTTCCAACAAAGCAATCTTTTCCAAAACAAACTCCTTTCCGGACATTTCATGTCCTTTCATTCTTTTCCGTAAAAGTCCCATCGATTATTAGAACGCCCACGCATGTGCATCTTCATTTGAAGTCTATTCACTCGGATTGACATTGCGAATTGAAAATTATGTATCATGTTAGTTGCATCTTTATGAGCGTAAAACACTTAGCCTTGCTTCAGAGCGTGAGTGCAAACACTAATATCAGGTGAGGACTGCTTACGGCTGCAAATCGTGGGAAAGTCTTGTCCTTGGGGTCGTTACCTCCTAAACAAGATGCAGATGCATTCTAGGTTCATATCAAGGCCGCTGGTAACAAAAGCATTTCTCTTCTCCCCGAGTGATCATTTGCATTTTTTCCTCCTAGAGTGACATCATACATTCCCTCCTCCTAGAGTGACATCATTTGTATTTCCTCCTCCTAGAGTGACCTTAGTTTAATTTCTGCAACTTGCGTCTTCTCCTACGGGATTAAACGTCATTTAAATTTCCGCATTTACATTTCCTCCTCCTAGAGTGACAGCTTTATATTTCCTCCTCCTAGAGTGACACCTTTATATTTCCTCCTCCTAGAGTGACAGCTTTATATTTCCTCCTCCTAGAGTGACAGTTTTATATTTCCTCCTCCTAGAGAGACACCCTTATATTTCCTCCTCCTAGAGTGACAGCTTTATATTTCCTCCTCCTAGAGTGACAACTTTATATTTCCTCCTCCTAGAGTGACACCTTTATATTTCCTCCTCCTATAGTGATAGCTTTATATTTTCTCCTCCTAGACTGACAGCACGTATTTCCTCCTCCTAGAGTGACATCATGCATTTCCTCCTCCTAGAGTGACATCATTTGCACTTCCTCCTCCTAGAGTGACATCATCAGGACAAATCATTCGTATTTCTGCGAACCGCGCATTATCATCCCGAAATAACGTCTGTTACGTGTCAAACACTTATCCCCCCAGTGTGGCCGGCATTTACATTTTCGTAAAAATTACCTCTCATTCCTATCAAAGTAGTCGTCATTTACATTTTTGCAACTTATGTTTCTCTCAATGCCCGAGTAGATCTAAGTTTACATCTTTGCAGGACATCTACAGCAATATCTCCTCCCAGAGTGACATCTACAACAATACCTCCTCCCAGAGTGACATCTACGACAATATTTCCTCCTAGAGTGACATCAACAACCTGCCTCCTCCTAGAGTGACATCAACGAACAACATCGGCAAACTACCTCCTCCTAGAGTGATAACAACAACCTGCCTCCTCCCAGAGTGACATCAACGAACAACATCGGCAAACTACCTCCTCCCAGAGTGATAGCAACAACCTACATCCTCCCAGAGTGACATCAACGAACAACATCGACAAACTACCTCCTCCCAGAGTGACAGCAGCAATTATCTCCTCCAAGAGCGACATCATCACTGTAAGCTTGAGGTAAGACCTGCGGTGTCGCCAAAATTCGGATATGTAGGGGCAACCGTCTTTACTGCTTATCACATACTTCGATAAGACAGTAAAGAGGGGGCAACTGTTGGTACCCGAATTTTGACGCCATTTTTAATTAATTTTAGCATTTCTGTTATTTAGTTAATTTACTGTCATTTTTAGTTGATTTACTATCGCTAGCATTTTTAAGTGTTTCATCGCATTTTAGCATCGTCAGCTTTCAAAATCACATTTTTAAAATTTTCGTCACGTATTCTCGTTATTATTATCATTATTATTTTTAGCCTTAAAAATCACATTTTTGACTATCCGGCCGTCGTTTGCTAGTTTTTTCTTCATTTTAGGTCATCACATGAATTTTAGGATTTTTAGAATTTTAGCGCATTTTTTAGTTTTTTTATTTTTTTATTATTATTTTCGTTCGAGCTTTTATTGGACCCGAGTAAGTTTGCTCGGACAATAGCTTTAATTTCAAATGTTTTCCATCAACTAGTTGCTAGCCTTTTTTCCGTTCACAACGGTCTACAGCGTTTCGTGTAATTTTCGGCATAACGTCATTATTTTTCCATTCGAACGTTTCACGTTTTTGAACGAGAAAATAAATACGTTAAACGAAAAATTCTCGTCATTCGCTGTAGACGGTTAAACCCGTCATATTTTTCTCTACGCGCTGGTTCCTTCGGTTCGAAAAGTCTAAACAATTGCTCGCAGGTCTCGGCTCGAGGCCATTTAAATAAGACTAAAAGGGCCTTTGATCTCAACCGTTGATCTGGTCAACCATGAAAAGTCAACCAGATCAACGGTTGACTAATTAAGTGCATGGTGCACATGCACCGTAAGCACGAACCAGCAGCGGAGCAGGCCACCAAGCAGCCTGCTCCCGTCGTGTCCTAGCCGTTTCCTGTCCCGTCGATCATCATCATCCTCGACCTAGACCAGCCACCTCACGACCGTAGCTCCTCCACCGCGACAAGCAGCCACCACGCGCAGCCACGCCCTCCAAGAGCCACGTGACTTCGGCCTATAAATAGCAAGCATCCTTCAACGTTCAAACGACACCAAATTAGCAAGAAAAACTTGCTCCTTCTCCCTCTTGATTGGTTGCTCACTTAGAGCGATAAATCGTCCAGTTCAAAGTTTAGAACGTGAGCTTTCTCTCTCTAGCCATTTTCATTTTTCTTAAGCATTTTTCTTCTTTAATTCGTTTGGCTTCGTTTTAAAGAGATTAATTGCTTGTTTTTGTGCTATTAATTCATGTGCATGATGTAGATTAAATACATGCTTTCAATTTTAAAAATCGTTAGCTAGATTGTGGGAATTAATTAGTTTTCGATAATTAACGATTTTGTCATTTTTTCAAAATTAAACTCGGTAGGTTTTGTATTAAAATTCGAGCTTCGTACGGTCGAGACGCCCTCGAGGAGACGAGCGTCTCGGTATGAAGATCGCGAGAAACGGGCAAGGGAAGCCGAAGCTTGGCCGCCGGTAGTAGCGCCGGCAACCAAGGAAAAGGATGATGAACAGTGCCATGTTTCGGCACTGTTCATGTGTGTAAGGGTGATGGGCTTGGCCCATCACCGTTTAAATATTTGCCTTGGGCCAGGCACTATTCCTGGCCCATTTCAGTTTTCTTTTCCTTTTTCAATTGGGCCCAACCCATTTTTAATTCTTTCCGAAACTTCGGATCGCACTTTCTCGTAAAAGTAATTCGTATGCTTCGTATGATTATTTTTCGTACTATCAACTGTTTAATTTTCTGCACTTATCAACTATTTAAATTATTCGCACTTTAAATTTCCGCAATTTACTTTCGGCAATTTAAATTCAATTATTCGTTTTACCGCCTACATGGTCGGTCGCATTTTAATTCTCGTAAATATCAACTGCTTTAATTTTTAGCAAACTGCTGGAAATTCTTCCGCAATATCAACTGTTTTATTTTCTACAAATACCAATTGTTTATTTTCTGCAAATATCAATTGTTCATTTTCTGCAAATATCAATTGTTTTATCTTCTGCAAATATCAAACTGTTTATTTTCTGCAAAATATCAATTGTTTTAAATTCCGCACTTATCATACTACTGGAAATTCTTCCGCAAATATCAACTGTTTATTTTCTGCAAATCATCAAACTGTTTTAATTCCCTGTAAATCGTCAACTACATTTAATTTTTCTACACTTATCAAAACAACATTTAATTTTCGTATGCGTCAAATAAATCATTTCTTGCATGCCATCATGTCATCATTTAAATCTCGTATGCGTTAAATAAATTATTTCTCGCATGCAATCATGTCAGCATTTAATTTTCTTATGCATCAAATAAATCATTTCTCGCATGCCATCATGTCATCATTTAAATCTCGTATGCGTTAAATAAATTATTTCTCGCATGCAATCATGTTAGCATTTAATTTTTGTATGCGTCAAATAAATCATTTCTCGCATGCCATCAGGTCATCATTTAAATCTCGTATGCGTTAAATAAATCATTTCTCGCATGCAATCATGTCATCATTTAAATCTCGTATGCGTAAAATCAATAATTTCTCGCATGCAATCAACTCAGCATTTAATTCTCGTATGCGTTAAATCCATCATTTCTCGCATACAATCAGCTGTCATCATTTATTTTCCTGCACTTATCAAACTCAGCATTTAATTCTCGTATGCGTAAAATCCATCATTTTACATATGCAATCAACTGTCATTTAAAATTTTCGCACTCATAAAATTGCTTATTTATTTCTCAAGATATCGCTAACACTCTCATTTTTTAGGTTTTAATCTCAAGCTTCGCTCGAAAGTACGCCTTTAGATTCCTTTTTATTTATTCAACGCTTTTCGTAAATATCAATCGTACGCATGATATATAGAACTGCTAGAACTAAAATCAACTCACATGAACAACGTGTTTAAAGAGTTGCTTAAAATGCTATGCTCATGTGATTTTAAATTCACGCATATATTGACTGCATGTACATGGGGACTTTCGATCCCACATCAGTTTTTTCCACTTCAAAATCTATCATTTAAATTTATACTCTGTTAGCAATCCATGATAGGATCACGTAGTAATTAATCTAATCATGCATGGCCCGATGATGAAATAAGAGGGCGCTCATTCAGTCTTATAGAAAATTCAGTCGCATCACGTTACGTTCAAGAATAATCATTCGGTCTTGATAAACGGTAACCCCGTTCAACGATTAATTATTTCTGAATTTCATGATCATAAAAAGACTAAAGTGACGATTCCTCTAAGGGTCCCCCTTTCAAAATAAAAACGCATTTTATCAAACACCTTTTTAAAACACCTCTCTCATCAACCGGTAACCGTTTTCGGGTGTGACTCGGGTGCCTAACACCTTCCCGAGACCATAATACGACCCCGAACCTTTTGTCTAGGGTCCAGACCCTTTTTTTGTGCCTTTAGTTTTTTTACTTATTATATTTCCTATGCCATGACGATTAAGGTTCCCTAAACCTAGCAACCAAATTAGGGTGGCGACTTCATTGCAAGCTGAGCATTGTAAGGTCCCAAATTTCGTTGCACACTCGCGAATTATTTTTCGTAGATTTTCGTGGGGCGCGACAGTACCCTTAAAGATATGGTAAGGAGTATGATTGCAAATACCACCTTACCTACATCACTCTGGGGAGATGCCTTAAGAACTGCAGTCTATATTCTCAATAGGATACCAACAAAAATGACTAACAAAACCCCATATGAGTTATGAACTGGCCGAAAGCCTGTCTTAAAGCATTTAAAAGTTTGGGGATGTCCAGCAGAGGCAAGGCCTTATTGGCCCGATGAAAGGAAACTGGACTTAAGGACTGTTAGTTGTTATTTTGTTAGATATCCGGAGAGGTCACAAGGGTATAAGTTTTACAACCCTACTACCCGAACTTTTTTCGAGATGGGATATGCTAGGTTCCTTGAGGATGTTGATTTTTTTTTGGGGGGGGAAGATAGAAGGTCAGATGTCATTTTTTAGGAGGATTCAGACATACCTCATCCTCATGCAGTTTCTGAGGGATAGGATGAACTTATTGTTCCTATTCCTGTTCTTATCCCTCAGAGAGCAAGAAACAATGTCATTAATCTTCCTGCAGGACCAGGACAAGATCCACAGGTTATACCTGAGGATCATCAGGATGTCCATGAGGGTCCACAACTAGATCAAATTCAACAACCTCAAATAGTTGAGGACCAAGTAGAGGCAGATATGCCGTTAAGGAGATCCACTAGAGTGAGGAGAAATGCGACTCCGGATGATTATATCGTATTTCTGCAAGAACATGAGGATACTATTGACCTTTTGGAGGATGACCCGCTCACCTTTAAAGAGGCTAATAGTCGTTCTGACGCTCGAGAGTGGATAAGGGCCATAGGGGATGAACTCAAATCCATGAAGGACAACGATGTTTGGGAACTTGTACCATTGCCTAAGAAAAAGAGACCGATAGGTTGAAAATGGGTTTTCAAAACCAAAAGGGATTCTCAAGGCAATATTGAGAGGTACAAGGCACGTCTTGTTGCGAAAGGGTTCACCCAAAAGGAAGGAATAGACTATAAAGAGACCTTCTCTCCAGTTTCATCGAAGGACTCTTTTAGGACTATTATGGCCCTAACGGCACACTTCGATCTTGAGCTACACCAAATGGATGTAAAGACTGCTTTCCTCAATGGGGATCTTGAGGAAGAAATCTACATGAGGCGACCAGAAGGACTATCCTCCAATGAGGATAGTGAATTGGTTTGTAGATTAAAGAAGTCTATCTATGGGCTCAAGCAAGCTTCCCATCAATGGTACTTGAAGTTCCATAGTGTTATTACTTTATACGGTTTCGAAGTAAACGTTGTGGAGGACTGTCTGTACCATAAGTTAAGTGGGAGTAGATTTGTATTTCTACTGTTATATGTGGATGACATTTTGCTTGCTACTAACGATGTAAAGCTTCTTCAGGATACTAAGGCTTTTCTCTCAGATAACTTTGAGATGAAAGACCTTGGGGAAGCATCTTTTGTGTTGGGGATTCAGATACACTGTGATCATTCACGGAGTACCCTTGGACTATCACAAAAGGGTTACATCGATAAAGTACTAAAGAGGTTTAGCATGCAAAATTGTAAGCCACATGATACTCTTATCTCCAAAGGTGAGAAATTTAGCCTTGATCAGTGTCCTAAGACGGACTTGGACCGCAAGTTCATGAGGGTGTACCATATGCTTCGGCTGTGGGAAGCATCATGTATGCACAGGTTTGCACCCGTCCGGATCTTGTATTTATTGTTGGTATGTTAGGCAGATACCAGAGCAATCCCGGAAAGGATCATTGGGTTGCAGCCAAAAGAGTCTTTCGATACCTGTAGAAAATGAAAGACTATATGCTCACATACAGGAGATCAGATCAGCTAGAGATCATTGGGTATACTGATTCTGATTTCGCTGGATGCCAGGATAGCCGGAGATCGACTTCAGGTTATGTCTTTCTTCTGGCTGAAGGAGCCATTTCATGGAAGAGTGCGAAATAGTCACTTGTTGCATCTTCCACTATAGAGGCTGAGTTTGTAGCTTGCTACGGGGCATCCAGTCATGCTATATGGCTATGGAACATGGTTAAGGAACTGCGAGTTGTCATTGGTATTGAGAGACCATTGAGGATCTTTTGTGACAACCGGGCTGCTGTGCTGTACTCCAACTGTAATCGGAGTTCTTCCAGGTCGAAGCACATTGATATAAAGTTCCTTGCCATTAAAGAAAGGGTTCAGAGCAATTAAGTTAGCATAGAGTTACTGGGTACAAACGATATGGTTGCGGATCCGCTCACTAAGGCATTGACACCTATAGCATTTCATGGCCATGTATCGAGCATGGGTGTCATTAAGTTAGATGCCTGAGATTAGTGGGAGTTCGGTTTGTACTATTGTAACTTTTATATGTTCTAACTGTGTATTATGTTATTTCACAGTTTATATATGATGTTTTTGTTTCATTATATGCTCTGAATGTTTGATCTCATAAAGTAAAGAGGATCAGTTGGAAATTTGACAAGTATAGATCACTTGTAATTTCCATGCTGCACATGCACACTGGATCCATGTCATTAATTAGTTAGTGCTCGTAATCATCACGAGTTTAGTCGCTTGAACTGCGATGACTGCTCTTTTGGTTCTTGCATTAATGAAATTGATGGACTGGATTGAATTAGACAGATATATGCTAGCATTCGGGGGTTAACATATGATTGTATGACAAAAGGTGGTACTATAAGGAACGCATATTATGTAGTTGTCCAAGTGGGAGATTGTTGAAATTTGGACAACGGGACTAAAGCGTTAGTACCGTTCGTACACGTTGGAACATATGGACGCATATGTTATGTGTGTACCGTCATATAATATATTGTTAATATAAAGTTAATTGGACCAAATTGATGATCTATTAAAGTTAAGTGGTCCAATCGTCTAATTAAAACAGTGTGGGGGGTAAATCTGGTGATTGTGCAGATTCCGAATTAATTTCGAATTGTTGATGGACCGATTCGGAATTAATAAAAACATTGAGGATGGAATTGATCCCTGGTGGAGTTGCTTTTTAAAGAAACTGCTCTTCAGTTTTTTATATAAGGAAAAACACGATAAAGAAATAACGTGTATTGAAAAATAGACAGTTTTGGTTCTCCATCCAACCCCAAAGTAACCATCCACCAGAAGATCAAGTTTCCAAAATTACTTTAATTTCATGGCATCATTAGGTACGCTTCCGCATTCCGTTATGATTCATGTATTAATTGAGTTGATTCGTTCCTATACTGTTATTCATAAGGTTAAGAACAACAGTGAATATCTTTTGTTTCTAACAACCACCACTTCCATCTTTTAACAAATTGAATTCCCCACAATCCCTAGGACATTGCTACATTACACGAATAGGGTTTGCGTGTGATATCTAGGATTACATTATTAACTTTTATTCCACACCAAGTAATTAAATATTAGTGAACCATTAATAATGACAAAATAAAATTTAATTTTTAATTAAATAATTCTTTTTTTAAAAAAAAAAATCTTTGGATAACTATATTAGTAAAGTTAAGTTGAGAGGAGAGGTTTTGGTGTGTGAGAGCGCGTCGTCCCTACTCTTTTCACTGCCCCTCCCCAAACCACACCACCTAACATCGTTCCCCGACCCTCCATTTCCACTCTAACCCCACCATCGCTCCCTCAACCCCCTCCACAAACCCTCCCCCACACCATAACCCAACCATATACCTCTCGACCCGAACCATTCCTAAAAAGCAGATTCTTTTCACGTCAATAACTTACCCTCTCATTGTGATGAAACATTAATTTGGAAAACCTTCAACAATTTTGGTAGGGTGATCGATTTCTATATCCCACCAAGATCGAATAAAAACGAAAATGAATACGCTTTTGTGAGATTTTTCATCAATAGTGACCAATTTTGGCTGAAAAGACAGATGGAAAATGATGGATGTATAGCATAAATTGAGAGTAAACCTAGTCAGGAAAGGGAGGATTATGTTTTAATAAATTAACGAAGGTTTTTATTTTTCTCGGATAATTTAAGCCTGTCCTGTATTATTAGCATCGATATTTAATATTTATTTAGCTCTTAATAGTAATGCTAGCGGCTTATAAAAAAAACTAGTAATGCGCTAGCAGTAACAACATTTTTGCTAACTTCTTGGAATAAAATTAAATAATATAATTTCATGCACAATACTTTTATCATAACACATATTCATTATCCATGTGTTTTATTTTCTAACTAATTTAATTTAACGGGTGTATTATTTCCACACTTCAAATAGCCATCCCTATATATTTCCTTAAAAAAAATTACTAAACTAGCAATTTAAGTAGTATAATTTTTTCAGAAAATGATGGTTAATTCAGTAATTTTTTTTTTAGAAAACGAGTGAGGATGGAAATTTGATGTAAATGAATAACACCAGCCTTAATTAAAACATTATAAAGTACCTCTTATTAGTGTTTTGTGATTACAAGTTATATACTTTTTTGAGTTTATTTTAACATTTAACATTTTAATTAAAATTCATTTGTTTTCCATTAAAAAAAATCCTTGATATTCTATACACTTTAATTCAAAGTATTTAAATTATTTATTTTTATATTTTTTTCATTAGTTTAACATGTGAAGCCCACACCTGCTTGGTTAGCAATTGTTTTATTGTGTTTGTGATCGATTTTAATTAAAATGAAATGACCTTTAAGGTCGTTGAGTTGTTATTTTTTTTATTAAAGTGTTAATGTATCAATTAATTATTTTAATTTATACCATTAAAAAAAATATAAACACTTAATAAAAAAGAGAAGTACATGAGAGATTATTTTTTAAAATAAATTGTCATATTTTTTTATCATCATTCAATTAATATGAATGATAAGATCTATGGAAAACTAAATTTTATTAATATTAAAGTTAGTTTATAAATCAATATTTATAATAAACTTTAGAGGAAAAATATTGTATGTAAATATTTTTATTATTTAAATGAACTCATATTTAAAAAAAAAGAAAAGATAATTTTTTGTCTTTCAATACAAATAAGTGTCATGCTACTTTAAAAACAATTATTGTTTTTTCAACAGAAGTTAAGTTATAATATAAAAGAAAACAATATGCATTTTCTTTTTAAAGTTAAGGAGGAAGATCATCTAATATTTTTTTAGGTATAAATCACATGTAACTTTATCTCCCACGAAAACGTCTATTAAAGATATATAAAATACTCTTGTACACACACAAAAAAATCAAACCAATCACCAATTGGTAAATATTTCCTTCGTTCCACTTTACCTGTCACTTTTTTGCGGATTGTTACTATTTGAGATATTTGTCATTTTATCTTTTTCGAAACATATATTTTGTGCAAATGATAATTTTTTTTTTTAATCAATCCAATTTGATGATGGTGTGGTAATTTCAGTGAAAATTAGAAAAAAAATGAAACAATGAGGAATAAAATAAGTTCGTAAATCAACGGCTTACGTTTTTCTACTATTCTAAAAGTCAATTAAAGTGGAAGGGAGAGACTACAATTTAAATAATTCAAGAATTACAATTTTTTTCTAATTTACATTAGGGGTGTACACGGTCCGGTTCGGGCCGGTTCTTGGGCTAGAACCGGACCGGACTGGAATTACCGGTTCTGGGCCAGGACAGAACCGGACTGGACCGGACACTTCAGGTCCGGGCCGGGCCGGTTTTGAATTTTCCGGGTCGGACCGGGCCGGTTCCGGTTCAGACCCGGATTTTTTTTTTTTTTTTTTTTGGTATTTATGAGGAGGAGTTAAGTTTAGAAGGAAAAAAGAAAGTGGGAACCAAGAGGATTTGAACCTCTACCCTTTAATATGGTAGGTGAGGTGTTAACCATTAAACCAAATGGAAATTTTGATATCATTGTGCATATATATATATATATATATATATATATATATATATATATATATATATATATATTTTTTTTTAAGTAAACTGGCTCACCCTAGCGGGTTCGTGGCTAGAACAGGCTTTACTCCTTCTGTGGATACCCTGACCACGCCTGTCTCGGTCTTTTGTCAGTTTTTCCCAAAGGAAACGTCTATGCTCCGCTACCAATAAAAGACGAGGGGTCCGGAAAAGCTGGCGCTAGAAGATATACAGTACCAACAGTCACCGGTTTGACACACTTTTTTTTTTTTTTTTTTTTTTTTTTTTTTTTTAATATGGGCTTACTGTTTTAGTGTTGGGGAACTAAGAGGCTATTTGGGCTAAGAACTAGAGAGAGAATTTAGAAAGACATAGATTTTGAAAGAAAACGCTCTCGTTATATTAATTTCCTTCGTATCTCACAAATGAAGGGGAGAGCCCCTTATATAGAAAAACTCAAAGCTAAAGGCCAAAAGACAAGTGGCCTAAAAAGCTAATCTAAAACGAATATTTCTTTACAAAAGATGGTCGGCCAAAACAGGTGGCCGACAAAAGTAAAGCACTAATAAAAGTAAAAATTATTACAACCTGCCAAAAGACAGGCGGCTAAATTGGACAGCTGTCTGGGACAGCTGTGTCTGTGGTCGTCATGGATGACGATTGATGTTCTGTTGCGTCATTGCTTGCGTCTGTCTGTTTTAGAGATCTCTGTGGGTTTCTGGAATAGTGTCATCACTATCGTTTCCAGCTTCTGTCATCTCTCTGTCCTGTAGATCTTCTATGAGGTTGATGATATTGTCTTCTTCTAACAGACGTCCGTCTCCCGAGTGAGGCAGGAACATCTTCCATTCTTTGGTGCTGTAAATCTGGATAAAATATCCTTCTCCTAAGAGATGGTAACTCATCCAGCTTTCTGGTGTGTAGAGGGCTCTAGGACTTTGAGCTGCTTTGTATATTTCTGGATTTTCCAATTCTGAAAAATCATAAGGATCTAGAGCAATCATTTTGATGTCCTCTATGTGGTCTCTGTCTGTGTCTACTGTAAGAACAAATATTCTCTTCTTAGCAGGGACTATTTCGAATCCCATAGCCGCTGGAAGAGTAGAGTCTATGATACATCTGAGTTTCTTTCTGACCGCCATGTTTCCTATAATCAAGAAGAATTTCTCCCCAAATTCTTCTAGATATTGTTCAATTCTGCCTTCTTCTTCTAATCTAAAAGTGATTTGTTCCAGCATTCCCATGTGAAAGAATGATAGGATCTTTTGAAAAGGAAGGTCTGTGATATTCAAATCTACTTGGAGTTTGAATAATCCGGCTGTTTCTGTATCTTTCAGATATTTGGAGAATGGTCCTCTGTTTAAGGCGAAAGGTTTTTGAATAACCTTTACTCCTCTAAATTTCCATCCTGGTTCTCCAAAATGTATTTTTACTATCTCTTTCTGTGCATTGAGTAGTCCTTCAAAATGGCTACTTTCTGTTTTTTGTTTAATGATTTCTTCTCCTTCAGGCCAATTTTCTAATAGTGGCTGGAGGACTCTACTAGCAGGCATATCTAGAAGTCTGGCTCTAAGTTGTATATGGCTTCTGTTTACTGGGGTTCTTTCTTTTTTAAGGAATTGGTCTAGCTGTTGAACCTTGCTGTTTAGGCTATTCATTATGTTTTCTCTCTGTGAAGCCAGTGTTTCTATAGACTTAGTCTGTTTTTCTGCTTTTTCTCTCTTTTGTTCGAGAAAGGCAATCTGTGTAGCTGTCTGTTGTTGGAGTTGTGCCAACTGTTCTTCTAGCTTTCTATTTTTGTTCTCTAATCTGGCTATGAGTTGACTGTTATCTTCCCTAGCTACTTGTGCATAGGGTCTGACTGTCTCTGGTTCTATGTAGAAGTTTGGGCCGAGTTGGGCCCTTGCTTCTTCTAAGGCCTCAGAAAAGCTGTGGTATCCTACATAAATGGGATTTTGACACATTATATAGTTTTTTACTGTGTTAAAACTATTAAAGACTCCTGTTTTTAGTCCTCTGTATATAACATAATGTGAGAAGGACTTTCTCTGTATTTTAGGGTTTTTCTCTGAGAAGTACATGCTTAAGGCATTTAAGCATTGTACCTTGAACTGTGTGGCTACTGGAACTGTCTGTATATGCCAGATATTATCTAGCAAGCATTGCTGTTCTTTGTCTATGTTTAAACCTTCGAAAGGTTTAAACTTTTTGTTTCCCCCATCAGGGAATTCTGTAAGATACATTGTCCCAAACCTAATTTCATTCTGTGTTTTTCGGGTGGAGAAACTTCTGTGTATCTGAGTGCTTGGGGGCTGTAGGTGTAGGAAACTTTGTATGTTTGAGGATGAAGATCCTCTTTCTGTTATTGTAACTGGCATTGCCAGATTGTTTCTGTACATGATGGTTCCCTCTGATTCTTGGGTTTCCATTTTCTGTTCTTCATTCTGTACTTCGTTCTTCTGTTGAGAACTTATCTGTGCTTGGGGTTTTAGTACCCTTTTCTTCATTTCTGCCTGTATCATTTAAAGAATTTTTCAATATTTCTAGATAACAAATCTGCTAAGCTATTGTTTTTTCCTTTAATATGTTCAAAGCAAATCTTATACCCTTTTCCTTGTATTAAATTCTGTAAATTGACCCATCGGGTTCTGTTTATCTTTTTGCTGTTTTCATTCTTTAGGAATTTGACTATAGCTTCACAATCTGTTCTAACTGTGAATTCATTTTGTAAATAGATTTTAAATTTATCAAGCGTATTTATTAATGCTTGTATTTCAAAATCAAGGCTAGTCCAATTCTGTCCTGTTTTGAAATTTCCGCTAGTATATGCGGCAATCCTTTCTGTATCCTTATCTGAGTATTTATTAGGTTTACAGATCATCACTGCTCCCCATCCATCTTTACTGCCATCACATTCTATAATAATGTAATCTGTGGTTAGAGGCAACTCTAATGGTTTTATCTTTCTAACCTGTTCTTTAATTTTCTTTACTAGTTCTATATCTTCTTTGTTGAAGTTTCTTTGACCATTCTTTGTGGTCTTGCTGTACAAGGGTCCTACTAATTTACTTAAATTAGGGATAAATTTTCTAGCATAATTTAGTATTCCTAAGAACGCTTGTATCTGTTTTAACCCTTCTAGTTTGTCTGGAAAATTTAATATTTTTTCTGCTATGTGGGGTTGTAATTCTATCTTTCCATTTCCTATTTCTAATCCTAAAAAGGATATTTTTCTTTTATATAACTCCATCTTTCTTTTACTAACTACTATACCATTTCTTTCTATTTCGTTAAAAATCTTTCCTAGATGTTCTTCATGTTCTTTTATAGAATTACTAGCTACTAATATGTCATCTATGTAAACTAGACAGAACTCATATTTTAGGAATATTGAGTCCATATATCTTTGAAAGACCGCTGGTGCATTCTTTAATCCAAAAGACAGAACATTCCATTCGAAATGTCCTTCTGAGCATGTAAAAGCAGTCCACTGTTTAAACCATTCTTCTAATTTTAGCTGATTATATCCTGACTTTAAATCGAATTTACTAAAAATCTTTTTCTGTTGTATTAATCCTATTAAGTTATCTTTATTGGGGATATTATAGGCATCATCTATAGTGTTGTCATTTAGTCTTTTGTAATTATAAACAATTCTAGCTTTACCCCTTTTAATCTCGCTATGATTTCTAACTATGAAAGCTGCTGATCTATGCGGGCTGTCTGACCTTCTAATTAATTTTTGGTTTATCATTTCGGGGATTTGTTTTCTAAATTCTTCCTTATCTAAAGGGCTGTAATCTATATTAGCTGTTACTATTCTTATATCTGGATTCTTTATTTTCATTTTCACTTCATATTTTATTTTACTTTTTATAATATCTTCGCCTATTAGTCCTATCTTTTCTAATTTTTGTACTATAGGATAACTTTTGCTGTTTTTAATATCTGGTCCTTTTTCTAATTCTAAGGCTAATTCTTTTCCTAGCATAGTATAGGTTTCATTTTCTATGTGCTCTGTTCTCTTATTATCTTGTTTTAAAAATTCTAACGTGGATTGTCCACCACGCTTCTTAGCCAACTCCGCTGTTTGTATATATTTGTTGGTTGGAAAGGTGTATACGTTTTTACTAATTGTTATACTGTTTCTAGCTATAGTTATGCTACCGTTTAAACTGCATATGAAGTTCAAAAAGGGGTAAAGCTAGGATTGCCGCATATACTAGCGGAAATTTCAAAACAGGACAGAATTGGACTAGCCTTGATTTTGAAATACAAGCATTAATAAATACGCTTGATAAATTTAAAATCTATTTACAAAATGAATTCACAGTTAGAACAGATTGTGAAGCTATAGTCAAATTCCTAAAGAATGAAAACAGCAAAAAGATAAACAGAACCCGATGGGTCAATTTACAGAATTTAATACAAGGAAAAGGGTATAAGATTTGCTTTGAACATATTAAAGGAAAAAACAATAGCTTAGCAGATTTGTTATCTAGAAATATTGAAAAAAAATTTAAATGATACAGGCAGAAATGAAGAAAAGGGTACTAAAACCCCAAGCACAGATAAGTTCTCAACAGAAGAACGAAGTACTATCGTAGGTTAACAAAAGCTTTAGACAGGTTAAAACTAGATAATAACAAAAGAGTCAGTATTAAACCAATAAAATATAATCACTGGTTGCCAAGAAAATGAGTAACTTATATATATATATATATATATATATATATATAACGAATATATCCTCACAGAAAATAAAAAAGATAAAAGCATAAAACCAATAGAAGACTCACCAGAAATTTCTAGTTTAACCAAAGCCTTAGAAAAGCTAAACCTAGAAAAAACTATTAAAATTATTAATAAACCAATAAAATATAATCACTGGTCACCTATATATATATATATATATTTCCGGTTCTACCGGTTCCCGGATTTTAAAGGTTGGAGAACTGAAACCTTAATTATTTATTGATAATAATTAATAGCTATATTATTAATAATTAATGGTCTTATTTTATACATATTAACTATATAAATGGCTATTACAATTTACAACTATATATTACTAGTATGTGTCATCTTAACTATATAAATGGCTATTAAATTTTTTTTTCTTAGGTAATATAACATCCTTAATAAAATTCTGTATTTAAAATAACAAATAAAAAGAAAAAAATGAGGACTTTTAATTGAGTTTAAAAGAAAAAAAGAAAAAATGCATAATACATTAGTAATTTAAACATTAATACAATTTAAATTAAAAGCATAAAACTCTAAACAATTAGTCAATTTTAATTTTATGACAATTGATAATAATCCCTAAACTATATTATTAATAATTAATGGTCTTACTTTATACACATTAACTATATAAATGGCTATTACAATTTACAATAATATATTATTAGTATGTGTCATCTTAACTATATAAATAGCTATTAAAAATTTATTTCTTAGTTCATATAACATCCTTAATACAATTTTGTATTTAAAATAACAAATAAAAAGAAAAAAATGAGGATTTTTAATTGAGTTTACAATTATATTACTAGAAAAAATATATACATACATGAGAAATTTTAATATAATTTAGAAGGAAAAAAGAAAGAGAATGAGTTAAGTTTAGAAAGAAAAAAAAAAAAGTGGAAGTCAAGAGGATTTGAACCTCTCCCCTTTAATACAAAAGGTGATGAGTTAACCATTGAATCAAATAGAAACTTTGATATTATTGTACATATATATATTTATATTTCTTTTATATATATACTTCCGGTTCTACCGGTTCTCCGGGTCGGTTCCCAGATTTAGAGGGATGGAGAACCGGACCGAACTGGAAGTTCCTGTTTGGTCCGGTCCGAGTTAAAAAAAAAAAAAACCCCGGGTCGGTCCGATCCGGGTCAAAAAAAGGCCGGTTCTTGTACAGCCCTAATTTACATAATTCGAAATATATTTAAAAAAAATATGGAGGGTCAAAAGCTTTTTCCAAAGAGCAGCTTTCAGTAAATCACATCATCAACAACCAAGATAAAATGGTAGATGGAAGGGTGAGAATGTGGGTCCCAGGGACTGCAACTACCAGTGTACCACAGTAAAGAAAATTACAAAGCGCCACCAAAAACGTCATCAGTTTCCCCGCCAAATCCTTTCCCATTATATTCCTCCTGCACACGCAAAAAGCATACCTTTTCCTCTCTCTGTCTCGCTCTCCATCGATTTCGCTTGTTTTACGAAATGGCCATTGAGATTCCTCCCTCGATTGGGGATGTAATGAGCCCTATCAGGAAGACTTGCGCGGTATTAGGAGGGCGAGGGTTTTTGGGAAGATCGCTGGTGTTCAAACTCCTTCAACTCAGTGGCTGGATCGTCCGAGTTGCCGATTCCCCTCACTCGCTTCAACTCGACCTAATTCACCCTATCGACTCACTCCTCAACGACGCTCTCTCATCTGGCCACGCTTCCTATCACCACTTTGATGTTCGAGATATTAGGCAAATCACCAAAGGTAAGGATGTCGCAATCTCTCTCACTCTGTTTGCGTAGGTTCCTGTTTGGTTGCTGAGAAAATGTGTGGAGAAAACGAGAAATGGATATTCTGGATTAGTTAGCTCTGTTAAATATGTAGTTGCGTTGCAATCTACCAAATGAGTTTCGAGTGATTCGTATGCATAGGTGTTTGTTCTTGTTGCTTGGAATGTCAGAAAAGAAAATGAGAGGAATAGAAGTATTTTCAATCATTAATTTGTTGAAATTACTGCTAGTGAACTGAACAAAAATCTGTGATGGAATGAGAGTTGTACATGAGTAGTTTGAGGGATTGAGGTCAGGCACTTTTGGATGGGCCAAAATGTCCCAATTTGAGATGCTTCTTCACTGGAAAAGCACACCTTAAAGAAAGTAAACCTTAATGGCTTGCAAACCAAGAAGCCTGGGTCCAGTTTGGGGTTCTGATTTACAATGGCTTGTGTTTGGTTTATGAGAGTTGAAGAAACATTAAAGGTTTAGCCTGCTATTCATAACTGTTTAAGGTATTTGACTATCTTGCAGCCATTGAAGGTTCATCTATTGTGTTTTATATGGAACCTTCTGATTTACAAAAAGATGATTTCTATCATTGCTACATGACTATAGTTCAAGGTAACAGTTCTGTTCCATTGATTTCACCATAGTAATAGATCCATTCATGGTTTTTATTACTGCAATGTTTTAATGTAGCATTGACTGCTTTAATCTTGCTTACTTTAGGTGCAAAAAATGTTATCACCGCATGCCGAGGATGCAGAGTGAGAGAGCTAATATATAACAGTTCTGCAGATGTAATTTTTAATGGTTCACATGATATATGCAACGTCAATGAGTCTTCGCACTGCAACTGGAATGTATGTTTGTTTATTTTTGAGCTTTTGACCTCTTTGTACTCTTTAATATAAGTACTTTCTTTTTTCTTCATGATTCCTTCTAATTGGTGCTTTGTGGAATATTATGATACAGTTTGAAGACAAGTTGACTGATCTTAAGGCTCAGGCTGAAGCACTGATTTTATTTGCTAACAATATTGATGGCCTTTTAACATGTGCACTTCGTCCTAGCAATGTATTTGGTCCGGGAGATACCGAGCTTGTGCCATTCTTAGTTAATTTAGCAAAATCTGGCTGGGCAAAGGTTTGAGTACTTAGGTTGATATATTGTGTAGTCTTTATTTGGATTCTTCAGCATGCAGTTTGCCCTATTTTGATGTTATGTTTTTCCTTCTTCAGTTTGTATGAATCACAAAAGACTTTTATTTATTGTTTTTTTAGTAACTCAGCTTATCTTTACAGTTTATTATAGGAAGTGGGGAAAATATGTCAGACTTTACCTATGCCGAGAATGTTATCCATGCTCATATTTGTGCTGCCAGAGCTCTTGAATCTCGGATGATCTCTGTAACTGGAAAGGTATTCAAATATTTCTTGGATATGGAGCTTGTAATTTGTTTATTTTTTTCATTTATGTTTTACTTACATCCATCCATAATGAAGAATCAAACACACTTGTATGCAACTGCAGGCATTTTTCATCACAAACCTTGAGCCCGTCAAGTTCTGGGAATTTGTTTCATTGATATTGGAAGGCTTGGGCTATCAAAGGTTAATTATGCACCCCTTCTTTTCTGCTGTTTGATAAAATGGAATAGCATTTTTTTTTGGTTGTGAAATGGAGTTGCATTGATAGTACATGATCTGCAGTTTGCTCTTATATCAATAAAATTGCTGGTTATAGTGCAAAAAAGAACACGAAGTTAAGGCACACTCTTAACGGTGTTTTGTTACCCAAGTGACTAGGCATGAAGTGCATGTCTCTGTGTGAGGGAGAGAGAGATTATCAGTTTGGATGGCTTTGGCTGCCTCTCAACACACGCATTTTTAACTCTTGGAGCGGCTGCTTGTCTCATCATTATAGTTTTATTTTTCTTTACGCATACAACACGATTGGTGATGTTGGGATGACAATGAATCGGTTTTTATTCAGTTTTTGTAGAATTTCAGTACTACAGAGAGAGAATGTGATGTAGGGATAACATTTTCATGATTTATGGGTCAATTTTTTGTTGAGATATTTGTACTTTCTACCCCTAAATTATGAGAATTCTTTATTTTTTAATTATTTTATGTGTTTCTAGGATTTTCTAATAAAATTGTCTGTCTTTGTTTGTTAACTTTGATTGCAGACCTTTTATAAAACTTCCTGCCAGCATGGTTTGGCATTTTCCCTTGCTTGTTAATTGGGCAACTGAAAAGTTGGCCTCCAGTACATATAGCCATGCTCTGTCAACTCACTTCTTTCATCTCACCTCATGCACAAGAACTTTTAACTGTTCTGCAGCTCAAAAACATATTGGATACTCACCAATAGTCTCTTTGGAAGTGAGTTTGTTTAACTCTTTGGTCTTGCATGTATATATAATTTTCAAGCTGTTATGCTTCTATTACTTACTTTGCTATTATTCTAGTTGAAAAAGCAAACTTTAATTGCATAGTTTGTTATATGTTGCATTTAGAAAAGTCACAAGATACTCTTCTTGTCAATTCAAAATTTCAAATGCTGTCATTTACCTAGTAAGCTCGATTTGACACTTTTTACTGTTACATTGGTAAAGAGAAGCTTTTTTTTCTTTCTTTCAAGGAAACAAAATGAAGGACAGCGAGTACTCTTCTTTGTTTTCCTAATATTTCCTGGTTTAGGACTCATTAACTGAGGGTCATGCCAAAGGCAAACTAAAGGAAAGCAATTCTTTCCACAGTGTTTTGGTTCTTTCAGAGTCTTTTTTCTGCTACTGGTTTAGCTTTTGAACTGCTATGATGAATTAGCTTTTATCTTTTTGCTAACTGCTATGATGAATTACCTTAAAGGATGTGTAATTTTAGTGAAGCAGTAGATTCATTGTAAGTTGGAGTTTGCAAGAAAAAAAGGAATTTCTGAGTGTTGACTGATAAATATACAGGAAGGTATCACACGGACTGTAGAATCATTCTCTCATATGGCTGTCGACTCTTCTTTCGCAAAAGGCACCAACATTCATGAGCATTCAAAAGCTGATAAGCTTTTGGGCAGTGGGAAAGGTAATCTTATTTAGTTATAAATTTCTCTAAGTTGGGTTTGGTACTAACGACAGTATAGCGTTCTGAACTTTGGTTTCACATTTCTAAAATTTGAATTTTGTTTACCGGGAGAGTAGAGTAGGGAGGGGTTGAGAAGTTTGGAGAGGGATGTGAGAGCTGAATTTCATTATACAATGAAATGGATGTTCTCAAGGGTATAGCTCATAGCCAGAATTTTTGCGTGATATTTTATGATGCATAATTTTCAACCAGACAAGATACATCTTAGAATTTGGATATAGACTTTTCTCAGAAGCAACATGAGTTGACTATTGCTAGTTGAACTGTAGCGTTTGGCACTGTCTTTTTACAGTTGCAGACATCTTACTATGGAGGGATGAGAAGAAAACATTCACGTGTTTCCTTGTTCTTGCTCTGTTGTTTCATTGGTTTTTTCTTTCGGGAAGAACACTGACCTCATCCACTGCCAAGCTTCTGCTAATAATCACAACCATTCTTTTTGGATATGGCATTCTGCCACCAAACTTGTAAGTGCTGTATACGCTTATAATGTTTTTAGATTCTATTTCTCTGTGCTCTGTAGTTTTTTTTAAAAGAAAGAGAGAAAGTTGGGCTTCTTCTATTGTCTCAAAGTACCTGTTAACCTAGCTACTCCACACTGATGAACTTTTCTCCTTTTCTTATATTATAAGCAAAGAAGTTTTCAAAAGTGATAAAACTTTAATCGTCTATCTTATTAGCTTATTATGGATTCTTCCAGTGCTGTCATGAACTCATCGTGGTAAAACCCTTTTGTTCTGTCAAAGCATGAGTTGCATAAATTCTGTTTCTTTATCCTGTATGTTTCCACATGGCTAAATACCCTTGTCTCTGCTATTCAGTGGTATTGGGATGTTAGTCGAATATTTAGATTAGCCAGACATCGTGCTTCAGTTTTATATTTTACATAGTTTAAAAAGGTTTTGCTATTCAGTAAACACACACACACAAAGATATATATACTTGAATAGAGCATTGTTTTTCATGTATATGTATGTTCTACACTTGACGTTTTTAGGCTAATGAGCTTATGTGATTGATTGTTTTACCTTTGCAACAGATTTGGTTTCTGCATTCCAAGGATGTCTTCGTCTTTGTTTAAAGTTTCTGATATTGTTGTCAAAGATTTGATCATAGCCACTGTACATGTGTGGAACAGTGGAATTAATGAGATAAGATTATTAGCCGAAGGAGAGGATTGGAGCAAATTCGTCAAGGTAGAGATTGCGGGAATTATTCATTTACAGTGGAAGTCCTTAGTGTTTTGATTGTTGGTTATGTGACATAACTCTTGCTATATTGAGTAGGAGCACATGTCGATGTAGATGGCTAGTTTTTCCTTCTTTCATTATAGATGATGGTTAGTTTAAACCTTTTTTGCTAACCAAATGCAGGTTGCATTTTCCCTCTATTTCCTCAAGTTGATGCTGTTGCAATCCTTGTCAGCAATGATGGGTATAGGTAAGGAGCACTAAGCTTTGTACTCAAAGTCTGTGCTATCTTCTTGTCATCAATTTGCATCTCTTCGTTGTGACGATGTTGTGACTAATTGCAGCTCTGGTCTTCGCCTTCACTGCCTTCTTCGTATACGAGCAATATGAGTCAGAACTTGATGGATTAGCAAAAATTCTATCAAACAGAATAAGAGGATTTACGACACAGACAATACCCGCGTGCATGGCATCACTCCTTCAAAAAAGTAGGATGTTGCACGTAGAGAACGGCTCATTGAGAAAGTATGAAAAGTAGGCAGAGCATGTGGAGTGGATAGATTTTTTAAGGTCAATCGAACCTGTTCATATACTGTTATGGTAGCTCATTTAGGCTTCCAAGGAATTCTACAGAGTTTACTAAAAGATGGGGTATGGTATGGGCAGTACATGAGAAACCCTGCCCCCTTTTTCTTTTACAGTTAACCTAGTTGCTAGTTTTGCAAAAATAGACCATAGAATATACGATGTTAACACGTCTTTTGTAACATACGATGAAACACTTTAGATAAATTGTTGAAATATGTATCAGGGTTAGCTTGGATTAGTATGGAACTGTTTAACTGTTGAGGTACTCTCATTTTTTGAGCTATTGGAAATATGTTCGAGGCATTTTCTAGCTTCGTATCAAGAATATTTTCATCTCCCTCATCTACCTTTTAATTGCTCTCATTGTTTACGGCTAAAATGTTAATATTTTTTTACCTTATGTAATTATTACATGCTTTGGTAGTCATTTATTTAAATAATATAACCTACTCCCTTTGGTGCTTAATATATGTGGTTCTGGCTCCCAAAAGCAGGTGCCGAATTAAATGTCGTTCTCGGTTCCCCAGGCTGGAGAAGACGAGGGTGCCCCTGCGGAGGCTGGTGACGACGACGACGACGGCGGCTTCGACTTCGGCTTCGGCTTCGACTACTGACATCGATTCCCTCTTTTTGTGTTTGAATCTGAAATTTGTGGGGGAAAAACTTCAATTTCAGTTTTAATTTCATTGCAAATTTGTACTTTTAATTTCTGGATCAGTGCGGAGGAGAGGCAGAGAGGTTTGGAATTGATTGGAATTGGAATTAATTTAGGTTTGGATGAGTTTAATTGATTGCAGGGTTGATTTGGTTGGGTTTGTGCAGAGGAGAGGCAGAGAGGAGGAAGAAGGTGAACAGTAAAGCTGTACCAAATTAATTATAATGGCACAATGGTAAATTAGAGTTTTCTATTTATTTATGCGGTTCGACCTAATTGGGACGAGAAATCTTGCTCAAAACTGATAAAAACTAGAACAGAAAATACCAAAATGTGAAATAAAATAGAATAAAAGAAATGATACGAAATAAAAATATAAAAAATACTATATTATCAATAAATAAAAACTTAAAAAGAACATGAGAAATAAATTAATTATTTCGGGTTTGATCGGAATTTTTTATTAATTATTTTTTATAAATATAGAAAGTAAAATTTTATACCATCATTATTTAACTGCATAATCTATACTTAATGGCATATTATAATTATTCACCCGTATTGATTATTTATCAAATAAAAACTCGTTTAGAAATGTAAAAGCAGAAGCAACTATATATGGAAGTGCATTGATGCTCAAGTCTGCTACGCCAAGCCCCAAGCCAATAAATTCCCAACTTGACAAGCCATCAACATGCATCAACCCAGTCGGTTTCAAGCCAGCAGCTCTCAGAATTGAGTTACCCATCAGTTGTAAATAGCTAGGGAGGCTGGGGGTAGTATGGTCAAAAAATGTCTCGTTTTCTCCCCACCAATCATTTTCTTAAGCCACGTGCAAGGAGATAAAACGACGTTTAATAAGCACCGGAGGGAGTAGTAAAAATGGGATGCAATATCTTCTCCATGACATTTTTATGGGATAATGCTAAAAATAACACGCATTCGATTTTTTTGTATTGATTTGCACCATTATTTAATTTCCGTTCACTTATGTATCATTATATTAAAATGATCGTTTTTATTTGGACCCTCATGCTAATTTCGTCCATCGACCATCGTTAAATGTCTGACTTGACATACTGCGTCATTTGTCATATGTATTTTTACCGTCGTGTCATGCCACATTAAATAAGATAATAATTTTTTTAAAAATCGAAAAGAAAATGAGTTTGGTAACCTGTTTACCCATCTCACTTACCCGTCATATAAATTAAAAACCAACCCACAAAATCATTCCATCGCACCCACCCCAAATCCCTAGTTCTCTATCGCGAACCTAGCTACACCAAATCCACTACACTGTTGCGTCCATCTTCGTGCATCGTTGGTACCAAGCCATTATTGCATCACGACAATTATAGCTTCATCGCCTCCACCCTACACCATGCCTCTTGAAGGAGAGAGAGAAAATAATCGGTGAGGTTCCGTGGTGGTGGAAGGTGATGAACTAGTGGAGAAAGAAAGAAAGAATGGGTAGAGGATAATATAACTAATTAGTGGTGGTGGTGTCGGCGAGAAAAGGAGAAGTGGTGTTAGTGGTGGGATTATATGTGATAACATTACTGGCTTTGATGATGATGATGATGGTATGAGGCAAGGATAAATTAAGGAATAAGGATGATGGAGAGGTTTCTCCATAACTAGAAAATATCTTATTTCCAAAAACCAAAAAAAACATGAAAAATATCCAAGAATATTGCCTTGTCCATTAAGAAATTCTAGAATATTGTAATGTATATTTTCTTTAAAAAATTGTATTCAACTATGCTCTGTGGGTTAGGGATTTAAGTGCGAGTGATGAAATGATTTTGCGGGTTGGTTTTTAATTTATATGACGCGTAAGTGAATTGGGTAAACGAGTTATCAAACTCGTTTTCTTTTCGATATCTTTTTTAAAATTGTTATCTCAACTGACGTGATATGATGTCGATAAAAATACACGTGGCATATGATATGTATGTCACATCAAACACTAACAAGTAGTAGATGGATAGTGATAACTTGTGTTATGGGGTAGGGACTATTCTGCCAATAGCCACGGTGGTGGAGTAGTAGGATTGCCTCAAGCGTAACCTGCAAAGAGCCGGAGGGGGGGCCCTCCGGCGTAGAGCCTCCGACGATCAAGTTAGAATCGTGGATAGTACGAATATGTGTGAGATAAGGGAGAGTTACCGAAGCAATAGCATAAGCTCAGTGTAGGGATTTTCAGTCCGTCCCCTTCTGGATGGGAGGTGGCGGTATTTGTAGGGTCATCTTTGCTTGTCTTCCTGAGCCCAGTGGGACCCGTATTCCAGGCTATGTGTAGCTTATGATGAGTGTAATTAATGCCCTCACTTCCTCATTAAGACCCATCGCTTCTGCATTAAAGGCCTTTTGTTTTGTCTAGGATTATCTAGCGTCCACCGCCTAATGATCTGAAGTCCGCATTAATTGCCGTCACCTCCGCATTAAATGTGCTTTGAGGGTGATCATTACTGTGTGACTCAACAGGGTCATCCGGTAGGTATGTCGGCACCGATACATGGGGTATCTTTCGTTTGTGTCATCCTCCCGTTAGCCCCCCTTTTGGGAGGCCTAATAGAGGATCCTTTATCAACGAGTGGGATACCTTCCATTTGTGCTATCTCGCCGTTAGCATCCCCCGTGGGAGATCTAACGGGGGCATTCTTCCGTTGCTTACGTGGCCTAGTCTTAGGTAGACTAGGTCACAGGGTCGTGAAAGGTCCTTCTTGCCCTTGTCCTTTTTTCCTGTATTATCAGAAACCCAACTGAAAACCATCCCGAGTGTTTACCAAGGGTTGTTGCCACCTAGTAGAGTCAAAAAATTTGTTCAGAGTGCGCTTTCTCATTTCTCTTTGATGCTTCCTAATGGGTTATGACTTCCTGCCAACTGTCTGATAAGCTTCCTTTCGTTAGGGATTTTCTCCCATTTTCCCTTTGTTGTTTTGTTTTCATACTTGCTATGTGTTAACGCCATATTTCTTGACGATTGTTCCCTCAGAAGCCCAACTGAAAACCAGCCCGAGTGTTTACCAAGGGTTGTTTATTGTCTTGTACCATGTGGGACTTGGTCTGATGCGTCATTTCCCTCGATGTAGTGGGATTTGTTCTCTTTCTCCCCCCCCCCCCTTTGGTATTTCAATCGTTTGTGTCTGTTGGATTTTTTTTTTGTTGATGAAGTGTTGCTTTGATTTACGGGCCCTTACTCTCTTTAAATGCGGTGTTGTCCTGTGGTTGGTGTTTTGTACGGATAAATTTTGTCTCCAAATGTCGCGTTTTTATTGAAGGGGTACTACGTGTTGTTCCTTCATTTGTTGTTGCCACGACTGGCGAATGGTTTGGCTATAAATTCCCCTTCTTTTTCTTTCTTTCTTTTCTCCTTCTTCTTTGCAATTTTCTTTCTTCCTTTCTCGCTCCCACTCCCTATTTTTGGATTGTCGTTTCCCCGCCATTTTTTCGACCGTTCTGGTCTTTTTGGGTTCTTCGTTTCTTTGCAAGGTACGTTGCTATCATCTTTTCCCTTTTATTCTTTTTTTCGTTGGTGCCCTCCGTTAGTATATCGCAAGTATGTCTAGTACTGGTTCCTCGTGTCGCCCCGTTAGGCCTTTGAGTCAGGCGGAATTAAAAATGGCGAGAACTCCTTCTCCTTCAATGATTTTAACATTTGCATCTTTGAAGGGTATTCTACCTCTCCACCTGATCCAGATGTTAGGTTAAATACTGTTTTTTCTAGACAATCGTAGGATCCTGTATACTACCATGTTTCAATATGGCTTCTCTCTTCCCCTCCATAGTACTGTTATGAGTTTGTTAAATCGCTGGAAGCTAAATCCTGCACAGATAACTCCCCTTTCCTGGATGGTTTTGTATGCTTTCTTAAGAGTTTGTGAGCACAAGCGGGGTTTAAGGATCTCCATGTCCGAGGCGCTGTCGATCTATCCATGCTGGCCAATTACGCCTCTCAAAAAATTAAAGATCTTAGTGAAGGCGAAAGGAGTTTTCCTCCTTCCGGGGAAAAGCAAGGGAACGATGACGGCGAGGCATGCGATGACTCTTAATTGATCCATTGAAAAACATTGCTATTTGTTTTCCATGTCTTGTAATAACGTCCTATCGCGAGGCGATATCGGTACTTTGCTCTTTGGGCGATATCTTGTTTTATTTCGCTCTCTTGCTGTCTTTGAGAACTGTTCTTTTATTCAACGCCGATTTGCATTATTTCCTTTCTTGTGATATCGCTTTTGCTTTTTATCAAAAGTCGCATCTACTTTTCAGAGCATTTAATGCTCGCGACCCTTCCGTCGATGCGCGGGAAAAATCATGATGGTGCCGACACACGTGTTCGTTTCTTCTGCCGCTTCACCTTAGCGTGTTTAGAAATTTTAACCAGATCAAAGAGTTTGCCGCTACCGGGAGGGTTTTGTATCTTTCCATCCTCGTCGGGATGATAAAGTAGTTCTTCCCTTCTTGGAGAATTTTCATGGGATAGACACTTCGATACCGGGATGGAGGAACCGGTTTTTTGTTCTTGACATGCCCACCCCTTTATGGCGTTCTGATTTTAATCGAGACATTATCGATTCTGACTGGAGCAAGCCGATCTGCTATTCGATCGATCTGAAGAGGGCTTTCGACAGGTTGCTGGCCCTTAGGGCCCCCTTTTCCGTTAGAAAGTTGGTATTAGGTGCTGCTTTCAAGGATTGCCTTATTGGTGAGTCTTTGTTTTCTTCCTTTCTCTTTTGGATTTATTCTGTTATGACTATGACTATGTCTTTTGGTTTGTAGATAACACTACCGGTAGGGTTGGAACGGAGGCTTCCTCCTCTCCCAGAGTAATCGTGGGGCCTGGTTCGGTTCCCGTTCCTTCGAGGGTGAAGTTAGAGGTATCAGATCTTCCTTCCTCCCCCAGGGACCTCCCCACGGTTTGTCTCAACAAACGGTTCTTCCCAAGATGGATTCAGAGCAAGTAGTTTTGGGTGCCATGGATGATGTGGAGGATTCTACCGATTGCCCAAAGCTCATTCATTGGAATGTTAGGAAGCGTCAAAGAGGTGATAGTGGGGCCGCAACTATCGAGGGTCAAGGAACCTCTTCGACAGTTTCAGTGGGTGGGACGATCGAAATGTCAGTTTTTCCGTCTGATTCCCCGGGACGCAATACTATGCCTCCCTAGGATTCAGTGGTACCTTCCGAGGAAGCGCCTGTTGTTTCGAGTGAGTTGGAACGGTTACTATTTCCTTCGACTATCGTTTGTCAGAAGGATAATCCAATCTTGGCCGGTAGGAAGCTAGGTCAGCATTCTGACTTAGTGGATCAACCATTGTCTCTTTATTTTGTGCTAGGGTAAGTTCCCCCTGATGCCTCCAAGAAAAACAACCGTCTTTCTGGCTTATCTCATAAGCCCGTGGTTCATCTTTCCACTGTTCCCGATGGTCCTGCTTCCTTTCGTTTGGATTTTTGTGATTTTAGTACTTCTGGCATGCAGTCTTTGGGTTATCCGGAGGCCCGTGCTCCAGAGCTGGCTTTTGTGGTGGAAGAAATGATGTCTTCTTCTATTGGATCTTCCGCTCAGCATCTATCTTTAGAGGCCCATCATGATCTGGTTTACGAGGAGTTGTTTTCCTCCTTTCGCAAATTCCAGCTGCTGACAAAGTCGGTAGATGCTCATTTTGATAGGGTGGATCAAGCTAATCAGGAACTTCGCGACGAGAACCACCGTCTCGTCCGATTGCAAGAGGCAATGCAACACAACATGGAGAATGACACCACTAATTTGCTTGTGGTGCAAAAGGAGAAGTGTACTGATAGAGCCAAGATTCTAAAGCTGGAAGCCAAGATGGTAGTCGTAGAGGCTGAGAGAGGAACCTATCTTGCCAAGATAGATGAACTTGAGACAAAGTTAGCACATGCGACTTCCCACGTTTCCTCTCTTCCACCGGAATCGAATTAACTTTGGTTAGGAATTGTGTTCTTAGGAATTGGGTGGTATTTTCAAGTACCAGTCTCTGTATTATTTTTGAATATCGGACCATGTATCATTTTCTTGTCTTTTGGTATTGATTTTTCATTGGCTGATCCTTTTTTCCGCTTGGTATCCCGGTAGGTTTTACTTTGACATTGTTTATTCCGCCCGAAGTTATCCTCTTGATCTGGGTGCCGTCAATTCTCAATCTTTTCGAGCCCCTCAAATATTTATTATCACAGCTGTTTTGAGTGGTGAAATGCCCTTAGCCTGCAGAAATCATAATTACTGCTGCCAAAACGTCACTATTTTTAGGATGTAAGTGTCATTGAGTGTTTAAGTTGTAACTGTAGCTGTTTTGACGTTGATGATAAATGTAGTTGCCTCTCATCCGTTGGATTTCCGCCACCTGTTGCCATGGTGCTTTACTGAGGAGGGATCTGGCCTATAAATAGGGTCTTTTTGGTGACTTTTATTACTCATCTCTTTCCCTCTTTTGGATGTATTTGTTGCTTACTGCTCCAATCATGCTTTAGAGTTTTTTCCTTTTTGCTTTCTTTGTGTTTCTGATAAAATAAAGTGCTAGTGGTACCCTGTCTTTATAAAATCTCTTGATGATACACGATAACCCCTTCCGGTTTGAGTCATTGGGTTGTTTTGAACTTGTGTTAAACATTCCCTGTGGTACCGGAGGAGTATGTTGTTCTTCCTTTGGTGGCTTAAGAGCCTTATTCCCGTATCTTATGTTTGATGAAGGAAACGCTATTCCGGATCATGTGTGTCTTATCGAGCAGCCGCAAGAAGGTGGCCCTATTGTCGGTAGAAATACCTGCTAACGTTCATCTTTGGGCGTTTCTCATGGTAGTTCTTCTTTCAGAGACTTGAGACTCTGATAGTTGCTCTAGCTTCCTGAGAAACGCCTTCCTAAGTTGTTCAGGAGGATCCACCGTCGCTTCTGAACAACTTTCTGTTCTCCTCCCTGCGTCCTGGGTTATTTTTTCGGAGTAGCAACGGGTCAGCTAGGCTTGGGGAATGCTTGGGGTATAGCTGGGCTGATGCAACGCATCCTCATCCTTCCATGATGGTTGCAGCCCCATCAGGTCGAGTCACCCCTTCCCCTACGAGAAGATTCCAGCCATTCACTCAGATTGTGCGAGGATTTGGGTGGATTATGAGGAGTAGAAATCTTTGTATTTTGCTTTGTTTTCTTTGTAGATGCCATATGGCTGAGTATTAATGAATCTGGTAGTTATGAATTTTCCTGGTGTTGTTTTACATTCCACGCTCTCTTGTTTTTGTATGGCCAAGATGAAGCTATCGTCTGAGGATAGCGGAAGGATCATACGATATTCTTCTTTTGGTAACGGAGATATTATTTTCATGTTATCTTTCTTCTAGTAGGGTCATAGTTGTGATAACCCTCTATCGGTTTTGCGAATATATCGCTCAATACGAAATCGAGTCTATCGAGTAGTAAAGTATAAGTGCTGCTTTGAGTGGTCTTTTTGCTTGTTCCCCGCGGTTGTGTATGCCTTTAATGCTTTATCTCTTTGGGTCTTTTCCAACAATTGCGTCTTTTGGATGGAGTGTTTTCTTTCCTTACGTATTTAATGTACTCTGTATTTCTCGCCTTTTCAGGCGTTGTGCCTCTGCGGGGTGATGTGTCTTTATTACTGTGCATTAGTTGCGCAACTGTAGATTCCCCCTATTTTCCCCGCCTTTATCCTCTATAAATTGCTCATCTGTTCCCATTCTGAGTATTTTCATTTTACCCTTTGTCGTTATGGATGAGCAAACTAAAGGAGGGTTTTTACTTAGTGTTGCCATGGTCAAGCAGAGCTCCCGTCGTCATATGCATATTTTGCAGGAGATCCTTCAAGATACTTTGGTCGACATTACTCATCTGGAAGACATAGCTCATCCATTGGGGTTTCAACGGGATTCAACCATTGACGAGGATGACGATGTGCTGGACGTTGTTACTTCCCTTAGCGTGTGTCTTACCGACGTTCGTGTTGCTATTAACATGCTTCATAACAAGAGGGATCAACTGGAAGCTTGTTTCCAAAGTATTGCCATGATTCCTAATGGAGTTGGAGCGGTATCTACTTCCTTGATAAATATCCCCCTTACCCCAGATTCTGGGGATGAGTAGTTTTTTCTTGTTTTTTTTTAGATGTCGTATGACCACTCTTCATGAATGGATCGTTCCCTTTCTCTCTTTTTGTTTGTTATTTCCAGTAGGATTTTCTTTCGATGCTGTGTAGACTGTCTTTACTTTTGCCAGGATTTTATGTTGCTTCATGGTTTCGTTTGGGATGGTAGTATCCTTTTGAAACTTTGATTTTATCACGGATGGCATTTATCTTTTGCTTTCGATAATATTGCCTTTTGTTTCTTTCCGGTAGATTCTTCTGTTGCTGCTTTACTCAGGTAGTTTTGTTTTTTTGGTAGCAATATCTTGTTTGCTGGAGTATTTGGATTTTCCGGTAGGTGTATCTTGCTTGCTACTTTACTCGAGTAGTTGGATTTATCGATAGATGTTCCGCGTTTGTTTCTTTTCTCCGATAGATGGAGCTTTTCTGATAGATATTTCTCCCTTGTTGTTTTGCTCGAGTACTTGGTTTTTGCGGTAGATATTCCCTCTTTGTTACTTTAATCAAGTGGTTTGGATATGGATTAATCTTTTTCATTAATACTGTGTCAAACACATTCAATGCGTGTCTTATCAGAGAAGCTTCATGCCTTTTGAGTTGCCTATTTGAATGGAGTGTTTTTCTTGGTTTTTGAAATGAACTTTTGACTAGCCGTTTCGCGGGTGTATGTAATCATGACTTTGAATTTCAAAGGGATTTTTGGAGCAAAGTTTAAGTGACGCGTCGTTTCATGAGTGGTAGCCTGCCACTTGTCGTTTGTTGATAGGGTTTTTTGACGGTACTGGTGAGGCACTATATACACCTCGTTACTCTTCCCTTTGCCTTTCTTTTTCTTTGCCAGAGATAGCGCACTCTTTTCCTGTACGATTTTCTCTTTTTGCCTGCGTTGTTCCTTGGTGTTCCTTTTTGCCACGGTTTTGACTCGTCTGTGTTCGTTCATGCTTTGATCGTTAGTTTGCGAAGTACTCCTCTCTATTTCTCATTGTTTTTTCATTCTAGCCCGTTGTTTTCCTTTTATTCCCCTCAATATGCCTCGAGCCACTCCTTTTGTAAAACCCTTGGGCATGTATGAGATTCAAATGAATGAGACTGCCACTGTGCTCACTACTTTAGAGGATATTAAGAGTGAATTGGCTAAGTATGATGCGGTTCTGCCCCCTGAATATGTGATTAAGGTTGCTGGTGCGGATATCCGTTTGAATAGCACTTTAGGGTCCAACCAACGGGTGTTATATACGAAGATGTTTTTGTATGGTTTTAGGCTCTCGTTACCTCCGTTGGCCGCCGCCTTGCTTAATGATCTTAATTTGAATCCTGCCTAGATAGCGGCGAATGGTTGGTCCTCCATTCATGCCTTTATTGAGATCTGTAGGTTAAATGGGATTCCATCCCCTTCTACCAGATTATTTAGGTATTTTTTTCAATTATATTGCCGTAAGGGTGCCGTTTCATTTGGTCCTCATTGGAGTGATAAGTCGATGAAAGGGTTCACCAGTAATTTTCAGGGTATTGAGAGTGTCGTCCATGATTGGAAAGATCATTTCTTTATCGTAGAGTCTAATCTTTGTTTCTGGAGGACTGGCTTTAACCGAGATGTTCGGGAAAGTCGTTGGAAGAAGACCCATGATCTTTCTGGCATTGAGGACCCCTTTTAATACAAGGAAGCTTGCTATCGGAACTCCAATATCGGAGTGCCCTATGGGTATGCACAATTTTTTATGTGTTTCAAGGGTTCACCCTTTTTCTAACTCTGATATTTTCCTATCTCTCACAGAGATTGAGCTACAAGAGGTTGAAAAGAGAAAAGAACGACGACAAAAGGGGAAAGCTATCGTCCCTGAGGGTTCCGTTATTTTACCGGTGAAGGAGAAGCGAAAGAAAAGGAAAGCTATCGCCAATCCTCCCCTTCAGATAAGAGAGCGTTTCTCTGTTACCGAGGCTACCGGCTCCGAATCTACCGTGCTATTTTCCTCTCCTTCTCGTGACACTGATTCTGATATGCTCAGCCTTCTCCACAAGCGTCCCCGATTGAATGGTGCTCAATCTGAGGGTGGGGTCACTCCTTCAGAAAGGCCCAATGTTGTTGCGCTTTCTGAAGGGCCGTCCTCTGATAGGATTGTTGGTTCTGGTGCTTCATCTCCCAATCCCGTTTTCCTTCGCTGTGGGTGGGGTATCGGTACCAATGTATTCTCCTCGCTCGGATCCTTTTCAGTTTGTTTCAACTGGGCTACAACCTTCCTCCAATGTGCCTTTGGTCTCTCAAGGCCCAATCAATCCATCTTTTATTCCTCGGGTTCCTCTATCACAACCTCCTTCCTCAAGTGTTACCACTTCTTCCTGCGATTTTGTTGCCTATCTTTCTTATGAAGGTCCTACCGGTCCATTGACCCACCGATTGGACCTGAGGCATTTTGGTTCCGAAGGCTTACGGTCATTAGGAGTGTCGAACCCTGCGGGCAATGATTTGCAGACCGTCAGGTATCTTTATGAGATGATAGATATTCCGTCTAGTCAGGATGAGAATGCCCTGCTGCCTTTGGAGGATCTTTCCGATAGCGTCCATTCTGTAATGTGGGTAGGAGCCTGTCGGGTTCGTTCCTTATTGGATCGTTATGCCCATGAGCTTTCCATGGTTCGCAATGCTGAGATTAGCAGTAGGAAATGTGTTGAGGAAGCTATCGGGACGATAGGCATTTTGGAGGCCGAGCTTTTGAAGGCCAAGGAGGATTTTTGCCAGAGGGAGGCAGTTCATATGGCCGAAATAACCCGTTTGCGCTCCTCTGTTGCTGAAATGGCCAAAGAGCTTGAAGATTTTCCCTCCCAGCGAACCAAATTTTAGGAGGATACCATCACCACTATGATTGATGGTTTTTCAGAGGTTTATGGGGAGGATCAATTGGATCCTGGTAGGCTCGCTCCCGTCGTCAATCGTAGATTGAAGCAGGCAGGTATTTTCTATCTCACCGAGGATCCCCCGGTAGATGATAGTGGGGCAACTGGTATCGATGGAGTGCATGATATGGAGGAGTGATATTTATTCTGCCTTTGTACTTTGTTGGAATTTTGATGTAACCCTGAACTCTTTTTACATTTGCTGGTAGTAGTTCTTCTTCCTTTTGATACTGTATGGAAGCGATCATTGTGGACTTTTTTACCCCTTTTATTCTGGCTCTTTCATCGATCTCTGCATTTTTGTTTTACATACTTTCTGCCACGTAAGATTTTTCTCGCCTTTCCCCATGTCTTTATCTTTTCACAGTCATATCAAGTCTTTTTGTTTTTCTCGAGGTGCTCTGTTTACCTCTTTCTTGCGAACAAGCCTTTTCTCTTCTTTATATTTTTCTTTTGGGTTGCCTCGCCGCTTGGTTTTGTTCTTGCTTTCTCTTTATCATGAATGATCAACAGAAGGGTATTCTTTTTTCTAAAGCTTTGACTGTGAAGCAACATGCCACCATGGTGGATGGTTCTGCTTTAGAAAGTTTGATATGGTAAACTTCTGACGATATCCGTTTGCTAGAAGAGTTTATCGATCCTTTGGAACTTCACCGCGATACAACTTTTGATTGCGACGATGATTCCCTATAGGTTATTTCCAAATCTGTTGTCTGTATTTCCCATATTTATGTTGCCATTAACATGCTGAAGAATAGGAAGGCTTTATTGACATGCTGTTGGGAAGGGCTTAAAGCATTATCCTCTAAAGTCAACTCTGTAGCAAATGCTGTGAGAGGGATTCCCAGTCCTCCTCGTGATGGAGGAGACGATCCGTCTTCCTCGCCTTACCCCTTTTAATTGTATTGTTCCTTCTTGTGAATGTCGTATGGCTTTTCTGGAATAATATGGTTTTTCTCTCTGTTTTTCCAAGTTTTGTATTTGATACTTTTTCCTCTTTTTGATCTTTACATGTTTTTTTCCTTTATTGGTATTATTTTCTTGTGAAGCAATGACTTTGGTGCTCATTGTTTGATTCGAGAATTTTTTCGATAATGGGGGTATTATACGACTGATTCCCTTTACGAAGGAATTCCTGTGGATACCAAGGTCATTTTTTACGGATGATGTTGATAGACCTCTGATTGATCCCTCATAAATAGGATACTCATGGATGCCAGTAGAATTCTTTACGGATGAAGCTGATAGACTATCGATAGAATACTCATAGATGGGATACTCATAGATGCCGATATAAATTTTTACGGATGATAGGAGGAGTGCCACATGCCAACGAAATTTATGCCATAGGTAGGAATGCCCACAGATTTTTTTATAGTAGGTTTCATGTTGGAATTTCATGTTTGGGACTTTTCTGGGAATTTGCGGTGCAAGATAACTGATAAGATTTTTCTCTGTAGGAATATTGATAGGATCTTCTTGTACAAATGCCGATAAGAATTTTAGTGTGTTTAGAGGGATTTGCTTTTCTGCGGGAATATCTCAAGAACTTCATGGTACGTTGGAATTCTTGTAGGTTCTTCTTTTAGGGGTGTTGCTTAGATATTTATGTAGGAATGTCGATAACTTTTTTGATGTTGGAGTGCCTATGGAATTTCCACGCTAGGGTGCCTCTCTCACCGTGTATCCTTTAAGAAGGACTACCGTTTAGCTATTATAGGAGCTCTTCCGTTCTGACCAACGGGAATTTCAAGGTACTTAGAACTGCCTTTGGATTTTTCAGATAGGAATGCCTTTCTCAACGCGTATCCTTTAAGAAGGATTACCGTTTTAGCTAACACGAGAGCTCTTTCGTTCTGACCAACGGGAATTTCAAGGTACTTAGAAATGCCTTTGGATTTTTCAGCTAGGAATGCCTTTCTTAACGCGTATCCTTTAAGAAGGACTACCGTTTTAGCTTAACACGAGAGCTCTTCCGTTCTGACCAACGAGAATTTCAAGGTACTTACAAATGCCTTTGGATTTTTCAGATAGGAATGCCTTTCTTAACGCGTATCCTTTAAGAAGGACTACCATTTTAGCTGTCACGAGCAGCTCCCCATGCTTCCGCTTACTTAAAAATAGAGATGGTTTTCCATTCAGCCATTCTATAAAACGGAGATGGCTTCCAAACACCCGATTGGTAATGCAGACTGTGATGGGCTTTACCTTTCCTTAACGCGTATCCTTATATACCGATACCACCAGGTGTCAGCGCATCACCAGAACTGGGTTATAAGGCCTACCGTTAGCTGACATAGCAACTACTTTCTTAATGCATATTTTTCCCACCATTCCACCGTACGTCGAGCATGACTACATGTCGATGCTCTGCCGCGATGGGTAAGAAAGAATACCATTAGCTGACATAGCACCTCTTTATTTGCCACAATAGTTAACTAGGAACGGTAGTGTGTTATTCTGCCAGTTTTTTCGATTGTACTTCCAGATGACAGCTAGGATTACCGTCTTTCGGCCAGGATTGCCTTTTTCTTGCCTTTTGGATCTTGTGTGTTTTGGAATACCAGTCATATATATTTCTCGTTATCTGAGCCTTCCTAACTTTAAACTTTTTCCCTTTCTCCATACTTTTTCCTGAGCCTTCCTGGCTTTGAGCTTTTATTATTCCTCCGGTATTATGCCCTAAGCCTTCCTAGCTCTGCGCCTTTCATGGGATTCCGGTAAGTAACACCTCAGCCTGATTATGGTATAGTTTTAAATTTTCAATGTTCCAGGAGTTGGGTAGAGGGGTGTCGTCTAATTCTTCCAAGTGGTATGCGCCTTTCCCAATGACTTGTGTGACCCGATAGGGTCCTTCCTAGTTTGGGGTAAGCTTTTTTATTTTTTTCCCCGCAGTTATCATGTAGCGTAGTACTAGATCATTAGTTTTCAGCAGTCGCTCTTTGACTCGACGATTGTGGTATTTAGCCATTTTTCGCTTATAGAGCAGATTTTTCAGTAAAGCTTGCTCTTGTAGCTCTGGTAGCAGGTCTAATCGTTCCCTCAATCGATGCTCGTTTTGTTCCTCATTGAAGTATTTGATACGTAAGCTTATCTCCCCGATTTCCACTGGGGTGACGGCTTCAGTGCCATATGTGAGTGCGAATGGTGTTTCCCCAGTACTAGATTTTGTTGTCATCCGGTAGGCCCACATGATATAAGGAAGTTATTCTACCCATTTGGTAGGGGCCCCCTCCAAACTTTTCTTAATTCCGCTCAAGATGGTGCGATTGGTTACTTCAGTTTGCCCGTTTGTTTGTGGGTGGGCCACTGAGGAAAATCTCTGCTCGATGTTTAGTTCTTGGCACTGTCTTTGGAAATACCCACTGGTGAATTGTGTTCCGTTGTCACTGACTATGATTCTGGGGATTCCAAATCTCAGAATTACTTAGTTCTTAAAGAATTGCCACATTTTTTCCGCTGTTATTTGTGAGACGACCTTGTCCTCTGCCCACTTGGTGAAGTAATCTACCGTCATGATGACGTATTGGAGTTTTTTCTGGGCCACGGGGAAAGGTCCCATGATATCGATTCCCCACTGAGCAAAAGGGCACGGGCTGACTAGTGCTCTAATTTCTGTAGCAGGCTGACGAGGAATCCTTGCGAAATCCTGACAGCAAGGGCAGGCTCTCACGAAGGAGTCACAATCCCTTCGGGTGGTGGGCCAATAGAATCCGGTATGAAGGATCTGGGCGGCCATTATTCCTCCGCTAACATACATACCGCAAATTCCTTCATGGATTTCCCTCAATGTATAATTTCCTCTTCCTCCGATATGCATTTGGCAGCTGGGTAAGAAAAACATCGACGGAGCAATTCCCCATTGAACATTGAGCACCTATCTATTGGTTTAAGTATTTTCATTTTCTCTTTGGGATCTTCCAGTAGTATTTGATTTTTCAACCATTGGATCACTGGAGTGCACCAATCATTTGTTTCTTCCAGTACGCATAGGGCCAGTTGTTCCTCTACGAAGAAGGTACCAGTAATTCCTCAACCACCACATCCTTTGGTATTATAGCTGTTAGATCGGCCGCTAATTTGGCGATCATGTCAGCTTCTGTGTTTTCTTCCCGTGGGATGTGACCGATTGCCACAAGGATGCCTTTCTTTTTTACGATTGTAAGTTCATTTTGTACTTTCTCTAGATATCGAATCATGGTGGGGTCTTTTGCCTGTGACTGACCGTTAGCCTGGTTTGTTACCAGCTTGGAGTTGCTATGGATTTTTAGTGTTGGATCGTTTGGTTCTCCTGATTCGTGAGTTACTTTCATTACCAGTGCCTTTCCTATACGCAAGCCTGCCAAGAGTGCCTCGTATTCTGCTGCATTGTTGGATAACGGTTTCAGGATTTTTATCGCGTATCGCATTTTGATTCCTTCTGGTCCTGATACAATCACTCCTGCCCCTGCTGATTCTTGATTTTTCGCACCATCAACAAAAATGACCCACTTATCCCCCTGTGTATCGGGGTACGGTAGATCTAATTCTTCCATTTCTTTCTCGGTCATTTCCTTTGTAGGTTCCCCTGAGAAGGTACACTCGGCTACAAAGTCAGCCAGCGTTTGTGCCTTAACAGAAGGCCGATTTCGGTACTGCAGTCCATGCTGCTCTAACTCGATGGCCCAAATGATCATCCTTCTGGATGTTTCTGGTCTTTTAAAGATTCTTCTCAAAGGTTGGTTGGTCAAGACGACTACCGGGTGGGTCTGGAAATATCGAGTCATTTTTCTGGCAGCCTGTAATAGCACAAATGCTACCTTTTCGATTCTGCCATATCGTACTTCTGCCTCCTTTAAGATCCGACTGACAAAGTATATTGGCCGATGGATTCCTTCATTATCTCGTACTAGTACCATGCTGACTACCTCATCTGCTGCCCCTAGGTATAAATAGAGTGTTTCTCTTGGTTCGGGTCGGGCCAACAATAGATCAGAAGTGAGATATTCTTTTATGCCTGTGAAAGCTTCCTCACATTCTTTTGTCTAGCCAAAAAGGGCATTTTTTCGAATTACTTTGAAAAAGGAGAGGCATTTCTCGCCTTGTTTGCCGATGAAACGGCTCAAGGCTATCACTTTTTTGGTAAGTTGCTGAACTTCATTGATGTTTCGCGGGGATATCATGTCGTGTATGGCTTTTAACTTTTCGGGGTTAGGTTGAATCCCCCTACGGCTGACCACAAAGCCTAAGATTTTTTCTGTTTGAAAGGCGAACATGCATTTCTTTGGATTGACCTTCATTCCGTACGTGCGCATGACTTTAAAGATTTCCGCCAGATCCGTTAGGTGCTCTTCGAAGGTTTTCCTTTTTATCAAAAGGTCATCCACGTATACCTCTAGATTTCTCCCTCGCTGCTTTTCAAAGATTTTGTTGGTTGTCCTTTGGAAGGTTGCCCCAGTATTTTTTAGCCCAAACGGCATGGCTCTGTAACAATAGGTTCCGGTTGGGGTGATGAATGCCGTTTTTTCCTCATCTTCCAGAGCCATAGGTATCTAGTGATAGCTTGAGTATGCATCTAATGAGCTCAGGTAATCATGCCCTAACGTTTGATCTACCAGTTGTTCAATCCGTGGCAGAGGGTAGCAATTTTTTGGGCACGCCTCATTTAGGGACGTAAAATCAATGCACATTCTCCATTCTCCGTTAGGTTTGGAGACCACTACCGGGTTACCCAACCAGGAGGGATATTAGATTTCCCTTATGAAGTTTGTGTGTAGGAGTTTAATCGCCTCTTTGCCAATGACATCTGCCTTCTCCTTCGAGAAAGCCCGCCGTTTTTGTGCTATTAGAGTTACTTCCGGATTGGTGTTTAACCGGTGTTCCGCTACTTCTCGGGAAATGCCAGGTAGATCTGTAGGTGTCCATGCGAATTCCCCTTTGCATTTATTCAGCAGTTGTGCCAATTTCTCGCATCCCTCATGGGTCAGTTTTTCGCTAACGAGGAAACTTCCGGTAGGTATTCCATCCACAGGTACGAATGTCATTTTTTCTAGAGGCTGAGTACATCTGTCGTTATCTAGTTTGTATGGGCCGGTTGCCACACAAACATACTAGTCACGCTAGCTGTGGGTCATGATGAGATAGCATTCAACTGCTAGCTTTTGGTCCCCTCTAACGGTGACCACTCCTCTCCATGATGGGAACTTCATTTTCAAGTGTCTTTGTGAGATAACAGTTCCGAAGAGGTTCAGAAATGGTCTACCCAAGATAGCATTGTATGGTAGATTTAGATCAACTACCAGGAATAGTTGATCCTCCGTTCTCCGGGAGATGTCTTCTTTGAAGAATATCGATAGGTACACGACACCTTCAATTGGGATGGGAGTTCCATCTACCCCAACAATTGGTTTTAGATACAGCATTAATTCCCATTCTGGTATTTTTATTGCTTCGAAGGCTCCGAGCGATAGTAAGTTTACTGTGCTCCCGTTATCTACCAGGGTTCTTTTGACGCCACAATTGTTGATGTATGCTGTCACTACCAGGGCATCATTTTGGGTACACTCTACCCCCAGCATATCCTCCTCTATGAAGGAAATCCTCATCCGTTCGAGGAGACTGAATCCTGTCCCCTTAACGATGGTTTCCTAGCGCGGCCATTTCGTGTTTCCAGTGGATTCCTCCATTTGTTCCGTTCCTCCCCCGATATACCCGATCATGAGGGGTCCTCCTTCATTAGTTACCAGAACATCTTTGCCCTTATCTCCTGGTATTGGTATTCTATTCGGTCTGGTAGAAACTTGATTTTTCCCTTCTCACCGATTGATTCCTTGGGTGGGATTAGGGACTGGTGCATTGTTTCTGATGTATTCGTGTAAATGACCATCTGCGATTAGCCTTTCGATGGCTCCCTTTAACACCCTGCATCCTTCCGTATCGTGCCCAACAACTTTGTGGAAATGGCAGTATAAATTCCTATTCCCACCAACAGCTTCACCGGGTGGGGTGTAAGGATAGTGTATAGGTAGGCCTTTCCTTTCGATGATTGCTAGGATTTCTGTTTTTCTTGCAACCATGGGGGTGCTAGCAATTCCGGTAGTTCTGCTGCTACTGAAATGCGCTGGTCTTCCTGATTGTAGGTTGATTTGCCTTCCCCAATAGAAATTTATTTGTCTCTTTGATGGGAAGTCGGCCCTCCTAATAGGGGGTCTAGGAGCTGCCGTATTCCTGGTACCCCTTTCTGGTGGTGCTGTTTCCGGTGCTGTCTTTTGGGGTAGTATTTCCTCTTGGCACTCCCTCTGATAGTCCTCTTCCTCTAGTTTGATGTAATTATTTGCCTTGGTCCTTAGGAGATCTGAGGTAAGGGGTGGATCTGATGCTAACATGTCTCCAATTTACTGTAGCCATAATTTTTCCTTAAGGCTTCTACCGCAAAATCAGCGGTAGCATCTGGTATTTGACTTAACTCTGTGTTGAATCGATCCAGGTAGGTTTTAAGGGATTCCTCCCTTCCCCTTATGATTTCAAATAGAGTCGTTGAGGACTTTCTCAAAGGAATTTGGTTGCTGAACCTACTGAGGAACTTTCTTTCCAACATTGCGAAGTTGTCTATCGACCCTGGCGGTAGAGCCTCATACCACGTACTTGCCAAACCCGACATCGTTAGAACGAAAACCTGGCACAAGCCCTCATCCTTCTCTGACTGGAATATGACGTTGTTTTTTACTCGTGTCATATGAATGATAGGATTGGAATTACCGGTGTAAATATCTGTAGGGACTTTTATTCGTCGGCTGACATGATGCCTTCGCACCCGACGAGTAAGGGGACTTTTTGGATTAATGTCCGGCTCGCTCCTGGCTCGATGGGCCACGGAGGGAGACCTTCCACACTCTTCCTCCCAGGAGTTGTGTTCTCGATGGGATGGTTTATGTGCCAACCCAGATCGCAAGGGCACTAGAGACCTTTCTCGTCCCCTTCTTTCGGCCCCTCCTTCCCTGCCGAGTCCTCCAGACTACTGGTGAGGAAAGTTAGGGGATGTGTCAAGTATGTCGTCACCGTATCGTCCGTTATCATACAGTTCTGGTACCATGGTGGTGTTGACAAAAGGTGGTGCGAAGAATGTGGGACGCGCCTCAGGATGCTGAGGGTAGTATTGAGGTATTTCAGGATGGGGATTATGCCAATACTCCGCAAAAGAAAGGTCCACCCTAGGTGGATCTTGAAGTGGAGTTAGTGGTACATTGGGCGTATGGGCCGCGTTTCGCGGAACATTATTACTGATCAAGGACAAGAGATAATCGATCCTTCTGTGTAGGATTGCCTCTTGCTCACCGGCGAAGGGTGTAGGGTTAATCAAGTTTGATCTGACCGTATTAGCTGTTGCCAGATTGCCTACTGGGATCATCGATGGATCCCCAGGTGGTGTAGTGATAGGAGTATCAAGGACGTTAGGGTTGCCACAGATGTTGGCTTCCGTGTCCGGAAAGATAGGAAAGAGAGTCTGGATTGGCCAAGAAATCCAGTCGGTAGTTCAGCGAGAGGGGATTTCTTTCAGATGTCACCCCAGTCGAGGGAGTGAAAAACTCTCGAAAGCTAGTCTCAGGCTGGCTTGCGGCTGGAATAAGCGAGGGATTTTGTTGGAGTGCCATATTTTGTTGGGATGCCATATTTCCTTGGGATGCCATATTTCCGTAGGATGCCGTATTTCCTTGGAATGCCATGTTTCCGTGGGATGCCATATTTCCGTATGAGTTTCCGTTTGGTAAGCGTGGGAAAGTATGTAGTCTCTAGATCTCAAGGAAGACTCACTTGACAATCTAAATCCTCTCAACGATAGCACCAAATGATAACTTGTGTTATGGGGTTGGGACTATTCTGCCAATAGCCACGGTGGTGGAGTATTAGGATTGCCTTAAGCGTAACCTGCAAAGAGCCGGAGGGGGGGCCTCCGGCGTAGAGCCTCCGACAATCAAGTTAGAATCGTGGATAGTACGAATATGTGTGAGATAAGGGAGAGTTACCGGAGCAATAACATAAGCTCAGTGTAGTGATTTTCGGTCCGTCCCCTTTTGGATGGGGGGTGGTGGTATTTATAGGGCCATCTTTGCTTGGCTTCCTGAGCCCAGTGAGACCCATATTCCAGGCTATGTGTAGCTTATGATGATTGTAATTAATGCCCTCACTTCCTCATTAAGACCCATCGCTTCTGCATTAAAGGCCTTTTGTTTTGTCTAGGATTATCTAGCGTCCACCACCTAATGATCTGAAGTCCGCATTAATTGCCATCACCTCCGCATTAAATGTGTTTTGAGGATGATCATTACTGTGTGACTCAGCAGGGTCATCCGGTAGGTATATCGGCACCGATACATGGGGTATCTTTCGTTCGTGTCATCCTTCCGTTAGCCCCCCTTTTGGGAGGCCTAACGGAGGATCCTTTATCAACGAGTGAGATACCTTCCATTTGTGCTATCTCGCCGTTAGCATCCCCCGTGGGAGATCTAACGGGGGCATTCTTCCGTTGCTTACGTGGCCTAGTCTCAGGTAGACTAGGTCACGGGGTCGTGAAAGGTCCTTCTTGCCCTTGTCCTTTTTTCCTGTATTATCAGATAGAATTAATATGATGGTCCAAATAAAAATGATCATTTGAGTATGAGGGTGAGGGGCCAAAATCAATACGAAAAATCGATTATAGATGCCAATTTTTGCATTATCCCACATTTTTGTAGGAATGACTATTGGATCTGCAAATACGAATATTCACAGATAACCACACTATGCGGGGCGAATATTACCCTCATATTATAGGTTTTTTGTGGGTGTGAATAAAACCCGCACCCCTCAAAATAATAAATGAATATGGATATGAATACACTAAACTCGCGCCCAAACCCGCTTATATTCTTGCAAACACACATTTATATATTTTATTATTATTTCCTATAATTATATACATGAATGAAATAACCTTAAATTATAATTCCTAAAATTTATAAGGTATTATATTAAGGTTTTATCTTACCTTTGGTTGCTGTGCACTTTGCTTTCTCCCGGTTGCTTCCAATTTGCTCCATGTAACTATGTAAGTTTATCAATTAGTATAATTAACTTTTTAACTTTTTTGTTTGGCTAATACAATTATGATTTTTATGTTTTGATTAACATAGGAATGAATTTTGGTATAAATTTAAATTTAAAATTAAAAAAATCAAAATGAATGTTCGCAGGTATTCACGAATATTTTCATGGGTAAAAAATCTCATTTCAATCTGCTTCGATTGAATGCGGGTAAACCCGAATTAAGGTGAATATGGGTTTAAAAGGGGCTTAACTCGGTTCATTATTGTCCCTATATTTTTGCAACCCAACTATATTTATTACCAAATTTGCCACCAAACTATTACACTATTACCTAAATTTGTCACCACCGTGAAGAATTTTGGAAAAATTTGCCATCAAATTCTTTATTAGTTGTCAAGCGATGTTAGTTTGGTCTAACAATCATCAACTGGCTCATATTTTCGGGAGAAATCACCTATTGAGCCTAAAGCTCGATTCTTCATTCAGAATCAGGATTGATATTATCTAGTTTAGAAGAAGGGAGGAAGAATGAGGTTTATCCAGCTATGTCTAAAAGTTTGTCTTTACCTTCCTGATGTGAATCCTCCAACCAACCCTAGCGCATCGACCTTGAAGCGCAAGAGATGGCGACTAAGGAAGCACAAGACATGGCGAGTATGCTTTGAGCATATAATTGGGAAGCTTTCGTGGACAGATTATGCTGAGCAAGATTCGAGGATGAATCTTTCTGAAGAGGGAGGGAATGATACGATCCCAAGATGTATCGCGCGACTACATGGATAAAAGCGTCAAGACATGATGGAGCAGATGGAGTCCGATCAGGGATCAGAAAGTCCTCATTATTGAGTTGGCTGTTATTTTGATAAAATTGAGACTTTTCTCTTCAAATCTCTGCCCATTGTTCATCAATTGAACCTTGTTCCTTCTCAAGTCCGCAATACTCGAGTCGTCAAACAAGTAAAACCGAAATTGCAACCCCATTGTTTCGTTTCTCTTAGTGTGATTCTTACATTGTTGAGTCTAGTCTTAGGAATCCAATTCAAGATCCTTGACTTGAAATCAATTAGGGCTCTTAGAACAGGTTAGCTAAGTGGTCTAAGCTCGTATTTGTCGAGTTCATTACTTCCGCATTGAAATCCATCTTTGAACAACGATTAGAATCACATGCTACGCATCCTACGTAACTAGGATCGTATCAGTTGGTAGCGGAGCTTAAGGTGTTCAAAGATTGGTAAGTAAGTTTATTTGTTTCAAGTTTTCTTTGCTGGAATCGGTTTCTTCTTCTACTCCATTCAAAAACTGATTTCCTTGTGTGCTGGGTTAGTTATATGTTTGGTAGTGTCGAAATTGTAATTTAATATATAGCTATTGAAGTCCGATTTCAGTGAGAAAAGATTCGTTGGAAAGCTGTGTTTGTTAGGGATCCGGATCAAAAAGAATCCGGCGATTCGGAGCCCTGAGTCAAAAGTTGTGATTGAAATACCAAACTGTCTTCATTAGTCAAAAAAAAAAGGAGAAAAATATAGGAACGAAAATACTCTGAGAAATTCCAAAAGAAAGAAGGGAATTCTACTCTGCAAATACAAAATATATAGGAGTGTTTGCGCTACAAAAAAGAGAATTCAAAAGAGCAACAACCTTGTGATCAAATTCGGTTTGACAAGAAAGTGAATTGAAGGTGCAATTGTGATTTAATATTAGAACTGAAAAATTGAAATTATTTGAGTCCTTTCGAGTCAAATTGAGCTTTTCTTTGATTCCTTGAAATTGCCTTCTACTCTACTTGTTATTTGTTTAATTGATTGTTCTTGCAATTAATCAAATACCAAGAATCACCACTTGTTTTGAAGTTGGTTTTCTTTGAGAGTCTTCTTGGCGGCTTTTCTTGATCTCTTGAGTCTCATTAACACTTGAACAATTGCAGGGATATTTTGAGAGATTTTGTGAGATTAATTGAGAGTTTAAACACGAGAGTAAGTGCTAGGTTTAGTATAAATTTTACGTTTGTTTGCTAGTGTTGTGAATTTACAGGAATTACAGAATGTCTTAGACGCAATGGTCCGAGAGGCAAGATTATGAGGATGATGCCTATCTGAGGCAAGGGAAGTATGATAGGCGTGAAAGGAGGAAGATCTCAGTTGGTTTGAGGGCTAAGGCCGAGACATATAACAAAAGTGAGTCAAGGGTAAGACTTCCGCCTTTTGAAGCAGTGTACGGTCCGAATGCTTACTTGGATTGGGAGTGAGATGTACAATCTATTTTTCGCTGCCATGATTATTCGGAAAGGAAGAAAGCAGAGCTAGCAGCAGCTGCATTTAGTGGAGACGTTACATGTTGGTGGGAACAAACCAATCATAAGCGCACCTCTCTCATGGGTTTTCCAGTTCAGAATTGAGAGGAGATGAAGCAGATTATGAGACATCGTTTTGTCCCTACTCACTTCAGCCGTGAGCTTCTCTGAAAGTTGGAGACCTTGACACAAGGAAATAAGAGTGTTGAAGAGTACTTTAATGGGATGGAGATTGCTTTGGAGAGAGCGCAAGTCAAGGAGACCGAAAAGGAGATGATGGCAAGATTCTTCGAGGCCTCAACCAAGAGATAACATATCTACTATATTACACTGAGTTCTTCTACTTAGAGGATATGTTACAAAAGGCGATCAGTATAGAGAAGCAAAGGAAGAAGAGGTCTCTTTATCCTAGTATCAGGCCTACTAAGTCAAAGGCGAAAGATGAGGAGCAAAAGCCAGTTGCGAAAGCTTATGCCGAGTCTGAAATCATAAGGGATATTGAGAGAAAATGGGGAGAGTTGAGTGAAAAGAAAGAGAGAAATAATGAGAAAAATAGCCCCCATGAAAAGAGTGAGCATGGGAAAAGAGATGAAATAAAAAACAGCCCCCATGAAAATAGCGAGCATGGGAAAAGAGATGAGAGTTTAAAACACTTGTATGAAAATAATGAGCATGCAGAGAGTGGCATCATTAAAAAAGGAGAGGTGTGTTTATGCCAAGAGAGAACAAGTGAGGGATGCATTACATGTGCAAAAAATCTGTTTTGGCGCAAGCCACCAAAAACTGAATTTTTGGCCATTGCGCTTAGATTTTCCTAACCATAATCCGATTGTTTTCCCTTATGTTATTATTTCTCCTAATGGGCAGAACAAGAGAAGGTTTTTGGCATAAGAGAAGCCTCTTACCTTACCACCAAGAAGAGGGAAAGAGTCTTGTGCATCCATGGTGCCTATTTCGGCAAACCCTAACCGAAAGGGTATGGTATGGCTCTCTTCCCTAAGGAGCGATTTGTGTGAGTATATAAACATCATTAATTTTTATGCTTCTGGTTCTAAAATTAATTTAAATGATGATGATTATATGCAAGCACCGAAGGTCAAGTCATATGCCTTTGAAAATTACTCGCGAAAGCGAAAACAGTTTGGTATGTTGGCTAGACAGAGAGACATGGATTGTGTTGTCTCTAACACAAATTTAATTGGATTCTCATGTGTTTTTACATTAGATAACTATTCTTCCAAGTGTGAATTTCATGACAATTTTGTGTTTAAGTCGACAGGACTTGGAGGAGCTCTTTTCAGACGCAATCGCTTATATCGGTCGCATGATCTTTTGTGAAATTTTAATGAGCATGATGTGTTTGATGATTGTTTGATGAGCTGCTGTGATTTAATTAATATTACTGGTTTAATTTATAGGAATGATATGTCTTCACATGATGTTCCTTTGAGTCTTATTGGTAGTATTGATAAAAATTCACTTAGTGAAAAATCGCTTGAGGTTACACCTAGGGTTAATCTTTATGCTAATGATTCTGATTTTTGTAAAGTCTATAAAGATTATTTATTTGACACAAAATCTATATTTTGTATGCATAAAGGATATCATAGCAAGCATGAGCGCTTAATTTGGTTGTGTAGTTCGTAATACGATTTGACTGTGTATTGGTCATATGATGCTGGGTTGATACATCAATATAGCGCAACTATTACTAACATATTCTTTAAGGATGTTATGCTTTCACATGTTGTTCCATGGATTATTGTTAGTAATCACAGGGAGGAGTCACTTAGCGACTCATGGATGGAATTGTGGAGGAGGCCGAGTACAAAGGTGCTAATTGAGACATCTTGTCAACCACAATTTGGAGTTTCAAGCAATGTGGATCCGTGGGCACTTGAGTCCTCATGGCATGTTTCGATTTGTAAGTATGAGTTTACATGGAAGCAATGCTTTCAATTTATTTTATTTACTTACTTCCTTTCGGTACATGCTATTGTTTTGGGATTATTGCTTAAACTCATATATGGTTTCATTCATATAACATTATTCGGTTTAATGTTGCTGCCTTTGAGTATATTGTTTAGTATAAGTGGTACCAAAGAGATCGAAGTAATGCGGACAACCCATGGACAAGCCTAGCGTTATGGTGCACGCTTGGGTGTCAAGATAGAAACTTTAGGAAACCATGGAAGGATGAGTGGATCCTTCAAGATAAGAGCTTGGGTTTGGCAGCGCTTACGCCGGAGACGGTCCCTAAACCAAGTTCAAGCAAGAGTAGCCGCTTGGAGCAATAATCTTACTCGACGCATTGACATGTTCAAAGACGTTGCTGCCAAGTTGAATTTACAAGGTTGGTATGGTTCGATTTGTGCTTACTTTGATATTACTAACTTAAGGTATTGTGGTGCAGCTCTAGATGCAAATTCGAGGGTGAATCTTTTTGAAGGGAGAGGGAATGATGTGAATCCTCCTACCAACCCTAACGCATCGACCTTGAAGCGCAAGATATGACGACTAAGGAAGCACAAGAGATGGCGAGTATGGTTTGAGCATATAATTGGGAAGCTTTCGTGGACAGATTATGCTGAGCAAGATTCGAGGACGAATCTTTCCGAAGAGGGAGGGAATGATACGATCCCAAGATGTATCACGCGACTACATGGACAAAAGCATCAAGACATAATGAAGCAGATGGAGTCCGATCAAGGATCAGAAAGGCTTGATGGAAGCCTCTATGTATTGTGCTTACTGTGTCTAAATTTTCGGATGTTTGGACGAGTGGAGCATCCAAAAGATCAAGCCAACATTCTCGTTGACAGTAGTCCAACGTAGACAAGGATTCCAAGACGCATCAGGCAACTTCGTCTAAACCTAGCCGGTGTTATACAAGTCCGAATCGTGCTATCAACCATGTTTTGGAAACATTTGGATGTTAGCTTTCGTTTGGGATAAGTTTCAGCCCATTTGGCCCAGTGGTTTGAAAGTTATAGAAGTCGACATTATGGTGTGCAGTGTGTACGCGAGACAACATACAACTTGAAGTTTCGGCCCAAGCCTTGGCCCGATGATGGAGAACTCGACATGAGTTGCTGGAATGTATTTAATTATATTTATATTTACTTTAATTAGTTTATTAGTTAATTAAGTTATTTTCCTTAATTAGAACTTCTACTTGTATTTCTATTAGGGTTTGCTTGTAAACTCTTTATAAGCAGCCGTTTAACCTCATTATTGAGTTGGCTGTTATTTTGATAAAATTGAGACTTCTCTTTAAATATCTGCCCATTTTTCATCAATTGAACCTTGTTCCTTCTCAAGTCCGCAATACTCGAGTCGTCAAACAAGTAAAACCGAAATTGCAACCCCTTTGTTTCGTTTCTCTTAGTGTGATTCTCACATTGTTGAGTCTAGTCCTAGGAATCCGATTCAAGATCCTTGACTTGAAATCGATTAGGGCTCTTAGCATAGGTTAGCTAAGTGGTCTAAGCTCGTACTTGTCGAGTTCATTACTTCCGCATTGAAATCCATCTTTGAACAACGATCAGAATCACATGCTACGCATCCTAAGCAACTAGGATCGTATCACTTCCCCCACAGTCACAACCCGCACTCCAAACTACTTCTTCAAGTAAGGTTGATTTTCTATACGAAATCAATTGTTTATCTGAGGAAGAAAAAATCTCAAATACTGAATTACCCCTTGTCAATCCTTACCTAGCCTTTACCCGACCCACTACCTCATATATAAAATCTATATGCACCCTTATTAAACACCAACCCGAAACCATTAAAGAATACATACAAACCTCTTGTTTTGATCAACACCCAATTTCCCCCTCTAAAATCGAACAGTTTGTTACTCTTGAGATTCCTCTAGAGCTTCCTCGTCAATGGATATCTCAAGGTTATACCCATCTTTATTTTGGTGTAATTCATCTCGCTCTCACATACCATGGTCGTAAGGGTATTCCTGTTACAGTCAGGATTGCTCTTCTTGACACCCATTTTTTAGGGTATCAACATGCTTGCATTGGAACCATCGAGACTACCCTTAATGCAGAAATTGTGTTTGTCACTCTATACGCGCAGTGGCTACCAAGAAAATGACAAGTATCCACTTGGGGCACCCTATGGCTTTCTAGCTCCAGTGCAAGTCAGTGCCTTTTAGCCGGTTTTCCTTAGTAGGTTGAACAACTTGAGTAATAAGAGGCATGACATGGCTTAATGAGAGAAACTGTGACGCTAACCATGAACCTTTCGTTTGAACAATAATTAGTATCATGGTTGGGCGAATAGGTTGCTGAAGCAGACCATATTGTCACCCATGAGACATTCGTTTTTGAAAGGATGAAGGTTGTATAGTCAGAAATGAAATGCTAATTTAGAGGAAACTTGGATGGAGAGAGAGGATATTTAGCTATACATATTTTGAAGTTTGCTGGCTAAGTTTTATTTATTTCTTGGATGATTTTTACAATGGATATCTCCCTCTATATATAGGGGAGAGATAAACTGATCCATGTGAAAGACACAGGTACAAGACACTTGAGACTCACATGATCTAAGCTTATCTAACTACAGACTAGCCTACAAATCCTTAACAAGACAAAACTCCCTAACATGACAGATTATCATATGACAATCACATGAGCATGTATAAACAAGGTAGCCAGCAGGTCATATGAGGAGTTGCTGCTACTTATTACACAAACAAACAAAATGCCTAATATGACAAACAACACTGCTATACATGTGATGCTTCAGGTGGAAGTACTTGGTGGTGAAGTCTCTTATGCTGGAAGTACTCGTTTACTTGGAGGGAAAGATAGAGGCAAACTTGTCTTCTCTTGGAATAACAAACTTATCTTCTCATGGGATAAGATATTGTAGATAAGGATCGTCTGGATTATCCTTGAGGTTGAGATATGTATGTGTTGGGCTTTCATCGATGGTATCTAATCCTTGAGTAGCTTGATATGCAGGGGATGACATTGAGGTTGTCGTATCTGGCTGATGTTTATTTGGTATGATAGTATTGTTTGAAGTCATCTGGATACATTCTTGCGTATTTAAGTAGGATAAATTCCCATGGAGCATCTTCTTCCATTGTTGGCTAGATTTCTTTTGGAATCTTGCGATTGAGTTCACTGATTCTTTTTTGGTAGAGTCGCATGTCTTTTTCTTGGAAATCCTATGGATAGCCAAACTCATAATTGTTGGTTGAATAAAGAGTAACTTGAGGAAATGGAACCAGATCTTTGAAGCTACATTTGTGATGATGCGATGTGGACAACGAAAGATGAGAACCATGAATGCATTTGGAGAACCCATTTAAGTAATAGAATGCTTTGGGTGTATGTTGGTCTTCATCCATGCTTCTCTGCAAATGACTTCCCAGTAGGAAAGGGAATGATAACATTGTAGAAATGGTGTAATATTCCCGTAATGCTCGAAGTTTGTCATATGTTGTGCCATTCTGACGAGACGTCATAATTCCTTAATGTTGAACTGAATACCTGTATAATAATTTTGACACATACCAAAAGAAGTGGAGGACCTCCATAGGTACATGAAACAAAGATGTGAGGCGAAAAAGGTGGATGAAAGGGTATTTGGGGTGTAGTCCAATAGGTTTAATTATGGTTTCACCATACTTACGAATGATCTTAGATTGATATCGAAGAATGAGTGTGTATGACTCTTGATCAAGGGTATTCTGACGCAGAAGGTCTGGAATTTCTAGGGGAATGTGTGACGGAGAAGGAATACTTACTAAACCATTAACACCAGCGAAAAAAGTTGAACATTGGGAATTTGCTTCTGTTTGAACTGTAACATCTTTAGGAACTCGGACATCCATTTCAACCGTAAAGTGATGACCGACAAGATGGAATTCAAACTTTTTTATGGCATTTTTTACAGCAAGGATCTCTTTGAAGGTGGAGTCATAATGAAGTTTAGAAGGTTTGAACTTACCACTCTTGTGACCACAAATAGAACGGTGACCATTTTCTGCTCCAAGTAAAACTGCTCCCCAGTATTTGTCACTTGCATCTGTCTATAGGATTCGTGTGCTGGTGGATGGGATGTGTAGTGGTGGAAGATGCTGACCAATTCTTTTAAGTTCTTTAATCTCCTTAGTGTGAGAAGAGGACCATGATGGTGGATTCTTCTTTAATAACTACTGAAGAGGCTTGAGAACCTTGGCAATGACTGGAATGAAATCTCGAAAATAATTAATTATCCCCAAAGAATTGCTATAATTGTTTGATAGTGAGTTGTTCATTTAGAAATTTGGCAAGTTCAGCTCCGATATGATCGTCTGATTGATACGCACCATCTTTTATATGCATGCCAAGAAAATCGATTTCCATTTTTGCAATATGCATCTTTGGTTCAGAGAGCATGATGCCATATTGAAGAACAATATTTGCGAATTGCTAGAGAAGTCGTTGATGCGCGGACATATCAAGAGAGAAAATAATAATGTCATCAATGTAGACAAGGGTAGAGTGTACGAGGGGGCTGAAAATCTGGATCATAGCTTTCTGAAAGATGGAAGGAGTTGTTTTCAAACCGAAGGGTTAAATAATTCATTGATAATGGTGATCAAGGATGTAGAAACCAATCTTGTGTCGTTCATCTAGATGTATGCTCAGATGCCAAAATCCTACCTTCAAATCAAATTTGGAGAAGATTTTCGCGTTGGAAAGGTTGGAGAAGAGGGTTGACTTGTTTGGCAATGGAAAATTATCATCCTAAAGGAAATGATTCAAGGTTGGTAGTTGATTACCAATCTTATCTTTCCACGAACTTATTCTGAGTGCTTGTTGACATAGAATGCTTCATAAACCCACTATGAGTTGGTAGGTTCAATGAGTCCTAGGGCAATGAGTTGTTGACATTCAAGAATAGTGAGTTTTTTATGATATGGATTCATTCCAGAGTGGTTGGCTTTTGTGGGGTTGATATCTTTATTTTTCTTAAAAGGTAAGGTAATAAAGAAATCATTATTTTTTCAAAGTGGGCGGGAACATTTGGTTTGGAAATCAGTATGGTTAGTTACACAGGATTTGGAAATGAGAGTGTGTTTGATTTATTCAATGGAGAAAGAAATAGGTAAGTCAAATGGAGGAGGCTTGGCAAGATAGGGTTGAAAATATTGTTTAAAGCCAATGTCATCAGGTAAGATTCTAAACTTTTTGAGTTTAGTAAAGATATCAATGTCAAAAACTAAATCTTTTCCTAGAAGGGTAGAGCCAAGAACCTGAGTTGTGATTGAGCATCATGGAAAGAACTTGAGTGTAACATTGCGGCTTATAAGATCTATTGAAAAGACCTCATTATTGGTCGTCCGGAAATATTGTTGATGTGGTCTCCAAAATTTGGAGGTAAAATTGAAGGATCCATTATACTTTGAGTTGCTCCAGTATCAAGAAATACAGTAAGATGAATGGGTCAATCATATTTTCCTAGAAGGACTATGACTGGTATTAGAGGAACTGCTTGTGAGCTCATAAGGACTGATAGTTCCATGAGGTAGAGATCGTCACTGGATTCTGTGGAAAAACTAGTGTCATCATAGTCTTCCAAGACTATAAGAGACTGTGGTGTCTGTTCATCATCAACAGAGAAAAGAGACTTGAGATCTTCATTGTTGACATCAATGCCAGTGTATGAGTATATTTCTTCCATGATTTTTGCAGTGGAGGTCCATTTTTGCTAGCACTATTTTGCAAAATGACCCTTGTTTCCACAAATGAAGCAATGATTAGACTTCTTCTTCGAAAATTTGCATCAGAGAAACCGCCATCGTGGTTTCGTAAATATTTTGAATCATTTCATCTTCTTGCCTATCTATGGCAATGGATATGCTTTCTTATAATATTTCTTCTTATCATGGCAATGACAAGTTTGTTGAGTTGGGCATTTAATCATTAAGTCTGGTCGTTTGCAGGCTTTTGCGATAGAAGGACTCTCTTTGAGGAAGTATTTGATCATTTTTTTAGTTGCACAAAGCTTTTCCAAAGACTTAAGCATGGACTGATATAGTTCTCTCATGGAGGCATCTGTGACTTGTTTACCTTGTGCTTTGAGCGTCCTGAGAATTTCATCACCGAGTTGCTCTGGAATAGAAGCAAGAAAACCTTGTTTGAGATTCGGATTTGTCGGGCCACCAAGGAGGTAGATTTTTTTCATCATGCGACGATAATGATAGATTAGATCTTTACGGTTAAAAGAACAACAATTCATTTTGAAAAATTTATCATGCTGAAGATCAAGATGATTTTCATTTATCCCAAGGAATTCTTTATGGATAACATGGATGGTTGCTGTAGCTGAGGGAAGTTGAAAGAAATGCAACTGTTGATATTCTCCTAATGATAGCCACCAATCATGCAGCATGCCCACAAAACGCGAGGCAAAATTATGGAGAACAGGATACAACATAGCGTATGGTTTAGAGCTTTCAACATGAATCCAAGCTAGGGATTCATCAAGTCATTCTCTCCACTTTGAAGGTGGTACATCATCTAAGCCAAAAGTAAACGTAGAGCCGAAAGAAAAAGTTGGGGTTGGATGAGCATCTGAAGTACTTAGCGGGAGATCATCATCATTGAGAACAACTTCACCATCGAAATCAAGAGGGGTTTCAGTATGATATGGTGGAGGTTGAATCATGAACTATGTTGGATATGAGTGATTAGAAGTAGGGATGATTCCGATCATCGGAAAGATCGATAGTGGATAAATCCAAATTGGAGTCAGAATCTCTAGCTGTAAGCGATATTTGTAGCAGCTTAGAACATTGATGAAGGATATTTTGAATATGATTTTGAGTTGTAGACTTGATCATCATCTGTTCTTCACGTTCTGGAATAGGAGACAGGTCTTCTGTGATAAGAATTTTTGACTTGCCTGATTTTATACGAGAATACTTTTTAGAGTTATGAAGCTTGTGGATATGTGTTTCATGGGTTCCATAGTATTTGGTTATTTTAGCTGGGTCAGGTATGTAGAGTGTTTGGGTTGATGGTGGATATGGATGTATTTTTTCCCATCATTGTAGTGACGTAGTGGAAAAGATAGGGGCAGGTGGTGGTTGGGAAGGTTTTTCTCCTTTGAGAATTTGAATTTGAGCTTTAAGAATTGAGATATCATTTTCCTTTTGTTTAGCTTCAAGACTTAGAGGCATCACAAAGTTAATATCATTTTCAACTTTGTTTAAGTGAAGTTGAAGTTGGTTCAACAGCTAGGTGTTGGCTGTAAATAGGGGTGTCAATTAGTCCCGGGACCTGGGTCTTTAGTCGGAGCCGAGACTATTTTTTGGCTTATTTTATAAGTCGGATCGGGTCTGTCCTGACCCGATCGGGGTCGGGTCTCAACCAAGTGAGACTCGAACCCGTACGGGTCTGACCCGACCAAAAGCAGACTTGAGCTAGCTTATCCTAATAATTAGGTTATGCAATAAACTGTGCCGCCTGAGTCCTCCTTCCTCTTTCTCCTACTCCTTCCTCTCATCTTTCCTTATTTTCCAGCCTATATCTCTGGCCCTCAACTCCTCTTCTCCATCGCCCTCTCTTTCACATCATCCCCACTCGGCCAAAGTATACAGAGCATCGCCATAAGAGAACAGAGGAGCTAGAGCTTCATTTTCTATTTTACGATGAATAGATCTATCATGTCCATTGCTAAAATTTTTTATCTAAAGGCCATAACCCTCATCCATCTTTCACTAGCGATAAACTGTTTGTTGCAGGTATCATCTCTCCCTCCTTGCTCAATCTCTATAACAAAGCCATAGTTTTATTGATTTTGGGTTGTGGGTAGTCGATTTTGGTTATTGTTTTTCGATGTGGCCATTTCTGCAAAAGATGCCATGGATGGAAAGGTAAGAGTAGAGATTTCTTATGTGGCATTTAGAGGATGCCAATTTCTTATTTTCGTCGACAACATTTTAAAAGAGTTCTTGATTTTAATTTGCAAGCATTTTTGGGTCGGCCATTGAGAGTTCTTGATGAAAGATAAGCTAAATAAATAATTAAAGTCGGGTCCATTTTTTATCGAGTCTAGTCCCAGACCCTATAAAACTTATTAGGTCGGGACTGGGACTAGTTTTCCAGACCCGCATAATACCCAGGTCGGGTCTAGTCCTAACCCATTCGGGGTCGGGTCTACAAGTTAAGAGCCCGAGACCCGATCTGTAGACCCGAATTGACACCCCTAGCTGTAAAACCTACCTATAACTTTTGTTCTATTTTATCAACACAGGCTGATAAGTTGGCTAGAGTTGTATTTTGAGCAAGAGCGTTGTCTGTCTACTAGTTGAGAACAACTTCTGCTGGGGAAATATGTTGTCGGCCACCTTCTGCATCTCTGGATGTTGGTGTAGAGATTTTTGGCATTCGCTTGTTTCCACGATCGTCGACAATTTCCTGTAGATGAGGGAAATCTGTGGGTGAAAATATATAAAGGTCTTGTATCACCGGAAGTGGGGGATCCTTCTGAATCTCCTTAAGGGTTGTTTGATAACAAGGTAAAGGGGCAAGAGATGAAGGTGAAGGTTTGGACATTGGTGGTTGACAAGAGGACAAAGGCGGTGGTGTGATAGGATATGCAGGTGGTGCGGAATATTTGACAAGATAATCAAATTTTCCAGAAGGCTGTCCAAGGGTGTCAATATCGGGGGACGTGCTGGGAGTTGTTTGAAAGGTGAGAATAATTTGTTCTTTTATTCTAGGATGTCACGAGACCACGCAATATCATCATCATCATCATCATCACCAAAATAGGCTGTGATAGAATCCCAGTAGTAGTCATCACAATGACAAACATCAAAAAAGTAGTGACCACGTTTATCCTTGAACATGTAGATTGGATTGCCATCAGAGCTAAAAGACAAAATTGGTGGCTCACTTGGGACAACATAACTATGGGATATCTCTATCATAGGGTCATATGGAGATATTGGCTCCATCATCATTTGAGTGTGGAAAACAACAGGTGGTAAATGTTCCTTTTCTCGAACGAACTGGATGGTAACAACACCATCGCTAGACTTCTTGAATCTGGGCTCACTAGATTGGATGGTTCAAGAATTTTCATGAAGTTTCGCATAGTTGGTGACCTATGTATTCGGTAGTAGTTTGATGAGCTCCGATCGAGGTAGCTGACACGGAATATGGATGCATGTAGGAGTGTTGTTACGATCTGTTGAAATCAGTAAAGCATCATTGGATGCATTCTGTGCTAAGTCAAGAGCATGATTCTTCACCCAGTTGACCATTTGATAATGAAGAGTAGCAATGACAAAATTTGCAACTTTACGGGCTCCAATTCCTTTTACCAATTGACGTTATTTATATTAAATACTCTTCAATTTTCCTCACCTATTGAGCCAACTAACGAGTGTTAGACCAAATTAACAACAAATAAAGTATTTGGTGATAGATCTGTTCAAAATCTTTAACGGTGATGGCAAATTTGGGTAATGATGCAATAGTTAGGTGGTTGATAATACATATAGTTGGGTGACAAAAATATCCTCAAGAAGATAGTTGGTGCCAAAACATCTTTTTTTCCTACCTTTTTTTGATAGGCGTAATATCTTCTTATTGTTGTTGTTTTGCTTTGATGACTTTAAAGTTTTAATTTGTCTGCTACACCAATTTTTATTGTGTTATAGTAGTTGAATATACTTCTTTTGAATTTGAAACTTTTAAAAACCAACTAAATATTGTAGTCAAAATGCAGTTCATTTGAAAGAAAACAATTAATAAAAAATGCGTTGCGCAAGTGTATTTAAACAAAGTATATTCAACTACTACAACACAATAAAAATTGGTAAGGATATTCTCTCTAAGTCTGGTGTCATTGTGGATTTTTTCCATAACGTTTTTCATCGAACACGTGAAAGGCTTGTTACTTCATTGATTGTTGGGTTGGGGTTTTCATTCTTTAGCTATCATGGAGGGTGAAAAACACGAATGCCGAGTTGGATCTGAAGGTGGGCACATAAACATGGGTCTCCAAGCCAACAGAGTCAGGAAGAGGATAATCCTAGTAAGGAAAGAGAACAAAGAAAATGTTAAGCTTTTTGAATCATCTCAAGTCTCTAGAGCTTGCAAGAACCTAGAGGATATGGTAATGGATACACATGTGGTTCCCCTCTTGGATCCTAAGGCGGTTATAGAGGGCGAAAATGGGGAAATACAAATCTAATTCCCTTGAATTTGGTCGAGGAAATATCAAGGGAGGGTTTGGTTGTAGTTGGCAAAAAAGGGGAGGTTTCATTAGGTATATTTTTATGGGTACTCAAGCTAAAATCTTGCTAGGGGATGATGATATGGAAGATGAAGACTTGTATGACTCAGAGGAAGAATCAGATTTTAAGGATAAAAGTTGCCCGACGGTGAAGCTCTCTAAAACTGAGATCCTGAAGTTGAGGAAGTCTTGGGCGGACACACTTATTGTCTCAATTTTGGGGGAAAAAGATGGGGTATGTGATGCTTAAGAGGCGTTTGACCCAACTTTGGGCAAAGAAGGCACCGATCTACCTTGTTGACTTGGGTTTTGATTATTATTTCGTGAAATTTGTGTTTCAAGATGATAGGGGAGGGTTCTTTTTTATGGTCCTTGGACGGTGGCAGATCATTACTTAACAGTAAGGGAGTGGACTCTAATTTCAACCCGAGTTAGGAGACTATCGATTCAATTATTATTTGGGTAAGAATTTTGGGATTGTCGATTCAGTATTACGATGAAAGATTATTGTCGGATAGCGTTGGAAGGGAAATTAAGGTTATTAGTTACATGAAGTTGGTGGCTATAGGACATTTTGCACGCATCTTAGTGGAGGTTGATTTAGCAAAACCGTTGATCTCAAAATTCAAATTCAAGAGGAGTGTGTGGAGAATTGAATACAAAGGTTTGCATACAATCTGTTTCAATTGCAGATGTTATGGCCATAAAGTGAAGAACTTTCATCTTAAAAAGGAAGAGGAAAATGACAGGGAGAATACTGGGCTACTCCGAGGATGGGTAACATAAGAAAAACAAACTTGACCTGTTTGGACTGAGACTTGAAGTGACTAAATTTTTTAGAAACTGGATGATTGCTACCAAGAAACGTGGTAGAGGGAAGAGGTCAACTAGAAAGGAGAGTCACCTATTGAGGGTGGTGGAAGAACTAGTAAACCAGTTAGGGGCAGTAACTCTAGCTCTAGATTTCAGGCGTTGAATGATGAAGAGGTAGTGGAAAAGGATAGAGAGGAACACGTTAGGATTATGAACAATGAGAATGGTGCTGAGAAGTTAGTAGTTTAGAAGAGCAATGGTAAGGGAGTGATTAAAGTGGGTTTGAAATCCGAAGGAGGGATTCAACTAGAAAGTAAAATGGAGTTCAGGTTAAACTTTAGGTCAGCTTATAGGGAGAATAGGGTTGGTCCCTCAAGAGTTCTAGAAAACATAACAGATGTTGTTCTAAAGAGTGGTCACTTGAGTGAGTCTTAAGATGTGAGTGTTTCAGCTGGTCTATCAAATGGAACAAGGATGTTTATTCCTCAATCTTCTCCAATTGTCTTAATTCCTAAAGTGCCCCTCTTCATCCCAAAACTCCCCACCCCTGAATTTCGCTGAAAGTCTCATCCAAGACATGGAAGTAGAGAGTATTGATACCGTGGTCCCTAATTCCTTGCCACTTGGTGGACTTGAAAGAAAAAATTTTGAGGCCGCTGTGGAGACGGTTGACATAGAGGAAGCTATAACTTTATGTTGATCTTCTTGCTTATTTTTATGCATTGGTATAAATTCATGTACTAGAACTATCGTAGAGCGAAGAACAATCATGTGTAGAAAATTTTGAAGGACATTAGGAGAGTGCACAAACCTGATTTGGTATTCTTTATGGAGCCAAAAATAAGTGGGAATGAAGCTAACAAAGTAATAAATAAGTGGAAGTTGAATATGGTTGCCAAAGTTGAAGCGAAACGGTTCTTGGGTGGCATATGGGCAGTGACATTGGGAAACTCTCTCAAGTTCTCGGTTAAGAGAGTGAATAAACATTGGTTTCATATAGAGGTTGAGTGTAAAAGCCATATGTGGTTTTAATAGGTGATCTATTCTAATCATGATGAGGCACTTAAGAAGGTATTTTGGAAGGATATGCATGGATTTGCCGAGACTTTCAAGTCTTTTTGGGTAGTTTTGGGGGATTTAAATGAAATTTTGCACAATAATAAGATGAAAGGGGCCAGAGAGGTGGACCTCAATAGATGCGAGATATTCAAAGTTGTTTTGAGGAGTGAGGCTTGATGGATTTGGGATTTGTTGGTCCTAAATTCACTTGAAGGGGGCAAAAACACAGGTGTTAAGGATAGTTATTGAGGGAATGGACATAAGTGTTGCTAATTTGGATTGGAGAACTTTGATCCCTGAGGAAGTATCAAGAATTTATCCCGAGTGAAGTTTGATCATCACCTCACTCTTCTTGAGTTAATCTCTAAGAGTAGCAAGTTGGTGAGTCCAAAACTTTTTCGCTTTGATCATCACCGCATTAATCATCCGCTTCTCAATCTACAACTCAACATCTTTTTTTATCAGATATCAGTCTACTATCTTTGTACTATTTATAAAATAATATAAAATCGTAAGCTTTAAAAAATACTACCCTTAGAATTGTACCATGTGGACATTCTAAACAAAGCTTGGCATGCAATGCGTATAACTATAAAATTACTACAATATTATCATGTAATTTATGTTTATTGATATATTAAAAAAATTCACAAAACTCTTCAGAATACTAAAGTAGTTGTCACACAATATGAAAATTATCTTTTATTTTTAAAATTTATATTATACTTCCAAGAGAGATTTAAGGAGTAAGTTGATAGAATGTTTTAATTTCTTTTTAAATAAATTCTTGAAAATATGATGTTGTCTTCCCTCATTCCAAGTCTTGTGGTCAGTAAATTTGAGAGTGATTAATTAAGGGCTTTGGGAAGGCTCAGATGCCCATGGTGTGTCCAAGGTAAGGTGAGATCAAACTGATTTCTACAAAAACTTAGATGGGTTGGATGTTGCCAGAATTTACAACCAGAATTGAGCTTGCTTTTTAAATGAATTTGACGATTTATAGAGGGGAGAGGATCACTTGTTGAAAACTATTGTCACTTGTGAATTTAATTGGACAAATTTGCAGCGTAGCATGCTTCAACTTCTAGCTCATACTTGGAATGAAATTATTTCTACGTTTGGGAAAGATGGTGTTTTGCACTCGTTGGTTCAGAAATATTTAGACAACAGGGTCGAGGATAATTATGTGTTTTAATTGTAGGTTGATCCTTTAGTGCATGGTAACTCTTATGCTGCTTTATCTCCTAGGTTGTTCAATGTGGCGTCTCTCAAAGATGGGAAGTCGCGAATTATGGCATATGGCGGGAGGGAGTTTAGGAGTGGCACTACAGTGGTGATTACGAGGGTGATTATGGTCTTAACTTACAAGAAGCTTTAGGTTTTCCTAGGGAGAAAACAATAACGATTGTATTTGTTGGCTTGGGGATCATTAAGATCCTTCACAATGAGCTCATTTTGTGATTTAATGAAAAAGATGCGTGTAGTTGGAGCCTCGTTTCTTAACTCTATTGTTCACAAAGTTTGGCTTGGTATTGCGCCTCATGAGATTGAAGCTTCTTGTTAGTCTCTTTTGCTCCATCGTCTTTCGACAAAGGAGTTTCTTGTGCACATGAATATCATTCTCCCTCATACTTCTTGTGTACTATTTATGGTCTTACTCAAAATTCACGAGCCATATATTATTTGGCCGCTAGAAAACCTACGAGGTATGAATATGGTCTTGAATTGGTGGAGTGACATTGATTCTTTTTGTGTTGGCTAGAGTAATGCTTGGGATGTTTGGTAAGGTCTCAATCATCTCTATGGTCAACTCCTAAAGTAGTTTTGGTCTGTTCTATTTTAGGCGACTTCCTAGTTTATTTCGGTAGAGATAAATAATTTTATTTTTTATAGTACTCAATTTAGCTTAGATACGATGATTTAGAAAACTTTAGGGTCTATTATTGATTGGTTCAAAGGTACAAATAATTTATTTTGTTACTTGTCAATAATCTTAGGCGTTATTCCATTGGGGTGCATGCTTGGTTTAAATTAACAGGTCATCTTTTTATTAACCTTATAATGAAATTTACAACAGTATGCAAAAAAAGAAAGAGAAAAAATAAAATGACTCTTATTTTTTAAGGAAAATAAATCTTACATTTGCTTTTTTCTCCAAGTAAAATTGAACTATATGTATGGGTGTGGTTTTTTTCAATTCAACACTTATATAAAAAATAATGCATGATGAAAAAGTTTTCAAAAAAAGAGATAAACTAAAATGGTTTGTTCATTTGCAGTCCCCTTGTTTGAAAGCTTCTTTAAAATAATATGTCAAGGTATATACTTCAACATCTCTTTTATGAATATTATGAAAGTTATTTCTTTTGATTAATGTTTATTATATAAAAGTATAAACTCAAGTTAAAGACTAATTTTCTTTCCTATATATTATTTGTAGAATAAATCAATATAATAGGTTGTAAATACACCTGCATTAATCTAGTTTTAATTTATAAGATCGAGATTGGATGATTCATTAGGTTTTGTTTTTTATTTGGCTTAATGATATAAAACAACCCTGAACTTTAATGTTTTATTTAAGTGGAAACCTGAACTATTTTTTTATTTAATTACAACCCTGGTCTTCGCAAAAAATGTCAAATTACCCCCCTACCGTAACCGAGATCCGATGTGGCAGCGTTGACCACCGTTATGTGCCTTATCAGCGCCACGTCAGCGTGCCACGTATTAATGACCAGGGGGGTAATTAAACAAAAATATTAAAGTTCAGGGTTGCGATTAATCAAAATATTAAAGTTCAGGGTTATTTTATGTCATTTTACCTAATTTAATCAATAACCCAAATTCCTCTTTTCCTTTCTTTTTTATACACAACGGTATAATAATAATAAAAATAAAATTGGAATTAATGCTTCATTGTTAGAATTAGATATGATTAATCTAAGAATAAAATTGTCTACAAAATAACTTAATGGTATAATAATAATAATAAAAATGAAATTGGAATTAATACTTCATTGCTAGAATTAAAGGTAATTATGATTAATCTGATTAATTATGATTATTAATAGAAAGGTAACGAAACATTAATTCCATCTAGTAGGAATTAATTAAAGAAGGAAAAATAAAAAAGAAACAAAAACAGAAAGTATAATAAAATAAATGTGGCAAAAGACATAAAACAACCCTGAACTTTAATATTTTTGTTTAATTACCCCCCTGGTCATTAATATGTGGCACGCTGATGTGGCGCTGACAAGGCACATAACGGTAGTCAACGCTGCCACATCGGATCTCGGTTACGATAGGGGGTAATTTGATATTTTTTGCGAAGACCAGGGTTGTAATTAAATAAAAAAATAGTTCAGGGTTCCACTTAAATAAAACATTAAAGTTCAGAGTTATTTTATGTCATTAAGTCTTTTTTTTTTTATTTAGGGTGATTTTTTCAAGTGAGAAATGAGATTACCCATTAATAATATTTTTAATAATACACGTAGTTTAAGAGTATTAATTGTGTGCTGATGAAATGTCATATTTTAATTTACAGACATTTGTATAAATAGAATTTACCAAGTAAACTTCACAATTATAAATTATAATTATGTAGAATGTAACGTCATATTTCCACACAAATCACTAACACGTAAAAGCCCAACCCAACGAACTTGAACACCTGAAATATCGAAATTACTAGTGTACGGTTAACCTCCACCGTTCTCTCTACATCGACAGGCCGTTTAGTACAAAACCTTATCGGCTTATCCCTCGTTCCCCAGTCAATTCCTCGTATATTTTACACAAATCGCAACTCCTTGTTTCCTTCGCTTTGTAATTTCTATTCGTTTCTTCCTTACCTTCTCCTCCTCTGTTTTTCCCATCCATTATTCAGAAGCCAAACCCTAATTTTCAACTTCCCTCCGATGGCCCCTGCATCCAAATTCGGCAAGCCGTCGCACAAGGAATCCGATGATTCCGAGACGCCGTCGAACAATCTATGGGTAGGCAATCTATCGTCGGCCGTGACCGATTCAGATCTCATGGACATATTCGCCAGCTACGGCGCGCTCGATAGTGTCACAACCTATTCCTCGCGAAGCTACGGCTTCGTGTTCTTCAAGCGCGTGGAGGACTCCAAAGCCGCCAAAGAAGCGCTTCAAGGAACCACCGTCCGCGGGAATCAAATTAAAATCGAGTTTGCCCGACCGGTAATTAACCTCAATAATCGCTGTCGTTGTTCGTTGATTTGGATTAGTTTGTGTAATGATAATGATAATAATTATCTACAAATTTGTCTACCTGCGTTTCCTGATTTTTTATTTTTCGTTATCTGCGTCACAAAATCAAATCTATCGCGTCTACAAAATCCAGCGTCTTTCAAAAATCACACAGATAATCGCAACTCTGATGTGAATTTGGATCTCACGTGCAAATTCGAGTTTGGAGTTTAGGGTTTTCCTAATTCAACACAGATTTGGGGTTATTTTCTTGCAACGTGAAAGCGTTTGCCTGCCGATTTATGGTTCGTATTTATTCGCTTGCTATAAGTTTGGTGTATAACTACAATCGAAAAAACCCTGACTCAAAATCTCGATTCCTACCTTTTTGTGCTACGATAGTTTGCCAATTGATTGAATGCAACAAGGCTTGGAATATGCACGAGGCAGCAATGCTTGGAAACAATGAAATCCCAGTCTGGAATTTGTTTCCTTTTTCTTTTTCTTTTCGGAAATTCAGTTAGAAATTCATGTTGGCGCAATTGTTGATTCATGTAGGCTTTCTCGTAGGCAAGGACAGTTCTAGATGGGAGTTAACGTAACAGTTGTTTGCACAAATTGGTCAAGTTTTCTTTTTCAATTTTTATTCTCTCTAATAATTGGTGATCAACCTGACGTGAATGATATTACGTAAGCTAATAAATATCTGTAGCGATTTTCAGTACCAAGTTTGCAGTAAGATGGAAGTTCTGACGTGCAGTGAAAAAGCTATATTATTCTTCTTATCAGAACTGAAACGGAACTGTTTTTTTGTCTTTCAAATTCCTTGGCATTTGTTGCAGCTACAGTGGACCTTTAATGGTTTGATCATTACCTTGTGTACTAAACGTTTAGTATCTCTCTCCCTTGCACCATTTGGGTGGGTGAGAAACTAGGCTCAAAAGAATTCGTACGGTTTAACAACTCCTTCAAGCATGTCTTTCTGCACTCTCTTGGCTAAACAAATCACTCGAGTACAAATCTTAAAGAACCACTCCAGAGTTCAACTAAAACCTTTCAAACTGATTGTCATATTTCTTTCAGCCTAGAGATTGTAATTCTGATTCACAACAGGCTTCCTATGTTAATTTATTCCAGAATGATGTCTTCTAGTATTTGACTTGCAATAATGTATGAGTATGGTGCAGTAGTTAATTATACTGTTGGATTAGTTATCTGTACACTTTGATTGGTAAATACTTTGAGTGTATTTCGGAATTTAAGTTGTTCAAAACATACAGACCTGTGATTCTTATTGTTGGACCATTTTGTTTTCAGGCTAAACCTAGTAAGCAAGTATGGGTGGGTGGAATAACCCCTCAAGTTACCAAGGAAGAGTTAGAGGAAGAGTTTCTTAAGTTTGGAAAGATTGAAGATTTTAAGTTTGTTAGAGAACGGAATACTGCACTTGTTGAGTACGTAAAACTGGAAGATGCTTCCCAAGCTGTGAGAAATATGAATGGAAAGAGAATTGGTGGTGAGCAGATACGCGTGGATTTCCTTCGTTCACAATCTTCAAGAAAAGTGAGTAGTTTTTTCTTCTTCTTGAACATGGGTATATACATACAATTACAATTAATTTTATGCTCATGGAATTTAGACTTGCCTTAATCTGAAACACCTTATAATGGACAACATAGACTTGGCCGAAATACATGATTAAGTTTTGAGTGGGGCCTATCCATATTTAACACATCCACTTGTGGTGCAACATAGCTTGATAGCACATCCTTAACTTGCTTTATGAATGTCATGGATGATGGATGGGATTTATAGTTTGTGTATGTTACCTTCCCACTTCCTGAAGATCCAGCAATGGAGGATGGGATTTATGGTTTGTGTATATTATTTATTCTCCTTATACACTCCTTGCCTTCCAGCGTCCTTATGATCCAACAATATAATCTATTATGACTTTGTTTCTCAATTGGGTTTGATGTTCATATGCAAAAACTGAGGTTGCATTTTCTTTTGCTTGTTCTGCAGGAACCGGATTTCCGTGATTTAAGAGAGGGTCAGGTTTCAGCTGCACATTATGGAGCAAGAAGGGGTCAGGTAATTGATTCTTAGCAGCCTTGATTATGCTGTAGTTGTGAACTCACTCATTCTCTTATTTCCTTACAGACCATTCATTTACTATTTTACTAACCAGAATACCTGGTTATGTTGGAAACTAATAATTCGCATCATTTGTATTGTTCCACTATTTTTTTGGAGAACTTGGTTTTTTCTGCACGCTTTTTAGCATGAGTTCGATTTGATCTTTTCACTATATTTTGAAATCATAGTTAATATATGCTTATGAATTCATTTATTGTATTATAAATAACTAATGATGGACTAATTTTGTACTCTGTAAAACCACAACCGCAAAATATTCATCAGTGAGTTAAAGGTGATGTCTATTATCATAAAGTAGATGGATAAAAAATTTACATGTATTTTGAAATTATATTACTTAATGTGTTAACAACTAAAAAAAGACCTGAAATTGTAAATGTTGAAGTTTAAAGTTAAACATTGTAAATGAAAAACTGATGAGAGTACAAGGATACATTACTGCATTGAAAATCATGAAAACATAAATCAAAGCTGAAAAAAGGAATAAATTGAAGGATCTTAAGGTTTTGGATAAAAGGTTAAAAAGAAATCAAATGCAATTCAATTATAAGTAACAAATGTGCTGGTTTGATTGAAAATATTGGTAAAAGGTGGCAAATATGAGTGGTAGGCTCCTCGTGCCTTTTAGTTATACGTACTATATATACAAATCTATTTGGTTGTGACAGTGACTTTAGCGCAGAGTAAAGCAGTGGGGGACCACTCTTGAAAGAGACTTAGACTGCTGTCTAAATATATGTAGTAAATTTAACCGGCCAGTGTCTGTTTACGCTAGCTTATTTAAGCATAATTTTGTTTGGCTTTGGACTTGCAGTCTAGTAATGACAATTACGTACTAAGCCTTGTTTTCCTTTTTTCCCATGCTTGATGTTTCAGCTAACTCAGCCTTCAGTAGGTCGAAAAGAAGGTCAACCCAGTAAGGTTTTGTGGATAGGATATCCTCCTTCTGTGCAGATTGATGAGCAAACGCTGCATAATGCCATGATCCTTTTTGGTGAGATTGAGAGAATTAAGAGCTTCCCTTCAAGGAATTATTCCTTTGTTGAATTTAGGAGTGTTGATGAGGCCCGGCGTGCTAAAGAAGGTCTTCAGGGGCGCCTTTTCAACGATCCCCGAATCACAATTATGTACTCAAGCAGTGAGCTGGCACCTGGGAAAGAGTACAGTTTTTATTCTGCAGTTAAAGGGCATATGCCTGAGATGTTTAATGAACCTCCATTTGGATCTATGGATATGCTGGATCATCCTCGCTCTATGGGATTAAACAATTTTGCAGGCCCATTGCCTCCTGGTATTCATAGGGCAAACTTACCATTGCGGCCTTTTGGTCCTCAAGGTGGTTTTGATCCTCTAATTTCAGGTTCAGAGTTTAATGATCTGGCTTTCCGAGATGGTAGTTCTAACATTCAAATGGGGGTTTCTGCCCCAGGAATTAGGCCATCTGCAAGAGCTTCTAGTGGTTGGGATGTACTTGATCCCAACCAGTTTGAGAGAGAGTCTAAACGCCTCCGGATCGATCCGTCATCTATAGATGATGATTCTGTTCACTTGAGAAAGATTGATCGTGGGCTAACATATGCACATAGTCCAGTTGGTGGTAGGCCCCCAATTGGAGGACCATTGAAGAGACATCATGATGATGATTGCATGTGGCGTGGCATCATTGCTAAAGGTGGGACACCGGTGTGTAATGCTCGTTGTGTCCCTGTAGGAAACGGGATGGAATTTGAGATGTGAGTATAGAATTTTTCCCTTAAGTTATTGATGGCATATAATTTTATTTTTCCATGTTACTTTCATAGGAAGGAAGCTATATGCTATATTTGCTACTCCTTGCCCATGTCTTTTTAATTAAGTTATTTATATACAACGTTTTTTTGACATCTCATTGTGTTTGGTCCCTAGGAATCTTGCCGAGTTTCTGCTAATACTCTGCTGCAGTACTTCACTCCTGGAGTTGACTAAACTTGTTGCTTATTTGTCCTAAAACAATTCATGTATTCATTGTGGTCATTTTGCTGTTACCCTTTCTTTCATTTCACTGTCTCTCAATTGCATTGCTATAGACAAGCACTTTTAGTACTTGTGCCGTCTCTGGATTTGGAACAAATTGTCTCATTCGCACATGACCTTTGATTATGAATTTGTTGGTGGACTTGGGAAAGTAATGTCCCATTCTGATTGGTTCTTTTGTGTTTGCAGTCCTGATGTCATTAATTGCTCAGCCAGAACAGGATTGGATATGCTTACAAAACACTATGCTGATGCAGTTGGTTTTGAAATTGCCTACTTTTTGCCGGATAGTGAAGAGGATTTTGCTTCCTACACTGAGTTTCTTCTCTACTTGGGTTCAAAAGACCGTGCTGGTGTTGCCAAGTTTGATGATGGGACCAATCTCTTTTTGGTACCTCCATCAGAATTCTTGACAAAAGTGTTGAAAGTTGCAGGACCTGAACGCCTGTATGGTGTTGTCCTCAAGTTCCCGCAGACACAGTTACGCCAGCCCATACCTTTTTCTCATTTTGTTGATAGTCAGAATCCTCCTGCAGAACCTGTCTATAACACAACCCGCCAAAGGAATGAACATAGGCCTCCAGTGGATTATAATAGGGTGTTGCAGGAGGAATCAAAAGTTCTGCCAAAACCATACTATCCAGAATCAATGGAGTCTGGTGCAGTGCCATCAGCTCCCCAAGATTATGTGGCAAATAACAATGTGGCAGTGTCCCAAGCTGGAGTTTCCTTAACACCTGAGCTGATTGCAACACTTGCTTCTTTTCTACCTGCAAAGGCGCAGTCACCTGCGTCAGAAAGTGGTCAGCCAGCATTGGGATCTTCTACTCTGAGGCCTTCATTTTCTTCGCATGCCCCTGACATGGGAGCTTCTTCACAGGGATGGAAACTTGATAACCAAGTTCATGCAAATGCTAGCAATATGCACTTAGGGAATCAGTTCAACTCTCAGGTGCCTGTTCACTCACAGTATCAGCCTTACCCACCTGTCTCCAACCATTTGGGAAATGTGGTCTCTGGCAGTACCCAAGTCCAAGATGGCTCTGTCAGCCTAGCACACCGGAGCCCAATGGCATCCAGGCCATTGACAAGTTACCCTGTTTCTTCTCAAAGTGGACAATTTGCTTTGCCTCCCCAGGTCAGCCAGCAATATCAGCTCGAGGTTCCTCATAGCACTCAGAAGGGCTATTCGGTGGCACGTGGAGCAGATGTTCAGGGATCATATAGCCCATCAGTTATTCAGCAGCCTAGTAATCATGTTGCTTTGTCTAATCAGTTTCAGGCCACTAATTACCCCCAGACACAATCTGGGTTGCCTAACAATCAGGTGCAACACTTACAAAATGCTATATCTGGAGCCGGGCAGGCCACTACAGAGGTTGAAGCAGACAAAAACCAGCGGTACCAATCAACATTGCAGTTTGCTGCTAATCTCCTCCTCCAGATACAGCAACAGCAGCAGAAGCAAACAAATAATACAGCAGCGCAGGGATCTGGAAACCAGCAGTAAGATTCAGCTATGGAGGTAATTATTGCTCCCACCAGTTATCTATTAATTTATTGAACTGTCAAATCATTTTAGATGGATATGATGTTCCTACTGAAGTGTGGTAACTTTTATTTTTTATATGTTTGCGTGTTTTGTGTTATCTTGCTTCTTCCTCGCTGTATTCTCTAGGGGAAAAGAATTGTATTTGGTAGGATGCTTTTAGAACCTTTACTAGGTAGATCTGGATAAAATATTTGATTGATATAGTGAGGACTCAAAAGGCCATTGCTTGTAAAGACATGTTTAGAATCAGTGATGGAGTTGTATTTGGTAATGTTAATATGAGTCAGGTTCCAGTTTCCATTATAACCAAAGGTAGAGAGTTTCTAGAACAAGGCTGTGTCTGGTCCTAGGAATTCTATCCCGATTCTGCTTGTTGACCCTGGATGTTCAACTTTTGTTGTTGAGGGATAATAGGTGTCTGAAGTAAACTTTCTAGGTCCAGTGCATGATAAATCTAAAACTATCAGGAATGTGCTTTATTCGCATGTAAACTTAGTGTTCTTATAATTCATCTCTCCTGTGATCTTTAGCTTCTCACGCTTGCTATAACGTGTGGACCTCTACTTGCTTTTATGAATGCGTCTCTCTGTTATCATTCGTCTCACTTTTTATATGTTTGCACTTCTAACCTCTCCTTTTTGTATCATCTATTGGAGCACGTGGATTTTTCCTTATCTTCTACTGAAGCACTAGTAGTTTAGGTTGAACCATTCTTTATTTATTTGTAAGGTATTACTTGTAAGTATAATTCTATAAGTGTTTTGTTTTACATAAATATGGAACACTGTATGCGATGGTTTTCCACGTCCGAGTAAAATCCACCAAAATACAGACCTTCAAGAGAGAACTGTTGCATAATGTGAGTCTAGTGTTTGGTTTAAAAACTTTGCTAAAAGCTGTAGCTTAAAAATGAAAACTTTTAAAGTTGATGGTCTCTTTAAAATAGCCTGGTTAAACCCTGGTTTCATCCTAAAAGCTTTGTTGAAGGCCTCATTTTGGCACCAGGCAATAAAACAAACATGTGATCTCTTTATGTAGACCGGGTTTCTCGTTTGATGGTGACTGTTAACGAACTTAAGTGAATGGGTATTTTGTTGGTCAGGTGTTGTTTTAGCGTAGGGTTGCAGGAAGAAGAGAACAAGTAATTTGTAGGTTGAAAATTTTCAGTGGTATTTTTTTGCTTCCTTTCCTTTCTAACTTGGAATGGAAAGGAGCTGAGTATTATGTCACCGGGACCTTTCGAGACCATGCAAAGTTCCGCTGGTCTAGTGTTGTGATTTGTGAGTGGTATTCTGAAATAACAATAACAATAATGAGCATTGATAATGATTTTAGGGTTTTCAATGCTCAGCAGTCAGTGAGCATATAAATTAGTTAAGGTCTTTTCTGGGTATTTGGATAGACGGCGACATCTAACGTCCGAATTTGTACAGTATTAGAAGTGTAAGATAGCCGGCCGTTCAAGATTTGTGACCAAATCAGTAAACATGCGCTACTACTTGGTATGTTTTGTTTTTAAAATAGAAAAAGGATGGAAGGAAGAAAGAAAGCAAACAAAGTTTGCAGGTGTTGTGGGGTGGGGTTGGGTTATTACTTATTAGCGTAACATAAAGCAAAAACCTACTCTACTACTACTGATAAAAAAGATAACACGCATCTTCGACTTGTTATTTTGCGCCTCGCTGCTCTCCTACATGTGTCTCCGGTTTTTTTCCCAGTAAAAAAATGACCTAGTTTATACTTTTGTTCTGGCAGTTTGTAATTTTTCTTATGTTTTTGCTTTTGTTGAAAAGGAACTGTTTTTTCCATTTTACAAGAGTGCAAAGATGAATGAAAGAGTAGAAAACGTGGAAACCTAACGACAATATCGTGTTTTGCCTGTGATAGGTGTGAGTAGTTTGGGAATTTTGTTATCCATGGTTTCAAATCTTGGCGTGGACTGCGCACAGGATTTATTATTCCTGCTCGACCAGACCCCAAGTATGCTTCGGACGACAATCGACATGGCATGGAGAGAGATGAATTCAAGGGTGTCTTACGCTGAATCTCCAGTCTGTAGACTGAGTAGAGTAGCTAGCTCCCCCACTGTAAAAAATCTTGTATTTTAAATAGATAGTCATTCCTTACATCTCAAAAATAGTCATAAAATTTGATAACAAGATTGTGCGCTGGTTTGGGGTGAAGAAAAACGTGTTCCTAGTTCCTACCAATGGACACAAACACAACACGACTCCCTCTCAAAGTTAGCTCTAAACGCAGAAATCATGACTTTCAAGAATCAATTGCACACACGAAAGCATGACTCTCTCTCTTCAACTGTTCACTTTACATATTTATCATCTTCCTGTCTTGCTCTTGCTCTATTCTATTCCATAATGCGGCAGAGGAGGACTGTCCTGATTGCATTGCCATCTCTTGCTCTGTTATTCTTTTTCTTCTTCTACATCTTCTTTAACATCCATGTCCAAAATCTTACGCTTGCTTCTTCCTCCAACTCCAACTCCTCCACCACCACCACCCTCACCAAAACTCTCTCCCAATCCCAGCAAAACTTCAGCATCCTAATCGGGGTCTTCACGTTCCCCGACAAGTATGAGCGTCGCCATTTCCTCCGCCTCGTCTATGGAGTCCAAACTTCCCCAATAGCTCACATCGATGTCAAGTTTGTGTTCTGCAACCTCACAAAGCCAGAGCAGAGGGCGTTCGTAGCTCTAGAAATCCTGCGCTTCAACGACATCATTATTCTAAACTGTACCGAGAACATGAACAAAGGCAAAACCTACACTTTCTTCTCCTCACTCCCGGACACCACCCTCTCCAGGCGCTACGACTATGTGATGAAAGCTGATGATGATGTTTTCATCAGGCTCGATCCGTTGTCATTGTCGCTTCATCGGTTGCCGAGGCAGGACTTGTACTATGGTTTTGTGATCCCTTGCAATAGCTTAAACCCTTTTGTGGATTACATGTCAGGGATGGGGTTTTTGCTGTCATGGGATCTCGTTGAATGGATCGGGAAGTCCGAGATTCCTGCAAACCACACAAATGGGCCAGAGGACAAGGTGGTAGGGGAGTGGTTGAAGAGGGGGAAAAAGGGGAACAATAGATTTACTGATAAGCCTGCAATGTATGATTATCCAGGAACCAATGGGAAGTGCTCTCATGACCTTATACCAGAAACTGTAGCAGTTCACAGGCTTAAGAGATGTGATCAATGGCTTTCTGTGCTTCAATTCTTCAATGTAACAAAACAAATTAACCAATCCTATCTATGATTGATTCTTTTGATGAAATTTACAAGTGGAAAACTCACTTTGGAAATCAATTCTTACATATTTTAATCGAAAATGATCTTTCTTCTTCACCTTGGTGGCATCCATCTATTAATGTGGGCAAAAAAATGGTCATCCATTCCGGCAAGCATCGGAGGACTTTAGATAGGGGTGACAATTTTAATTCCTATCCCGTAACCCCTTGCGACAGGACCAGGATCATCTTTTTGGATCAATTTTTTGGACCAATTTTATATACAGTATCGTCTCGTCCCGTATATTCGTGACTTATTGAGATAACACATTTTATTTGATTTCGCTCACCTCATCGCATCCCTAACCTCTCGTTTTCTTTTCTTTTCTTTTCTTTTCATTATTTCTTAATCATAACATACATCTAACTTGAAAGTCTAGAAATTCTCATCTTTTTTGTTATTTTTTTAGATGTTATTATTTTAAATTACTTTGGATTGGTGTTATTGATTGGCTTGAATTGTGATTTGAACCGAATTGAATTGTGATTTAAAGTGAATTGAATTGTGGTTTGAAAGATGGAGTTGTTTATGCAAGTTTGATAATTTCGGATAGTACAAATATCTGAAAATCCATACCCGAAAATCCGACCCAAAATAAATTTCAGAAAAACGAGGTCGGGTCTAATTTTTCAAGGGTTCATTCCCAAGCCCGTCAAAATTCATGGGTCGAAACCGGAACTGATTTTCCAATCTCAATTAGTACCTCAACCTGATTTATGGTACCATTTTGCCACCCCTAACTTTAGATATCCATAATATGGCATAATTTTTTTCTCACACTTTCCGAATTTTTTTTCTTTCAAATTATAAGTGAGGACAGTTACGAACAATGTTTTAAAAACCGGCCCGACTTGACGGTCGGACCGGTAAACCGGTGACCCAAGGAGGATTTTGGGTTGGTTCAACTTTTGGACCGGATCTGCAATTAAACCGGAAAAAACCGGTCGACCCGGATGGGTCGATGTCAAACCAAAACGACGCCGTTTTGGAATTTTAAAATTTTTTATTTTATTTTTTTAATTTTTTTAATTTTTTTTTATTTTTTTATTTTTTTCAATATAGAAAATTTGATGGGCCGGGCCATTACAGGAATGGACCGGTCCATTATAGACACTGATTCAATCCGGTTCAATCATTTAAGCTCGAACGGTTCGCTAAGTGAACGGTTCACACTGTACCAACGGGTCAATCCGGTCGAACCTCGGTCAAACCCCGATTAAACCCAGTTGAATCCGGTTCAACAGGTCAGCCGGGTCGGTTTTTAAAACACTGGTTACGAACTTGCCCTTTTTAATTTGTACGTATGATAATCACTTCTTTATTTTGTATTTGTTGTTCATTTGTTTTGCACTCAAATTTCATTTCATTTGTACTCTGTTTTCTTTCTCCACCGGCCGGCCTACTCCTCAACCACTCGATAACCATCGATCGACACCAAAATGACCACCTCAACAACGGATGCGCCACCTTGCCAGAACCCTACTTCATCACCACCACCACCATCACCATGGTTGCCATTGTGATTCTGTTGATCTAAATCTCGACCATCCCCTCTTTAGATATCTATAAATTGGACCTTGAAATCTACAGATCCAGGCCGATGACTGCGACCCAGCGGTGACGACGCTTTTGTTTACTAGAGAAGTTTGTTTCGTAGGTTTAGGTTTGAGCTATTTTAATGGTGGTGGCAGCGTGGTTGGTGGCGGCCTTGAGTTGTGGTGGCGGTGGTTGGAACTGCAATAATGGTAGTAGGTTTTTGCTCGTCGGTAGCATCTGCAGTGATAAGGATGAATTTCGTTTGGGTGACGACCCTTGAATGTGATGGGTTGCTGTCATTTGGGTTTGTGTTTGGCGGCGGCGAATCTAATTGTTTGGGCTAGTCGGGTGTAACGCCCAAAACTAGCTGTCTGCTTGGGAAGCTACGTCCTTACGACTTAAGCCGAACGCGAATTGAGAGTTCTTAGTCGTGAAAAGACACCAACCAATATAAGCAATTCAAACGAGAATATAATTATGCGTTATGCGCAAGCAATGAACTACGATAACCAATTTGCATAAAATTCTTATACTTCATTATATCATAATTCTTTAACAAAATTCGTAAAAAATTAATCACGAAATATTCCAAATGTCCTTAATAAAGTTCACAACATATTAAACATTTCTAAACATTCCAATCAAGCTTAATTCACCTTACGAAATTAATCTTCCAAATAATACTTATTACCCATACAGTATGCTTCCGAAAGCATACTTGACAATCCTTCTGCACATAAAATGAACAAGTATGGTGACATGGGATCCCCTTGACGATGACCTCTCTCAGGTCTGAAGACTGACCCTAAACTCCCATTAACGAGAACAAAATAGGAAACAATAGTCACACATCTCATAACCAAATCCACCCACCTTTGCTCAAACCCTAAAGTTATCATAATATTTCTCAAATAGCCCCATTCCACCCTGTCATACGCCTTGATCATATCTAGCTTTAAACTCATCCATCCTCGACCTGACCGTTTTTTTTGCATAGCATGAAAGATTTCTTATGAAACACAAGTATTGTCAGTAATCAACCTATTCAGAACAAAAGCACTTTGAGATTCTGAGACTATTTGGGATAAGATTATTTTTCAACCTATTGGCTAAAAATTTAGTCACTAGTTTGAAAATAACAAAGGCTAATTGGTCTAAATTGTGCACAATCTAGGTATTTTAACTTTTAAAATAAGCGTGATGTATGTATGATTCAGAGAAATGGGGTCAGCTGAACTATTCAAGATATTAAGTACAACTGCACACACATTAGGTTCAATAAAATGCCAAAATTTCTGATTGGTAACACAATAACACAACAGACTACCAAGAGACAGAAACTGCAATTGTAAGACACATAACACAAGATGACTGTCATGACACAACAACACAACATATATAGGCAACAAGTGCATTTGTGAATATTAGAACATAGTTTTTACAGAGGACTCCTATTGATACATTAAAAAAAAAAGTGAAATAAGACTCCTCTTCATGTCATCTCCTTTCAACCATGTCCAGATTCACTAGGGGAAAAAAGATTTGTTGATCAATTTTTTTATAAACTTTTAGTAATTTAGTAATTGGAAGTTAGCATAAGTTGATATTCATTCTTTATTACTTAGTCTATTTGAAACTGGCTAAATGAAAGAAGTTGGGTCATTGAGTTTCCATACAAGTACAATATAAGAGGGACTTTTATAGCATTTACAAGTCAATATTGTAAGTATGCTGCCATGATCGTTTCATTATACCATTATTCCTCATATTTCCATTATGTTACGTTATGATTTTCATTTCGTTACGCATTACTTAACATCATGGTTCCTTCTCTCATTGTGATGTCTGATCTGTTTCCCCCTTTCCATCTAGTGATGTATACATTCCATGAATGTCGATTATCCTAGCTAATAATATTCTCCTCTATTACAAGTCTTGGGTGACATTGGGTAAATTAGATTATTTTGTCTTTCATTATATAGATTTTTATTTTTTTGTCAAAATCTTTGATTAGATATACAATAGTGTAAAATTGCTTACCACGCAATGAGAACATTATTAAAGTACCTTGTTTTTTTCTTTTCCCAAAGGTACTCTACACTTATTTTTCTTTTAAATATTGTTCACCATAAATTTATTATCTACCTTTTAATTAGTTTTATCACTTCTTTATTTGTTGTTACCAATATAATAATATTATAATGTAACATTTGGTCGAGACAATGTCACTTGGTGGATGCCACCAAGGTAATTAATTATTCCATCTAAGGATTTGATATAAGAGAAGGACTATTAGTTCCTACGACCGTGTTGATAATAGATGAACCCGTCAAACTAAGAGACTTAAACATCCTCACGTACGTAAACCAATTGAGCCAAGGCCACAGGCTGCTCCAAACCTCACCAAACAAGATCTAAAATCAATTAAGACATGTTACAATACAAACTTGCGAGCTCATGAATAACTAAAACTCGATTTCCATACCTATAATCGAGCAAAGATGAGATAATATACATTGTTTACATCAAATTCCACATTGTCAAAAGTTACTCAATTCTGCTCTAACCAAATGGACCACATAACCACATATAGAATCATCCTCCATACCTTATAAAAAAATTCATGAAACAATAACACTATAAAAATCATGGGAGTAATAAACTCGATGCGGCGATGCTCCACCTTCTTAAAATCAGACTCCATAAATATTGACTAACCCGATAATGGAGCAATAGGTGCATGACTGTTTCCTCCACATCATTGCAAATATGACATCGAGCTTGGTTAACATCCAAAATACCACGTCTAACATTCAAATATGTCATGTGAATATCATGCTTAAGTCACCACTTGAACTAATTTGTCCTTTATCAGTAGCTAAAAGATAAAATAACAGTTTAGACGATAGAATAAAGTTTTTTGTCCATTTTCCTTGTCCTTTAAGTTTTTGGGAGTGCCAAGAGGTTTCTCACTATGAGAGCATATGTTTATTGTCCCTCCTTCTCCTTCTTTCTTCTACATGCTTCATGTTACGTGCTATGCCCTAAAGTTAAATATAATTGCATTTATGTGATCTTAATTGTCATCGTGGCGCACTTGTATCGAAAAAATAGTAGAACCATTGTGAAAAAGAGGGTATGGTGGAGTTAAAAATGTGTTTTGTCAAAAAGACTAGGCATAAGTGCTTACAATGCTGGCTCTATCTAAGGTAGTTGATACTTAAGTGAAAGCGTTGTGATCCCACTAGCGCCCCATGAACTAAATTTGGAGACATTTATCGATTGACGGTTTGAGTTTAGTAGGAATTGTTAGTTTCTGAATTACTTGAAGAGTCGATCTTATTTGAATTAGGCATTACTGAAAGTCAGTCCACTTTAAGGCCACACACTCCAAGTGTGGTGATTCTATTTGAGTATGTTAAAAGTGGGTATGCGGTGTTAAGTTTTGATAAAAATCGCAGCAGAAGACTGAAAACAGAAACCTAAACCAGGAACCAAGCAAACGAATAAATTATATGAGACACAAGAAATCGAACCATGTACCTTACACCAGGAAAACAAAATCAGTTAAACAAACAAACTAAAACCCTAATTCTTCGAATGATTCAACCACACGAGCTTGAATCGAATCAATAGATGCTTCCTTCATGAGACGAACACCCTATATTGGAATCCACACTAATGAGCCAAAATCTGACAAATTAAAGTGTGTTAGCACTAAGAAAAAAAAAGAGTTTTGAGTAACTCTTTCGCTTTTCTCTATTTTGTGTTTGTAATATATATCTCATTTTATGCATTTTATGATGTATATATACTCTAGGGTTTCACTTGTAATTAGTTATTTAAATATATATAAAATAATCAAAAATCCCTCAATAATATATATTAGATATTATCAAATAATATATCTATAAAACCGCACATAGTATTTATTTAACTCCTTAAATAATTACTATTTATTCTTTTGATCAAATTGGTTAGTTTTTCGGGCATAAGACTAACAATATCCTACTTACCCTGAAACTTACACCAATATCAAAAGAGTTAACGCATTTGTCTGCAACTCATTCTAATGTGCGACCATGTAAGTTCATCCAACGTTGGAAGTAGAATGCCACATTTTGTCTATAAGTCATGAGAAACCTCTAGCAAGACGTTATAATTACCCAAGTTAAATGAATGTCGATTGATTCGACTCAACCTCTCGTAGATCTATGTTATAGTCCTTTTATCACACGATATCTTGATTGAACATAAGGCATGGTACTTGTCATCCTTAATCAATTCAATCATTTACGCTCGATCTCCAAGGAAACTGATAAAACAAATGACATTGATCACTTTATCAATTCATTTGAGCATGCCCATGCATTTCTTCAGTCTTACTTATTCGAGGGGCCTAAAGATATCTCTCTTAAAAGAGGGACAAATTCTATCTTGACTAAATATTTCCTCTATGTAGATCCTAATATGCCAATCTTAATTTTTATAATTGTCCGGTTAAAGACAACGTTTGATTAAGTTAAAGCATATTATTCCTCAGGTAGGAATCTATGATGATATCAGGTATGAGGATTCAATAACATATATGTCATGATAATTACGTATGACATCAACTCATGTATAAATTTCACAGTGGGTCAGTCTAGTACCTTGTCTCCACAAAAGTAACTATGATTTTAATTTATATCTCCACACACCATAATAATCTTATGATTATCAATCAAAACCATACTAGTCATAATTTATTATTGTTCAGACAATAATAACAAACTAGGGACATTTTATTATAAGTAAACATGTAAACATTATAATAAAGATAATTAAATTAAATTATATTATGATATTAATCCAAAATATCCAATCAAACAATTACATAAAAATCTTCCACTTGTACTATGTCTAATCATACAAGTATCCAATACCCATAGGCCTAACATGGCACTCATTCTTTGCTTGTGTAAGAGGCTTTGTAAAAGGATCAACAATATTGTCACTTGTCGACACTTTGCATATCTTAACATCACCTCTGTCAATAATCTCTCGAATGAGATGTTAACGTTTAAGTATATGTTTGAACCGTTGATGTGATCTAGCTTCCTTTGCTTGAGCAATAATTGATTGAGCATTTATTTCTCATACTTTTACTATCTAAATATATTTAATTTGGACAGTAAAGCTGTTTATTTCTACAAATTCTCCATACTTTTGCAGGAAATACTTGAAGGCTAGGAAAAAGGCAATCAAATTTTGGCGCCGTTGTCGGGGACTTCTAACGGTGTTTTGTAGTTTTTGTTTTTCCAGTTGACAACGAGCTTGGCCAAGTAGAACCACAGGTTCCAAACATGGCAGAAAATCAGCAAGAGCGGACGATGAGGGAGCTGAACAAGTGACCTATTCCTGTATCCAGCTTGCCCCCGTACCAAATGATTGGTCCATAAAGACCAATATAATAACCAACCTCACCAAATTCCATGGCCACTCAAATGAAAATCCATACAACCTTCTAAGAAACTTACATCTTCAGTGTGACACCTTGAAGCCAGCTGGCCTTTTCCTTGAAAGAGCCAAGCTAAAAGCATTCCTCTAGTCACTTGAGGACTCAACAAACAATTGGTTCAACAGCCTTCCCCACAATACCATTACCATATGGGGAGAGATGTCCTCAGTCTTCTTGAATAAATACTGGAATGCAACTAAAGCAGGGGCCGCCAGGAAGAACTTAGTTTCTGTCCAGGAAAGAGGCAATGAGAGCCTTAGTGAGTATCACAAAAGGTTTTGATATTTGCAAGATATATGCCCTACACATATAGTGGCAGATCAACTCCTGATCCAGTATTTTTATGACGGAATGTGTGAAAAAGATAAAGAGTGAGTGGACGCTGTAGCTGGAGGTGCCCTACAAGATCTCACTCCAACCCGGGCTAAGCTACTGCTCCAGACAATGGCTGATAATTGTCAAAATAATACCTCTGCAGATAAACTTTAGCCCTTCTAATTTAAATGCTATTAACGTTGAACAGAAATTGACTGAGATTTCTAACATGCTTCATTATCATTCTGCAGGTGTACCAGTATATGCAGAAACTCCAGAGCAGGTGGTTATGGTATGTGGAGTATGCCGGCAGCAAGATCACCCAACTCATAGTAGCTTTATGGTGCAACATCCGGGTGATCCACCCCAAGTCAATGTGGCATATGGGTACAATCAAAGCCAGTTCCCTCATGAAAGCAACCAATATTTCTGGAGGAGCCACCCAAATCTAAGATGGCGGCAGGACCCACCACCATAAAATCAGAACCAGGCCCCTATGTCACAGCTTCCACCTGCATCTCAACCTTTGAACCTCACTAGAGTGCCGATTTAGGAAACTCTGTAAAAGTTCATGCAGGTGACTTAGTCCAGCCTGATGGCAACCCAATCCAACTTAGTAGAGATGTAGAAATAGATCACCCAGATGACATAGAAATAACTAGACAACTAAGGGAAACTGCCCTCCACCACAGTAGACAACCCGAAGTACAATGTGAGTGCTATCAACCTAAGAAGTGACAGTATCCTACCAGAAAGGCAGGGGGGAAAAATAGACCAACAGATGAAGGAAAAAATGTTGCAAAAGGATAAGGAAGAAATCCAGACAGAGTCAAGCTTGACCAAACCCTTGGCCAAGCTAGAGATAAAGAAGGAAGACACTTTCTTGGCCAAGCCTGAGGCCAAGATAGACAGAAAAGCCACAATCAAGTAGGAGGAACCAGAGATTCTACCTCCCTTCCCTCCTAGGTCTACAAAGACTAAAAGGGAGAAAGTGGAAAGGGAATTTATGAATATTTTTAAGAGAATTGATAAGATTTGATCTGCCGGAGAGGGGTAGGTGAGGAATATGACCTCCTGTGTGGCAGATCCTATCGCCCGAGGTACCTGCAAGGCGCTGGAGGGGTCTCCGGCGTAGAAACTCTGATGCTTAAGTCAGTAAAGGGGATCAAAATGGCAGGGCCTTGACCAGCTATCTTAGGCTTACCTTTGGTCTTGAATGCGGGGGTATTTATAGGCAAAAGGAGGGCGTTACCCATAGGGGGTGGGCGTTATCACGGGATGATAACGCCAGGATCCTTTAGATAACGTCTTGTGATGTCCGAGATGGGATAACGTTGTTAGTGTGGCTAGATAACAAGTGAGACCCCCACCGCTGATGTCGACCATCCTAGGATTCCGTGGTGGAAGAGGGGTAATAACTGCAGTGGCATGGCCCAGCTACAGTACTCCGGCCTTATTATCGAGTATAAGGACAAAAATACCCCTAGGATCACTTCTATAGTTATCATAAGCCCAACCGAAAATGAGCCCGAGTGTTTACCAAGGGCTACCGTTCTATTTTCGGTCTTGTCTGTTCAACGGTCTTCGAGGTGACGGGAAGGTTCGTTTCTCGAGAGACGCGTCTTTTTGAATCGGTGCTCCTTTTGGCCTATAAATTGAGTCTTTTTCTGAAATAATTCTTCACATTTTCCTGCATCGTTCTCAACTTTTCCATCATGGATGAAGTGACCAAAAATTTCTTGATCACAAAGGCTCACACTTTGAAAAATCTCACCCAGGCTGACATTGGTTTCTTGGAGACCATAGTGACCAAGACTGTGGAAGATGTTCTGGAGCTCCAGGGGATGTTAAGTCCTCTGTTGGCTAGGCAAAATGCGGCCTGCATGGAGGATTTCAACCCACTGGAGAATGTGTCGAAGATAGCTGCTTCTGTTGCTCGTATCCAGGTGGTTATCACTATGCTGCAACATAGGAAGGATTTGCTGGGGTGCTATTTGCAGGGCATGAGAGCCTTCTCTTATGAAATGAACTTCATTGCTGATGCTCTGAGGGATATTCCTTTTATGGAGGGGGTTGACGATGTTGGTTCCGCCACCTGACTGCTCGTTATTGCTCTGATGCTCTTCTATTTTTTTATTTTTTATTTTTGGTGCATGTATGCTAGGGCCGTCTAGGCCATAAATAAAATGACTCTTTTCACTACCTTGCTTGCAATATTCTCTTTCCTGATTTGTGCAAATGGTATACCAACTGTAACCTACGTTAGTCCAACCGAAAACGGGCCTGCCACTGGCCAAACTTCCACAACGCTTGCTCTCTTTATTCGCTGAATCTGATTGGTGATGATAAATATTCCTCCTGACCATTTCTCATATTTACTTCATGCCTCTTCCCCAATGCTAACTGATTGGGCAGTTTTCTCGGCACCTTTTAATCAGCGTAATTTTAAACAAGCGTGATCACAGGATCGGATTTTGTAACGATGATTTGCATTCTCAAGGCGTATTAATTATCTTTGGGGGGCATACGAAGAGGTAGGAACGCCTTTTCACCACAACTATTTAATGGAATCTTTCTTTCCTCTTTCTTGTTCATCTTTTCCCTTCATTTCTTCGTGGAGGCTGCCTAGAATATCATGGCTGATTCATGCTCCATGGAAATAGTGGAGCATGATTCCCCAAGAACTCCTCCTACTTCCCCCGATTCTAACGATCCTTCTTAGCCGCGTCCTAGAATGTGGGTTTCTCGTCGTGGGGCTCGTAGGAAGTCGAAGAATAATACCTCTGGAGCATTTGACACCTGCTTTGACTCTTCTTCCTCTATGGCTTCTGATTTGCCAAGAGTGGTTAATGATGTATTGTTTCCTCACCTCAGACGTTTCATGTCCGGGGAAGAGATTCCTGCTCGTTGCGATTACCTTGACATTCCAGCTCCTGCCGCCTAGGAGGGCTCTCATACGTCTCCTTTGAAGGGAAAAAGGCTTTTGAAGGACCTCTAATCGGAGGAGGACATGGAGGGAAAGCCCAAAAAACCTTTCTCTCTGCTTAACGAAGAACTGCCGATTCCAAGAGGAGACGATTTCCACTTGCCTTCTAGCTTGCTTGACGAGGATTGACTCGTGTGTTATGTGCTTGTAGATGCCGCAGGGCTTTTATTTGAATAAGGAAATGCTCCCCATTTTCTCTGCTCTCGTTATCTGATAACTTCACAGTCGTTGAGTAGATAACGCTAAATGGTTATTTGCTTCTTATCTTGCAAATACCGCGTAACCGTCTTTTCAACTTCCCGTTGTTAACTGCCTTTTTGAGAAATGTAGGTGCTGAGCTTTAAATTTTCTTTTAATGCGTCTTCCATGTGTCATCTTCGGTCTCACGCGTGTCTCATTTTGATAGGTTGTTTGGTCACCTCTGTGATGTCCGACCCTTTTAAAAAGAAACAACTTCTTTCTTCTTACGCTTTTACTCACTTTTTGAAATTTCTCTGCCATTCTTCGCTCTTCTCATCTGCTGATAGAAGAACTTCTCAACCGTTCGTCGGCTCAGGCGATCTGTCTGTTCTATTGTTCTCCTTTCTAAGGTACCCTGTTCCACCTTCTTCTAGTTTTTCTTTTACTGCCTCTTTACTATGCACCGCACGAGATCTCAGACAGCCCCTCGGGAGCCTTTAGATTCTGAGATCGAGAATACTGCGAGTGTTTTTACTTGTGAGATTGTTCTGCGGCTCGAGTTAGAGAGTCATGGCATCACCTTCCCCAGTGGTTATAACGTTACTCTTCCAGATAGGAGTATGAGACTTCATGATAGGTTTTGGGGAACCCGTAGGATGTTATATTTTCAAATGTTTCATTATGGCTTTCGCCTTTCTCTTCATGCTGCAATAGAGCACATGCTGTGCCAATGTAAGATTAACCCGACACAAATAACTCCCTCATCATAGTGTGGTATTTATGCTTTCATTCGCGCCTGTGAAATGAAGAATGTCTTTGCCCCCTCTGTCAATTTATTTTGTAAATTCTTTAGCCTCGTTTGTCGCAATGGTTTAGTCAGCTTTACTCCGAGATGGAATGATGCATACGCCCAGTCCTTCTGGCAAAATTGTCGAGAGTTTGAGGAGATCATTGATGACTGGAAGAGCGGTTTCTTTATTATTGAGTTGCCTTCCCACCTGTGGCGTACGGGCTTTAACTAGGGCATCACCGATACTGACTGGGTGAAGCTGGTCGTCTTGTCTAGGAAGGAATTGGCTCAAGCCGATACCTTGTTAGAAATGGAAACGCCTTTTCACACCCGCAACTTTGCCTTGTATAAACCTTTGTCCGCGTGCGTCATAGGTGAGCTTTTGTATTCTAGCGTTATCATTTGCCTCTCGATTCCTCAAGAATGAAGTTTTTTTGTACGATGCTGAGGATATAGACACAGAATCTGGGCTTCGCCAATTTTCCAAGGCTCAACGAAAAAGGCTCAGGGAGGAGAGAGAGAGATGAATGCAGCTGGGGATGCTACGGGTCCTCCTCCAGTGCCGATAACGGGCCCTTCTTCACACGATATTGCCACATCTTCTGGTACTGCTGCAGAGGTTCCTTCCATTGGGGCTTAAATTTTGCCAACGACGCCTTCATTTGCGTCCGCTGAAGTTCCTGTTCCGTCAGCTGAAATCCCTCCAATAACGAGACCTTTCCCTGGCACTAGGGTTCCTGTGACATCGACTGAGGCTCCGTTAGTGACGAATTCTCCTCCAACCGTTGAGGTTCCACATTCCCCTATCTCTTCTTATATTCCTGATGTGACAGTAATGGCTCCAAGTTCGAGTGCGTTTCCTGCACCATCGATAAAGGTTCCTCAGCCTTTATTCTTTACTTCAGCTCCGGGCATTAAAAGATTTGCTGGTGGTTCCACTCCTTCTTTTGTCGTCAATCTTTCTTCCCAAGGGCCTCAGGGGGCTCCTTCCTATCAGTTGGATTTGACGGGTTTTGGGAATAACGGGCTTCGTGCCCTAGGGGTATCAGACCCGCTGTCACGAGATCAACTGATGGCCGTTTTAGTGGGTGAGATGTTGAGTCTTCCTGAGGATAGGGAAAAGTTTTTGCGGCTGTCTCCTAGTTCTCAACATATGCGCGTTATGAATGATTCTTTGGCCAATTTCCACAAATTGCTTTACTTTGCTGAGGCTCACAGTAGCAAATTGCAAGATTGGTCCGGCATGATGAGCGCCCAAAGGGGCCAACTTGACCGCGCCTTAATCAAAGTGAGGAAAGTAACGCGGGTTTAGAACCAAACCCAAATAGAGCTGGATAATTGCCGTGTCGACCTGGCAAGAGAGAAATCCAAAGGAAGAGCTACGGTTGAAGCTTTAGAGGCAGAGCTAGTGGATGCGAGAGCAAAGATTTCTCTTCTTCATGAGGAGATAGCGGCCCGGGATGAGAATCAGGCCAGAGTCCCGTTGAAGATAGAGTGGTGGAAGAGAAAAGCCATGCGGGCCGTTAACGCTGGGTACACGGATTGCTACAGCCACAACCACTTCTACCCATCTAAAGTAGCAATATACATTTCCAAGAGAATGGGCGAGATTGACGGGAGCAAAGAAGGTCTTCCTTCCTCAGACGAAGAAGAGACGGGTGACGACAAGGATCTTGATACGCTCCCGTTATCAGATGATCCAGATGCCGCGGAGGGCGTGGGAACCTCCGCTCCTCCCATGTAGTTATGCTTTCTTTTTATGTTCGAATATTGACGTCATTCTCTTTGTAATAATGTTTGGACTCCATTGATTAACAATTGAGCTTTGTAGCATTTTCTTCCTCCTTTATCGGTGTTTTGATTAGTTGTAACTCGACAACTGCTGATTGCCTTAACGCTTTGTCTCGCGTTATCTCGATTGACGCGTTATTGCGTCTATTTCAAATATGGTAATCTAGGAGCCGATCCCGCTTTTCAGAGCATTTAATGCTCGAGAATCTCCCATTAATGCGATGGAGGAAGTCCTGATGGCTAGGGCACACGTGTCCCTTCGTGGAGGCGTTAGGAGTTGGCGCCCCCTAGCGAGTGGTAAAATCAAAGCGTCTTCTCACTTCCCCAAAACTGTGCTCATTGCGCGCGTCTCTTCTTCTTAATTCGCCCTTTTCCAAACGACAAGTATTGCAACAGTCGTTTCGATAAACCCCTAGGGTTATAAAACACGCCTCATATTTCTTTTCCTTCTTTTCTCACTCTCACTTTCTCAATAGCGTCTCAATGAGCGATTTAACTTTCTTCTTGCCACCGTCTATGTATTCTGGTATTCCCTTAGAAGGTACATTTGTTCTTCCCTATTACTTTCTTCATCCTTTTAATTTTAATATGGCAAGAACTCGTCGTCCCCGATCTAAATTTATCGGGGAGGAAAAGATTGAAAACACCGTCTCCACTATCACTTCTCCGGTCGTGCTTCGGCGACGGTTGGTTAAATACAACGCCAATATTCTCAATAGTTGTTCGGCTGGTGTTGCCCCTAATTCACTCCGTCTCAATAGTGAATTACCTGCAACCGTAGGGTCTTGTATGCCAAGATGTTCAATTATGGTTTCCAGTTTCCTCTTGAACCTTTAGTGGAACAATTGCTTTCTGAATTCGATTTAAATCCAGCCCAACTAAGCCCGAATGCATACTGTTGCATTTATGCCTTTATAAAACTGTGTAGATATAAGGAGAATGCTTCTCCCTCCCTTTTGTTGCTTCGTTCTCTTTTTCAATTATATTCTCGTAGAGGCATGATAGCGATAGCGCCGCATTATGATGACGAATCGCTAAAACCCTTTACTTGGAAACTCATGCATATTGAGTCTTCCATTTCTAGTTGGAAAGATGGATTTTTTTGTCATTGATCTGCTTGGCCCTTGGTGGAGGACTGGCTTTAACCATGCCATCAGACGGGGCCTGGGGTAAGCGACAACCTCTTCCTTCAACCGAGCAAGGTTGGTTGAACACATTGCTTCAACTGGACTTCAGCGTCCATGCTCGTAAATTGGCCTGCGGAATTGACCTCCGAGAATGTGTTGTTGGTGAGTGTTTTGCCGTTTTCTTTGTTGTTCTGGGAAATACTAATGCTGACGTTATCTCGTTGTTGTGCAGTTCCCCCACGTGGTTGGAAACCAGAGTGCATAAGACGCCGGAAGAGGAGAGCTCAAAAGAAGAAGGAAAGAGAGGAAGCTGCCGCTGCTGGTGCCACTGCCGTTGCCGCTGTTGTTAATCCTGTTCAAGCATCTTCCCGAGAAACTGTTGCGACTGTTGACCCAGTTCAAGCATCTCCGTAAGAGACTATTGCGACCGTTAATCCTGTTCGGGCTCAGGCGTCTTCTTCTCGCGTCAGAAGAAAAAAGAAGAGGAGAAGAAGTGTTATTGCTCCTACTCTGCTTTCTAGGGTGGACAAGGAAATCCCCGTAGGTGTTCCTGCGTCATCTCAAGTATGTGCTTTTTCAACATTTTCTAGTATTCTCTTTTATTTTTTGTCCTTTTTCTGATGCATTTTTCTTTAGGAAATTGTTGCTACTTCTGTTCCTGCTCCTTCAATCGATAACATGGATCTGTCGCAAGTTTTGCAAGAGTGCCATAAGAAGGCATGACATGAACGTGCAACTACAAGCGCGTCGGAGGATCGCGCTATTGTCGAGTTGGAGCACGGTACCCTTTTTGTTTCTGAGGAACCTTTTGACAGTGCTCAGATTGGTGATTTATTGGGGAATACGGCCGTTGATGGGCCCTTTCATGCTTCCCCTGGTTCGTTTAACACATCACCGCGTCATCTTGCTACTTTTATCATAGAGGATTTGACGGAGTCTGATTTTCCTCCTTACTCTTCTCCCGGCTCCTTGAGGCACGATTTTGGAGTTTCTTCTAGTCAACCCCCGTCTCCTACCACCTTGTTTTTTGTTCCTTCGCATGGCCCGATGTTCGCACCCTCTGCAAGGGGGATTGTCGCTCCGCGTTTGACTGCTGGTTTGAGCACGTTAGCCCCTTCCGGGCCCGTTACTCACCAGATCAGCTTGGGTGATTTACGCAGGGTGGGATTTGCTACCCTGGGTAGTGATGGTTCCTCAAGGGCTTCTTCTTTGCTGGCTACTCACGTGTTATCGCTCAAGGAGGAGAGGGAAACCTTTCTGTCTCTGACCCCTGAAGGACAACTGAACTCACTTCGCTTTGGAATGCTCTCTTCTTTCTACGAGTTTCATTACTGGGCGGAGCATATGACAGGGAAAATTTCCTCCCTTACCTCTTCTTGCGAGGAACTACGTGATGGCCACCGCCAAATTTCTGAAGAGCATGATAGAAGACAGGAAGAGGTACAGAAACTTACGGGGGAATGTCAAGAGTTGATGGAGGCCTTAGCGACTGTCACAAAAGAAGTAGAGGATGCTGTTAGGAGGGAAACCGATGAGGCTGCTAAAGTCGCCACTCTCGCCGCGGAATTGGCGACGGAAAAGAAGTTATCGGCGGATAAATGCCGGTGGTATGCCGAGAGGGCTGCAGTTGCCATGGTTGAATCATTCATGGTGCGTTATAGAGCGGAGGCATTTCATCCTGATGCCATTTCAAATCTCTTTCGGCAGAAGTCCGCATCCATTACTGATGAAAATTTTCACTTATCGAGGGTGAGGACAAGCGAGGGTCAAGGAGATAGCGGGGCAGCACCGCCTCCATAGGCAGTTTTGTTAGCTTCTTTGTTATTAAGCATCGCTCCATTTTTGTTCCTTTTTGTGGAGGCTTTTTGCCCCCTGTAACCCTTGAGGTTTCTGAACAATCATATATTCTGCTTATCATATTTCTGCTTGTCTTCTTTATGCTTTTTTCTCATTTTTCTAGTAGTCACAATAGAATAGCAACATTGACACTGAGCTTATCGTCGGATGTGATTCATAATATTTACTGCACAATTACTATAACGCAACAACGGCTCTAGGGATAGAACTCCGCTTGAGGTAACGTTGTTTGTCATATAATCTGCTAGATCACGGGCTTGCAGCAATGGATCATTATGATAGGCGCTGCTGAAGTATTATAGCATGATGAACATATGCGGTTCATGTCAAGAATGGATAGTAATAGCTTCATATTCCGAATAATGAGTTGCCATAACAAGGCAGGAATATCACAGAAAGAATAATTTTGCTATTCATCAGATAATTTCAAGAATGTAGACTTGCGATAAAGAGACATTATGATGAATGTTACCTGTAATAAATAGCACATGTTTCATATGGGCAATAGGGGATGTTGTGGTGATATAGTCATGTATGCCTTCTTGCCAAGAATATTATTCTGATAACGCTGCTATTTCCTTGATAAGATAACGTTGTTCAGGAGACAACTTCAGAAGTAAAGATCTCGCAATAACACGATGTTACTAGACATATCTCCCGCCACTTAATGGAGGATGCCATACTGACAAATGTAGATGTCTCCCTTTCTGTAAGAATGGATATCATAGCGATATAACATTGTAAAATACAAGTTGCCATACCAGGGAGGAGACAATACGATGATAAGTGGTGACTTTCCCAATATCATGGGTCAGAAGAAGATGTTGTAATATCGCCGTGAAAATACACTCCCTTGATACCGGTGAGGGGTATCTCGTAGATAATTATAGATTTTTGTTTCTCCCTTAAATAAGGAGATATCATATCCTTGATAGGACTAAAAACATTCCTTGAATGTCGTTTCATCAAGATGGCAGAGCATCTGTGTGATTTCGCTGCCTCCATGGGTGTCGGGCCATTTATTGTTTCAATGTTCCCACAACATTCCTACAAATTTCCAAATATTACTTTATCATGTCAATAAAATGGTATTGCATCAGCAAGTGTTAAATTGCTTCTGGGCATTCGCCCAAGCATATTGGGATATAGCTTTTTCATTCAGCTTCGCTGAATCCGACCTTGTCGGGATATTACTTTGAATTACTTTTCATTCAGCCTCGCTGAATCCGACCTCACCGGGGCATTGCTTTGAGTTACTTTACATTCAGCTTCGCTGAATTTGGCCTCGTCGGGGCATTGCTTTGGATTACATTCCATTCAACCTTGTTGAATTCGGCCTCGCCGGGGCATTGCTTTGATGGGGCATTGCTCATCCAGCCACTTCACCGGGTATTTTCCGTCTGGTTACTTGCTGGGACATTCCCCATTTTTCACGTCGCAACGGTCGGCCTGGAGCATGCCTCGTCTTAGTGAGTCGTCTGAGTAGGAGCGGTTATCACAAGGAAAGGATTTTCACTTCCAGGTGTTGAGTCTCTATTTCCCCGGAGCGTACCTCGTCTTAATGAGCTGTCTGTATTAGCACGGTTATTACAAGGATATGATTTTCACTTCCGGGACGTGCCTCATCTTAGTGAGCCGTCTGTGTTAGCACGGTTGTCACAAGGATAGGATTTTCACTCCCGGCGTTGAATCTTTAAGTGTGCTAGGGCGTGCCTCGTCTTAATGAGCCATCTGATCAGGAGCGGTTATCACAAGGATAGGATTTTCTGTCCTGGCACCCTTCAGTATCTGCGCATTATTAGCCACAAAACACAGAAATACATTCTCGATTTGATCGTTAGGTATGTCACACATGTTATTTCAAGTTTATAGGAAGGTTTTACATTCTAGCATGATATAGTTTCAAACGAGCTATATTCCAAGAATTTGGTAAGGGGATACCGTCGAGTGTTTCCAAGTGATATGCTCCTCTTCCAATAACGCGAGTGACACGATAGGGGCCGTCCCAATTAGGGCTGAGTTTCCACATGCGATGTTCGGTCGCTCGTTTGTCTCTAAGCACCAGGTCTCCCGCTTTGAGTAGACGTTCTTTAACGCGCATGTTGTGATATCGGGCCATTTTTCTTTTGTAATTGAGCGTTTTCAGGACGGCTGCTTCGTGTACTTCTGGTAACGCATCGAGATTGTCCCTCAATCTTTCTTCGTTCAGTTCTTCCTTGTAGTATGCTACCTGTAAACCCAGGGTTCCTATTTCCACGAGTGTGACTGCTTCAGTGCCGAAGGCCATTGTAAAGGGGGTCTCCCCTGTACTGGTCTTTACGGTCATCTGGTAGGCCCACATTACATACGGTAACTCTTCTACCCACTTCTTTTTAGAGCCTTCTAAGTTTTTCTTGATTCCGCTGAGGATGCTCCGATTGGTGACTTCCGTCTGTCCGTTAGTTTGTGGATGCGCCACTGAAGAGAATCTTTGTTCTATTTGGAATTCTTGACATTAGTCCCTAAAGAACTGACTAGTGAATTGTGCCCCATTGTCGCTAATTAATATGCGCGGGACTCCAAATCGCATAATGACTTGGTGTTTGAAAAAACGTCAGGACCTGTCTGCTGTGACAACGGCCACGACCTCTGCTTCCGCCCATTTTGTGAAGTAATCGACTGCCACGATTACGAACTTCATTTGAAATCTGGCCTTTGGGAACGGGCCTAAAATGTCAATTCTCCATTTTGCAAAAGGGCAAGGAGCAACGATTTCTGAGATCTCTGTAGCAGG